>OX328013.1:45957279-46658425 GCA_946811545.1 Netelia fuscicornis
TACGTTTAATTAATTAATTAAGGTTTCTTAATGATATTAAAAAAAAAAGGGAATCTCATCGCCAAATGATCGAGGCTCGTTTAAACCGCGGCCGTTTGCGATCCGCGAATGCAATCGTCATCATCGACGACGGTCAGCCTTGTCGAAAAACTACGTTATGTACTCAATGTCGTCCATAAAAATGAAATTTATAACGAATTTCGATAAATTCGATTAACATTTTTAATATTTCGCGTCAAAATTGTTACGTTTAATTAATTAATTAATGTTTCTTAATGATATTTAAAAAAAAAAGGGAATCTCATCGCCAAATGATCGAGGCTCGTTTAAACCGCGGCCGTTTGCGATCCGCGAATGCAATCGTCATCATCGACGACGGTCAGCTGCCCGTTTCGACGCTACCGGCCCAACGTACCTACCATTCGCGCTTTGTCTCGCGCGCTGACGTTGCAACTTCGACCCCACCGAGATAAAGAGAGAAGCGAGACACGTCGAGGTCCCGTTTTTTAGCGAATTTAATATTTATACCGAATGACTGATGACTGCAATAAAAAAAACGGGGTCGTATTGTTCGGCACGTTTTCTGTCGTTGATCGATACGATCCGCCATACTTTGTGCCTATACACACATACATGTGTAAGTTTGTGTGTACGTAACGTAGCTCGTGCAGCAAATACGGGCTTTCCAGCTTCTGCTGCTGGGAAAAAAGATCTCAGGTACTCCGTCACCCCAACGAAAGAGAGAAAGGAGCACGAAGCGTGCAAAATACCATGTGTCAGATATCGCGTTTAGATCCCGGCTTTTTTCTTTTTTTTGCCTCATTTTCATATTATTATTATTATATCTTTTTTGTCCGAGCGTATCAAAAAATTCTGAAAATATTGATTTTATGATTGAGGAGAAAATCAAGACGCGTTATAAAATTCGTGGCTGTTGGATTTAATATCGAATCGAGTTTGAGATATTTGTATCGCTGTAATGTTTGAGTAAAAATATTTGTTTATTAACAATAGTACGATGATAAATAAACAAGGGATGAAATTTCGATTGTTCCAAAAACGTTGGAGATTTTATTTGGCAAAATGGTGAAACGTGAATGGTGAAACTCCATCATATATCTCTCTCTCCATATAAATATATAGATATATAAATATATAGATATATAAATATATAGATATGCAAATATATAGATATATAAATATATAGGTATGTAGATATATAGATATATAGATATATAGATATATAGATATATAGATATAGATATATAGATATATCAGTATATCAGTATATCGATATATAGATATCTAGATATATATAGATATATAGATATATCAGTATATCAGTATATCGATATATAGATATCTAGATATATAAATATATATATTTATCAATATATCGATATATATAGAGATATATAGATATATAGATATATTGATATATCGATATACGGATATGTAGATATATAGATATATTGGTATATCGATATACGGATGTGTAGATATATAGATATATAGATATAGCAATATACCGATATATAGATATATGGATATGTAGATATACCTATATATGTATTGAGTAAGAAACGAGATATTTCGAAGAGCAAAAGGAAGCGGCCAATGCAAGGATATGTTTGCTCGCGTACGAGCAAGGGATGCGTTAATGCGTGAGAAATCTGAGAAATAGCTTTATCATTCTGCTTGAAGGATAGCTAATGACGAAAAGAGGAGAAGAGTAGGAGAGCAAAAATTGGTTTTTCGAAGTTTGCGATTAGCGTGAAATTTCGATTGTTCCAAAAACGTTGGAGATTTTATTTGGCAAAATGGTGAAACGTGGTGCCGACTGTTCGTTAGGCACGGCCGGGATTTCACGCGGTTGAAAACAAAGACGAAATCTTAGGATCCGATTGTCTATAAGGGTGAAAAAAAAAGAAAACACTGGGAGAGAAAATTCAGGAGAGGAGACGAAACGGAGCCCGCAATCATTAACGAATCATTACCGAGGCTTCTCTCGGCCCTTGGAACATCCGACAGTAACCTACGCGTGTGTTTGTGCGAGTTGTGGACGGTCGGAACTCTTGAAACAAAACCATTAATGATTTCTATTTGTACATTTCTCGTTCGTCGAACGAGAGAAAGAGAGAGAAGTATTTTAGCCCCGTGGCTTATTTCGGCGCTAACGTTGAGCGATGAATTATGTGAGAAGTTGGCTTATTTTTTTTTTTCTTTCTTCATTTCTTCTTTTTATTCTTCTTTTCGTTGTATACGCCGTCGAAGGACTCCCGCGGCGCGAACAAATCGTCCTTTTTCTTTCGCTTCCCCTCGCTTTCCTCCCTCGACGCAGACTTTTGTTTCTCTCGCAACGCCGTTTTGTTTTTCTTCTCGTCTAACGAATGATGAAGCGATTAGGATTCTCGTGGGCGAGAAGTCGTTACATCATTCCAGCGATGCTTTTTTTGTTAATTGACAATTTTCCAAATCACATCGACAAAACTGAATCAAAAAGATTTCTCTGAATTTTCATCGCCATTCGATTTTTGTATCCCAGTCATTCATTCTGAATCAAATATTTTCTATTAATAAAATACTTTTTTGGAATTTAATTAATTTTGTTATAATTCGATAATTGACGTCAAAAAAAAGACGACAATTTGAAGGATCGTATCTTATGCCTGGTACAGCCACGATATTCGTATTACTCGCGTTGCCAATCCGGGATCGCCTTCTCTCTGTGTTTTTCTCACTCCCAAATTTTCATATTCCTTACAAGTTTTCTATCAATTCACAATTTCCCAAATCACATCGACAAAACTGAATCAAAAAGATTTTCCGAATTTTCATCGCCATTCATTGTATCCCAGTCTTTCATTCTCAATAAAATAATTTCTCTCAATAAAACACTTTTTTTGTAATTTAATTAATTTTGTCATAATTCGATAATTGACGTCAAAAAAAAGACGACAATTTGAACGATCGTATCGTGTGCCTGGTACAGCCACGATATTCGTATTACTCGTGTTGCCAGAGAAAACACAGGCCCGATCTTAACACTCCGGGTGGCGCTCTCTCTCCCTCTCTGTCCCTCACACACACACGCGCACTCGTAAATGATCGTATTCCATACGAGTTATATCGGCGAACATTACACACGTTGAACCAAAAGCCCTGCGAACGTTAACGAGTGTAGCATCGGTTATTTATTAGCAATTGTAAAAATGATGCACCTAAACTAATATCATTAGTGGCGCCGGTCTCGGCGATACTTTTCTGTCTGTATATACACACATATATTTATATATATATATATATGTATAAATATATATGTGTTTATCATAGTAAAATTTCTGTATGTGCATGCCTGCTGTCATCTGTGAAAACACCGCAAGCAATTGGCCCTCGACGATATTTATTATAATTTCAAACACGTGAAACGCGTGAAAACCAGCCCAGAGCGTAACATTATAATCGTTGTTTTACTCGAAGAAAAAATATTGAAACAATCTTAAAATAACTTATGCGTCAAGAAAAAAAATACATTCTTCGAATTACAAAAACAAAATTAAAACACGTTGCTAAAGACAGAACGCTTAAATACGCGAAAAGAAAAGAAAAAACAAGATTAATTACTACCTACAACACAGATGCAGAAAATGATCGCGATGGTCATCGTCCATTTTACACTTATCCGTAGTTACAAGCCGTATCGCGAATTTACGATCCCTAGAAATTACTACGAAGCGAAAGAACGTATAAATATATTAAATATACAGAAAATCAAAAAAAAAAAAAAAAACACAAGTACCGAGAAAGTTATTTCCAAGCCACACTACGAACTCCAATGATTTTCTGCTCGCATCCCCTATCGCTTGTAGAGAGGCCAACGTCGGTAGTAATTAGAAATATTCGTATTCCAATTTAAATCAGGAGGCATGGCGAGACAGAGAACGAGAGAGAGAGAGAGAGGGAGTAGAAGACAAGAGTGGAAAATAAGAAGAATGCGATAACTGAGCATACAGCTCGTCCCCGTTCTCCGGCAAAGAACTCCATCATATATCTCTCTCTCCATATAAATATATAGATATATAAATATATAAATATATGAATATATACAATAGATATATAAATATATAGATATATAAATATATAGATATAAAAATATATAGATATATAAATATGTAGATATAAAAATATATAGATATATAAATATGTAGATATAAAAATATATAGATATATATCTAGATATTTATATATAATATAATATAGATATATAAATATATAAATATATAAATATATATAGATATATAAATATATAGATATATAGATATATAGATATATAGATATATAAATATAGATATATAGATATATCAGCATATCGATATATAGATATCTGGATATATAAATATATATATTTATCAATATATCAATATATATAGAGATATATTGATATATTGATATATTGATATATCGATATACGGATATATAGATATATAGATATATTGGTATATGAATATACGGATATGTAGATATATAGATATATAAATATATCAATATACCGATATATAGATATATGGATATGTAGATATATATATATATATATATATATATATATATTGAGTAAGAAACGAGATATTTCGAAGAGCAAAAGGAAGCGGTCAATGCAAGGATATGCTTGCTCGCGTACGAGCATTTATACCTGGCGAGTTGAGTCTCGTAAAAGCGCATATAGCAGGGGGCATAATATTGCTATATATGTAGAAGCTTATATATAGGAGTATATAGAGAAAGAGAGTGAGAGAGCCATGAGGCAGCTAAGAAGTAGCGAGAAAGCTGAGGCTCTGACAGAGCGAGACCCGCCCACAAAAGTAATCTCGACTTCGCGGCCCGCCGCCGCTGAGAGCGCCTCCTGTCTCAAGACGTATGTATACCGTTGAGAAAAGAGCGAGGGAGAGAGAGAGAGAGACAAGGGATGGCGCGCATCGCGAAGAGCCACCACCTGATTCATCAGCGACCAGCGAATAAATCGAAAAGAGTCCGGAATGAAAAAACAAAAGGAAAATAGATATACAGCACAAGCAAAAGTCTCATTCCCAACTTGCTTATATATGTATAATTGCTATGTATATATGGAGAATAATGTGGGGCAATATGGATCACCGAAATATTTTTTCTCCTAAAATCGACCAATAAATTCCATTTTTTTCTTCAAATTTCATTTTTTTTGAAATTTTGGAAATGAAATGAATTTTAGAAATTCTAGTTACTTTTATTATCGCCCATGTTCCAATAATATGAACCTCTGTTTCAAAAAGTTCGATCATAATCGGTAAAAAAACAAGATTTCTATTAGAAACAGCTAAATACATTTTAATATTACAATAATCGAGTAGAAATGTGATCCACTCTTTAAATATGAAACTCAAAATTTTGAAAAAATTCGTTTAATTTTTCCAGCCTGGTCCATATTACCCCACAATACCGAATATGCGTATACACACGCGTATAAATTTATTCGTTATTAGCATTTCTCTCAATCCGACTTATGACCCTCCCGATCGAGAATTATATATAGCGTACGAGGAAAGAAATTAACCGGGCAAAAATATTTCGTTGCACGGACACGAAAGGATCGGCTATATTCTCATTCCCACGTCGTATAACATAGGAGCCGCCCAATCCCATTATGCGATAAATAATAATTGTTTTTAATTCTCCACCCGAGACAAATGATCAAATTTATTATATCAATTATCGACGATGCGTGTTTGATTTTCATTCTTATTGGCGATATCGATCTGATCTTCGAGGGGGCTCCCGCGTTTGTATGCGTGGATCGTTGGTCGACTTATACGCGGCTGCGTTCCCGCTTTCACGTTCGCCCGAAGCGAGCGAGAGAGATATTCTTGCTATGCAACTTTTATGCTCTCGATGAGACGACTACAGTGCTTTTAGTAGTGACTACTCGCTGTCGACGCTTTATTAATGAGAAATGAGATATAAGAGACGCGATCGGTAAGATGAAGATTCGATTCGGTAGCCAAGATGGAAATCGAGTCGACGTAATCGAGCAATTTGTACCTATGAACACAATCAATGTCAGAATTTTCTTATTTTTTCAGTCAGTATCTAAATTATCGTCTCGTAATAAAATTAATTTAAATCGAATTAAAAATGTACTTATCAATTTTTAAATGAAAAAAAAAATTCATCAACATTCGTACCGATAAGTAATTAAGAAAAATTGTGATTGAATTTAATCACGGTTTGATTAATCAATCGAAATTCATTCGATATGAATAACATCTCGTTCGAACGAAACGAGCAAGTTTTTCTCGTGCATTTTATAAACAAGAGAATGAAGAATGGGTCCGAGGCCGTTTTTGATCCACGGGCCATCAGCCACGCTACCTGAACCTCGCCTAGATCGGTGAGAGACCGGTTCGGTGCGTTCGTATAAAATCTCCAATGCGGAGCGAATGTCTATTCTCTCTTGGCTAGGTCAGTTGTCCAAAAAAAGAATAAACTTTCCTCATTAACCCGTGAATATCGTCAAATTCCCAATAAAACCCTCCACCCCTTCTTTCCCTTATTACCTCAAATTTCTCCAAGGAAAGAAATGTTCGCTATTAAGAAAATTTACGAAATTTCGCGAACTCGCAAAAATACATTTCCGTGGTCAAGAGGGGGAATGAGAATGTACGATATAAAAGGATTGGACCCTCGAGCATGGTCGCGTCGAGGGGTGGAAGATGAAACGAGAACTAGAGAGGAAAGTAAAAAAAGAAAGAAAGAAACGGAATAAAAAGATAAGACGAGAGGCTCTTGAAAAGGAAGAAAGAAGAAGAGGGAGAATGAAACTAACGAATGAAATAGCAGCGCCAACAAAACGACTCACTCTCGTCTCTTTTGGTCGTCTGTCCTTTCTGCTTCTGGCCACTCGCTCATAACTGGTCAACGAACGTCATGATACGTTTTACGTGCTTGCATTTATGTGTGTGTGTGTGGGTGTACGCAAAGGAACGTCAAAGGAAATGGGAGGGTGATCTCGCAGATAAAACGCGGGGCAAATATGTAACTCGACTCGGAAATGGTATATACCCACCCCTTAAGGAATATCTCGACTCTACTCACTATACACGATCACTCAGGGTTTTATGTCTTTGGGACTTTAAGAAGAATTCTAATCATTTATAATTTTTTATTTGATTTATTCGTCACCGAAGATCGATAGTTCGATAAATTAGATTAATTTTAATAGAACGGGGATAGGGCTTTTTTTATGGAGGAATTGAAAATAATTTTATTTTAACTGAAATGTCGAAGCACGATTTTTAGTCTCATAAAGATTGTATGTTCGTATAATTTTTTGTTTGGTTCATTTTTCGATAATAATTTTATAAGAATTTGATAAGAATTGTAATAATTTGATAAGAATTGTAATAATTTGATAAGAATTATAATAATTTGATAAGAATTGTAATAATTTGATAAGAATTGTAATAATTTGATAAGAATTATAATAATTTGATAAGAATTGTAATAATTTGATACGAATTGTAATAATTTGATAAGAATTCTAATAATTTGATAAGAATTCTAATAATTTGATAAAAATTCTAATAATTTGATAAAAATTCTAATAATTTGATAAAAAATCTAATAATTTCATAAGAACTCTAATAATTTGATAAGAATTCTGAAAATTTATAATTTTTTATTTGATTGATTCATCCGGCAAAAATCAATAATCCGATAAATTAGATTACTTCTAATAAAACAATAATAAACTTTTTTTACATCGAGAAATTCAGAATAATATTATTTCAATCGAATTCCCGAAGAGCTAACATACGTACCACGCGATTTTTATTCTCGTACCGATCGTACGTTGATACAATTTTTCGTTTCGTTCCTTTTTCGACAATAATTAACCCTCTCGTTTCGGTCTCGTCTTCACTCGAGAGCCGCAATATAAAAAACATATACGGCCTCCCGAGGACGACTATAAGTTGCTAATCATACGTCTCACGCGCAATTAACAAAAAAAAAAAGAATGAAAAACAGACGATAAAAGAAGTTTCGCGTGATTTCAAGCTCGTCGTCACCTTGGCAAAAAATGACTTTTGGTCGCGCTCTTTTGCACCCTTGGCCACCCTCGAACCCCCTGACACACACATAAATATTTTTTGTACGGCAAAACGACGCGTCATCATCGGGCACAACAACGACGTCCATCTTTGGTCTTTCAACCCCCCATCCGGTCCTCGCGCTCTCTCTCTCTCTCTCTCTCCCTCTCTCTTTCTCTTCCTCCGTGCGGTTTGTAACGCCGACCACTTTGCACTCTCGCGCGTACCCCCGCGATTAATCATCGTCCGGCTACGGTTAACGGCCCAATTAAGGGGGCCCGCAACGTTTTTGCAAGTCTGATTGTGTTCGTGCGGCGTTTGCGCCTTAAGATACATTTTCCCTCTCTCGATCTCTAACCCCCCTCCCCCTTTCACTCTTTTACTTTCCGCATCGAGCTACCGTGTTGAGAAAGTTGCTATATATCGTACCACCCCTCGTAGCCGATCGTTATGTGTATTTAGCCAACAGGAGCCTCCAGTTAGCCAGAACCAACGAACCATCGAGGAAACATCGAGATTTATTCATTGTCTCACAGAAACGACATTGATAAAAGAACAAAAAACCAGGGACTTGTTATCACTGTCGTGTTCTAAAAAATTCAAGCAGATATAAAAAATTCATATTTATTTTCGATTGAATTTTGATGATTGTTGTTGAAATGTATGGTTGAAAAAATTAATACAAAAAAAAGAAAAGGGCTTTAAGAGTTCAATAATTTGGATGTTTTATCGGGGAAAAAAACGTGACACGTTGATTAGGGCGAAAAGTATAGGAAACGTACAATACATAGATCATTCACCCTCCCACCCCCCTTACCCCCACCCTGACGTCACTCGCGTTATTTCTATCCTTCGAATTCTCTCTCGAACTCTTTCTCATAGACATAAAACTTCTCTCGGACGTGGTAACGAGCGACGTTGATAAATAGTTGGCTGTGTGGCTGTCTTTCTCTCTCGAAGTGGAAGGGCCGAGCCCATCACCGACCATAGAGCCTGCTCTTCGTAATTACATATGACTTATACACTACGATTGCTCGAAGGTCCTCTCGTTCTTCTTTCACGACTGCGATCTATAGGTTCGACAGCAATACGAGGATTCGCGTGAGAGATATCGAAAAGGTTTCTCGCACGACGTTTATCGTCGAGTTTATTCAACACCCGTCGGACAATCTTCGGAAAATGATTGAAAAAAATCAAACTAATTAAAAACAAATTTATTCAAATATTTGATTAGAAATGTAAATAAGTTTAAATAATTATTATCAATTTATTAAATCGAATGAAATCATTAAAGAGAATTAATTAATTTATCTCGCGTTATCAAATTGTAATACCATTAGAATTTCAAGGCTGAGAATTGAAAAATAAATTTTAACTATTTAAAAAAACTTGATTTCAAATATTTGATCAAAAATGTAAATAATTAAAAACAGTTATTATCAATTTATTAAATCGAATGAAATTAATAACGAGAATTAATGAATTTCTCTCACGTTATCAAATTGCAATACCATCAGGATTTCGAGGCTGACAATTGAAAACAAAATCAAACCATTAAAGAAACTTGAATTCAAATATTTTATCAAAAATGCAAATAATTAAAAACAATTGTTATCAATTTATTAAATCGAGTGAAATCAACAACGAGAATTAATTAATTTCTCTCGCATTATCAAATTGTAAAACCATCAGGATTTCGAGGCTGACAATTGAAAACAAAATCAAACTATTAAAAAAAACTTGATTTTAAATATTTTATCAAAAATGTAAATAATTAACAACAGTTATAACCAATTTATTAAATCGAGTGAAATCAACAACGAGAATTAATTAATTTCTCTAGCATTATCAAATTGTAAGACCATCAGGATTTCGAGGCTGACAATGAAAAAAAAAACCAAATGAAACGTTAGAAAATCGAGTAAAATATCAAGACACGATTCGAGGTTGGGCCAGGGCCATAAGGACGCAAACCCTCTCGGATGTATCAATGTCAGGGTCCTAATAACACCTCGCTGCCAGCTGCGAACTCTCTTTTCTCGAAGAAAAGGAGTTGTGTGTGGCTACGTTTGAGAGCAATAGAGAACTCCCCGACGAGAGATCCGTAACGGAGCTAAGAGAGCCAAGGAGAGACAGAGAGGGCAGAGCAAAAGAGCTGAGGTTCTATACGGAGGCCGCCGGGTAATTTCAAACAATGATATAATTACATATTGTTCGCCATTATCTCGATTGCTCGAATTATACAAAGCGAGAGAGAAGAATTGAGAATCACAGCCGTTCACTCTCCTATCTTTATATACATATATATACATACATATATACACATATACATACACAAACGCACCACGTGTGTGGTTTTCCTCACACACGTCTACGTTGGATGATTTTACACGCGGTGTTGAACTTCTGCCGGTCCGACTCGAGCATTCTCATTCTCACGCATTCGTTCCACACACACATACACACAGACGCATGAGATCTCGTGGCAATCTCAATCGTATTAAGTATAGCGATCTTAATTAATAGTCTTGCTCTTGAGTTGCAGCTCGACGAATATCCTCGCGATGGGATCGTCGAGAATCTTTCAGCTCGGTAAAATTCACATTGTACAAAGCACTTTTGATATTAAAATTGAATTAGTGGAAAACGACTTTTCTTCGATTTTAGGAAAAATTTATTTTAATCGAAAGAATCGTTGGTTTTTGCAATTTTATCATTCGAATCAATTCGAGGAAGATAATGTGTAGTTTGTTTCGTTGGATTTTTGATTAATTGGATTTTTTGATCGCGTAGCATGAAATTTCATTGTGTTGGGTTTAATTTATTGAATTATCAGGGAAAGGTGTAAATCTTTGGAAGGATTTTAACCGTGGGTCAATCGGGCTATGGTTTATCATACGTTCGTAATTTTCTTGAACTTCGCGTTATCAATTCGCATGCAAACTCCACCGTGTAATATTCTTTATCGAATGAACTATAAATTCTCGTTATCTTCAATGTTATTTTCCTTCATTTTTTTTTCTTACACTCGAGCGAACAATGAGGCACGCAAGATCGTGTATAACTCGAGATTAAAAAGATAGGCGTGAATTCACAATGAAACACATGTACGAATTAATATTTCCGGCGATCCGGGGAAACGAGGAGGGCGAGCGTAATGACAAGACGGGTGGATATCGAGGGAAAAGCGCAAGGATTTTATTCTACGGTCCGAGTATTGTAGGCCAGAAACTTCGGCGCGACGAGTTCTGTTGGAGAGTCGAGAATTGTATTTCGATGTTCACGAAAATTTGGATTAAAAAAACAATGTTATTTTAATGAAAATTCGATTTTAAAAAAATTAATCGACTCGTTAGATCGAAATTAGGATTATTATTAATTTCATAAATCGTTCTTCGACACAGAAAGTGTCAAAATTTTGAAGAAATAATCGGGACAAAAAATTCTCGGATAACTCTGCTTATTTTTTTATTTAAAAATTCTCAGAACAATCAGAAACCTGGAAATCGATCAAAACACAGAAAGCGCCAAAATTTTGAAGAAATAATCGGGACAAAAACTTCTTGGAGAACTCTAGTTATCTTTTTATTTAAAAATTCTCAGAACAATAAAAAATCTCGAACTCGATCAAATTACAGAAAGCGTCAAAATTTTGAAGAAATGATCGAGACAAAATTTCTTGGAGAACTGTGCTTATTGTTTATTTAAAAAATCTCAGATCAATCAAAAACCTGGAAATCGATTAAATCATATAAAGCGCCAAAATTTTGAAGAAATAATCGAGGCAAAAATTTCTTGGAGAACTCTAGTTATCTTTTTATTGAAAAATTTGAAAACAATCGAAAACCTCGAAATCGATCAAATCACAGGAAGCGTAAAAATTCTGAAGAAATAATCGAGACAAAAAATTCTCGGAGAACTCTGCTTATTTTTGTATTTAAAAAATTCCACAGCAATCAAAAACTTCGAAATCGATCAAATCACAAAAAGCATCAAAACTCTGAAGAAACAACGAAGAAAAAAAATCCCGACAAACTCTCCTTATCTTTTTACTCTTAAACTTTCCGAACATAACCAAAAAACCTCGAAATCGCTCGAATCTCCTCGATTTATATTATTTATCCATGTTTGTTATGCTCGAAACGTGAGAAAAATAACACAAAGAGGAAGAATACAAGACAACGAGGACGTAGGAACGTGAAGAAGCTGCTCGCAGCTTCCCTGCTCGCAGATCTCTCGCGTCACTCCCTTTTCGTTCTTTCCTTTCATCGTGTCTCGTTCGCGATTCGGTACGCAGCAAACGAATAAAAAAAAAAAATTTAAGAAAAGAAAAAAAAAATTAAGAAAAATGCACCGAGTGAAGAACGTTCGAATCGTTTCGAAGCGATTCAAACCCCTCCCCCTCCACTCTGTCTTTACGAAAAGAATGAATCTGCGCGAATCGTTTTCGCCATCAGCGGAGCGAGAGTTAAAGGATATCGAAAGAGGGAGAGACGAAGAGAGCGCTAGAGAGAAAGAGCCAGGAGTGGGGCGAGGGGGGTGGGGAGGGGGTGAACTCTTTCGCGGCAGTCTCTCGATCTCTCAACGCCTTCGGGGCTTTTCTCTCTTCTTCATCTTTCTCTCTCCGATTATCTGCTCCCCTCCCCTCTCCTCCACCTAACTATACATATGTCGATATGTATATATATTATCCCTTGTACAGGTACCACAGAGAGCGTCGTGCTAATGGGAGACCAATTTTGTTCGGTGATCCAAGGTCGATCGAAATTATCGCCGACATTCACTCTATATAGCTCTCGCTCGATTTCTTCGATCTCCATGAATTCGCAGAGCTCTCTCTCTCTCTCTCTCTCTCTCTCTCTCTCTCTCTCTCTCTCTCTCTCTCTCTCTCTCTCTCTCTGTCTCGCTCTGTCTTTCACTTGGTCTTCCTGCCAGGTTCGTACGGAATTGCTTCTTCATGCATTCTTGTCGAGGGAACGTTCCTCGATCATATTTTCTCTTGCTGTAAAATTTGTTATGTTTATTTATTTTTGTAATAATTAGATTAATTATTCACTCTATATAGCTCTCGCTTGATTTTTTCGATTTCTATGAATTCGCAGAGCTGTCCCTCTTTCTCTCTGTGTGTTTCACTTGGTTTTTGGCCAGTTTCGTACGGAATTGCTTCTTCATTCATTCTTGTCAAGCAAACATTCCTCGATGATATTTTGTCCTATTGTAAAATTTGATAAATTTATATTTGTAATAATTAGATAAATTATAATTTTTGATAAGCTGTGTTGATCAACTTTGTCGTCGATTTTTATTTTTCATCGTGGAGCGAGATAATTGATGAATTTTTCTGGATGTGATGTGAATTTTTCTGGGGAATGTAAAAAAAGAAAGAAGAATTCAATTCCTTTCGTCGTCTCGATCATCAAAATGAGCAAAAGAACTCGACGAGAATTGCAATGAAACGTTTTTTTTGCGTCTGTCTCTCTCTCTGTCTCTCCTTCTCTCTCTTTCTCGTACATATACGACGTCGCACACACGCAGCTGCCGAAAAAAGAGCAACGAGGTAAGAAAATATCGAAGAGAGCGGGTATAATACTGTGAATGAGGGGCGGGAAACACCGAGCCCTTCTTCCCTCCTTCTCTCTCTTTCTCTCCATGCAGAGAAGTAAGAAATGGAAGACATGCACGGACATATGAAGAGAGACGGGACAAACTAGTGTACAAGAGAGAAAGAGAAAGAGAAATCGAGAGAAAGAGAGAGAGAGAGAGCTGATGGCGCAAGTAGAAGCCAAAGAAGAAGAAGAAGAAGAAGAAGAAGAAGAAGAAGAAGTGGTATGGCATGCGTGCATCACGCGAACGGACCGCACGCGTGTAAAGATGGCTCGAAATGCGCCCGCTCGCTCGATCGCTTTTCGCTGTTCGTTCCTGCCTCCCTCTTGTCCCTCACCCCTCCCTTCGCCCAACCAAACCCCCCACTACCTACCCTGACGACTTTGCCAAAGCACCTCGCTCTCTGATTTTGCATCTCACCAGCGGCAAATACACACTATATATACACAACTAGTCTGTTGGACAGGCCGCCATGGTAAGAGCAAATTGCAGATATATCTAATATTGCATACATATACCTATATATATGTATATATATGTATATGGGCAAACGGAAAATACGTGTAAGTACATGCATGCAAATACTCAAGCGTAACAACACGTATGTAAATACGTGTATATGTGATATATACCAATATATCTCTTTCTCTCTCTCTCTCTCTCTCTCTGTCTCTCTCCCTATATAAGTATGTATATAATATATTATATATTATTATTATTATTATTATTATGATATGATATTATATAATAATATAATAATATCATATTATTATTATTATTATATTATATATTATTATTATATATTATATAATAATATTATTATATTATTATATATTATATAAGTATATTATTATATTATTATATATTATATAAGTATATTATTATATTTTAGAATGTTATTATTATTATTATTATTATATTATATATTATTATAATATATAATATAATAATATTACTATATATATATATGATATATATATGTACATATGTATGGCGGTCCAATGAACATCAAGTACGATGAAAGATTCGTCGGTATAAACCTTCAAGGGTGCTCTATCGCATCGAAAGCTCGAACATTTGGCATGTACGTGGAAGCTTTAACTGCCATTCGAACTATATTCATTTCCCTCTGTACGGATATATATATATATATATATGTGTGTATGCGTGAGATCGAGTCAAGTCTTTCCCTCTCTTTCTCTCTCTCTCTCTCCCTCTGTCTCTCGCTCTCTCTCGCTCGCTCGACATCGAGTCTAGGGATCATTTACCGAAGACAGAGGTTGAAGGCGAAAGGCGTCATGAGCCTCGAGTAGTGGGCTCACTGGGTCTTTGATTGACGCGCGACGTTCCGCCAAACTCGACGCTTGCTTCTCTCTCTCTCTCTCTCTTTCTCTCGGTTGCACACATATATACAACGTTACACTCGGCCCTTGGCACGCGAGCCAAACAACACCCGAACCAACTAGGTTCTCGTTCTCTATGCACTTTCTCTCTCTCCCTTTCTCTCTCCCTCTCTCTCTCTACCACCGACGACGTCGTATGCACCGAGCACCAAGTCTCTCAGTCCTTCACCCTCTCACCCACCCTCTCTCTCACTCTCTCTCTCTCTCTTGGGCTCTCACTCGTATCCCTTACTTCGCGGAGGGTCGATCTTGATGGTATTAGCAGTCGGCAAACAACGATTGCGAGACGACCACCGCATCGAGTGTACCAACAGAAGGAAGGTGAAGATTATACCCGGATGAGTTATTACTATACATGATATTCATATAGACAAAAGACCTATATATACATATACACATATATATCCATATATCTATATCCAGATACTAGACATCGTTGAAAAACGGATGCGATAACTAGACTAGAGGGATCGAAGTATGGATGGAAGTAATAATTCACGCGGATATGTTATTCGAGTTAAATTCACGACTAGTCCGCCGGAATCAACGCGATATATTAGTCGCGGTATGAGAAAGATCGAGAGAGACAGAAAGGGAAGAGAGGTATGGTATTACCTATACTCGTCGTCCGGAAGCAAACGGTTCTAACAACGGCATAAAAGCTGACGGCAAAACTACCTATACATATATATCCATATATACACATACATATTATATATGTAGGTATGTATATAGTACATGCATATGTGCATAGGTACGTATGTATATATGTAACTCGAGGAGGTCTCGTGCGTCGTTTAATTACCGTATGTAACGAGTTGGAGTGGTTTGTGCTTGCCTGAACTGGCGTGCGCGCACGAAAGCAGAGCTCCTCCTCGTCCAAAGGGGGTGGTATATATGCACACGCTGTACGATAGTGAAAACGCGCCGAGAGGAGAACCAACGGCGAGAGGGCGTATAGGAAGAAACGAACCAAAACTGAATAGCGAACGGTTACGTGGGGGGGGGGGGGGGGGGGGGGGGGGGGGGGGGGGGGGGGTTGAAGAGAAAAGGGTCGTGATTTTCTAGCTGGCCACGAATCCTCGATACTCTCTTCGCTTTGAGAGAAACAGGATCGTTGCATTTAATTTGTATTTCTAGAAAGACAAAAAAAATAATAGAAATAAAGAAAAAAATGTTTAATTAAATTTACATCGTTCGCAGTCGTTAAAAGAAACAAAAGACTGCGGGAATTGAAAATAGACGGAGTTGTTTTTTGTATTGGTCGTATGTTGGACGATTACCGGATCGTTGGGGTTGTTGTCAGAAGCGAGGGAGAAGAACCGGACCCGCTGTGTTTGCGACATGGCGAAAGGGAGACGAGAGTCCTAAAGGGGAGTTTACGAAGAGCCCTGCTTCTCTCGCTTCCAACGAAGAGATATCGGGGGTGGAAGACAGGACGAAAAGTATTCCACTCAAATCAGCTGTTTTTAATGTGGGTCAGCCTGTGACGACCCGTTGTCGAAACAATCGATTTTTCTTTTCTCTTCGAGCAAAAAATTCTCGCTTCTCTCACAATCCCCGTTCTAGTTTCATTTGTATACAAAAGAAAACATTTATTTTTTTTTTCTTGAATATATATATATTTTTTTAATGGAATGACTAAAGGTTGAAATCGAGGGGCAGCGTTTTCATTCCGTTTGTCCCAATGAGGATAATCGCGACGGCGTGACGACCCACCTGTTTTACAGGAGATTCGAAAATATATGAAAGAAATTGAATGAGATTTCGGAGTGAATTGGATGATATAAGGAAAAGAGGAACGCCGAAAAATTGAAGTAAGGAAAAACAGAGAGAGCAAGGAGGAAGGGAGGAGGGGAGAGATTGCAAGCTGTTGGCAAAACGGGAGCGTGGCGCCATTGCGCTACAACACAGGGTTCAGAGTGACTTGCATTTCGAAAAATGATCGAGAGTCATTCTTCTCTCTCTCTCTCGATCATTTCTCAAAAAAAATGAAAATCTTTTTGGTCCTGTGTAAGTTTGAGTTTGTATGCGACTGTAATACGGACGATTAATGAATAGCGAAGGATTTTTTTTTCGTACATTAACTTGGATGGAGCGTCGATGTCACTGTCAGACAACGCCATCGTTTATTTGACAAATTGTCGATTATTATTTGAGAAAAGGAGCGTAAAAGTGATTTACAATAATTTGTAAAAATTACAAAATTATTTTTATTATTACATATATCGTTATTCTTATTCAGAAATGGAACGTACAAATAAATATTACGACAATAAATTATTTTTTTCAAATTATTTTCGTACCCGAATATTCTCATTTTTATTTTTAATATTATTATTATTATTATTACATATATCGTTATTCTTATTCAGAAATGGAACGTACAAATAAATATTACGATAATAAATTATTTTTTTCAAATTATTTTCGTACCCGAATATTCTCATTTTTATTCTTATTATTAATATTATTATTATTATTATTGCATATATCGTCATTCTTATTCAGAAATGGATGGTAAAAATAAATATTACGATAAAAAAATTAATTTTTTCAAATTATTTTGGCACCCGAATATTTTCATTTTTATTTTTAAGATTATTATTATTATTATTATTACATATATCGTTATTCTTATTCAGAAATAGAACGTACAAATAAATATTACGATAATAAATTATTTTTTTCAAATTATTTTCGTACCCGAATATTCTCACTTTTATTTTAAATATTATTATTATTATTATTATTATTGCATATATCGTCATTCTTATCCAAAAATGGAACGTAACAATAAATATTACGATAATAAATTAATTTTTTCAAATTATTTCGGTCGAACGTTTGTATTTTTATTTTTTATTATATCGTCCCATAATCGTAACTATTTCATGGCACGATCATTATATTTCAATGGTTTTTCTTGTCTCCGTTGTACGATAGTCATTCCCTCGTATGACCAGACACGTCCGCGCAGTCTCGTTGTCATTGCGTGCGTGTTTTTTTTTTCTTCTTTACATTGTCACGATTTCGCGACTGTAATCTCAAAAAGAGGGGTGGGTAACGGTGGACGGGGAGCAAAATGTACGAGAGCACTACGACGGCACGGTTTACGAGCTCTCAACATATACACTTTGATACACCTCTTCGTCACGGAATTCTTCCCTCCGGGATTCTCGCGATAGCGTTATCGAGCACTCGCATATCCAACCCCCATTCCCTACCGAGGAGACCCTAGACTTGTTTTTATTCGCCCTCGCGATTCGCTTGTTTTTTTCTTTGTTTCCTTTTTTTATTCTTCCTTGTCTTCGCGACGCTGTTTCTCGAAACGACGACGATCTTTCTTTCACCTTGGCGAATCACGAAATCGACGAAAATATCGAAACGGGGGATGATAAATGTTTTAATTAAAAAAGAATAAAAATAATACTCGAGGTAATAAATATCAAATTTATCTCGTCTCTCGCATTACCTGAAAAATAATTATAAAAATTAAAAACCATGAGAAAGAAAGAGAACGAGAGAGAGAGAAGCGTTTCGTTCTTCTTGTTTGTCTTTGCATTAATTATCTGGAATTAAGAACGCGAGGAGCTTTTCGGGTGAGCTCTCTTGCCACGCTCGCTGGGATTACTGGCTTTATTATTACTTGTTGCGGATTATTAATTACCAGGAATTACAAGGAGGAAAGAAAGAACGAGAGAGAAAGAGATAAATACAGAAGGGTGAGGTAGATAGATAAGGGTGTGCGAGCACTACGGTTCAACATTCGAAGAAGAAAAAAAAGTAAGAAGTCTCCTGCGGATTTGTGTTTTCAATTAATTTTCTCGAATTAAGAACGATTACGAAAAAAAAAAAAAACTGGAAACCAATGAAATAAAAGTCGAAGGAGAATTATTGCTCGAGGGATGATATTGTTATTTTCTATCGCTTAAATCATCTCGACTTCCAATATTACAAAACTTCTCTTTTTTTTAGTCCTTTTAAACGCAGTAAAAAAAAAACAAAAAAAAATCGAAAACTCTCTCTCCCTCTCTCCTCCTCGATTTTTGTTCGAACAATGTTTAGCGTGGGCTTTAAAATCTCTATTAGAACGTTTAATATCATCGAGTCCTTAACGATTTCCCTTCGGCGAGCGACGATGAGTCAGAAAGGAAAGAGCGAGAGAGAGAGAGAGAGAGAGAGAGAGAGAGAGAGAGAGAGAGAGAGAGACGTGTATATATTGTAATTATTACAAAAGAAAATTACGCGTCTCTGATCATCGATCGGCTCTATTGTATATTATATTTTCGCCCGTATATCCGTTCTCCATCAATATCGTCCTTTGTTAATACCGAAATTGGGTGTTATTAGGTTATAACGAAAGAATGGACAATCAGTTGCAATTTTTCAGTTGAAAGATCCCTCGGATAACCCGTGCAATGATTCATATTCTCGTATGTCGAAACAAACATTATTTCCTTAAAATAAAACACGATTAATCGAATAAAATTTGATTAATTAAACGAAGAAAATTTGTTTTCTCTAATAAAAATTCCATCAATTTATTCCAATTAAATAATTACATTTTCTCTTTCCAATATTTATGTACAGTTAAAATTCGAAGTGTACCTTCATCCCTTCCCTGACAGGATGTAACTACGAGTGCCTTGTCTATAGGACATATATATATATACATGAAGCATAATGTATCTGTATCAAAAGGGAGACTTAGCATGAGTGCCAACAATGGCACGGGGGAGAATCCAATGCGAGCCCTTGTAATATCATGCCCAGAAGCTCTCTTGCTCTCTTTCTCCCCCCTTGGACAGCCGCAGAGTACAGTCGAGAGGGAGATGAGGATGAACAAAAAAAAACGAGAATCTCAGGCAGCTGCCATAAGGCCCACGAGAACGATACAATTGCAGTAGATATCTTACAAAGCGAAACAAACGCAATAGACACACGTGTTTGTATATATATATGTATATACATGTTTGTATATAGATATTATGTACAATCCAGGGGTCCTTGATACGCATGCTACCCGTCATATATTATTTTGGCAGAGAGTTTTTTGGTTCTCGCGAGATGATTCGTCGAACAATGATACAGCTCGAGCCAACCGCAATTCCTGTACTGAGGAATGAATGAGCGAATGAACGAATGGACAAAGAGAAACGGAAACTACCGAATGTGCATCGTCGAGATATTCGATGAGCTGGAAACAGACAGGAGAAAAAAATTAACCAAAAGGACTTTTTAAATTTCTTGAAATTTCCATTCGATTTGAAAAACAATGAAAAATTCGTTTTTTTTTTTCGAGAAAACGAAGAATAATTATTTTGTACTGAGGAATGAATGAATGGAAAAAGAAAAACTGCAGAAAGAAACTCCCGAAAGTGGATCGTCTCGACATTCGACGAACCGGAAATAGGAAGAACTATGCACGAGAAAGAAAATGAACCAAAACTACGTTTTAAATTCCTAGAAATTTCCATTCGATTTGAAAAACAATGAAACATTACATTTTCAAGAAAAACGGGAAATAATTATTTATACGCGAGAATAATTTTCATTATGAACGAACGTAAATATTGGCATTATTCCAAACAGTTATTGTGCCATCTATTATTATTGGCAGTAATCTCGTCGATGAAAATAATGTTTCTTAATTTTTCATTTCCCACCCTCCTTTACAGAAAACTAGGATCATATTTCTTTTTTCATGCCGTAAAATAATTGATCTCACGGCCAGTTGCGATACATCGCAAATTCGTTGTTTTCAACAACAACAAGAATAAGAAAAAGAAGAAAAAAAAATAAATCCGTAAGAATGAAAACGATCGCGTTAACGCAATTTCGCACGGCATTAACATATATATCGCATCATGTTATGCGTGTTTCGCGTCGTCCATTTTTTTTTCTCCACCCACTTAAGCACACATAACTAATGAACAAACCTACCGCAGTTGCTGTTCGCGCTCCTCATTGTCAGATGCGCACGGCCGATGCACAAGCCCGTGATATTTTCTCGTGAACTTAAAAACGTATTATAATACGCGCATTACGCTTAATTTAGTGTACGGTAGAGAAGAATCGTATAGCTTTGTGCACGCATCAAAGCGCACGGATTTTGTATTCCAGTACGCTAGACTTCGTATATTTGATACGGAGTGAAATAAGGTGAAAAAGCGATATACAGCGAGAGCGAATGGTGGAAAAAGAAGGAAGAGATAAAACGAATGAGAGAGAGAGAGGGAGAGAAATAAATATGAATAACGGCTCGAACAATCAGCACATCTCTCTCTCTCTCTCTCTCTGTCTAGTGCTCGCTCATTGTTGTGGAAGGGCCATTACCGACCGAGCCAATTAATCTATGCACAATTTTATAATTAAACGGCTAATAACGCATAGAATTACAGTCCATGGCCGAGCACTCCCACGTGTTAGCTTCTTCGTAGGCTGCAGCCCACTTTTGCAAAACACATCAGGACGAGACTCACGGCAGCCACACGAGGAGGCGCTCCCGTGAAATTTCATATTAGCGAGAGAATCCCGAGCCTAGACACCGAAGAAAAGACTGAGAAAAATCAATTTATGCGTCCTCCTGTGTGTGTGTGTGTGTGTGTGTGTGTGTGTGTGTGTGTGCACTGCCAGGGAGTTTCTCATCTTTCGTATTTTCATTTCCATATTTCTTTCTCTTCGTGGTAGACCGAAGTTGCGGTAGCGACCGCTACGAGCGCTCCTAACGTTGTGATCGCCAATATATATATATAAATATAGGTATGCCACGGTGCCAATTAGAGACGCAGACGCGAGTGCACAAGACCGCGTCCGATAGTTCTTCGCGTCTATCGCGCCCAAGCACACAATTTGTTCATTGTTCATTTAACTTGGTTAGGCAAATTAATGAATATAATTGAGTCGACTCGTTAGCCCGTGAGCAAGAAAAGGTCGGCTATTAATATTATTAATTATTTTTTCTTCTCCTTCTTATTATTATTATTATTATTGTTGTTAATATTATTAGCGTCGTTTCCTTCGTGTATCATCAGTGGAGACTCTTGGTAAGCCCCACACACACACACGTATACGATTATGACTCTGGCTCTATATGTGCTTGTATATGTGAAGTTATATATTATATTTACATTCTAATAATATGCAACCGTGCTGCACATTCTCAATTATATCATGAGCTCGATGATAATATCACACGGCGGCGGTACCAATTTCGCACCATTAATAGCATCGAGTATGTCTTATCTATCATTTTATTTTATAGACGAAAGCCTTTTTTCCTTTTTTACTTTTTGACGTATCGCCGATTCCGGCCTCATGGTACGCAGGCTCTTAGACTTGGAAAATTGTACTGACGCGATAAACATAGCGGGAATATAGATCGGGAATGCGATTATTGTCGGAGAACGAGAGGAGAAACAAAATGGTTGCTCGAATTTACGAAAATAAAACGCAGCTTTTTTTCACTGGGCGATTCGACAGATTTGAATAATTGTTAGGAATGGAATATTCGTTCGTTGTTTTGTAGTTAGATGAGTAAAAATCCTTGCCGCAAATCCGCACAAAAAATCTAATAACAATTTTGAGAAGAAAAAGTCCAGCGCAAGCGGGCAAAAAACGTCAGAGAAAATAATAAAACGCTTATCATTCATCGCAAGCGAAACGGTTTTATTCTCAGTCGTATTTGAGAAGCGGAGAAATAATAATCACTTCCGGGAAATCTTTTTTTCCACGAGCTCGCGATCGTGTAACAGGAAAAAAAAATCGTAATCGAATGATTCGCTCCGCGAATCTCTCTCCAGAGAGGTCTATCTCCTCGCTGTCGCGAGTAAATTGCAACACGTAAAATCGCGAAATGACGAGGCACTTGGAACGATACAATTTTTTACGTATCTTTTTTTGTTTAATTTTGATTTATTCTTATTACGAGAGAAACTCGTAAAACGACTGAAAACCACGGGAGGAGGAAAAAAACTCTGGGTTTCTCCAACATTCCTCTCTCGGAGGATGCACAGATTTATAGAAAGCTTGTATATATACACCCGCGTGTGCCCGGTGATCGAAAAGCTTTGTAATACACGTGGTACGCGGCCCAGCCGGCGCCATAAACCGCAAAGAAAAAAAATCCAACTGAATTATCGCTGTGGTTCCGGCTGTGCACGTTGTGTTTCACTGCATATACATATATACATATATATATACGTATGGAACTTTGGTGGATAACTGGAAAACAACGATACAGTAACAACAGCAACAACAACGCCGGATACACGATGTTCTATATAGAACGTCGAAAACGATCGAGGGGGTATGTTAGCCAGTTTCGGATGTTGTTGGGGGTGTCCATGAGTGCTGGGAGCGATATTGAGAGAGATGGGGCTTGCCAACGAATCCAGAGGACAGGAAGGGGAAGCTGGCTGTATTTAGTATTAGCGAATGCTCCGTGGCAAGCGCATGTGATACGTATTATCAGAGAATGTATAACGATGCCAACTAGAGGAGGAGGGAGATACAAACATGGTGGTGGCTCGCTCGCAGCGCATCCCACCCCTTTCAGCCTTCTCACGCCGCAACGACTCTTCATCATCGAATTTTTTATTTTTCCTGGTCCAAAGTGGTACGCGTTTTGCCTCTGTACCACCTGAATTACAGAAATTACTTAGCTTCGTGAGTGTCGCGAAATATCCGAAATTTGGGAAAGAACGTGTTTCGAGGGAAATGAGATGGGAGAACTGTTTTTTTTTTGTTTTTGAGGAGGGGGATGTTATGACAGGGTGAAGCGTAATTATAAAGCTGTTCGTTGGATTTTATATTGGTGCAAATTGCTGGGCTTTTTTTGGCATAACGAACTGATTTTCTGCATCTCATCACGGGTGGGATTTTCTTCGGACCAATGGTACTTGGGCATGTCGAACTTTTTGATCTCATGGGCAATGTAGAGTTGAACAATTTCATGGGGACAATTAATTTGAAGATCGCATCTGTAATATTTAGCAAACGAGCCAACTTGGAATAACGTGAGAGAATCGACGCCATTTTCCATAACAGTTTTATCACAAAAATTCTAACCTGCAACTTTTGCTTCGCAAACTTATGATTGGAACAAGGATTTTAGCCTCGTCGAACGACGCGAGAGGACCGAGGGAAAGACTTTGTTAAGATTATAAATATCGTTTTTATGAGACGAAATGACTTGTCACGTTTGAACCAGACTGTTACGAAGTTTATGAAGAATGTCCAGAGAGAGTTGGGATTTGGAACAGTTCGGTCGTCACGAGAAACAAGACAAAAAGAGAAGAAGAAAAGAGTATGAAGCGGGGTAGTTACGAGGCTCGCACACGGAGAGTGAATGAAGGGGATCCGCACGAGCCGACGGCTCATGGAGCTCTGTGGTTCTGTGACTGCGACTCCTCTGGATTATTCGAATCCCTATCCCTACGGGGCTTTCTCTCCCTCGTACAAGCTCGTCGTCGTGTTCCCTCTCTCGTATAACTCTACAATCTCTCACTCTGTCTTTCTCCACACAACATACACACAATCGGTCTCTCTTTCTCTCGCCGCATTGAATCTCCGTTTCCGTTGGTGCGAGTGCGACTGCGAACGACCGTTTCGTTCACCGATTAAATATTGTCACCAGTTCAAAACCGGGAACTTCCGAATTGTCCGGGAATCACGAAAAGTTTCAGCGAAAATGTTGATTAATTAGGCCCAAAAACATACGGAA
The DNA here is from genome assembly GCA_946811545.1 of Netelia fuscicornis. Classification (NCBI taxonomy): domain Eukaryota; kingdom Metazoa; phylum Arthropoda; class Insecta; order Hymenoptera; family Ichneumonidae; genus Netelia; species Netelia fuscicornis. Next base: position 45,982,134 of record OX328013.1, read on the forward strand.
CGATCGAAAAAGACGAAGAATTTGTCCAATGGGAGAATAATACAAGAATTTGGGAGGAAAAACGTGACATTGAATTTCCAGGATGAGAATACAGAAACGACAAAATCTTTGCCGGCAATGAGAATCGCGTCCCACCGGCGGGAGATCCCCTCGATTCCGTTTACCATTCCGTTTCGTCTGCGCCGTCTGGCTCTTGCCAGTGTGGGTGGGGTAAGCTCTCTCGTACTACCAACACACACACACATATAAAGAGAGAACTCGGTGAATACTCAGCCACACTCTATCGCCCGCAACGTCGACGTTTGGGGACGACGATTCATTCAGAGAAACTACCGTGAAAGGGACACCTGTTGGCGCTCCAACAACCGAGCACACATACAGACACACAGACAATCACAGATGTATATATAGATGTATACAAACAGAAAACGGTCGTGGTATAACGCACACCGTGACAATCCTAGAAACAAGCGGGGCACGCGCCCTTTACCGCCACTCGGAAACTACAACACTCCTCTATAACCGTGTCCTGCACCCAACGATTTGTGACACACGCATTGTGCAAATCTTCGTTGACTCTTCGGATCTCCAATTTAACACTCGAGTGTCGATGTAAACGATCGAAAATTCGACCCTCGAGCCTCGGCACAAATGGCCATGCGAGTCGAAGCGTTTCCGTCGAGACAACCACTACCGGTCTCGGTAATTAAGATTTTTTCGACCCAGGCCTCGCGTGGCTCGTCCTCAAGAACCGGAGGTGGATGGAAGAGAGAAAGAAACGGCAATTAAAGCGTTTGAGGTAGACGAATGTTGCGCTGGTGGCTAAAAGAAGCGAGAAAAACGCGCGCGGGCCGATTCTCTCACTCGCTCCACCGCGAGTTTGTCCGAGAAACCCGAAGATGAACCGGTGCCCAGAGGGGACACCTCGTATTATTAATGTATGCCGAGGATTTTAGCTTCCGTTCTGTATGTGTAAAGCAGCTGGATCTTGTTATGGTATTACGGCGTATAAAAGGGGCATCGGAGGTGTTGAGCATAAACACTGAGCGCGAAGAAGAAAAAAGTTTGTTGCGTATCGGCCGAGTCCATGGGCTCTTTCTCACGTCTTATCATCCGGTTACCATCGAACCTGTCAGCGTTTGTAATATAGATTTGTGTGCCATGGACTCTCGCGATCCGTATAGATGTATAGATTTTGAACAAAAATGAAGCAGTTCCTCTTCGGCGCGTTCTGAAGAAGCGCGTTCGTTGACAGTTTTAGGCCATTTCTTTAGTTCCCTTATTTATGGATGATTTGGCGCTAGATCCTCAAGAAGGCTAATTGGATAATCCTATATTTGATCTCTATCCAGGATTTATGGCAATTAATCCGAAAAACATATTTCAACCCTAATTGTTTTTTGAAAAAAGGAAGTTCCTTTTTCAACTTTGAATAATTTTCTGGTCGTAATATTTCCTAATTCGTTGGGAGGGAAGAAATAAACAAAAATACGTCGAGTCTTACCTGGCTGTTGTGCAGTCCCTGTACAGTACGTCAAAGTCCTTGCAGCTTAGCAACTTGCAACGATTAACACCGGGCTGTATGGCACCGAGACCGCGTAGAATTCTGACCTGTTCGACGTTGCATACCAGCGGCACGATATCGAGACGCTTGAGTTTCGTATAAACGGTGTGAAGACCACCGACGAGATGTTTGAGAAATAGTTCAAAAGCTTGGGGTAGACAGAGCATGGTGTCACCAGCGATGATGAACGCGGCAACTTTTTGGCCGCGATAATCAACGAGTTTGCACTCATTGGCGGTAGGATCGCTCGAGCTTATCGGTGGTGGACTGTTGTAAGATCTTGGCGGTAGAACACCATGATGGGCGGCCATAAGCTCGAGTGGCGAGCCATGATGAGCGCTGAGCATGCCACCTAACTGTCCAAGAAGACGCAATTCCGGCGGTGGTAGACCCGGCATACGTGGCACCATCCCTGGTAATCCGCCTCCGGCTGATAGCGGCGGTGGACTAAGCGGCAATACCTGAGGCGGTGAACCTCTCGTTGGTGAACCGGGCGTCGGTACACCGCGTAGATGTGCTTGTTGTGCCTGCAATTCGCGCAACTGATCGCGCGGATGACTCTGCTGATGAGACGGCGGTGGTTGATGCGAGCTGTGATGCTGTTGCTGCTGATGTTGCTGTTGCTGCTGCTGCTGTTGTTGTTGATTGAGCTGCTGGGCCAACGGACTGTGAGGATGTTTCGGACTGCCGGTTACGGGACTGGCACGACTGCTGTGATCGGACGAACTATCCATCGCTCCGTGATCCATCGAGTGTGCGAAACGCCTCAGGTCCAGCACCTCGAACCTCTCGAGCAGGTCCGTGGCGTTGCTTGTTGATTTACCTTTGTCTCGAGATATCGTGTCCACCGTTTGTCCCGTCGTGCCTCCTTTTGTTCGCTCTCCTATCGAGACCAGCGTCGTTATAACGCGGTCTGATGGGCTAGCTTTGGTAACAAAATTACTCAAGAATCATAGCGTTCCACCCGCTTGTTGCCCGTCTCGATTAGATCCCACCGACAATCCACATACGCTACTCGCACGCGTGGACCGATCAAGCGGCGGGAGTTTGCATGCTCGCGGAATTTTCCCTTATTTTTATCGATTCGCCGATCCCGCTTCGTGAATAGAATCAACGATCGATCACTCGACACAAACAACAATAATAACAACAACAATCACAAGGTCGAAGATAAACACAGCCGTAAATTGTTCACTGTCACTGAAGTATTTATGAAATACTCGTCGTTGATTCGATCGATCTTTCTTCGATACATGCGTTTGTAGAACAACTTCACTTGTCACGAGTTTCTCGATCGTCCATTAGCGGATTATTCGATCGACTGTCATTCGGATCGATGATGATCCATCGCGGACGCGCGCGCGCGGGGACGTTTATAAACGCTCGGTCGCGTACCCGTTTGTTCGGTACCAACGAATAAGCGCCTCAACTCGCCGGAAAAAGTGGCGAACGACAATTCGGAAATGCTTAGGCGAGATTCGAGGACGGGATCGACGCTCCGAGCGTTATCCGATGCACAATGAGCGAACGTTGATCAGTATCGTAGAGCGTGTATCGCGTCGGCGTGAGACGTCGGGCGTACGTTCCGCTTGTCACCGCGATTCGCAGCCTCCCGAAACTCTATCGAATTTCCGTTACCGCGACGGAAAGTTAACGGAGGTGGGGCTGAGGGGGGAGCCTTTCGGGTAAGCCAACCGAGGGTAGTATCAACTGTTATCACCACTTTTCGACTCCCTCGAAATATCGTGAACGGGGAGAGTTTGGAATAAAACGCACGCGGAACGCGAAACGAAACACGGGAAACGTCTCGTGCGACAACACCAAACGGAGTAAAACTACAGTGGAGCGGCGATGTGAGAGAGGGGTGACGATGAGTGGTGGTCGTGGTGATGGTGGTGGTGGTAGGTTGATAGTGATGGTGGTAGTGGCGGTTGCACAGTGATGGTAGGTGGTGGTATAGCGTCGTACCGGAGATACGTGGCCCCGGGTATAGTAGTAAAATCGTAACACACACAGTACGCGCGCACAGAAGGGAACGCGCGTCTCGTTCCTTCTCCGAAAGTGGCAAACGCTCTCTCGCCTCGGTCGAGTTGGGAGTATTTCCACTACCCAGTCACAGATGTAATAAATAAAAACATCAGTTGAGACGCCCGCCGAATGTCAGCGGTGACCGGGTGGGAGAAGTGGGAGGAGCCGATGCGCGCGATCCTCGCGGGGATTGGCCGTGCCGCGAACATTCGGGGCGCCACGATTCGCGCGCGTCGTTACCGCCGCCACGCCCACCGTGACTTCCTCCAACGTTGGAAACGGAGCCTGGGTACGGGGTGGGGGATAGACAGTCGTAGCCCAGAGAGGCACGATTCTCTCTCTCGTGACCCCACCACCACAGCCAACAGTGTGAATTCTACGGGCCGCAATCCTTCCACCGACGCACTCCCACGACCTCCTACCCTCCCCTCATTCCCGCCGGTCCACCTCCAGAACTCGCGATCTCACGACGACGACGACACGACACCGCTATATACAAAAAAGGCGGAGAGGCAGTACGACTGGCGAGAGCTTTTGTGCCACACGGGGAGTGAGAGACCCCGCGGAGAGGGCATATATAGAGGTATCTCTCTCCTTGGAGTGAGAGTAGTGTTTCTGCGCGCGGTATGCTCGCGTCGAGAGGAACCCTCGCGCCCGCTACCGAGTGGGGGATTTCTTCTTTTTCCTATATTATCCGCGAATTCTCTTCCACCGGTTTCGCTCTTCTCTCGTCTCTTTGCTCTCTCTCTCTCTCTCTCTCTCTCTCTCTCTCTCTCTTACTTTCTTGCATCAGTCCGTATGTGTTGCGCCGCCTTGCACCTCCTGTGGCACTCCACCAGTAGGGCGGGGGTTTCTACTCCTTTCGCTCTGTTTCTCCGCTCCGTCTCTTTCTCCTACTGCATCGGCTATATATTCGACGAGCCTCTCTCTCTCTCTCTGTCTGTCGCTCTTTGATACGGCTGTCTCTGTCACCAACTACGAGCAGCCCCTGAGAGCACCAGCCAGGGAAAGCAGTACGCGCCACGACGAAGAATGTCGCCGTACTCTCCACCTCCTCCTCCTCGACAGCACTCCCTTGCGGAGTACGAATCGATAGCGGCCTCGCTTATTCTCTCTCTCACTCTCTCTGTCTCTGTCTTTCCACCCCCTTTTCCAACCCATCTCACCTACATAGAACTTGCAAGAAGAGCGAGAGAGGCAAAGAGAAAGGTAGGTAGGTACTCGGGTCGCTACACCGTCTCAGCTCTACCATTCGCCATCAGCATTACACTCGCGCACTTATTTCTTCTGTAGGTAAACTCGCTCAACTCCGCGAGCTTCCTCCTCTCGTATTGCCGAGCGGTTTTCTCCCTGTGTGCGCCAGTGCCTCGCCCTCTCGTCTTCTCTATTCTCCCTCTCTTGCCTCCCTTTCTCGCGAGAAACGCGCCACCCACCCTTTCCATGGTAGCATCGCCGGCAACACCCTCCTCTCACGACCGAACCACCCCATCCCTCTCACACCCTCGTCATCACCAACTATAACCCTCGTAGAAGTCTATATGGACACCTTTTTGGGATATGCAATGTCGTTAGCACTGGACCATGCAGCACTCTTATCTCGTTTGCTCGGAAACGCATCTTGTATAAACCCCGGTTTCCTCGGCTGAAATTTCGTAAAGTGACATTGTTGGAATTCCGTCTCTCGAGAGATATACCAAAGATTAAAACTGGGCACGTGCAATCTCGATTGTCTAAGAGAAGTAACCCTATTATGCAATTTCTTCAAAGACTCCGAGTTATAACGGGCACTTAAAACTACGTGGAATAATCCTCGGAAACTCGGAAATAGCTCTGATCGATCCGCGGTTGAGAAATCTCCCCCGAAGAAAATCCACGTTCTCCCAGTTAACAGAAACCGACCCGTCATCAAAACCAAGCGTCACTGACCCCGGTGTTTTGTTGATTTCTCGCGACTATACTCGAGTCGAGCTATACTCGTCGGAAGGCAACTAGACTCGCCCCTTTCGTAAAGTCCCGTAGATGATTTCGAGGCGGGTCACCAGGGAGCATCGCACTCTGACAGGAGGTATACACAAATATACCGTGAACGCCATCACTCGGGATGATTGAGAACTTGAAAGAAAAATTACCTACCTCGATGAGATGCGCATAGTGAGAAGGAAGCTAAGGAAATGGTAACGGACTCGAAGCGTTCGGTTGCTGGACGATCCCCCTTGGTCGACGTAGGCTGAATGGAACGTAAAGGATTCGCGGAGTAAAAGAGAGATGACTACTAGGCTTCTACCCAAGCCACGATTATCTTGTCACAAACGTTTCACCGGGCACGTCGAGCGAGAACGTACGTTAGGGTGGACCAGACCATAAGAGAGAAAGAGACGAGTTCACCCAACCCAGCTATCGTTGTCCCTCGCTCCTTCCTTCGGTCAAACCCCCTTAGTCTATGCGCTTGGATCGACACGCTGACCCAGATTCGCGGGCCAAGAGGGACCCCTCCTCCTTCTCCATCGGGCCTGTGACCATCTCTCACTCTCTCGTACACTCCACGTTCCATAGTATTACGGTACGATACACACGCGGGAGAAGAGGAAAACTGTACGTAACGCGAACAGTCTCGGTTAACAGCGTCCCCGGTCATACAGCTGATCCCTTGACCTCGCGCAAATAATAACCGAAGAGCGGTTATCCCTCTACCCAAAATTAATAGGACAATCTCCGCTTAATCAATTTTTGGGCGTTACTTTACTCATGACCCTCGGGGTTCGATGACACTTCATTCATCGAGGGTGAAAGTGGAAAATAAACTAAACAATCGGAGGATTGTTCGATAAGTTTGAAAATAGACTTCGTTCCTACATCCAACGACGCAGATATTCCTAGTTTAGTGAGCGTTGAGAGACCCAAGCAAATTAGTGAAGCGCTACGAACAGCTGAAAAAGACGCATCGGATCGACTTTCGGTCGCGAACGTAGACACGATCAATCACGAAATCGATGTCACCGTCTTTTGGTTGATGCGTGTGTGCGTGTGAATATGCAGGGAGGAGAAGGGGTTGTATGGATATGTTTGAGAACGTATGCGAGCTTATGTGTCGTCGAACGAGAGAGCAGCCAAGTCGAGTGACAGGAAGGGACCGATGTTTGTTGGACCGATGTCGGTCCAAACCGCCCCAATTAGTGGAATTAATACGGGGCCAAACGAGGTTTTGGAGGGGAGTTAATGCGCTTCTCTCTACTCGAGCGTATATATAGATATGTGTGCACGACGGAATTAACGCATTGCCGCTGTTGTTCGTTGCACATACACCAGCTTCGGGTCATCGAATGTTGCTGCACACCTTCCTTCCGTCTTTTCTTGTTTTCTTCCTTCCTTCTCTCCTCCTATAGTGAATAACGTACGTCTGATTGGTCCAGCTAATTCAATCGTCCCTCTTTTAGTCGCAATAGTCGAACAGAAGCGTCCGATATGTCTACAGCGTCCACAATTGGATTCGAGGCCAATGACCTTTGAACCTTTACCTTATTCATGGAATCTTCAAAATTTGCCCAAAAATTGTTTAATAAATTAATCCTGAATAAATTAAATTTACTAAATTATACTACGAAATTAAATTCATCAAATTTCTTTAACGACTAATTTTAAAAGCAATGCTTCCTTCTAATCCCGAATATACCAACGCTTTTCTTTAAGAGTCAAACGATCGTCCTAAAAACTTGAAAAATCCAGTTTTTAATTAATAACTGAATATACAATTTGTTGTCTTTTATACAAACACGTATATTCCCGACTCTTTTTTTCCGACATATTGCGTGTTTACATTTTTTGTTCCTCTTTGCCGTTACGTTCTTCGGTATGAACGCACGTGAACGAGAAACAACAGGACGAGAGACAAGAAGCAAGTTTTCGAACGAGGCTCCCGCACGACGGGGAATATCTGGCCTCTGCCTATACCTATTTATATATGTGTATATCTACATGCCTATGGTAGACACGAGATGAAAAGCGAGAGATCGCCAGACCATTTTCATCCAGGCTTCCGTGTGATACGCATTGTTTGCCCTGAGCGTTTGCGGTGCATATGTGCCCCCCTCCCCCTTCAATCTCTCTCTCGCTCTCTCTCTTTCCCTCTCTCTGGTAAAGCGCCAGAGCAAACCATCAGAGGGCAGGTCCGCCCGAGTGTTTGCATCGCGAACTCACGCTCTTTCGCAGCGAGCAAAGCTGTTTGTTACATACATGTACGTATTACACACAGAGAACACCGACGTGTCGCACCGTCATTCAGCCAATGCGTCGTATATCTATATAGAGGTATGAAATATACATATATCGTGAGATTCCGGCCTTTCCGTCGAGCCACACGAGTGGTTCCTCCCTCCCCCTCCCCTTCCCCATCTGACACGTGTCCGCGTCGACACGTTCTCGACGCCGACGTGAAAAGTGAGAAAAAACGGTTTCCTCGCTCGGATCTGACCAGTTCCCGGTGTGGTCCGGCTCGCAGTCTCCCTCTGGTGTGGGTTTCATGCAACAGTCTCGTTCCCCCCTCTCTATGACTTTCTTTCAGATCGCTCCCGTTTACACGCTTGCGCAATCACCCTCGTACTTTCCACACAGCTTCGCGACACAAAAAATCGTTCGATTTCAATTAATTTCGGTTCGATATACAAACAATTTTTAATTACGAAACGACGTATACAGTTATGCACATCGTCGATAACCTTGACTTTGAGAAGCCAACTCGCGCGTGAATTCAATTTCATTGACACTCGTGTCGTATGTGTGCATTTTCTTTTTCTCTCTCAGTTTTTTTTTCTCATTCTCTCTATTCTCTCTACGTTCCCTATCGCTTTCGAATAACACGCTCAGCCGGGTAATTATTACCTACTGCATCGTATCTCGAAAATAGAATTTTCTAACTGAGATACGACACGAGCGTAGATTGGAGTACAAAAATTTGTTTATTTTTAAAATCGAAGTATAATAAAATAATAAAACTTTATTCACGCGACGTAAAAATATCAATTAAATGATATAAAATATATTCGCGATTCGATGATTTGAATTTTAGCAAAGAAATTCTTAAATTTTTCCGGTGAATTTTTATCGTTTGTCTCACACACAGACCACCCTCTCCATTTCTCTCTATCGGATATTGCTCCGCGTTGCATCCTACACGCATCGTACCTATTCCCCCACCACTTGGAACTCTTCGATCTCACCCCCGCACCTCACCCTCTCTCTGTCTCTCTCTTGCTCTGTGTAGATATATATGTATACATGTATGTGCAGCAACTCTCTCTCTCGCCCTTATATGTATGGTTCGATTCTCCGGCGAAGCAATCCCCGCATCGATAAGCATTGTGCGCGCTCTCACACGGCCCTACCGAGAGCTCACAATAGAGCCAAGATTTTATAGCCAGCGAGCTCTTATCCGCGAGAAGACTACACTCCTCGTCCTCACCCTCTGTGGGTAATCCTCTCTTTCTCTTTCTCTCTCTCTCTCTCTCTCTCTCTCTCTTGTTCCTTCTGTCTCTCTCTCTCTCTCTCTCTCTCTCTCGCTCCTTCTCTCGGCCGAGCTTGATCTAATCCTGCAATCTCGATAAATCTCGCTCGGTCCAGAACGTATGAATCTCTAATAGAAGCTCTACGACAATACCACGTGAATAAAAAAGTAAAAACAGGACATATTTTTATAATTAGGGGGAAATTGGAACAACGATTAAAATAAAATTCGATTAATTTCGTTTCTTGATTCAAGCATCGTCAAAAGTTGTATTTCCCATTTATTTTCTAAATTCCAACCAGTAGTTCAATAATTTTCTTTATCTTTAATCTTGGTTTGGACAAATATTACGAAATTTCTGCAATCTTGATAAATCTCGCTCGGTTCAGGACGTACGAATTTCTAATAGAAGCTCTGCCACAATACCAGGTAAATAAAAAAGCAAAAACAGAGCATATTTTTGTAATTAGGACATAATTGGAACGATTATAACAAAATTCGATTAATTTCATTTCTTGATTCAATCATCGTCAAAAATATTATTTCCCATTTTGTTCCTAAATTCCAACCATTAGCCCAATAATTTTCTTTATCTTTAATCTTCATTTGTCACGTAAGTAAAACCTAAAAACAAGACACATATTTCTGTAATTAATACAAAATTGGAACACCAATTAAAACAAAATTCGATTAATTTCATTTCTTGATTCAATCATCATCAACAATATTTTTTCCTAAATTCCAATCCGTAGCCCAATAATTTTCTTTATCTTTAATCTTCATTTGTCACGTAAATAAAACCTAAAAACAAGACACATATTTCTGTAATTAATACAAAATTGGAACACCAATTAAAACAAAATTCGATTAATTTCATTTCTTGATTCAATCATCATCAAAAATATTATTCCCCATTTTTTTCCTAAATTCCAACCAGTAGCCCAATAATTTTCTTTATCTTTAATCTCCGTTTGTTCAAATATTACGAAATTATCGCGATAAAGTTTGTATATATACTGAAGCTTAATCTATCGATCCGTAATATTGAACTGGGTTGTTGTAGACTCGACACAGACGCACGGACACGTTCGTATTCGGGCTCTCTCCCGGGAAATTAATGCTTAATTGGATATATTCATTGACCGTACGAGTTATAGCGTTACATTATAGCACGCATACACACATACTTGCTGATTTGTTATATATCTGTATATAATACACATACGGTATGAGCCTTGTTTGAATTTACATCCTTCGTTCCCGCGACGCCGCCGTTCGGAGATATATAGATAGTCGCGAGTAACATTTTTCTGTTAGTCTCTCTATCTTTTTGTCTCTCTCCCCCTCTCGTCTTTCTCTCTCTATACACATCGCCTGCTTGTGTTAATGCGCAGTTCGTTGTTTTCCAGAGCTTCCCTCTCTATCCCTCTACTTCGGTGGCTTACGAGCAACTAATTACCCATACGAAACGCCCGACGTGTGTGTTATTATAAATAGCCAATCGTTACGGGGCACACCCACATTTGCGAGTGAAAGAGAGCGAGAGAGAGAGAGAGAGAGAGAGAGAAAGAACTCTATCTCGCGAGCCCCGCAATGCCCATAATGGCGTGTTATCGGATAAATAAAACGGATAGCCGTCGAGGGGGTGGCAGGGGAAAGGGGGGAACGGGGGTGCTGGAACTCGATTAAACGCAGACAACCCCGCTCTCGATTTCATCTCTCTCTCTCTCTCGTAGCACACGCAGTATGCGTAACTTGTTCTCTGGTACCGTTTTAACGAAAAATTCATTGCTCCAAAATATAACAAAAGCATCAATAAAATATAAAGTATCGTCGATGGATAATGGTTCGCATTAATATTTCGTCTGGGTGTTTCGATTTGTTTGAATTTACAGCTTGTTCGTTTTTCATGGTTATTTTTTATTGGTTTTTTTTTCGTTTATTTATTCGTACGTGAAACGAGATAACTAGATTATTGTATTTTAATTAGTTAATAATTGAGTAATTTGATTGGGAATGGTTTTTTTGGTTTGGGTTTGAAATTGAGGATTGAATTTACGTATTTTTTAAAATATAAATATAGCTCGTGGATAATACGGGAATGGGGGAGAGTTTTCAAAGTTAGGGATGGCTGAGAAAATGTCTCGTTAACACGCGACGAGAGAGAGGTGGAAAGCCTCGGAGAAGGCACGACGAGTGATCGACAAAATCTGAAAGTTTTTGTCGTGCACGACTGTAGTTTGGATTAAATTACATTGGAAAACACGTTTGAATCCAACTACGGCTGGATAAATCGCGTGATTCTTCCAAAATGTTACCAAAATCTCGCATAATTTCCTTCAAAAATTTGTTGAATTTCACTTCATTAATTATATTCGATCGAACAAAACAATAATTCAAATAAAACCTGCACTTTTCTCAAAACTTTCTCAAAGTCTCGCACAATTTCTTTCAAAAATTTATCTAATTTCGGTATCTTGCTAAATTTCTATTATATTCGATCGTGCAAAACAATAATTCGAATAAATCGCGCGGTTCTCCCAAAATGTTCCCACAAAACTCGCACAACTTTCTTAAAAAATTTGTTAAATTTCACCTCACTAAATTTCTATTATATTCAATCGTGCAAAATAATAATTTAAATAAAGCGCGCGATTCTCCCATTCGATCATGCAAAACAATAATTTGAATAAAGCGCGCGGCTCTTCCAAAATGTTCCCACAAAACTCGCACAATTTTCTTAAAAAATTTGTTAAATTTCACCTCACTAAATTTCTATTATATTCAATCGTGCAAAATAACAATTTGAATAAAGCGCGCGATTCTCCCAAAACGTTTCCAAAATCTGGCACAATTTCTTTCAAAAATTTATCTAATTTCGCCATCTCACTAAATTTCAATTCCATTCAATCCTGCAAAAAAAATCGTTCCTTCGACCATCGGCCCAATAATTCCACTCAATTTCGATATTCTCCCACTTAACCGTTTCCCATCTTCTATTTCCACTTGCGATTGATATTTCCGAACATTTTATCCCGAACATCTTGTTATTTTCAGATCGTAAAAGATCGATTCGTCATCGATTCGAATTGTCAAGTTTTTTTTTCGTTATTCTTTATTTATTTTGTTCACGTTCGCCAAGATTTCACAGCGTTCGTTGTTGGTGATACGTGCCAACGACGATCTTCCCAGGCATTTCGCCCATACTTTTGCGCCCCGTCGACCAAACAACGACGAAAACGACGACGCCGACGACGACGACGACGACGACGACGACGGAAGACAATCACGTTGACACCGCGTGATTGATGTCCTTTTCCCCCGCCCTTTTTCGAAACACACCCCGTAAAGCACGTATCCGTTTTCTCCTCCCCCTTAACTTCCCTTCCCTTTCTCACCGCTCGTCGTATAGTTTTGCCGGGGCTTTTGCGCCAATAAAGCCCATTGTAAATGCGAACTATTCGAAATATTAGAGCGCGCGATTACCGGCCGTTCAGTCATCGGCTTGACGCATCGTAATCCTTTCAACCGGTCGCTTTCTCTCGCTCGCTCGCATCCCAGTATTTGCATCTACGGGTTTTCTCTACGTTCGAGGGGCGCTCCGTAAAACGTGCGATGACAAACAATATAAAAAAAAGATCTCTACGTATATAAAACGGGTTAGATTTTAAAACGCTCGTTTTTAAGCGATTAGCTGCGAGAGCGTTTGAAAATCCTGCGTGAAAGCCGAACGAATAATGAGAAGAAGACTGCAGCTTGACTGACGCCTGACTCCCATTAGTTTCGTATGAATGATCGATATAAATATGATTTTTTTTTCAATCGATGCGACGAAACATTTTTCTTCATTTATTAATCAATGCAATTTCCTAATTGATCGAATTAGTATATTAATTTTTCTTGATCCTTTACTTTCCTATCTCTCTAAATCCGAATTAGTGAAATTTCACCAAATTTTGATCATATTTTAATAATTAATTTAGCGAAAAGTGGGTCACTAATGATTAGTGACAAATCACTAATTCGATTAGTCAAAAATGATCGCTATAAACATTAGTAAAATTTGATTACGCAATTAGTAGTCAGCACAGCTGATATATTCATGCACCAGCCGATTGTAATTCTTCGCGTGAATAATATGTAATAATCTCATACGTACCGACAAGAAAACGAAACGTTCGTACACTTTTTGCTTTTACCCTTAAAACTTGTATAAAATAAGATTGGCCGTTTCGCACTGCGCATGAACTCACTGACATGAGAAAATGACGCCTCCGACATCACAACGGCAGAACAAGGAAGTATCGGGACGGAAGCTGGCGCCTGTGATTGGTCGATCGCTGAGTCCTGTACTAATTGATTAGTAATCATGTAACATCACTAATGAATTAGTAAACTGTATTGACTAAATAATAGTCAATCGTATTACTAATTTGCTTTAGTAACCCTAATTTACTATTTTTTTATTATTCAATCAGTGAAACAGTACGCTTCTCACTATTTCCCCAGTAGAACACGCATTTACTAATCGAATTAGTCAATTTTTCACTAATTCAGATTTAGAGAAATACGAAATCGTCGCGTCGATAAAAATACAAATTCTAAGAAATTTTTAGCGTCAAATAAGCATTGGCCATGCCTGTGCGTATCTCGTAACGTAAAATTTATTGTTTGCACTCGCCTTAATCTCCATTATAATCGCACGTGCGCGCACGCGCTCGCGAACTCGGTTCGCAAACCTGAGGAAGGTATTATATGTAATATCTATACGTATATACGTATATATATATATATATATATATATATTGATAGTATAGGTGGCGAGAAGGTCTGAGCAGAGCCGATGTCGGCCTCGCCGCAATTTCGAACTCGGATTGTCCGGGCGAATGATGGATCGGTCTTTTGTACCGTGCTGATGATACCTCGCAGATGTATCCACTTTATTCTATATATATATACACATATATACATAGAATCCTGACGCCCGCGGCCGAGAGCATAAGCCACCCCTTTTTTACCCCGAAAAACCACTTGCCTCCCTGCGATTATCGATTGAACGCATGCAAGAGCAGACTCGACGATCTTTTTTTTTTATTCTTTACCTTTTTTTCTTATTTTTATTCAACCAAGTATTTTCTTAGCTGCCGAAGGTACAATCACTACGAGACAATCGAATAAAGAAGGGAAAAAAATCTCTCGCCGTTTTCGTACGGTTTTCTTTCCGAATCATCGACGCGCGAACTATACAAAAAGCGAAAGAACAGGCCAACGAAATTTTCCGAAAACCACTCCGACGTGCGCTACTGTCTCCCTGGCAAACAAAAACCCCGAGAGAGCACACAACGTGTATTAATAACCATACAGAGCCATAAGTGCTTCGTTGCCCGAGAATCCTGAAAATAAGTTAAAAAAAAGAAGTAGGAAAAAAAATGTTCTCCGTTCGCACGGAAATACATCCCCGCCGTCGACATATGTCGCCACTCGAGAGATAATCCGAAGCTTTTACAGTAATCTAATCAGTATCATTAAATATCGAATACATTTAATAATCGATACGAGTCTTGGTTACGATATTATGTCCGTGCTTAAAAAACAAAAAAAAACGAAACGTTTCGCTCGACGTGTGAGCGATAAAAAGCGATCGCGCATTCGTGCGGACAATGTTTACACGTTCAACGATCCAATCTTTTTTTTTTGTTTCTTACCAATTTCGTCAACCCCCGAATTCTCATTATCGAAAATTTCTCACAATTTTGTAAAACTACGAAATTTTTCTTTGTTTACATTGGGAATAAATGAGAAAAGCATATTTTTTTTTGTGAAAAATTGTGTTTTTGCAATATTGTTCGAAGTTTATTTTTACAAGAAATGGAAAAGAGCGAAACTAATACTCGAATATTATATTCCAATGTGTTCTTGCTCGCAGGATGTAAAGTTACACTCGGAAGTTGAGTTGGCCAAGAAGAGAGTGGTCGGATGGAAGTGCGGTGGTTTGGTGGTTTGGGGATGGAAAAGCAGAGACTCGTTCGACTTTATAAATAATAAATTCGCAACGTGGAGAGAAAATGCGACACGAGGTAGGAGATGGCTGGTAATAAAGAGCAAGCAGTAGGAGGCGAAGTGACGTCCTGTGTCGCACAGTCGTAAAACTGCAGGTCCTTCTCACCCTTCTCACTTCCTGTCTCTCTCTCTCTCTCTCTCTCTCTCTCTCACACACAGACTCTAGGTCTCCTCGTCTCTTTATCACGCACTCTACATGTACTCGATGCCAGGATCTCTATCCTCGTGCTCTTATTAAAACGTCGTCTTGCATATTGACGGTTATTGATCACCTTTCCTATACGACGTTCGCGATTTATTTTTTTTACGACTCGAGAATTCAAAACGTTCCTGTTACCATCGAAAAATACTTCGAATATTGGAAAGATGCGATGATGATGGAAGGAGACTGTGAAAAAGCGCGCGGAAAAACAAATCCGTATCGCGATTTTATATTTTTCTGAGATATATTAAATATAGATCGTTGATTTATCTAATTTACAAAAAATTCGAATTTTTGCATTTTATTGTCGTACTTTTTACGAAAAAAAAATAAGAAAGCCGATATCGTAATTAAAAATTGACACGATTAGGTCGGGTGAGATAAGGTAGATAGTCTATTTTGTCTCTAAGTTATCTACGCATGATAATAGATCGGCCGATACATTACCGACCGTCGATACCTGCACCAATTCTTTTGCTCCACTAACGTTGTCTGCAGTCGGTAAAATCGTCGATCGCGTGATAACTTACCTACGGTCACTACGAATTATTAATTTCTGATACAAATGTTGATTAATACTGCATATTATCTTTATCCGTATTTTTATTTTTATATAGAATTCCATGTATTGCTTTCACAAAAATTATTTTCAGAACATACATAAAAAAATACTTGATATTAAAAATGACGGGAAAAAATATCTTTTGATGACCATTATCAATCACACGTGTGATTAAAACATAACAAACGAAAAATGCTTCGATTTAAATGTTCCTCATCCGTGATCATTCCTAATAAAAACCATTTATCATTTTTCATACCTAAGGTTCCGCCATGCTACGATACGGTTTGTTTACATGTTGTTCGACAGCATAACAAGTGGGGAGCAGGTCTGACCAAGCAAAATTAAAAGTCGACTAAAAAATTGTGTCAGTTGTCGCCACGTACAGGTGTCGAAGTCATTAAACGCAACGACAGCGTTCTCCTTTTTTTTAAACTACAGGTATTCAATTTCATTCCTCGAATTTTACTGACTAGACAAAATCATGTTTGTTTACTTGTGGGAAAATTGGCCTATGTGGGGGTGGAAATCATTTTTCGATAGAACGAATTCTTTCGCGATGATCTTTTTAACATTTCTCGTCTGTTGGCTCGTTAACAAGTGGAGAATGAACAAACGCTATTGGAAGAATTTTGAAAAAATTCCCGGACCTCCCGGGTTACCGATCGTCGGTAATACCATTCACCTTAATGCAGATCATGACGGTAAGAAAATTTCGTTATATATGTTATTTTTTTCTAACAAAATCAAACTTAAGAAATTTGATTAATAATTAAATCACAAACTTGACCCATATATTAACAAAATGCAAAAATGCAAAATTACCTCGTACACGTTAAATGATAAATTTTTGTTATTCTTAAATAGTGACGAATTAATTTCATCTTCTACCTTCATTCTTTCGATATGCAAAAGTTGATTACGTGATATGGAAAAAAAAATGGAATTTCTGTCTGGCAAAAAAAAAAAAATTATGTTTCCGCCCGGGATCGAACCGGGGACCTTCCGCGTGTTAGGCGGATGTGATAACCACTACACCACGGAAACACGTTGCGAAACCATTTTATTCGTTTCTCGTTTTATTCAAAAAGTTAATACAAGAATTTATTAAAAATGTATTTTTAGTTGCATCTGTACAGAATAAATGTTTCAATGACGACATAAGAATACAATGGTGAAACTTTTGATGCCATTTCATTTGTTATTTATCCGTAATTAACATCGATCAATACTCGACTACTATCTCGTTGACACATGCACTTTCAGAACTGTACCAGCTCTTAATCGCGATGCGAAAGTTGTGGGGCTGTCGCGAGGGTATCAACAAAGGATGGCTCGGCTCCAATGCTTATGTATTTTTGAGTAAACCTCACACGGTCGAGCCAATACTAAGAAGCAAACGTCACACAGATAAAAGTTCCGATTATCGTTTCCTTCACCCTTGGCTCGGCACTGGACTCCTTACAAATTCCGGTAGGAAGATCAACTTATTCCTGCAAAAAAGAAATTTAAAAAATAAAAAATTTTTTACTAAAAAAAAAAAAATTTTTAATAAAAAAAATTTTTTTTTTAATAAAAAAAAAGTTTTTGTAACCCTTAGAGCTCTAAGGACACAAATATGCGTCCACCTATACGTCTGCGGACCACATAAGCTTGAAAGTACTCAGGTCTCAAAGGGTTGCCAAAAAAAAAATTTGTTAAATTTAAAAAATTTGTTTAATTTTAAAAATTGTATTTACAAAAAAAAACCATAAAATCAGCACCTTCGATCAGACAAATTATTCATTATTCCCAATTTTTAATACACGTAGGAGAAAAGTGGCACTCGCGACGCAGAATTTTAACGCCAACTTTTCACTTCAACATTCTCGACGACTTTCTCAAGGTTTTTAACGAACAAACCGAGATAATGGTCAAAAAATTGTCATTTGAGGCGAATCGTGATTCTTTCAATATCTTTCCATACGTGACTCTGTGCACGCTCGATATAATCTGCGGTAAGCATCTCACCTTCCGTTTTCTTAATGAAAAAAAAAAAACTAAAACAATCTCACTCATATTGATATCCTCAGAAACGGCGATGGGAAGACGAGTTCACGCCCAAAATAACAGCGATAGTGAATACGTACGAGCAGTTTACGAGTAAGTTCACGTACTAGAGATTATTTCACGACGATAAGATTACCTTGTTTTGTTTTAAATGCATTGTTGATTACTGTTGTTTACCTTTGGTTAATCGCCCTTTGACCATGCACCTTCACATTTTGCTTCAATTACACATGAATTAATAATTCCTATCTTCATAAATTTCCCACCAAGCAAACTCACAGGAAGTGTCGACAATCAGTAAAAAAATCGTGCGTGAAGAAAATGCAAGTGAAGTGTGAAATTTAATGATGTAACTTATTCAGAAATATTCGTTTAACAGTCGTCTAACAATTCTAGCAATATTCGCTGTGTCAGTAAAATAGTTGTAGTAATATCTTTCCATTCTTTCAATTATAAATTGTTCGGTCAATTTTTTTTTATTCGATGAATATTTTTGTTATTCGAGATACTCGTGATATTTAAGACGAATTTTATTGGAGTATAATAATATTTAATTATTATTTAGTTCATTATATTTGTCCACAGAATTGGAAATATCATTCAGACCAATATTCGTTGTGTCAGTAAAATAGTTGCAGTGATATTTTTCCATTCTTTCTATTATAAATTGTTCGGTCAATTTTTTTTTATTCAATGAATATTTTTGTTATTCGAGATACTCGTGATATTTAAGACGAAGTTTATTGGAGTATTATAATATTTAATTATTATTTAGTCCATTATATTTGTCCACAGAATTGGAAATATCATTCAGACCAGACAGGCAAGTCTCTGGTATCACTCGGATATCCTGTTTCGCCTATCACCTCTTTATAAAAAACATCAAAATTGTATCAACGTTTTACACGGTTTTTCGTACAAGGTAAGTCTGCGAGATTTCGTTGGTGCTAAACTTGTTATTAGCTCTATCATAATAGAAGAATACTGTCTATATATATCTTGAACTGTGTCATTACGCAAGGTGATTGCTGAGAGACGAAAAGAAATAGAAAGGGAACGCAAACAGAAAACCGAGAACGAGAGTAAGTGTACCATGACTTCGAGACAAAAATATAAATATAGTTCCTTTAAATGAGAGATAATCACGCTGATTAACAATAATCAAATCTCTCAACTTAAACACTATTTAATCGTTAAAATATTAATGGTTGTCACACGAGACTTCTTTGTCAAAGCCAAAGTTAAATGAAACATATTGATTGTAATTTAGAAAATTTATACAAACAGAATTTTGCGACGTTGAGAAGAAATCGAGTGAAAAGAAAAAACGTCTCGCATTTTTGGATCTTCTCATCGAGGCTTCGAACGATGGTTCATACTTAACGAACGATGACATAAGAGAGGAAGTTGACACATTCATGTTCGAGGTAAACGCATAAGCACGAGGGATTGAATGATTCAATGAATCAAATTATTTATACGATGCGATAAAGAAACGCTATTTGTGCAGGGACACGACACAACCTCATCCGCAGTCTCATGGACGTTGTACCTACTCGGGTGTTATCCGGAGTATCAGGTAACAGTGATAATCTTCACGACTTCTATTTTGCTTCGACGATTCATCATTGTATCTTCTTCTTGATTTGATTTCATACAGAACATGGTCGTCGATGAACTGGAAGAAATTTTTGCTGATGATTACGAACGTCGTCCCAAATTGGAAGATTTAAAGAAGATGGAGTACCTCGAGAGATGTATAAAAGAAGCTTTACGTCTATATCCTAGTGTTCCATTCATAGCTCGAAGAATCGCCGAAGAAGTCAAACTTGGTAATTCGTGCCTTTTTATAAATCCTTTTATTCGAATTATCAAGAATTCTTTAATGGATACTTTCTGACACTCTCCTTCCAACATGGTCGAGTCTTATTTAGAAATTCCTGAAATAGATACAAACGAGACATTAATTTTTGTCAGGTAATAAAAATTTGTATTTATTCTAATTACTTCCATCATGCGATAACAGTATGTTCTCTCATTGTCCCTTTTGCCAAATTATCGCCGAAGAGGTCAAACTCGATAATTCGTACCTTTTTATAAATCCTTTTATTCCAATTATCAAGAATTCTTTAATGGATACTTTCTGACACTCTCCTTCCAACATGGTCGAGTCTTATTTAGAAATTCCTGAAATAGATACAAACAAGAAATTAATTTTTGTCAGGTAACAAAAATTTGTATTTATTCTAATTACTTCCATCATGCGATAACAGTATGTTCTCTCATTGTCCCTTTTGCCAAATTATCGCCGAAGAGGTCAAACTCGGTAATTCGTACCTTTTTATAAATCCTTTTATTCCAATTATCAAGAATTCTTTAATGGATACTTTCTGACACTCTCCTTCCAACATGGTCGAGTCTTATTTAGAAATTCCTGAAATAGATACAAACGAGACATTAATTTTTGTCAGGTAACAAAAAATTTGTATTTATTCTAATTACTTCCATCATGTGATAACAGTATGTTTTCTCATTGTCCCTTTTGCCGAATTATCGCCGAAGAGGTCAAACTCGATAATTCGTACCTTTTTATAAATCCTTTTATTCCAATTATCAAGAATTCTTTAATAGATACTTTCTGACACTCTTCTTCCAACATGGTCGAGTCTTATTTAGAAATTCCTGAAATAGATACAAACAAGAAATTAATTTTTGTCAGGTAACAAAAAATTTGTATTTATTCTAATTACTTCCATCATGCGATAACAGTATGTTCTCTCATTCTCCCTTTTGCCAAATTATCGCCGAAGAGGTCAAACTCGATAATTCGTACCTTTTTATAAATCCTTTTATTCCAATTATCAAGAATTCTTTAATAGATACTTTCTGACACTCTTCTTCCAACATGGTCGAGTCTTATTTAGAAATTCCTGAAATAGATACAAACAAGAAATTAATTTTTGTCAGGTAACAAAAAATTTGTATTTATTCTAATTACTTCCATCATGCTATAACAGTATGTTCTCTCATTGTCCCTTTATACAGACAAATTTATAGTACCTGAAGGAGCTACAGCAATGATAATTGTACCTATGCTACATCGTAATCCAGAAGTTTTCCCAAATCCCGATCAATTCAATCCGGATCGTTTTTTGCCGGAAAACTCAAAGGGTCGTCATCCTTACGCTTACATTCCATTCAGTGCAGGATCGAGAAATTGCATTGGTAAGTTTCAAAACTCGCGCCAAAAAGATGAAGTACCATTTCTGTTACCATCGGTCGATAACCAACATCGCCATTGTTCAGCCGAATGCGTCCATTTTCGAAAACCTGTAATGAATTTTAAAAATGAAGATGAATTCTTATCGCGAACAGGTCAAAAATTTGCCATACTGGAAGAAAAAGTGATGATAGCGGGAATTGTGCGAAAATATAAAATCGAAGCTGCGGAACGTCGCGAGGATATTTCACTCGCTGCCGAGCTAATTCTAAGAGCCAAAAATGGATTGCACCTAAAAATTACACCTCGAAAATGATATCTTTACCTTAATCGTATTTATTAAAATTATTTATTAACTATTTATGTATATATCTAAATTATTTATCGCTATTTATAGATTAATTTATTATTGTTATTATTGAGAATGTCATGAGAATTACGGGACCGCGGCAACGTGATATCGATTTGCATGAACCACAAGAATTCAATTCCCCGATTTCCTCATACCTTTCACTCTCTACGCACAAGCAATGTCCAGTTATAAGAATCAAAAGTTTAGCAGAAATTAAAATTAATTTTTTTAGTAAGTGTTAGTTCATGTAAGTTGCAATGTAAAATATATAAACATATTTTATTATTTTTCAATATTTATCGACAAATTTTTTTGTTCCTATTGAAATACATATTTATATAAAAAAAAAAAAAAAAAAAAAAAAAAAGATGGTATCACTTTGTGCTCCGAGTGGGGTTTGAACTGATAACAGTTTCGACCGAGCGTCACTATTTGTATGTGGTGTTTCATTCTGACATTTCTATAGGTAGTTTGTTTTGTCGAAAATTTAACATGATTATTTTTGTCCTAACCCATCTTTTCGATGAGATGCACGTGCTTTTAATTTGTTTTTGTTCGTCTGGTTGTAAGATTTTTGTTCATTTTTAAATATTTACCATGTGGTTAGTATTCATTATTTTACCGCCATTTTAGGTTAAAGAAATTAGTGATTATTATTTGTCATTAGACACGACGCCTTTGATCATGACATTGAGGAGGATATTATGGATCGAAAGAATATTACGTCATTTATTATTATTTTTTTAGTAGATACTCTGATATAATAAACGAGGGAAGTTTTGTTTTCATCGGAATGAAAATATTGACACGTAGGGGAAACCCATAACTTCGTGGACGGACGCGAGATGGCACCACGTAATTATTGAGGAGCCTTTACACTATACGATAATATTGTACAATAATATTGTGAATGAAATCGAGAAAAGGTCGTTGACGTAAGAAACTTTACAAACTCTTTGGTAGTCTGAAAAATTAGAGCAATTTGGAAGACGAGAATTGAAAAAATTAATGCAAATGATCGTTAATCTTGTATTTCACTTCCAGCAAGTGTAATACGCTCTCGAACTTTGTCATTGACGAGCGAAACCCTAGGTCACGAGATCTTTCCAGTACGCGTTATTGGTTGGATCGCAAACTAGATGCGCGCGCAAGCTTGCTATGCGCAGAATACATAGAAAGAAACGTACGGCCTTAGCATAGTATAACTAGTATGGGCACTCCGAGCATTTTCGAGGTTCGCGTCGATCCGTTCTGCGCATCCATCCGCCATGTTTTTGGGAGCCACCAATCAGAAAATTGTTTCATAAATGGTGATGTGAAGCCTGTGACAGTCAGTTGAAAGGTTACAATTTTTGAAAACAACGTTGGAAAATAAGACATAAAATAAAATGTAGAAAATCAAAGGATATAAAAAGTGCAGTGTTAAAAATTGCAGAAATACGACTGCAAATTCAGAGTGTTCTTTTTTTCGCTTTGCAGTTTGCGAAGAATACAGTATAGAACATATGTAGAATTGGAGGACTCAACAATTTCCTGTTTTTTTAAAGCATATCAAAGTGAAAGGTCTGCTTTTGGTAGCCTGAAAATGCCACATAACAATTTTATATTTT
This sequence comes from Netelia fuscicornis, assembly GCA_946811545.1. Classification (NCBI taxonomy): domain Eukaryota; kingdom Metazoa; phylum Arthropoda; class Insecta; order Hymenoptera; family Ichneumonidae; genus Netelia; species Netelia fuscicornis. Next base: position 46,005,278 of record OX328013.1, read on the forward strand.
ATATATGTTCTTTAGAAGCGATTTTTAATGATAATTTTGAAACCGTTATTTTACAAAAAAATGTTATTCAAACATTTTTGACAAAAGCTGAATCAATTATGTTTCAGCATCCATGTCAAGATTTTCCACATTTATTTGTAAAAAAGCTATTTTTCAGGATGCGTTTATATTATACTTTAAAATTTATAAATCGCAACTTTAAATCTAATTCTAATCAAAATAATTCAAATAAAATGATCATTTGGAAACATTTATAAACAATTGGAATAATTGGCTCTATATTTCCATGATATGTATGGCTTTAATTATTCACTAATTGTATAATTAATGTAATTTTATAATAGATGTTTGTATGTCATTATGTAATGAATAAATGATTCATGTAATCATATATTTTTACTTTACTTATGATTACCGAACTCCTATATTTATGTAATGATTTATAATAATAATGATAGACATAAATAACAATTAGTTTTCAAATAATAAAATATGCAAACCATTTCACTTTTTTATTTTCTTATTTATGTATACAATCGGTTCTAATCTGTATAAATTAGTTTATATATATTTTCATCTTTTTATCAATTTTATCTAATATATTTTATCTCTAATAAATCTATCTCTAATAATTTTAATTTATTGACCAAAAAAAGCTTTTATTTGTTTTATTTTTTAGATAATTTTTAAATTAAAAAATTTCTTTTCCAATTTATAAATTTATATACGTCCCTGGTGAGATAGTAATATACCGCGGGTTCCTAGAACAAATGATCCGTCACTGGAGGTTAGGCCAAAAACATGGCGGAAAATTGACGACAAAAAGATCAAAGTGCCGACAAAGAGTGCCCATACTAGTTATACTATGGCCTTAGGTTATCTCACGAACGATTGTGGTGGGGGTAATAAGTGACAAGCGGAACGAGCGGAACGTGCAAAATGAATACCCCCACTCGAGATTGTCAATAGGCGTACCGTCATACAGGATACAAATATGTTTGTTTTATTAATTGATTTCCTTTTGATGCGATTTATTGTTTTAGAACATGGATAAACTTTAAATTCTTTAAAGAATCCGTAGAACATTCAATTTTAACGAAGAGCTCACATTTTACGAATACATTTTTAGCAAAATGTGAAAATTTCGTCGTTTCCATAAAACACCGTTTATAACACGCTCATACTTAATATCAAATTTCTTAACAAATCGTTCGACAATACATTTTACATCTCACAAATCATACAAAAAATGTCTAACTTTTAAACATTTCAATTTCTAAATTTTTACTTTTTTGTTAAATATAATCATTTGAAGGAATAAAATACAGATAGACATTTTGACCAGGGGAACCTCATAATAACAATAAGTCCGTGTTGGACCGCGCGTGCGCCATAAGCGCGACGGAGTTTACTTCAGGCCTTGAGCTTCGCACGTCATTTCTCGTCGAACCATCACGAGTCTCGTATCGCGTTAACAAAACAAAGTTCGTCTACGACTATCTGTGCTTACGTAGAACAACGAAAATAGGAGAACAACCCTAAGAGTGCATCGAAAGCCACAATATGAGGCAGATATTACTGGCGTTCTTTGCCACACTGGCTGGTAAGTAAAATGTCCGTTACCTACCGAATTCGTCATTGTGACGAGTGGAATCTCCTTTGTCACGAAGGCTTCCATCGCTTTGTATCGCTAGTAGCTACGTAAACAACGAACACGTCCCATTATTTGTGTTTTCATGTTTACCTTGTATAGTGATATATCGATATCATTCTACTACGTCGAATTTAAATGAAACGATAATGTATATCCGCGGCGGACAGCTAACGGGTAACCAATTATTGTTTATGGCGAAAATCCAATCTACAAACATCAAACTCACCGGAGCCATTTTCTTTTTCGTAATTTCAGAGTGATTAGAGGAAATTCTATTTTTTTCCATTTTAACGTACCGCAAGCCGTAGTTTTACGAGTTTCTTGTATTTTTTTAATTGTCACAAATCACCGCCATTAGTCATGTCCCCCCTCCCCTCGTCCCACAACATTGGTTCGTACTGGATGAGTCAAGAATCTTCGTACGACGTTCTAAGCCGATTATACTATGTTCATAGATTTGATTTTTTAATCCATTTAGTAGATATGCAGTTTCTTGTAAAAAATATTTTCGATCGCACATTCGATATTTAATAGGAAATTTTTCCGCGAGGAAAAATATTTGTATGTTTTAGGTTATCAAAGATTTTTTTTTTTTTTCTGTGATGACTGGATGACATATGTAAAATAATGTTGGTGATGATGACGTTACTATCAAATCGAGATTTGATAGTAACGTACGCTCAAGTCGTGAAAGGAGTGGTCGAGGGAATTACAGTTTTCCAAAATATTGAGAGAATATTAACAAAGTCCATATATACACTAGAGAAAAAGTTGATTGGTTACCCTGATTTATTTTGATCATGGCTCGTTTACAACAGTCGCTTCGTTATAGCAAGCTCATAAGAGAAGATTTATGCGTGTGTGTTTTTAGATAATTTACTTGGATGTACATTAATAGACGTACAACAATGTATCTTTTGTCTGGCAAATGGTGAAAACCGTGCATACTTAAAAATTGATGAAACACACTATCTTTTCCCATTTTAACTAGCTTGTAGAATATTCAATCTTGTTGATTGAAATTGAAAGTATCTATCTAAGTCTGATGAAAACCAATGATATTTTGTTGTTCCACATGCTGTGTAAGCAAAATTGGCTTGAAAGGATAGAATGACAGTCAGCAGACGTTGTTCCGCTTGTTTAGCGGACCTTGTTCTCTCATTTCTACAAGTAAAATGGAAAACATCTACTCTTATCGCATCTCCCTCGCCGTTTTGCTCCTCTCCATGTAATACCAGCTTTGAATTATCTCCCTGCGTTAAAAATATCTTTTTTATTAATGTATAATGCGGAATAATTGTACAACTCGAATTAAATTAATCTTTAAAACTGTGATGTCTCGAAAGTGTGGAAAGCTCAAGTAATTTCAGCGTAGTAGTTGTATTATATTATAATATTCGAATTTCAGTTACCTCAGCCATGGTGATAATAAAAACTACACCGAATGATGAGAAGACCACGCATTTGTTAGGCGCTGAAGCCTGCACCTGGGGTCCAACTTATTGGTGTACAAATATAACGTAAGGATCATTATCGTATTACAAACATTAACTTATTTTTGTCAAGAATCTATTATGGCATACTTTGTACGTTCAATAATGATTCTTGTTTAAAGAATGCGTCCTTTTTTCAGTTAAATTGAATCTAGAATAAATCAGAGGTTTGCAATTTTACAATCTGTAACAAATGTAGTTAATTGCTTGATAAGGAATTTTTAAATGATTGAATTCATGGAATAGTCGCTTAAGTATTTCGTTTTAACGATATTTTCTCAACTATTTGGAAAATTGACACGATGCCAAATAATTTATTATACATGCAGCACTGCAGCAAAATGCATGGCAACTCATCACTGCATAAAAAAAGTGTGGGAAGGAATGGAAGTGGATGATGACAAAGGCGACAGCGTCTGTGATATTTGCAAGGACATGGTGAAACAAGCGCGTGATCAATTGGAGAGCAACCAAACGCAGGAAGATCTCAAAACTGTTTTTGAGACAAGCTGCAGTTATATGAAAATCAAACCTGTCGTAAAAGAGTGTGACAGACTCGTTGACGAATTCATTCCCGAACTCGTTGAAACCCTCGCATCTCAGATGGATCCTTCGGTCGTTTGCTCGGTCTCCGGTCTCTGTAATTCGCCTCATATAGATCGTCTAATTGAGGAACACGAGAAGAAGCTCAGGCACGAGGTAACATTAAGAAACAAGTAGAAAGGATTATTAACTTGTAGAAATTTTTAAACAACTGCAAAAGTTGTGCAAATAAAACTCTGTTATATATATATATATAGAAAGGATTATTTTTCTTTTAAAAAATTAACTAAATTGTGTAAGCTTGGAAAAAACAATTTATATTAAACGATAAATTTTGATTACGTTTTTTCATCATCAGTTTACGTATTAAGGTAAATGATAATTTATCAACAGGAGTCTGGAAAAGTGCCATTGTCCTTGGACGACGATGAGCTTGAGCCCGATGAGTGTTCGAAATGTTACACGATTGCATCTCATATGGAAGAAAAATTTAATTCCGCCTCGAAGGACGACGTTCTCAAGAAAATGTTGTGGACATGTGGCTACATGAGTTCGTTCTCGGATGCCTGCTCGTCAATTGTGATCAAATACTTCTCGACGATCTACTCGCATATGCAGGAAAATTTCCATGCCCCAAATATTTGTCATCTGTCTGGTCAATGTAGCAACAAATTCCACAAGCACGAGGACTCTGTCAAAGTAAGATATAAGATCAGTAGCAAACCATCCACAAACTGACAATATGTTCATAAGAAATGTCATCGATGACCTCATCATTTGTGTCTGCAGGATCTCGAAGTCGAGATACGTCCTCTTTCGAGTGTAGGGATGGTCGAGGTCGGTGATGATTTACCCTGCAAATTGTGCGAACAGTTGGTCGGACACCTCCGCGATTTACTGATCGCCAATACGACAGAATTAGAGTTTGAGAAAGTACTGGAAGGTTTATGCCGTCAAACTAAATCTTTTGCTCCTGAAGTACGTATCATGTTATTGCTACTTTCATTTTATACCTTTTGTCATTGTAATTCTCTATACCGCAATGCCAAAGGTCTATATAACTCTTAATAGTAAAAAATGCAAATCTTTGATTGCAGTGCAAGTCAATCGTCGATGAGTATTATCAGCAAATTTACAGCTATCTCGTGACGGGCTTGAACAGCAATGGCGTATGTCAAATGGGGGGTATTTGCCCTCTTCCTGGCAAAGCAGCTCATGTATGTCGACAAAAGCTTGAGAATTTTGCTGTAGCGGAAGACAATTCCACAATCAACATATATTTTGAAATATATTTAAAAGTGTATACATACTTATATTTGTTTTGTTCCTAGAATGGACCAATCTGGCCACTTCTTCCGGAACCGGAGCGAGAGATTGGCGTTCGAATAATGAACGAAGGAAAGAATGTAGACGTGAACAATGATGGAGTTCATAAAGAAAACAAAAAAGATGCGATTAACGCAATGCAATTGCCCATTGACAGGATGATTGGACCTTCAATGATCCTAGGCTCCCCACAAATGGACCTCAAAGGACAAAAAACTTGTGCATTCTGCGAATATTTGATGCATTACTTGCAAGAGGTGATCACAACACCCTCGACGGAGGTAACTAAAACTTACGCTCGTCAGTTCGTCCAAAATACAGTTCAAAATCATTTGCAATCATTCAATGTATTGTTTTCTTTTCAGGATGAAGTGATACACGTGATGGACGAAGTTTGTGAAAAATTGCCGAAGACTATAAAGCACACTTGTGATGAATTTCTCTCCCAGTACGGTGATGTTCTCGTTGCGCTTTTCGCACAGGAAATAGACCCATCTGTCGTACGTATATTATATTCGTAAATCTATCGACTCTATGTTTGTTTAAATCCTCGCCTCATTGATCGATAAAAATCGATTTTAATGTATACAGAATTTACTAGGTGACTATTTTATTCTAGTGGTACAATTAAAATTTTTATTATTGTTCTTCATCAAGAATCTACATTATCATTGAACGAAAAAACTTTCATTTCACAGGTCTGTCCCATGATACACGTCTGCCCATCTGAACAGTTTTTGAGCGCTTTTAAAAAAATACCTAAAGATATGATGATAAAGAGTGAAGTTGAAGAGAAACCTAGCTGTCCTCTTTGTTTGCTCGCCGTTGGTCAATTGTACAGTGTTATAAAAAATGACAAAACGGAGGTAATTTGTTCGTTTCTTAATTTCATTTTTATTTCCGAAGTGTTATGAAATATTGCGATCTATATATTAATTACACTTTTTCTATTACAGGCTAACATTGAGCATGCTTTAGAAGGCTTGTGTCAACATTTGCCTAAGAATCTCGTCGAACAGTGCGATTCGTTCGTTGAAGGCTACAGCAAAGAACTCGTTGAAATGTTGATAGCGGATTTGACACCTCAAGAAATTTGCGTTTATATAAAGCTCTGCGAGGCAGACGGCAATGCAGGAGGGAAGAATTTGTATAAGATTTCTCATGACCAAGAAATTGGTAAGGTTTTTTTTTACAAATGATGGAATTTTTTATTTATCTTTTTAAATTACCAATCAAATTGTGTCACGCCGCCATGTTTATCGATATTTCCGTATATCTTTCAGAAACTAATGAGATTCTGGATTATCCCGCCACCGCTGTAAAGACTAAGGGTGATGATGTGAAATGTATAGCTTGTGAATTCGTTATGGAACATATTGAGCAAGCCTTGAAGAAAGAATCAACTAAGAATGAAGTCGAAAAAATCGTTCATGATATTTGCAATTATCTTCCACATACTGTGGGTAAACAGTGCAACAATTTTGTCAATCAGTATGCCGATTTGGTCATCGAATTACTCTCCAACGACGTCAGTCCACAAGAAGTTTGCACCGTTCTCACCCTCTGTCAAGAAAATATGAAAAGTTTTCATGGTAAACTTACTGTTTAATTTAAATCCCATCAAAACTAAGTGAAACATTTGTCTTTATTTTCAAATCTTTTCAGTTTTACAGATTTTGTTTGTTCGACGTTTTTCTCCATATAACATTTTTCAGTATAGAAATTCTATCTACATTCAAAAATTTTTTTTATTCAGAATCAGTCGCCGAGTGCGCTCTTTGCCAGGCCGTGGCCTCCACTATCAACACTTCTCTTGGGGATTTAGACGATCACCGCCCCATCGAGGAAATTGTTTCGCAAGCTTGCAATCATCTGGCACCAGCCAAACAGGGCAAGGTGAGATACAGTTTCCATATGAGAATAATAGAAAAAAAATAAAAACAAACAACTAGTAATAATGCATAAATTTTTTACTGTTTTACAGTGCACGATGATGCTGGAAGTTTACGAGCCAAGCATCATTAATATTTTAAAGGACATCAGCAATAAAGAAAAAATATGCTCCAAACTCGCCCTGTGCTCGAGCGCTAACTATTTCGCAATGATGTCTGGACACAGAGACATGCTTCGCAATAAACATTAAAACATAATTCCCTGAGGCGTTAACGGCGAGGGACGTTGGAATGTACTTATTTCTGTAATTACTCTAAATATGGTGGGATTTCGGAGGAAGATAAAAAACCTTTTTTTATTTTATATTTTTAACGCCAATTTTTTAATGCAGGTCATACCATGTGACAAAAACCAGCAATGAAGAATACATTTTGCGTTGATCTGGATTGAGATCTATCAGAAGACATCTTTACAAGGAAAAAATTATTCACGAAGGATCTTTATTCTACAAATAGATCATGAAGCTTTCAATAGTTAGATGAAAGCAAATTTTATTCCTATATCGATACCATTGTAGAGTTATTTTTTTCATGTCAAGAATTTTATTACTTTCTACGAATTGTTCATAAGAAATCTTAGTACCTTCCGTTATAAAAACTGATCACTGGGCAAACAACATTCCCAGATTGGCAAATAAATTTTCGAACAATGAATTAAGGAAAAACAAATTGTACAATCATTTTTAAGACGCAAGCTCGAAACAGTTGCATGGATTCTAATTATTTACAATGGCATACGTGATTTTGCCAATTATATATTATCATTCTAAACTTGTTGAATCAAAGTTTTTTTAAACGGATTCATGCCAAGCTTTTTTTGTTGCATACTCTAAGTCAAGTTAAATTATAAGATACCTGTGATAATGGGAAAAATAAAATCACAAAACTAAAAAGTGTCGTACGTGCAATTTTATTTACTTAATATAATATTGAACATCACCGGTGTGACAAATTTCAAACTGGACTAGAAAATAAAATTTCCCCCCTCCCTCGACCCAGCAAAGTCACGAATGTCAACAATCGGTAGCTGCCCAAGGTCAAAGTTTGTTTTCATCCAAGAAGGCTTCAATTGGAGATTACGGAATCAGAAAACTTGTCGCATAACATGAATATCACAATCAAAATGCTATGCCGTTTGAATCGTCGCGGCCATGATCGCAGCATTCGCCATGTATGTGACTACGATAGCTTGCGGCCAAATTAACATGGATACAAAAAGTTCATCCTTTGGCCACTCAGATGTCGCAGAACCAACTCTCGAGGATTTAACATTTGTCGAGCGGGTCGAGCGTTACTGATCTCCCCCCTAATCACTGGTTCGACCATGAAGTTTGAAGCGGCTTAAAAAAAGTGTACAATTAGGTTAGGTCTGCACAACAAGAAACCGTCAATACAGCGGGTTCAATTGATTTCTTTGAATCACAAAATCGTGCGGATAAAAATCGCCCGCGGTTAACCGTAGTGCGGTCTTAGCCAAGCCGAATGACGTTGGCAGCAGTTGGCAGCGTTATCAGCCAAATAAACCAGCGGTGATATCGAGGTCACTATATAGCAACAACTGGAAATTAACCTTTTTCTTTGGTTTCGTTTGACCGAAACGACACGAATGGCAAAATCTGACATCATTCGGTGTTCTTTTTTTAAGGGCAGTTTTTTTCTGACCCTTTCACTGGCAACATATAGACGTATGGCATTTTCATAATCTAGTTTCCGTGAACGCAACCATTAATGTAACACATACAACGGCAGTAGTTGTAGATTCTTCACGAGATCAGCTGATCCTCATATAGGAACTAGGAATAATATTATTTTTTTTCTGCTGACACACGTCAAATTGAACGACCGTCGAATGCAATTAATGTCTCAAATCTAATGTGAACTTGGCACTGTTCTTCTATTCCTTGGTAAGTGTCGTTGTTTTTAATTATTTCCGATGGTTTAGACATTCTCTTTTATCATGTAAACAATGAGTTCTCTGACATTAAATCTTACAGAAAAACAATCTAGTTACTTTCGCGTGTTCACGCTGCTTCTTAACGAATCGGATGTTTGACTTCTAGCCATAATCGTTGGCTCCTCCCACTTTGAGAAAAAAACATTCGGCAATAAACATAAACAGTCAAAACTGGAAAAGCTCGAATGCCATACAAATTTCTTTTTCTGCTAACTTTTTGTGTATTGTAATAAAAACCAGAGTTCGTATCGATGGCTGTTCATCTATAGTGTAAAAACAAAATAACTCTGTTTATACAATTACTGGGTCTTTGTAAATATGTATTGGTCCATAAACAAGTTTATTTTTTTATGTTTATATAAGGAGGCAGAATACAACTGACAACGTTTCAAAGCAAGCAATGGGTAATGCTGGTAGTAATCAGCCGGAGAATCATGATCATGCGGGTATGGTAATAAGGCAGGGTCATCGTCGCAGAAAAGACCATCCTCCACCTTCACCAAGAAAGGATGATCAGGCATTTGTTTTTGACAAAAAAACTAGTCAAAAGCTCGTCTTCCAGTCTTCTCACGAAGAAGAAGAACCCTACTTTGCCAAGGTTTCTTACCACTGTCCCATTATTTCATAAAACAAACAGAAAAATTCATATCTCTATGAATAATGTAATTACACAGGATGGCGAGAACTTTAGTCATCAGCGTCCGCGTTCCAACACCGTTTCGGAAGGCACCAAAGTGTCCGATAGCAAAGTCTTACCAACTGTATTCAAGTGGGAAGGAGGTGGCAAGCAAGTGTACATAAGCGGAACATTTTCAGGCTGGAAGACATTGCCAATGGTCAAAAGTCATGGTGACTTTGTCACTATTATAGACTTGCCCGAGGGTGACCATCAGTACAAATTCTACGTTGATGGCGAGTGGAGGCACGATCCTGGCCTGGTAAGGAAAATATGCACTCACTTGTTTACTTTTCATCCACAGACAACAATTTACAACAATTTTATAACTATTGACAATTATCCAATTTATTTTGCCTCCTAACTCAATCTGAAATATATTTTATATCACAGAAAATCGTCGACAATGGCCTTGGTGCCAAAAATAATATGGTATCTGTGAAGAAATCCGACTTTGAGGTATTTCAAGCATTGGCTAAGGATAGTGAGGGTGTTACAAGCAGTGCGCAGACAGAATATGGCCAAGACGTACCACCGCAAAAGCCTTGGGAAAAAGTTGCTGGCCCACCGATATTACCCCCTCATTTGTTACAAGTTATTCTCAACAAGGACACACCATTGTCTGTAAGTCAATAATATAAATGTCGGCCTATGTAAAGGTTCAATGCATTTAGGAAATAACTATGAATCCAAAAACTTTTTCATTTTTGCATTCTCGATTTGGTCTTTATTGTCCATAATCTTGACCAAGGAAAAAATGCTAGGAAGGAAATTTAATTATCTGTTGAATAACATTCGTCTTAGCATAATCTGTTGGTTCCACAATAATATGTAAATATTATAATTAATATTATTCTGAATCACCTATAATTATATATATATTTCCAAAGAATTCCTTTTTCACATTTTCACACAATCTGAATTGTTACAGTGCGAGCCGACATTGCTCCCCGAGCCAAATCACGTTATGTTGAATCACCTCTACGCTCTCAGCATCAAGGACAGCGTTATGGTTCTTTCGGCAACGCATCGTTATCGTAAAAAATACGTCACAACGCTTCTCTACAAGCCAATATAACCGCTATCGTTGATCAACATGACTCGCGTGCTGAAATCTTGTTGCAGCTAATGCCTTATCAAGTTCTGCGGTTTTACATACACGGATATACATATATATATATACACACAATTATTTTAATTATTATTCATAGAGATGAGAAAAGTTGACTTTCGAGATCCGCATGATTTTCCATCATAGATTAGATGAACTATACATAAGAATAAAAGAGAAGGTATGTGGATTATGTCTTAAGGCACTGTAACATAAAAATTTTACGAACTGTTCTAATCGACACTGTTCCGGATTTGTATTTTAATGTTCCATAGTAAATTTAAGAAAATGCTTGATATCGAGTAATAATACTGAAATTATGAAATGTTTTTTCACATCTTAGAATATCAACGACTTGGTAATCTAGACGAAGTCTATTACAATTTTTTTTCAAACTGCATTGGAGCCACATATAGGCAAGCCATCCGCGTCGATACTCCAGCCACCGGGTTCGTTACAGTCATCCTTGTCGTTCGTCCCAATCAAGCTTTTTGTCATCGCATAAGCGTAAGGAGCTTCCGACCTCGTTTTCAAAAAATACGATCCTTTCGCCGATTTATCCACGTGCTCTCCCATATAAACTGTTCTTCCTTCCGGACACGCGTTGTTCAAGTAATTCTCCCAAGTGTCGCACTTTGTTGCCTCAAGTCCAGTGCTGGAATTTATGCTCTCCGTGAAATAAACGTAAGACCGTCCGTGGCTGCAAGCCTCTGTACAACCGGTAACAAAAGTAATTCTCAAATTTTAGTGATCTGTTTATCACAACAAGCAGAAACAATAAAACTGAACAAACAGTTCATTCACAATCAGTCATATCCAGACCGGAAGATAACAAACTTCAAAGCATTCGGGAGTTAAAACATGTTACGTTTGTTGGATATGGCGAAATAGGAGAACAATTACATAATAAAGAACTCTGGTGGACGTGCTTGAGTTTACTCGCATTGACGCTGGGGGAGACTAGGTACGTACCGACCTGTATCGGCGGAGGTTTTCTGCAGTTTCCGTCCGCCATGGCGAATGCGATACAGGGAGAGTAAAGAGAATGCGAAGCGGCTGCAGCCGTCAGAGCAAGGGGATGACAGAGAGAAAGAGAGACGACAGATTGTAAAAACTCGAGAGGGTGTGCAAGTAAAACTCCCACAAATAAAAAAAATACATAATAAAGAATTAAAACGTATAAGCAATATAGCTTGTCAATGTAGCAAAGATCTAAATTTGATTTATAAACGAAATATTTTACCAGTAATTTCTGTCACGCAACAGCAGCCAGGCTGTACAGCAACGCCGCCATTAGGATAAAAGTCAACATCGCCAAGTGGTTGCAGCCATCCTAATATTCCACCGCAGGAATGTATAACGTCGACGAAATCAGCGTCCGTATGATCGAGACGACCATTTGGCGTAGCTAGAAGATGAAAACCGGGCAGGGCCGGGTCTAATCCGGTAATTCGTCCCAAACGTCCGGATTTCATGGAGGATCCGGTATTTCCAGCAACGTGTGCACCCAAAGAATGTCCTGTCAATTGTAAGTTACCAGTGGATCGATTATTGACATTTCTGGATCACTTGGTGTATTATGAAAGTTTCGTTAGTTTTCATACCGATAAAATGAACATCTTGTGTTTTTAGACCACCTTCCTTGACCACGTAGTCGATAAATCGAGCAGCTTCGAGTCCGACTCTCCCGGTGTTGTGCATGGGACCAAGGTAGAATGTGCTCGAAGCAAGAGGCTCCCAGTCGACAAGAATAACGTTGTAATCGTCGTGTTGCATGTAAGCTGTGGATAAACAACATCCTTGTAATGATTTACTGTCTGTGACTTTTTTTACAGAGCACCGAACCAACGAAGGTCCGATCGACTTACCTTCTCTCATGGTTACCAAGCCAGCGCTGCTGGAGCTTGATTTCCATCCATGTGTTATGAATTTTGTCTTTCGGGAGGATGAGAAATCCGAAGTTTTCAAGGAATCTCTATCATCAATTTTCAACCTTGTGCCATTTGGCGGACCAGACCTTCGAACATCGATTTACACATGGTACATTTTACTTTACCTTATGCGACAGCATCTCGAAGATAAAAAAGTTGTGGTTGCCTCGACGTTTATAGAGACAGACCTCTGATAACACTTCATAATTTATGATCTACGATAGGATGGTTCTAGATTTTTACAGTGAGTATTCTTGTATACGAAAAGTAAAAAAGAACACAAAGAAAAATATTGTAATATGAAAAAAGAATGTTCGATGATACAAGAATGAACAACAAATTATAGAGTACAAAGACAAATAAGAAACTAAGAAGCTTCATGAGATATTAAAAACATGGTTTTTAAATAAAATGTCTAATCAATTTCGAATACCTTGTATAAAGAATGAAATGTATTGCTTGGTCATCCAAAACATTGCGAGATTCAGAGCCATGTCCTTTTAGAATGGCAACTTGAGGTTGATCATTCCCATCGGGCATGAAGATCCAATCCTCGCCATATCCATCGTACTGATCTTGGAGAGGACTTCCATGTATCGAGTATACTTCCCCAAAGTATATGAGATTCAGATGAAGCACGACATTAATAAGAAGACCCAAACCCATCATGTTCGTTTAACTCTTTATTACCCAAATTCACACAGAAACTATTACAAGTCCGAACAAATCTAAAATGGAACGTTCTACTTCCGTATTTAAAAATACCGTGGATTCAACGACATCCGGATGGATTACTGAACGCAATGGGCTGAAGAAGTCTTTATAAGGTATTCGACTTACAAAGAAATAAAAAATAAAAAAAAAATAGAATTTTCCTCTTTTAGTGGCCCAGTTTTCAAGGTTTATCTCAAGTTCGTTATCGTCTAATGCGGAAATACTGTAAAGCGGCGGACTGGCAATATCTCAGCTAGTAATCATTCACCCGAGTTGCAGGTTTGCTTAATTAAGTCGGTCTCGTACCTGATATCATCGTATCACTTTTAGTCCACTACCTTCTTTTCGTCCAACTTGTATGTTACTAGATTACAAATTCATTGTGAGAAATTCTTGACCGCACACAGCGATTATAAGAATTGAGAAAAAAAAAAGTTGTTGACACAAATCTTCCACACATAAAGAAAATTCATATCATATCATATTACATATATACATATGGGTACGAATGGCTACATACATGTATCATTTATGTGCATACATGATATGTATTTTGCATTGCATTGCAATCAAAATAATTTTTGATGATATAAAACCATCATAAGAGATATCAATTTAGTGAAGCCACAAACAATTAACAATCCATTAATTGGAGCTTAATCAGATACCAACATCCTCTTGAGAAGAAATACAATTAACATAATCTTCATTTTACTTATCAAAATATATCAAGCAATAATTAACCCATTTGCATCCAAGCGCTACAAAAATCCATTACAAATTGTGAATTATTCTGCGCTTGGATGCAAAGGTCAATTCATTGAGTAACCACCGACTGTGATTTTATGATACGATTAGAAAAAAAAAATATTTTCACTGAGACAACCAAAATTTATATACATATAGTTTTTTTTGCAAAAAGGTTACATAATCTAGAATATAGAATTAGACTACTTAATTGAAGTCGCTGCAGACATTCCAACAAGGCTGCTTAGTAGTAAGTAGTGCATGTGTGTGGATGTGTATATTTCTCCACTTCGCTGTTTGCTCTTACCACAAAGTGTCCAAATCCACCGTGTGTCATAAAAATTTATGATTGCCCGTACGTCAAAATCATAAATACGGTGGAATATTGGTGAACTCGATTCGCCATTTTCTCTGCAAATTCTTCATCAATTTATCATTTCACTATGTAGTTACAATTTCTCTGTATAACTTACCAACATGGCATTCGCCGTATTCCCCACCTCCGGAACAACCGATCAACGGAACTTCAGGAAAGATTTTTTTGAATATACTCGACTCGACGGAGGCCTCACGAAACATATATTCACCTCGTCCCTGACACGCGAACATAAATCCTACAGAATGCTTGTTCAGTGTTACTTTCTGTCTCAATTTCCTGAGTTTCCCCTCAACTTGTTCCTTCGTATGACATCTTATCCGTAATACCGCCGTAAACGTGCGAACGCTATGGCCTGATATTGACATAGCGATCCATGCTAGAGGTTTGCTGCAAAATCTTCCACTCTCGTCACGATCGCATAGTGTCAAATTACTCGCTACACCACCGGCAAGAGTCCGACGAGAAACGCTGCCAAAGTAAAATGTTATTTCTCAATTAAATCAAATTTTGGACATAATTTATGAATGTGAATATTCTCGTACCGTGGTATATTTTCTAATATGGCAGAACCATTGCGAAACTCTTCGCTCGTAAACACTACGAAACATGAAATTTTGCTTGTAGAGTTTGCAAGATCTCGTAGCATCTTGAAACGCGAATGACCATATACATCACAATAATCAGGAATGCGAGGTGGCGGACCACTAGGTCTTGTCTGTTCCGTTAGTGGTACATAGACGGTATTAATCACAATCCCCTTATCCTTGGGCAGTAATGCAAATGCTGCTTTTAGCGGTTCTTCCGTTTCAAAATTATCCTTTGCAATAGCATAATTTCCAACAGTTAGATGGGGACAATTTGTCGGTAGAATTCTGCAGGGACAATCTGCAGAAAGAGAGGACGATATGGTTCGCTATATTACATATGAAGATACGGAAAAATTGGCATGTTTTTTTAACAATTAGAAACTTTTTAGAGTGTACCACTGGTACAAATTCTACTTTCTACTTCCATACCAGCCAAATCTGCTTTCAGAGCAGGATGCTTTTTGTCAAATGGTCTGGTGAACATGAGACTCAAAATCGGTTTAGTCCTCAAACAATCGATCAATGGTGTATCATGCCACAAATCACTCCACGAATCGTTCAAGTCGCCTAATAATGTATACACAGCACCGCCCCGCCGCCTCTTCTCATTCGCAGCGGCTTCTGACCAAGATCTAAAAACATTGCATTCTGATAAAGTCCTAAGTGGCAGGATCCTAACAAGGTCATTAGTCGATTTAAATTGATACCTGCAAACGCGAGCTGCATTGCACAAATCCTTGGCGTTTAAATTCTTAAAAATGAGTGTGAGGACGTCATAGGTTAAGTATACCGTGGAAATTACACTGTCCTCCTCAATGCTGGAAACATTTTTCAACTTTTCTTTCTTCGATGGTACGTCATCGCCTGTCCGACGCGGAATTTTCGCGTTACGTCGACTTGTCATTATCAATCACAATTCCTCGAGTGAAAATTGTTTGGATGAGCAATATGTAATGTTTACATATTAATAGGGAAAGAGCTATTTAGTAACGCAAAATTCAATACATTAGAGACATTCGACCTGCAGCAAATACTTTAATTAACACAGACGACTCTTAAAATTCGCACAAATTTAACGGTTTGTCATGTTTATATTAGTTTATTCCTGTTTATGTCATTCAATAACTCGTTTAAATATCTTCTACCAACAATTTCACGTTCACCAACAAT
The DNA here is from genome assembly GCA_946811545.1 of Netelia fuscicornis. NCBI lineage: Eukaryota > Metazoa > Arthropoda > Insecta > Hymenoptera > Ichneumonidae > Netelia > Netelia fuscicornis. Next base: position 46,021,515 of record OX328013.1, read on the forward strand.
ACAATGATGTAAAACATACTATAAGTATAAAAAACATTGGAACATCTCAGTTACACATACTGTGCACTGTTGTATACTGATACGATGTTGACATACAATTATTAGTGTTTTGTGACGAAAAATAGGTTAACCACAGAATCGACTACACCGACTACAAGTTAATGTCGCCATCATTCCAATAAGATGTTTTTCTGCAGTTAGATATCTCCTATGGTTACTCTTAACCGACTGACAAATATACACAAATTACAGACTCACCCATAGAGTTTATCCTGCGAAGAGAATAGTTTTTGCTGTTAGTCAGTCATGTAGAGTTCAAAGTGGAAACATCGATAATGTAGGAAAATCTGTGGTTAACCTTAATTTCGTAATCAGTGATACGGGTTAGCCATGTCGACAGTTAAGATCTCAAAAAAAGCAAACAAAATATTAGACACCATAAACCATCATCTCATCGTATTTAATTTTTTTTTACTGTGACGTACTAAATAGTTTGTCGTCAAGAAGTGATCCAGGGTCAGGAGAGAGTCTGTTGACATGGAACTAACAAATGAAAGCGATAAATTGTTGGCCCAGAATGACAGACGATGCAGAGTTTGTTTGTCGGCGAGTGAGAATAACAAGTCCATTTTTAATTCTCATATGATTTTCAACGATGAAAATGACGAATTTGGAGGATTGTTGGAAAAACTGCAATTTTATGGAGGTATAGAGGTGTGTTGAGTAAATACCCAGGAACGATAGTCTCAAGAAAAGTCTCGCCAGTTGAAAACGTTCTATTTCTAACTTTGCTGCTAGAAGCTTGAAAGTTTCTTGTTAAGGTTATGCATTGGCTACTGTCGGTTATTTTCTATATCAATAATGAAATATAAAATAACTATTTTCTTTCTGACAATGCCACTTAACAATAATTCTTTAAATTTTCTTTAACATAAATTACGCATTTTCTTTACGCATAGAAGCTGCGTAAAAGCATTTTACGCAGCTTGCATACGCATAAAAATGCTCTTGCGTAATTTTCTTTAAACATAAATTGAATATCATTTTATTCTTATAAGAAATAGCAGAATGAGAATTTTTTTATTACTATAGTTCTTCATACACATGTTGTATGTTATTTTTGATACGCTAAAATTAAGTAACATAATATAAGTATAATAGAGTGTTATGTATTCGTCTTATTATAGGTAGCAGAAAATGATGGATTTCCAGCAAAGATATGCACAAATTGCTTACATAAATTATGTATGGCTCACAATTTTAGAATGCAATGTCAAGAAACGGATAACAAATTGAGAAAACTGCCTAAACAGATAACAAATGAAAGTAGTCATGATTCCAGCAGCTTGATCGGCATTGAAAAATCATTGTGTTCAGAAAAAGAGGAACAGAAAAAGTTGGGTATAAAAAGAAACCTCTACACCTCTCGTAAAACGATGATTATTAAAAAATCAAGGTTTGGAAAACTTTCAAGGCCGTGGCAAACCACAGCCACCAAAACATGTCTCGTAGGCTCACCCAATAAAGACGAAGATTCGAAAAAGTCAGAATCAAATGTTTCTGGAGCTAGAAGCACAAAATCTCTGTCAAAGATTGAAGCAATGCGATGTCGCAAGTTGGTTATATTTAAGAAGATCACCTCGATGGAAAATTTGAAGAATCGAAAAGAACAACAGAGGCGTTACATAAAAAAAAGTAATCTTTCTAAGCAGGAAAGTGAAGAGCCGCATGTTTTAAAAAGTAACGATACAAATGGAACTGCCTCAGCTCAGCAAGTGCCTTCGGATCTTACAATATTACCTTATCAATGTACAAAATGCTGTAGATCGTACGCCACAGAAAAATCTCTTATCGAGCATAAATTTACTCACCAATATAAGAAATATTCATGCGATCGGTGTAATAAACCTTTTAACAATCATAATGAACTACTGAAACATATGAACTCTCATGAATCAAATGAGAAACTCGAACCAGCAACTTGTACAATTTGTCATAAAAATTTTCGTAAATTTCTCACTATGGTGAGACACCTACACGTCCACAAGCAAGAAAATCCCCAAGCGGTCTATCTTCTTCTGAAAGACATCAGAGACAAGAAAAAAACGAAAAATGGAAAGGTCACCATGAAAAATTCATACTTGGAGAATAAAATTATTTTGGATATTCACGATAATGTGACGAATTCGAAATGTGATGACGAATGTTTGATGGAAAACACGAGATTGGAATCACAAATTCCAAGCGACAATAGGTCGACGATCAAAATAATAAACTCTTGGATAAAAGAAGAATTAGATAACGATGTACAGGGTAAAGGATTCCCTTGTAAAAATTGTGATAAATCTTACGTAACGAAAAAATCATTACTGAACCATGTATCAAAAATGCACAATTGCAAGATCTGCATAAGGAATTGCGGTTGCCCTGAGAAGGCGCTGAAAAACGATCAGAGTTCTGAAAAATCCAAACCATATGCATGTTCAGAGTGCGACAAAGCCTTTGGGAAGGCTTCAAGACTTGAGAGACATTCAAGAATTCATGCTCGGGATCGAGAACATCAAGATAAGAATTTCAAACGTTTTCTCTGTCACATATGTAGTAAAACATTTCGACAAAATACCGGTCTGATGTTTCACATGAGAACTCATACAGGCTACAAGCCTCATGTATGCAAATATTGCGGACGTGGATTTACATCAAATTCTAATTGTACAAATCATGAGCGCACACACACCGGCGACAGACCATTTGTGTGTCACTTTTGCAGTGCCGCATTTGCAAAATCTTGTACTCTCAAAGCTCACATAACGACACACACCGGTGAAGCAAATTATCATTGCAAAACTTGTGGAAAATCTTTCAGAAGATTAAAATATTTAAAGGAACACAGATTTACTCACACCGGGGAAAAACCTTATGCCTGCAAGATTTGCGGAACAGCTTACAGTCATTCGGGCAGTCTCTTCGTGCATGAAAAGAAGTGCAAGGCTCAACGAGGAACTTATCGAGAGATTGAGAAAAATTATTGTGACGCAGTTGCAAGATCAACTTTGATGACAGGACCTTGCAATTCTATGCTCACACATCTGGCAGATGCAAATATTTCTGGGAATGAAGAAAAAATCTATATAGAGGGGATGCGAAAAATCATTGGACACACCGCACATGAAAATGTTCACATTCACTCTTCAAATATTTCTGACGAGCCAGCAAATCCTCGAAGTTTCACCATTATCGAACAAATGTTTCCCACACAGTGATACTATGCTTCAAAATTGAAATATCGACTCTTCTGTGATAAAGAAAAATATATTTTTCATTTTGTATTTCACGATTTTGTGTGATTTTCTATAATGTTGCGTTCTATGCATATTGTTATTACCGTTTTTGATGCAGGATTTATAGCAATTTTGATATATTAGATTATATTTACATCGAATTTATTAGCTTGATCGATAAGCTAACGTTATAATTCCTATGACAAAAATATGTTTTTTTTATTATTTGTTACCTGTTGCCAGACACCGTTTTACCCATATTCATAATAGTATTTTAAGGGTAATTGATACTCCATTATAGTTATTCTCTCGTTAACTTTGTTTTTGGCAAATTTTTACACAACCTTATTAAATTCTATTTTTTCACCCACAACAGTGCAAGCTTTGAAATAAAATTATTCTAACTTATAATAAAATTAGTGTAGAAATCTTAATTTATTCCATCGATGTTGATTTCTTGCGCACTCACACTCCTTGCAGTCTTGAAATTACAGAATGCAATCTAGGGAGAAAAAATCTTGGTTGAAAATTATTATTCTGTTCTATTGTCTTGTATTGCTTTGAATGTGCTAAAATTATTCTGAATTTTCATTATTATTTCTTATTTTGGGTATTTCGCTTAATTTGCCATCACTCTTAAGAAATTCAAAAAACTATTAGATATTACAGAATTACCTTAGTGATGCTTCGTCTTCGTTTTTGAATCTTGTACTATGTGTTGAAAACGAAACAGCAGTTGTTGAAAAACGTTACTTTCTGACGATGATAGATTTTTCCCACGACCTCTAGTGTCTAGTCCACTTATTGAACAATACCCTCCATGTCAGAATTACTCCTTGATTTGTTCAGACTTTTTGTGCAGTTCTCTTGCATCTCACATTCCTGTATTTGAATAAGAGTTTCACCTTCTTGCAGCTTGTAAGAAATACCGAATATTGTTCATACCAAAAATGGGAAAAGGCTTATTGTTGAATATGCATTTTTCATGGTCATAAAATCAAGATTGACGATCATTAAGTTCAGTTCTTTAGTTTCTTTATCTGCGACATTGAACAAAGGAATTTCTTGAGTAAAAAACATTATTACCTATAAAAAAAAAATAGAAAAGTTGACTGGTTTCTTAATTTCCATTGTACCAGAATGTCTCGCTCGATTCACATAGAAATGAAGTTTATAATTTATACTGTACCAACTCTAAATTAAACTCGTTTTACAAATAAATGTGATAAAATAGGAAAACACAAGGATGCACTGTGCACTGATTGTCCATGGACCGTCGAAAATTCAATTCGGGATGGCGTTTTATGAAATTGTAATACCATTGTTTGCCAGCCATTTGTTTCTTTTTACTAAATGTGTGAGGCAGCCCTTTAAACTCTGCAACCTCGTAGGCTAATTTTCGTACATCCACTCCGGTCATAACAAATAGCGTGTCTTGGAGTTGCTGAATCCGTTCTTTAATCTCATTCTCAACATTTTCAGGAATTGAGCTTGGTCGACCCATGACTTTTCTCCCTTCTGCAGCAAAACGATTTTTTCCTTCGAGATGACGTTTAAGGGTGGTTTTTGGCACGCTAAACAATTTGGCTGCCTTCTTTAGACCAACACCTTTTGTTCTCATCGCCTCGAGAGCTTGAATCATTTTTTCCACCGACCATTTGCAGTATTGTCTCCCAGTTGATTTTCTAGAATTTCGAAGCTATGTACGTCAATCGGTGTATCTCTCACGTTTTAACATCTTTCAAGAATGCAACAAACACTTTTGACTTTTGTAAACATTGCCAATGAACGTTAAATATTGTCGTTACCTTTTCGTTCTGGCCTCCAACACTATTGCAATTTTTGACACAATCTTTTCTTTTCTCCTGCGTGCTTTCATAACCATCGAGTAGACCAATTTTTAAACGATCATATTGATGTCTCAGATGATACACATACCATAAAAGAAAAGCGTAGCCATATTAGATTTTGCATCCTGCAGAAATGGAGATGATAACAGTATTATGAAAATATGTCGAGCACAATTTTCATATCGCAACAAGAATGCAACAAACACTTTTGACTTTTGTAAACATTGCCAATGAACGTTAAATATTGTCGTTACCTTTTCGTTCTGGTCTCCAACACTATTGCAATTTTTGACACAATTTTTTCTCCTGCGTGCTTTCATAACCGTCGAGTATCCCAATTTTTAAACGAAAATATTGATGTCTCAGATGATATACAAACCATAAAAGAAAAGCGTAGCCATATTAGATTTTGCATCCTGCAGAAATGGAGATGATAACACTATTATGAAAATATGTCGAGCACAATTTTCATATCGCGGTACCATTACGTGCATTATTGAACCGGCAATGTTGAGAGTGCAACTTAATCGATGATTCGATAATGTAATGCAATGTGTGCAAATCGTGATGCGATAACGCAGGTTACCAAATATTTGATTGGGATCATACGGATCATCTAATATCTTAGAAGTCTAATATGCATCCCATTATAAATTAGGAGACAAACATTCTTACATTGCTATTCAACCGAGTGATGTGGATTACTTTATCATTATCCTGTTCGGTAAACATCAGTGTATTCCACTGAAGTGTCACATTGCAGCAATAATTTCATGACATGTATATTGTATACTGGTTTTATCCAGTTAATTGCACTAAATAGTTAGACTTCAACAATTTATCACCTTTGATCTTTATACAATATAAGACGTGTACAATAATATTGTTCATCAAAATGTGTTTTCTCATACGACTGATTTAAATTTACGCTCGTGCAGAAAGGTACGTGATTCTAGACTAGGCTAGAACGACGGCAGGTCCGGTAGTTGCTGGGGTACATCCTTCTGTCAAATACTATCTTTCCAATCATTGCACCTAGATAATCACCATAAGACATTGGCGAAGTAGAAGAGTCTTATTCAACGAACAATTAGAGAATTCAAACCTACGTCATTCGCGTTCGATCAGTGAAACCAGGCCCAAATTTGTGTAAAAAGAAACGCGATATGAACGGGAACGTGAGTGAACATCTTCAACCTTATTATGCTGATGAGCTTACTGCATGTTTTTCTCATAATTCAAGTAATGTTAGTCTAATCCATAAAGCATAAAAATCATTTATAAGAAAAGTATCTGAAACTACTTCTTACAGGGAATTCTCAAGTTCATTCGTACAGCAAGCATTTCATGAAACTCCATTATTTTATTCTTGTAATACTGCCACTGCAAAGTGTTCTTGATCATATGTTTCGGTTTTTGGACTGTATATTACTGCTATAACGTTTTCAATGTGTATACACATGATTGTGCTGAAAACTGTTTTGTATTGTTCTAGTACCCATAACTTATTTTCATTTGTTAATAATCACTCGTGCACACCTGTATTACACATCGTTCCATGTCTCATCCTCTAAACATGTGTGCAAAGTTACACAATGCTTTTGCCAAGGACACAAGTACCATCTTCTTTGGATTCCACCTGAAATAACACTAGATTATCATGGACTTGCTGTCATTTTCTCATGCTGAATTCTAGCGCTTTCCTTTCTATTAAAAATTATTCTTTAGGATATATGAATTTTATGATTTAATTAAAAATATTCGTATTTATCGCATGACCTTTTAGACTTTCACGTTCATGACTGATGTCATACTTTTGTAAAAATATACAATGGAATGTAAATATGCTCTTTGATAATATTTTATTTCCATAATTTAGATATTGACAAAATTCTATGAAAAATCACAAATCAAGAATGAAAGATTTTGGTAAATTTTCAATTGTACGTGTACTACCAGTTTTCATTACAATCGTGGATGTTTTATTATCACATTGCACCATGATCTCATATCTGAATGTATACTCAATGGCATACGTACTGAATCATGAATGAAGGTTTATGAAACAGTTGCAATACGATGGATATGATGTCATAAATAACAATTATCATTCTGCTTCATCATCGATAACGCTTAGTAAGAGACATGTTATCAAGATATGTTTCAATCTTAGTCATGTTCGTTTGAAAACTTCTACTATCATTGTTTAAGTTTTTTTTAATCAAAGCACAAAACGTTGGTTGTGCGATAGTTTTGTTAAATAATTTTTCCACAGGGAACCTATAATTTCTGTTTAGGATCCAAAAATGCTGCATAATCGGGACTCTAATCGAAACTGAACTTACATCAGGGTCTAAGAGAGCTACATAAATGTTATTGAAATGTTGCCAAAGCCAAGTACAAGTAGTGGAATGGAATCACACAATTTATCGAACAGCCACGCATCAAACTCATCTCAACCAAAAACTTTGTATGATAATTCTCGATCTTTGGATAATCCCGGAGAAGGATGTGTGGAAAATGGAAAAGCTTCAAGTTCAAAAGATGATAATGACTTAGCCCAAGTTGCCGAGTGTTCAATCACTGAAAATGATATTCAAAAAATGGATGCCGGTAAGTGTTGCCACAAAAGCGTCTCTTCGACGAAGCCTCAAAAACCAGATAACATGCTTACAAACTCTGCAGCTCCCGAGGCTGAACAATTCGAGGATTGTACCGAAAATGATGAGATTGATGAAGCGGGACAATCGACCTACGCTTATCATAATGGAAATATACCTGAATGCAACGGTTTCCCATCCTCTTCGAAATACGACGATGAAGAATCGTTTGTTGATTCTCTCGAAGGTGCAACATACGCACTCACCTCGCACAAAAATTTAATTCGAAAGAAACGTTTCTTCGAAAATTCGTTAGAATGTGCCAACGAAGAATCTCCAAGTTACTCGCAATCGTTCGAGTGTTCAGGAAAATTGTCGTCGTCGAGCCAAACGGGAGTAAGAAAGAAAGAAACGCTGCGAAATAATCGACAATGTAACAGTGTCGATTTCCAAAGGAATTATGATACGGAATCCAGTCAAGCCCGTTTCACTCCTCTTCCGTTGTCTCTCGAAGATCACCACAGCTCGACGGAAAGTGTCGAGGGCGAACGTGGAAATGCAGCACGATACGAGTTAGCTGCGAGATGCGAAGCCTCGAGCTCAAAGAACGACGATAACGATGACCAGATACCCTCGTCGTCAGGTTTGTCCAATGACGATGAAATGCCAGGGAATTCGAGGGACGAAGTAGAATTGAACCTGAAAAAACCGTTTAAACTTCCGAGCCTCGTGAATCTCTTTGAAGCTGCGAAAGCTCAGCAAAGAATTGATCTAGCGGAAAATGCTTCGGCCCTGGCAGAAGCTGCTGCTGGTAATGATCACGATTTGGACGAATCTGCGGGTTTGGATATTGAACCAGGGTCATCGTACAGCAGCGAAGGCAGCAATTCGGACACGGAATCTCAGAGAGTCTCGAAACCACAACAGAATGCCAGCTCTAAGAAGGTATAATTTGTAGACTGCGTAGACTTAACGATTAAAAATGATTGGTTCCAATTGACAAAATAAATAAGCGTTTCTTGAATTTCAGAGAAGCAGAGTGGGTAATAGTCTTGGACCTCAAGAACGTGTCGAGTATTATCAACTTTGGCGCAGTACAGGTGGTCCATCTGCGCAAGAATCTCTTTACGATACTTTGTACCCGAATCCTCCACCATTGCCACCAAGAACCGCCCATAAACTATTGCACCGAAGTAATGCATTGCCGAACACCCTGCCTGAATTACCAAGACGACATCTGCAAAAACATTCTGCGCCATGTCGTCCAGAGGATTGCTTTGGTTTTGAGATCGTCGATGTCGACGAGACCGCTGCTTTGAAGGTAAATAAATATTTCTAAATTACACAATACTCGCAATAATAATCTTAATCATTATCATATTATAGTTTGATTATCATCAATGACTTATAAATTCAGGAATTACTAGAGAAATCATTAATTAAAAGGTCATTATTTTATTTTACTCTCTTAACGTCGCTGATATCTTATGAAATCCTTTACGATTCTAGGCTCGAACGGCTATAACAAAAAGCATCGCCCTTTTAAGTTCACCAAGACCGCACAGACCACTGATGCGACCAGAATCAACATTGATAAATCAGGGCGAGTGTCCACCAACACCGACTCATCGTCCTCGACCTTTGCCGATGTGTCCGTCCTCGAACGCATCTTTAACGTCCGAAGAGCCTCTTCCACCATGTAAAATCTTGCAATCTTTTCTCCATTTTGCCAAACATCTGAACATTATTTATCTTTGTCTATAATTTCCAGCTTGGGAAGCGAGAATCGATAGTCACGGTCGAGTGTTCTACATAGACCATGTTAATCGTACGACGACTTGGCAACGTCCTGGCTTGGCACCTCGCAACACAGGCTGCGAAATGAGACGTCAGCAGCTTGATCGGAGATATCAGAGTGTACGTCGTACGATATCGCGCCCGGACAATATAGATTCAGAGACTTCGACCGCCGCAAATACTAGCTCATCTCAAACAGAGAACAACGAAGGAACGAGCGAGAGAGTCGGAGGAGGCTCCGAACCCTTTGACATCACCACTACAAGTCCTGTATTGTTTCTTTCGCGACCTGATTTTTTCACCGTTCTTCACACGAATATGGACGCTCTTGAACTGTACAACCGTAATCCAAGTTTGAAGCACATGATCGGTCGCATTCGTCGCGATCCTCTCGTTTTTCCGAGATACGAGCACAACAGAGATTTGGTAGCTCTGATCAATTTCTTTGCTGATCCCAACAAGGACCTACCACGCGGATACGAGTCAAAGCTCGATCGTACTGGAAAGGTAAAGAACACAGTTCGAGTTACAAACTTAAACATTGCTTCTTGATTATTCTATCTCTTTCACACTGTTTTCTATAATCAAGGCCATAGTGAATGTTTCAATATTTGATTCATCATAGAAGTTTGATCTATTTTGTTCATCGCATTAATATATTTTTCAGCGGTTCTTCATTTGTCACGCGCGCAAGACAACGTCATTCATCGATCCTAGATTACCAACAGAAGCGACTCATCCTCGTACGTATCTGGACGAAGCTCCTGTGCCACCTCCGAGACCTCAGCAATCCGCTGTTACGACTACAACGGAGATACCGATTGCCTATAATGATAAAGTTGTCGCTTTTCTAAGACAACCAAACATAATGGACATACTGAAAGAACGACACGGTGCATTAGGACAAAACATTGCTCTCAGGGAAAAAGTTAATACGATTAGAGTCGAAGGCACCACTGCATTGCAACGTTTGGGTCACGATGTGCCTCTGGCACTTTTGCTCAGGTAAGATGCATGCAAAAATTTAAATACATTTTACTTAGCTTAAGAAATTTTCAATTGCTCAGAGATTGATGTAATTATTAAGATGGATTTAACGAAGTGTCTTAAAATATTTTTTGTTTATAGTTTGTTCGAGCAGGAAATCATGTCTTACATTCCTGGAAATATTGGACGATCTCCTTTAGGAAGTCCTCACGCTTCACCCGGCCTAGCAAGAGCATCTGCGAGGGCTCCGGCTCCTTACAGACGAGATTTCGAGGCGAAACTTCGAACTTTCTATAGAAAACTTGAGAGCAAAGGCTTCGGCCAGGGTCCAGGAAAATTGAAGTAAGTCATAAAATATCTATGGCTGTTTTCTATAGAAAAAAAACAAACGAACATAACATTACAGTATTTTTTGTTAGAAATCATAATAGCAAGCTTTATCATCGCTTATATCGTAACTTTACTGTCACAGGTTGCACATAAGACGCGAGCACCTTCTCGAGGATGCATTCACTCGAATAATGGCAGCGTCCAAAAAGGATCTACAAAAAGGAAAACTTGTCGTGATATTTGATCACGAAGAAGGCCTCGATTACGGCGGACCATCCCGCGAGTTTTTCTTTCATCTCTCACGGGAATTGTTCAATCCTTATTACGGTCTTTTCGAGTATTCAGCAAACGACACTTACACCGTTCAAGTATCACCAATGTCAGCGTTCGTCGACAATTATCACGACTGGTTCAGATTTTCCGGTCGAGTTTTGGGTCTGGCTCTTGTTCATCAATATTTGCTCGACGCTTTCTTTACAAGACCATTTTACAAAGCATTGCTGCGAATACCCGCGAGCCTTAGCGATCTCGAGAGTCTCGATCAGGAGTTTCATCAGAGTCTTGTTTGGATAAAGGAACGCGACATAAGCATCGAACCCCTGGAATTAACATTTTCAGTCACGGAAGAACTCTTGGGACGTGTTGCGGAACGTGATCTAAAACCGGGTGGACGAAACATCACTGTAACTGAAAAAAATAAAAAGGAATACATCGAGCGAGTTGTTAGATGGAGACTCGAACGCGGTGTATCCGAACAGACGGAATCTCTCGTCAGAGGTTTCTACGAGGTAGTCGATCCTCGTTTAGTTTCCGTTTTCGACGCACGAGAATTGGAGTTGGTGATCGCCGGAGCGGCAGAGATCGACCTCAACGATTGGAGAGCTCATACGGAATACCGAAGCGGTTATCACGATGGACATCCCGTCGTCGAATGGTTCTGGAGTAGCATTTCACGTTTCACCAATGAACAGAGACTGCGACTTTTGCAATTTGTCACTGGCACATCCAGCATTCCTTACGAGGGTTTTGCTGCCCTCAGAGGATCGACCGGACCAAGAAAATTCTGCATTGAAAAATGGGGAAGGCCGAATAGTTTGCCGAGGTACTATCCACAAACTTCATTCATCTTGCAAGGCATATTTTTATGTCGACGTTGTACACGACGTTTAATTATAGTGCCATCATTTTTCTGGTATAATTTTGCATACAATAATAAAACCTTTTTCTTTCAGAGCTCACACGTGTTTCAATCGACTGGATTTGCCTCCATATCCAACACCTGAAATTTTATACGAGAAGCTCCTCTTGGCGGTCGAGGAAACAAATACCTTTGGAATAGAGTAAGAGATCCGCGTTTTCATTTAAACTCCGCCGATTATACAATAACATTCGTCTCGAATGCTCCATGCAGGTTTACGCAGCTAGTCGACTAATTATTACGTGTAGATACAGAATGTGTAAATAATTATTTAATTTCCACATGAGAATTGTCAGGTTTGCGTTTTGCACGAAATCTTTGTTTGGAAGCGTCGCGATAACTTGTAGTTTTCGGATATTATAAACACAATAATCCTTTCTCATGGAATTTTGTTATTCATTGAAGAAGAAATGACAATTGTCGATTATTTCAATATCTGGCTTCTGTTATCTTCAGAATGATATACAACATTTTCTTTGCAATAGTAAACATAGTTTAAAGACAATTCCAATCACAAATTAGCGCATGATTTAAAAATGCAAACAATAAGATTTTTTTCTTTCAAGACTTTCCATTTTTTACTATGCACTATTCTAGAGATTGATTTATCATGATATAAAATTATTACGTGCATTACATACCATGTATGTGCACCACTTTTTAATCAAAAGTGCCACTAGATCGAAATTGTGAATATTGATCTGTTATAGCTAAGTTAGAATAAATATACTCGAGGAGTATTTGCTCACTGTGAAACGGTTTGCTTCAATAGCGAGGTTCAATAGAAATTCTGTCCAAACGATAAGTATACGAATAAGTGAAACAAAATAATGCGCCGGTGGAAGGAGCTGAGTAGAATCGTAGAATTTTTCTTTGTTTTTTTCCTTTTGTTTGGACTTTATGAACGCACACAACACCGTTGTCACGAACTCGACTTGGATATAACATTTTGTTTTCTCACAAAGAACCTAGAGGCACATTGACAATTTACGGGTTCATTGTTATCAATAAGAATTCAAGGCTCATAGTCGAGGATTCGCTTCGACACATTAAGATAATTTATTGCAATATGTTTCAATGATTTATAGCAAAGTATATATATATTTTCAACGATTTATCGTTGACACTGACACGCTCAAGGTTCGTGCTGTGGATCTAACGCCTCGAGGAAATAGAAAATGAAATGAAACACAGAAAAAGTATGCTTCGAGAAGTTCGATAAACTAAAGTTGTAATTAACGAAATGATAGTTCGAATTAAACGAGCTTAAAATAATTTGCCAATCGTATGTACTTTGAACGTTCACATTGTTGGCTGAGAAAATAGTTTACAAAAGCACAACAACAACAACAACAAAACAGCCCAAGCTTTACGACTGCTATTGCGTCAAAAATAACAACGAATATAAATCCAGCTACGAGCTCGACTAGAAATCATTTGTTTAGATTTTTTCTTTTTCTCAGAAGTGCATTAAAATTAATGCTCGACGCTCCAGACTGCCACATTCGATCGACACGTACGTCGATATATTTCTAACAAATCCGACATATACGGATCCGTTTTTCAAGCGCGACCTTGCTATAAAAGGCGTATATATTTATCGGAAATAAATCATGTATTTGGTACGAGCGGAATTTTCGATCGGTAGACTTAGATACGTATTAAAGAGTATTAACAAAAAAAAAGGCGAAGCTCAAAGATTCGTTTGTTGGCCCGTTGCAAGGCTGCGCAGCTATTATAAACTAAAGGAAAATTTATCCATATAATAACAAAGTAATTGAAATCATGAAAATATGATTTCGAGTAACGCCAATGTCGTGAACAAGTTTGTTTCAACATTTGTGAATTTTGGAGCTGGTAGTTTGAAAGCGAACGAGTTAAAACAATGTATAAAGAATGTAATTTTAGATTTTTGTTAATACAGGAGGATTACAAATTTGTGGACAGCTTTTAGAATACTCAGTGGTTGAACACAAGTGCAAAGATTAAATTTGTTATTTACAATTCGCTCATCATTCCATAGATTTCTTAGACAGCGAAACTAAATGCGTGGGAATTGTCGACAAGTCTTATTTTTTAATCCTGCGATAGATTTATTTAATTCAATAAGAATAGGTGAATTCTATGATCCAAATAATACATGCAAATGCAAAAATTGTATCGCCAATGCGTTTTGGTCTCAGGGCAAAGAGAATATTTGGAACAAAGACCGACTAATGGTTACTTGCTATTTAACAGAACAAAGAGACAGCAATGTTCGACAATAACGAACAAAACAATTCAACCCTATATCTGTGGAAAAGGGTCGTGATAAATCTGGGATCACGTTGTGTTTTCAACTCTTCTGCATCATGCGATATAACGCTTCAGAATCTCAAATTTCCAATGTCTCTGAAACCATCTATTTACAAGATGGGATAAAGGTTCAAAGTTGTGGCATCTGATGTTCCAGAGGTAGTCGTGCAGAATCACTTTCAACTTGATTGGATTGTGGGACGTAGACTTTGTTTCGTTGCACTCAACATCATCTCAACGATTATCTGAAAATGTAATACAGTCATGATTACATCTTGTAAACAGGAGTAACTCTCTACGTCTTAAAGCTACTTTCTTAAACAATTTCCTTTCATTGAAATACACGCACATGCTATTTTCGCCATTGCCGACAATTCGAGATCAGCACGCTTTATCAAAAATTATTGTATTATCGATTATAGTACTACTGCGAAGCAACCGAGAAAATAGAATACCGCATTACTTTTGGGAAGCGAAAGAACAGAAAGTGCAATCTGCATTCAGTCCTAAGCCTAGTCATGTTTAGCTCTTAAGAAATCTTTGAAATCTAATATATATATTATATATAGGGTAAAACACCCAGTAGTCGGCCAGGAACCGGTATTCAGCCTCTGTCTATGTTTTGTATGAGTGGGAAGAGTTCAAAAGATATGTTTTGTGCTGTTCCCACTCATAGAAAGTATAGGCAGAGGCTGACTACTGGTTCCTGGTCGACTACTGGGTGTTTTACCCTATATATATATACCATTATTATTATTATTATTATTGTTCGCAACATTTTCGAGCAGATAATTTATAAATCTACTCCAAAAATGTGATTATATAGTATCCACGCAATTGTTCGAAAAGAATGTTCGTTTATCTATTCCAAATAATGTCTTGTTACGATAAATAAATGCATTTTTGTTATATAGAATGTAAGAAAAAAAATAATTTTCTGACACTGTTTTGAAGCACCTGTCATGAAGATTACTTTGTCCAAAGCAGAACTCAGTCGGTAATGCTATTGCGTTACAGATATTCTCCAAGGATGACTGTCGTTTGTTCCGGGCAAAATAAACGTGATCAACAGTCGTCGGTGTTTGCTGTCGATTCATAATAATGAACGGAGGATGCCTGAAAATAAAGAAAAAGTGAAATTGGATTTAAAACTGTCGAAAGAGAAAACGCCACGGACAATCATCCCCGTGTTTAAGGACGTACCCTTATGACCTTCCTTTCCTGACACGCGCAATTGAGCACATCGGCGTTCCTTTTTAGAAAGAGCTGTCATATATCTATACACTTATGTTATATATATATATATACGTACCGAACCTCAATTAAATTCGTGCCGCATGCATACGGCTCACTCGGGCCAGAACAGCCGGAAATAAGATTCCGATCGATTACAAATTGCGAACTAAAAGAATTCTTCGAGTCCTGAATAGAAAACGGTTAATGAACATGGTTGGCTCGAAAAGAATCCTAGAATTTGGCGGAAAAATCAATATTTTTGTAGGAGCGCGAAGGTCACGATGCGGACGAGAGGGACAACTGGCGTTATATGTATAATATATGTATATATATATATTGAATGTATAGATGTAGAGATATATACACGCTTTGGTGCGTTTCGTGGATAATACTGATACATTTGTGTACAGACGGTGTATATAAATGATAGCGTAAACTTAAAAACATATGAACGTACGTGTGTTTAGTGCGGAAGGACCGGCGCTGCTGAGCAAGCGCACAAGAATATATACATCGAGGAGACAAGACGTAGGGAGAGAGCGAGAGAGAGGGGGAAAGGGAGGAAAAGAGAGGGAAGCGGCGAGCTGCGCGCACTGGCAGGTCGCGCATGGCTGCCGACGCGTTCGTGCGAGCCTCTTCTTATTCTCCTCCCGTTTTTTTTACCATCGGCACAAGAAAACGTTCGTTACGCGTCCAAGCTAGCCTCGCAAACAAGTTCTAGAGAAAAATATCGTTACATCGTCGATAATTTGACGAGAAACAATGTTCTTCGGGAATTTTGACGTTCCGTTTAAAACGTAGCTAGCGGCATACACGGAAGACACGAGCGTTTGTGGGATTCTATACATCGAGAAGTTATACGTTCCGACTTCCCTTACAGGCTTATCTGTGTACGAAACACGCGAAATATCGTCTGTACTAGACCCAATTGGACGATCCCAAAAGTACCCCCACCCGTTCGTTGGTTAAACGTGAGAAACGGCGGCCATCTTGGTGTTGGCTCGTAACCCACGGTCCGTGGTCTCTACTGACAGTAGGTAGAGACTTGATGCGGTTCTCTCGCGTTTTTCTCTCTACCTCGGGGAGCCACCTTAATAATCATCCATGCGATATTATCCGTTAAACGATAGATCGTAGACCTCGCCGACTACGACGACCAAACAACCAGCGCCTAAATCTTAGGTTCTTCCGTCGCGCGTGTGTGCTCTCGCTGCGTTTAATCGGGTATAAGTGCGTTCGGGAATATCGTTAACGGGGGTGTGACGCGTGTTGTGTGCGGTAACGAGAGAGAACGAAGCGACGTCTTTCTTTTTTCTTTTTCCTCTTGCTTTCTTCTTTTCTTCTTCGACGTGTGTGTAAACGAGAAAAATAATGATGGAGACGCCGCGTGAACGTGAAATTGCCGCCGAAGACAGTATAAAAGTTGTTTGCAGATTTCGACCGCTTAATGACTCGGAGGAAAAAGCAGGCTCGAAATTCGTCGTTAAATTTCCATCAGGAGGCGAGGACAACTGCATTTCCATCGGGGTGAGCTTGAAATATATACTCTGCCGGATAGTCTACGAAATGGTTAACCCCCGTCCCCCCTCCCCGTACCCCCTGTCACCTTGCTTCTCTCCCATTCCCCCCCCTCTCCTCCTCGCCTTTCTGCTCTCCTCCGTTCAATCCAGAGTCTTACTTAATCACTGGAAAAACGACGACGAATACACAGCTGACAGCTGCTTTAAATTCTACATATATGTCGGAACTGGTGCATTTGACTGAGGAATTTTCACATCTAGCTTTGATAATGCAACCACGTTTTTAGGTTCCGCATGAATTGATGCAATTTTCGTGTGGGCTGATTCTATCACCGCCGCTCTCTCTCTCTCTCTCTCTCCCTCTCTATATATCTATATCCCTCCTCGTGCCCATATATATGTATATATATATCTGTCTATCTCTCAACGTATATATATATATATATATATATATATGGTACTTCGTTTTCCGTGAACTCGAGACACTCGCGAATCTTGCTCGTGTATTTCACACTTGTACATATATTCACTCAAATATTAGCGAACAGTGTGGAGAATAGAATGTAAGCCAGCATTCCCTTGTCCCTCCTCGGGATGAGTCATTGGAGTTATATTGGCGAATGTAAAAGTGAGACTTGTTCTGGATACTCGGGATGATTCCATCTTAATCCTATTGGACATTGGACAATTTATGTTGTGATTTTTCGGGCTACTTCGTTTGATTGTACAAATGAGATTAATCAGCGATGAACCGGAAGAACGATTACAATAACGTTTGCTGTACATATACGAATTTTACAAACTTTATTATGTTTGCTTTATTATTGTTATTGTCTGGATAATCGATTTGCAATAATCCACGAGACGAGGTTTTATTTTTTCGTGCAAACTATAATACAAGATTTTGACTTTTGTAAAGAAATATTGGTATTTTTTTTTTATTGTTGATTGGAATCGAATGGTTTGGAAATATGAAAGAGTTTGGGAATTTCGCCATTTGCCATTTTGTCTTATCGGACCAATGAGAATTCTAGAATTTCGTTGGACCATTATGTAATTCAACGCATGGACCTTTCTCTGAAATCCTGGAAAGTAACGCTTGGTTAATTCTCAATGTGATTTTTTACAAGGTCCAAAAGATTTTTATTATAAGTAACAGAAAATTATAGAATTTTGTAATGGAGAATTGTTTCATTCGGTGAATAATAAAATACATGTATGGATCAATGAAAATAAGGGAATTGATAGTTTTTATAAAGAAAGAAAATTTATGCCTACCCAAGTTTCATTAAGACTTTGATTTTTCTAAATTGTTTTGTATGATTTACTTTTAAGTTTCACTTCAATAGAATTGACACACAACATGCGCAATCAAAATTATGTCCTTGCACCGATTCATTATTTTTAATCCTTCCTGATATATTCGAATGATTGATACTGAATAAACGATTCCTCTACACGCATTCAAAAATTTATTTCCATTTTACACACTCCCATAATCCCAGTTCCAGTCCCAACATTAATAAAACATCTTTTATTCAATTCTCACAATTTCCCAAATAAAAAATAAATAAAACAAGTACAATTTTCTACACACGTTTCCTTCCAAAGAATAAAAGAGCTTGGTGGAATTGAACTGTTTCTTCATTAAGCGGAAGGCCGCTTGAAACATTTACCTCAACTTCGCGGCCTGTGTTAATAAATTCATCTTGTGGACTTTTGATCTCAAATTTACTCTCTCGCCTTCTCTAGAGACCATTCACTTTTTCTAAGAATCTTGTGGAACAAAGCTTTTCAGTTGCTCCCATTTTTTTGGTTCACTCTCTATTGTTCGCGAAACTGAGGTAAAGAAAAGGGCTTGGTTTAAGGGCTGTTATGTAACGCAACAATTATAAGAGAATATTTCATGATATTATTATATGAGAATATGGCCCTACTACCCTGCGCTTCACGATCAACCCTGTACCAGCGAGAAATAAATATTTCACGCAATATGTTCCCTGCAGTCGTTATTTGGCACAAACGTTTATTCCAGTAAGTACATCCCTGGTTGGTAGTTAATGCATGATGTCTTCACTTAAAATAGAACTATTTAAATGGATAGACCCAAATACTAACCACTATTCTCTTTAAAACATTGAATTTTTTCTTCTACCTAGTTTTATAAACAGCGATATCTTTATTTCCATCGCGCTCTGTACATATTAATTGATCTCTATCGAGGGAATCAATTAATTAATTCCCCGTAAGGCTTTGGTTATGCTCAAGCGTGCGTTAAAGTAGAACAAGAGTTTCTGTTGTTTTTTTTTTTGGTTAGAAAGAGATTTTACAAAAATTCCTAACTTTCTACAAGGCTGTATATAACTTTCCCAATATATAAATTTGTCACTTTTTGTTTGCAGGGAAAAGTATATCTTTTTGATAAAGTATTTAAACCAAATGCAACGCAAGACAAGGTTTACAATGAAGCTGCAAAGTCCATTGTCACGGATGTCCTGGCAGGCTATAACGGAACGATTTTTGCCTATGGGCAAACTTCGTCAGGTAATTTATAATTTCTTTTTATATTTAAAGGATTTAAGCATGATGTTTGATTTCTACATTTCTGTACCTCATGTACAAATTAACGATGGCTTTGTTTTCTTTTTTCTTTAGGTAAAACGCACACGATGGAAGGTGTAATCGGTGATGTTAACAAACAGGGAATCATACCAAGAATCGTCAATGATATTTTCAATCACATTTATGGGATGGAAGAGAATTTGGAATTTCACATCAAAGTATCGTACTTTGAAATTTATATGGACAAAATAAGAGATTTGCTCGATGGTAAGATTTTGGCTTTATACTCATTCGACTCAAAGAGACGAAACACTATTTCTGTCTAATCATTGCGATTTGCAGTGTCCAAGGTAAATTTGAGCGTTCACGAGGACAAAAATCGTGTACCATTTGTAAAGGGAGCGACTGAGAGATTTGTATCGAGTCCCGAGGAAGTGTTTGAGGTAATCGAAGAAGGAAAGTCAAATCGTCACATAGCGGTAACAAACATGAACGAGCACAGTTCCCGATCGCACTCGGTATTCCTGATAAACGTTAAGCAGGAGAATTTGGAAAATGAGAAGAAACTCTCGGGCAAATTATACCTAGTCGATTTGGCTGGTTCGGAGAAGGTAAGAGGAACAACTCTTGGCAGATAAACAATCGATATATCGTAGGACGTTATTAAATTTTGTGGGCTTTCAGGTCTCGAAGACTGGAGCCGAAGGAACGGTACTGGACGAGGCGAAGAACATTAACAAATCTCTGTCGGCCCTTGGTAACGTAATCTCAGCGCTGGCTGATGGCAACAAGACTCACATACCCTATCGAGACTCGAAACTTACGAGAATTTTGCAAGAATCTCTGGGTGGTAACGCCCGTACGACAATTATCATTTGTTGTTCACCAGCGAGTTTCAACGAGTCAGAAACAAAATCCACCCTAGATTTTGGTAATAATATTTTCCAGTACTAAGATAAATCTAATTAACGAAGTGTCATATAAAAATTGAATCCTTTTAATTCTTGGAAACATCCACTAAGTTCTTCAATCTAACAATTTAATCCGTTATTCATTCGGACAAAGTTTTCCAATACCTTGAAATATCTTTACAGGAAAACGCGCGAAGACGATCAAGAACGTTGTCTGCGTCAATGAGGAGTTAACGGCTGAAGAATGGAAGCGTCGTTACGAACGTGAAAAAGAAAAAGCCGCAAGATTTAAAGGCAAGGTCGAAAAGCTCGAAGCTGAATTGGCTCGTTGGCGTCAGGGCGAGACGGTCAACCCAGAGGAACAAGTTAACCTCGTCGAGGTACCAGATGTCACGACACCCGTTGTTCCACCGCCCGAAGGTATAACTATTGTTTACACTCGCAGAATTAAAAAAAAGATACAAAAACGCAAATATATTTTGCTTCTTGGATTCTCAACCTTATCTTTACATTTCTTTGCGTATCTTTCGTTTTCTAGGTAAGGTCGAAGAGGGTCCTATGCCAGCCATACCAGGCGGTGGTCTCATGGCAGGTTCTCTCTCGAACGAGGAACGCCAAAAATTGGAAGAAGAACGTGAGCGTCTGTATCAACAGCTTGATGATAAAGACGAGGAGATAAATCATCAATCGCAATATCTCGAGAAGCTTAAGGAACAGCTCGAGGAACAGGAGGAGCTCATAGCGAGTGCGAGAAGGGATTACGAGCAACTGCAACAAGAAATGAGTACGATCAATCAAGAAACAGAGAGCGCGAAGGAAGAGGTCAAAGAAGTTTTGCAAGCTCTCGAAGAATTGGCTGTTAATTATGATCAGAAATCGCAAGAGGTATGAAAAAACTTTACTCAAAAGATTGTCGATGTTTTAGAAAGACTGGTAATTCGATGAATTCTTTGAACGCAAACGCGATACTGATGTGTCAATACTTTTGAAACGCCTTTCTATTGTTATATCGACTCGGTTATTCTTCAACGTTGAAAGACACACCATACGCTGTGCACATTTTAAATCATTCAACGTTCCCATCTGGATTAAATTTGCTTCCTCTCCTATATCTTTATATCATTTCAAATCTCCAAGCTGTTATTTTATAACGTATCGTTTGAATACTCTTTCCCATATTGATTCAATTATTTTATCAAAAACAAGGTCGAAATAAAGAACAAAGAGCACGAGGCATTGACCGAGGAACTGATGGCGAAGCAAGCGGCTTTCAACGCGACTGCATCGGAGCTTCAACAATTGCGGGACATGTCGGCTCATCAGCGCAGACGAACCGCGGAAATGCTGACGAACTTGCTCAAAGATTTGGGTGAGATCGGCGTGGCGATTGTTGGTGACGACAATCTTAAGGTAATCGTCGAAATTATTCAATTCAGTGGAAATTGACTTCACCATACTTACATTGTTCCTTTCGTTTTTGTTTGTTATCAGGTGACACTCGACGCAAATGGTAAACTCGAGGAAGAATTTACAGTCGCGAGGCTTTACATAAGCAAAATGAAATCCGAACTTAAAAACCTCGTACAACGTTGTGCGGGTTTGGAAACGTTCCAGTCTGATTGCAACAAGAAGGTGAGCGATGCTATGAAAAAAATTCGATTGCAATTTAATCGAAGTATATACAATGAAACGAAATAACAAAAGTTTTGTAAGTTTTGATTTGGCTGAAATTCAACCGTCATATTTTTCACGCTTCAGATCTCCGAGTACGAGAAAGAGCTTGGCGAGTGTAGATTATTGATTTCTCAACACGAGGCGCGTATGCAGACACTCTCGGAATCGATGAAGGAAGCCGAGGCGCGGAAACGAGCACTCGAAGAGGATGTTGACGCGTTGCACGAGGAATGTGCCAAGCTTAAAGCAGCCGAGCAGGTGCAAGCGGTTACGAATAAGGAAAAGGCCGAGGAAAAGGAGGCAGCTACAAAGATGCGACTGGCATTGGAAGAACAGATGGATCAATTGCGCGATGTGCATCAAAAACAGGCACACAAATATTTATTACAATAATTTGTCGCTAATTTATGATACCAAGTTGCGGAAATATTTCATGGAATGAATGATTTTTCGTTTGTTCAGGTCGCTACGCTCAGAGACGAAATTTCCGAGAAGCAGGAGTTAATAAGCGAGCTCAAAGATTTGAATCAAAAATTCACCCTCGCGCATCAGCAGATGCAAGCCGATTACGAACGTTTAAAACAAGACGAGGCAGACAAGACCGTGAAACTGCAAGAACTCACACTGGTGAACGAACGTCGCGAACAGGTGAAATATAATTATATGAAATTTTCAAATAATTTGGCTTGTTATTTTTCTACTTCTACGATCAATGTATTTATAATATTGTTATGAATTATCAGGCGAGAAAAGATCTCAAAGGACTCGAGGACACGGTCGCTAAGGAACTGCAGACATTGCACAATTTGCGAAAAATGTTCGTGCAGGATCTGCAGGTCAGAATCAAGAAATCGATTAATTCAGAGGACAACGAGGACGACGGTGGTTCGCTCGCGCAAAAACAAAAAATTTCATTCCTTGAAAATAATTTGGATCAGCTAACAAAGGTATGGATAAGCCGAAATTCAAAGAATTTGTATTTTGAAAATGAAATGAAAGTTTTCAAAATAATTAAATAATAATTATTCAACAGGTTCACAAACAGCTTGTTCGCGACAATGCAGATCTCAGATGTGAATTGCCGAAGCTCGAGAAGAGATTACGTGCTACGATGGAACGAGTCAAAGCTCTCGAGGGTGCGTTGCGAGATGCCAAAGAAGGTGCAATGCGTGATCGCAAACGTTACCAATATGAAGTTGATAGAATTAAGGAAGCGGTGAGACAAAAGAACCTTGCACGACGTGGTCCTAGCGCTCAAATTGCAAAACCGATTCGTGCCGGTCAACACAACGTGGGCGGAGTCAATGCTATGAGGACCGGAATTCGAGGTGAGTCATAAAAGTTCTCTTCGTGCCTTTAAAGAACTTGCCAGCAATGAGAAGCAAAATATCTTCAATTCTCATCGGATTTGATTGTTAATTTTTTTTGTTATAATCGATAAGACCTCGTCTAATGTAAACAGTTCCACTATTTGATTTTTTTTACCGTTAATGAATTTTATACTTTCAACTTATGTTTACTTAAATTAATTTAGTTCACTTAAATTATGATTTGCCACGTACTTTGAATTTATATTATTGATTTTATTTTTTGTCAACGAGTCGCATTCCAGTTTCATTCTGAGAATCTTTATTTTCTAATTATTTTTGTTCAATTGATAACGTTTTACGAGATTTTGTTTCATTCCTGAAAATCATATTATAAATTATTATTTATAACGTAAATACGAGCTTAGTGATATCGGATTTGCTTTTTATATTTATGTTGTTTTTTCTCTGTTTTTTGTTGTTTCCCAAATAGATGTGGATTGTCACCCGGCGCGGACGTAAACGTAAACCGAAAATATTCTCTTCATCCCTTTTTTTACAGAAAACGAACGGAAGAGCGCTTTTGCCGATGAAAATAAGAGAATTCCAGAGATGGACTTAATTTATAATTCTTTCATATAAGAAAAAAAAAACAGAAAAAAAACAATGAATACGGTATCTAATAAGGGTAATAGACGTATTATTAATTCGCAAACGAAGCACCATCCGTTTTTCTTTCCATTAAAAAAACAAAAACGCAAACAAAAAGAAGAAAAAAAAAAGTAAAGAAAAAACAAACATGTGCTTAAATAAACGGCTAAGATTCAATATATAAATATTGTATCGTGTAATACTGCATGTCTCATCGATTTGTAAATAGTTGATTTTTATAAATTATTTAATTTAAAGAAAAAAAATGAAGCAAAGTGGAGAAAAGCGAGTGCACGATAAACTGAAGAAAAAAAACAAACAAACAACAAACTCCCTCAACTCGTTTACTTAATAATTAAGCGCGTACGAGATGTCTCGATGAACTTCGCTGTTCCTAACTCTGGTGAACGATAGGAAAAAGAGAGAGAGAAACAAAGCTAGAACAACGTACATGTATTAACAATTTCAATAACGATACAAACGAAATGAAAAAAAAACAAAACAAATTCAGAAATACAATTTGTTAAGAATCGACAATGGTGATGAATCCAATTGCAATTAATTCAAGCGTTTTGAATACACGACAAGAAAGGCGAGCCTAACAAAAACAAAAATCTCTGTTCAGTTGCAACAAAGCCAGTAAATACAATGAACATTGTCACCAATAAACTTTTCGTTTGTTCGATACGATATAATTCAACTTAGTCGGCGTGAAAACAACAAACAACAAACTATAAGAAAGACAAAAAACTGAGAAGAAGTTCCGTAAACATCGTCCCTAATAAAACAAAAAATGCGATTGGACATGCAGTTAACGAGCGATTGTGTGTATGACTGTGGCTTATAAGTATTTATATGATATCGTAAATGAAACAAAAAGGAGAAAACAAAAAAACAAAGATTGAAAAAGAAAGAAAGAAAGAAGAAAAAAGATCAAGACTCGCTTAACGTGTGAACCGAGCGATTGTCGATTAGCCAAACTGTTGTGCAAAGACGTGTACGAATACTGCGTCGATTGGGAGGGCTCGCTTGATAATGGGAAACCAATGAGTCAAGCGCGTCTTAAGCCTCTCCTCTGTGATTATAAAATGATTCAGAATTCGCAAACGTCCGTGCAAGAAAGTCCATCGAAAGAAAGAGAGAGTAAAAAAAAGAAAGAAAACAAAAAAAATAGAAAAACAAAACCGCCTGCTGTTGGTACTGTCGATATCGTTAAACGATCATCACACCTGATGCCCTTCCTCACTCATTCTTCGTGTATTTATATTAATTTATATATTATCATTTATCGATTAAGAAATTTGTTAGGATTGTTTTTCAATTTTCATTTCGTTTTTTTTTTTTTCTTTTTTTTGTTTTTCTTGATTCGTGTACGTGCACTTCAAGCTTCGTAGACATAGTCGGACTCGATTTAATAACCATGTGGCCTTAAATTATTCGTCGCTTTTCCCCAAACAACGCTCCCTTCTTCTTGTAAACTCGCCCAATGTACGAACGTGTACTTTGATTCAGGGTACGAAATTATTTTGTTTTTTTTTTTTTTTTGTCGTATAGGCTTAAGTTCCTCGGAACGTTGTTGGTGCAATTTGCGAATGATTAAAGGGCGAGCAACAAAAAAAATAGAAAAAAAAATACAAAGAATAATAATTTTCTTATCGATTTGGATTCGGAGCTTCGAGTGCAGCTTAATTATGCAACGTGCACCCGATTGTAACCCGCACTTATGTATACATTATATATAATATATATATATATATATATATATTTATATATATACACGTTTATATATATATACATATATATATACACACACACGAATATATTTATACGATTTTCGTTCTTCCACGCTGGAAAAATTTGATCATAACATTATTTTGTTAATTAGACGAATCATTGTATTTATGATTAAAATGATAACGATAAAAACTAAAAAGAAAAAGATTTGTTAACGTTCGCACGTCGTGGATCTCCTGGGTTTTTTTTTTCTTCTTTTTTTTTTTTTGGAGTCGACGTAAAGTTTGTTTAAGGCCTTCGTTTCGCCGATAATTCACTACTTTAGGTAGAAACAAATTACACGCTCTTGTTTTCTTTTTTCGGTTTTTCTTTTGTTACTCTTTTTAATTTCTAAATACAATCCTCACTCTGGGACGTATAAATGATTGACCTTGTGTATTAAAAATCATTGATTCGCACGGTATTTCTTTCCTCTTTTTTTTTTGTTTTGTTATTTTCCATAGAGATCAATATTGTAGCGTAGCCTTTGGTTTCATTTAAGAAGTTTGACAATCGTTTTGCCAGAGGAACTTTTTTTCAATGTTAACGAGGAATTATGATGCGAGGGAGAGCGACTTGTTGTGAATTATCGAAAATATTCATCGTCGATGTCCTGTGTGCACGCGCGACAAAACTAATTAACGCGAGATGTATAAACAAAAAAAAACTCAATATTCTTACACGCTTCGATAATTCGATGCTCGATTTTTGTCCTCTTTTTTTTTTGTATGTTTTTATTCAAAGCGTTGGGTTCTTTGATTTGGCGCAAGAGCGTTTTTGTTATCAAGTTTTGGTATCTCTGAGTTATCTCGATTGGTGATAAAAAGAAGAAAAAAGATTGTGAAATCGAGTATCGCTCCTTTGGCCGATCGACGCTAAAGGCACAAGTGGATACGAAAGATTTTGAATGTTTGATGAAAAAAAAGATGAAGAAAAATGTTCAACATCCTTCCACTTAATTTATCGGTTGCACGCTCTAGCAAATATTTATTTAAACATCTTTAGTTAGACCAGAAGGCATTATTGTGTTACTATTTCTCTCGTTCTCTTGTTTTTTTCTTTCCACTATAAATATATATATATAATTATGTATACATATATATATTTGCTAAAAAGTCTTTGCGAATGCTTGCGAGAGAATGGGAAAAAGTAAAGAATAAAAAAAAATGTAGAACAAGAAACAAGTTATTGTACATTTAAGGAAAGCGGGCTTTCGGGCATTACATACGTGAAACCAAGCGTTAAAAAGAACAATCACACGAGATACATACATACACACATCCACACACATACACAGTAGATGAGAAGAGAAAAAAATCACGTGCAGCCCGTCTAAATTTGAAAATCTTTGAAAGTCCCTCTGATGGCTAAATTGCATAATTCGAAAATAACAGCCTCCCTCTGAACTTTATAGTACATAAAATAATAATAGTAACGATACCATTACTCTCGTATTTAAACCGTGGTTCCCCCCGATCGGCTGGTCAATGGGAACGAATAAAAAAAACGGATGTTACGAAAACTTCGTAGAGAAATTGAAAGCGCGACGAAGAGTTTCGATTATTTTTCATAATACAGAGAGAAAGAAAACAAAAAAAGAAACGAAAATAAAATATGCATCTAAATATAAACACAAGAAGAAAAGAAAAGAATACAGCAACAACAAAAAGAAAGAAAAACAGTCTTAGAAAGTAAATTCAACATTATTTGTGCACTATGAAACGGTGAAAAAAGAAAGCTGGTTAACGTTGGAAGTGGAGGTTGATCTCATAATTTGCCGTCTGTGAAAAGAAAAATGAAAACAAGCCTTTTGAAAACGTTTTTAACTGGCGAATGATAAAAGGTTAAAGAAAAAACACCAAATACTTACGGCGAGCCTCCGACCGAATTGTCGATCTAACGAGAGCGTATATTATCCACTCAATGTAGATAGATGTGTTATTCACAATAAAAGGAAACAAAATGTCAACACGAAGTGTCTCGCTAATTTCGCTGACTCGGATGAATATATTCCTCGCTTTTGAATTCAACCGCTGGGCACAATTTTGTCACGCTAGTCTTGTCGATTACTTTTTGTTATATGCCTCCAATTGCCGGTTCGCAAAATGCTTCAAAATGATTATCTGAAAAACAATAAAACAATTAAAATTAGATAGATTTTGAAAATTCGTTAAATTTGTCTTCGTCGATCATATTTAAGAATTCTCATCATATGTACTTTTTACTGTATAAACAAAAATTCGTAAAAGAAGTGGTTACAACAATTTGGATCTTGTAAGAGATAAACAAAACCGAGAATAACGGTGCTAATTTGTTTTTTAAGTCAGATACTAGATCTTATATGCATTAATGTAGCTACAGGGTACTATTTAATTGTAACATTTACTATCGTTGAATTAAAACAAATAATTTTTCCTTTACCGAGTCAACATGATTTCTGGGCTGAGAAAGAAAAGTAAATAAGCAGCAGCAGTGTTGTGTATCTTCGTTGAGGCTATAGTAACACTGTATCCCTTGTTTGGTAACCTGAAACATTTTTAAAAAGTAAGAGATTTTGTTACATTGTCTTCTTTTAATATTACTTGTCAACTTTACCAGGAAAATCTTTCTTTATGATTTCATAAACAAGAATAAATTCACAAAAAAAAGAATCTAGCCTAAGAAAATACGTCGTATGTTATGACATTACCTTCGTTTCGGATAAATGACGATTTTCCTGGCATTCCTGTTTTCATTTCAGGTGAACCAAATGAAGTCACATGTCGAATATTAGGTTTTACAAATATTCATCCATAAGCGATTTATTTAAATGTTGACACTGTTGACACGATATCGTTGCCAATACATATTTTCTTGAAATTATAAGTAAAGCGATGGACATTCTTCTCACCGGTGGAGCTTCCAGAGTCACGTGTCAACAGCCGTTGAATCTGTCATTATTACGACGAAAATTATTCGGTGTCGAAGATCACAAAGAGCCCGCGATATGCACTAACACACCGAGATATTCTGAAAAAGTATTGACCGGTAATTGGTACGAGGAAAGAGTGATTTCTCCTTGTCCAACGGACGAATGGATAACAACGTACACAACACACTTCAAAACTCACGACGTTAAAGACTTGAAGGATGATTTGTATACCATATGGAAAAGTCGTGAAAAATCTCAGGTAATGTTTAAGTAGGAAGTACCGTTTTCAATTACTTTGAATAATTTGTGCAAAGTTTTTACCTGACACCGGTCTCGAGGTATCGAAACGTGTATTTAATTGCGCTACGAATGTCAACAGACAGCTCAACGTCCGTTACGAATTTAAATTTTCATACATATAAGAAGCGCATTCTACCGGCGAAGTATCGAAGCATTACATATCTATATATATACGCTATCTACAGGTAGGTGAGACGTAACATATATAGACATACTCTGACATGTCAATTTCACACAAGATGGCGCTCGCGTTTTCGCGGGTCGAGCGAATGTGCAAAATATATAATAGTAAAAGGAACATGACTATAATTGTTTGTATACAAGGGGAAACGTTTAACTCGAATCAATATTGTGTCTGACAATCTTAAAAAAGAGAACCCGATGACCTTACGCGACTCGAATTACATTCAAGGGCACCGGAAGAAAACCCGCCGTGGACGGAGACGCGTACTTCGACAACATGACATCCTCGTACGATTTAAGTTTCCGAATTCTTCCACGCGGTCTCTGTGGATCACGAATCCGAACATATAATGCGAGGTAGTGCTAACCTCGCGATATATAATTCTATTCAAGCCGAAGTTTTCACAACGAAAATATTTTCAATATATTTTGTCGCAGAAAGAACACGTACACTCCGGAGACCGAAATGGCACTGAGCTATGGGAATCAAACTAACTATGGCCTCGCCAACGCCATCAAGTCCAAACAAAACAAAATCGAGGAATCAATTTTGCCATTACGATCTATATATCGCATCGATTATATCGAACAAATAGTGCCCAAAGATTTGAATGAGAAACGGTAAGAATCGTGGATAAAGTGTTTATGATACTTAATTGATTTGATGTTCGTTATTAAGGTAGTTCTATCGTTGAGTGGGGGATGAAAATTTTATTTCCGTTTTTTTCACATTGGAAGTGGACCAAGCGTTAAAGTTCATTAAGAAAAGTTGTTGCAAATCGACTAAAGAACAACATACTCAAAATTCAAATTGATCCTACGGAAAGCTTATTTGTTATATAATAAACAAAATCATGATTTTTTTTTTCATCAGATTTGTTATAAAAACTAATCGAAGCTTCTTTGATGTCATATAAAAATGTGTGCAAAATTTCAACAGGCTTCATCGATCAAATGATCGAGATACTCGTTGTATAATGTTGCGATATTTAACACGGGCTCTTATGGAAGATTTTCAAGAATAAATAACGTGATTTTGAGTCGATAAAGGCCCCTGAAATTTTACACACATATACATATGACATCAAAGAACGTTTCTGCAAATTTTCAGTGAAATCTAACAGAAACGCTGTAACGATAGAACTACCTTAATTGATTTGATGTTCGTTATTAAGGCATTTAACATGAGCCACTTGGTCAATTTTCTATCCAAGATTCCCCAAACCTCGTGGAGATATGAGTACTCCGGATCTACGACATCTAGGAATATCTTTGTCTTCTCGCCCAACTCCCAAAGAACCACAAAATCGTTCTTCTCGTTGCGAACAAATTTGCACATGGCTGTGACAGTTGGACTCGTAACAGCTAACGAATAAAGTACACTTTTCAATAACTCCATGATTGCGTAAGTGTTGATCGTTTATTTCATTTTTCATACTCATCTTCATACACGAACATCTCGTAACAAAGTTTAAGAATATTAAATCGATTAAAAATCGTTAACGTAACAAAAAAACATTGTACAGTCTTATTACTTCGTGTTAAGAAGAGAAAAGGAAAGAAAAGTTTAATGTAACAGAGAATTGTGGAAGCACGCTGGTTGTTAGCAGTTTTAAGGTATGTGTATAAACGCGTTTGAGTCCACGTTTAATCACCATCAAGGCGCAATGGCCTTCCCCAGCTTTCAATGTTTTAAAATATACAACTTAATGAAGTTACGATCTTTACTTTTATCACATTCCTGTGTTTCAGGCTTACAATGCGATGGCTAATTTTACAATGTTGTTCAACAAATAATTGAAATATGATAATAAATTTCGAAAAATGTTACAATGTTTAAGGGCATAAATCACAGAATGTTTACTACGATGGATCGCTGTTACGATAAATAAGAATCGAGTGGCTGATAATTGATGAAGATCGGCAACAAACCAAACGTATTGTCGGATAAATAATACAAATGTTGCTCTATATTCTATCCCGATAAATTAAGTTGCCCTTCTCCCGCTTTCAAGTATATTTACACGTCTAGTGAACACTCATACGAGTAATATCGTACATTTATCGAAAACGCAAAATCGTCGTACATTTTTCACTTTCTTATTGACGACTTGTTCGTTTCTTGATTAATTCATAATTACGATTAGACTGTATTTCACAAGTTCTCGCACGATTTACCGTGGCAGTAATGTACACTTAAAAAAATCCTTAGGTGAAAGTTGACGTGGAAAATTCTATTTGGTGACGTAATTAACGTGATCATGGCAGTGGATTATAAATCTTTTTCCCCTTAAACTTCCATCAATCGAATTCCGAGTGCAAGGTACGCGATGAGATCCTCGATCAAAAGAATTACGTATAAAATAGAAAATTCAAAGCTTCAAACTTGATTGGAATAGAAGTCGATATTCTCAAAGTTTTGCGCCCTGCGATCAGTAAAAAACAATGTCTATCGGCAGTGATTCGTAACACGCGCGGGCAAACGCGATGTGAAATTTACCTAGTTAAAAACAAACTATACACCATTTTTTTAAGCGTCGGTCAAGATGTTCAGAAATGGAAATCTCGATGCACGACCGCAAATAATATGAAAAAAAAAAAATGTAGTAAGGGCACAATCAACGGAGCAGTATCATGCAGAAAACTGCTATGTTG
Organism: Netelia fuscicornis; assembly: GCA_946811545.1. NCBI lineage: Eukaryota > Metazoa > Arthropoda > Insecta > Hymenoptera > Ichneumonidae > Netelia > Netelia fuscicornis. Next base: position 46,053,536 of record OX328013.1, read on the forward strand.
AAGACGAACGAGCCACAGAGCAAGATCGACAACCACGCGTGGCTATTCAGAACATTCGAACAGCCTCTGCTGCAATTCGATATTTGCTGATTCGGTAATACAACAGGAGCAGTAATATTTGGATTTTGCAATGGAAAACAATGCTCGTAGCAAACGCTCGATTCTGGATGTACCGGTGAAAAATGAGATTGAGAATTTTGCACTGTCATAGAATTTGGCATGATTTTTAATGGATGATTGTAAACGGCATTGTCGCATCTAGCAAAGTGAATTGGCAAGCCATGAGTGCAACAAGAATTTATGGAATTCACACTGTTTGGCTGTGGAGTACAGCAAAATTGTGTGTTGTCAGACATTACCGAACACTTGTCCACCTCTTTTGTGACCGAGGGCTCTCTGGAAGGCCCAAAATTCGAGCCTGCTGAGCCAAAGCCCGAACTTTGGCTCGAAGAACGAGACAAAGTTGGAGAATCGCCGCCGACTTGCCAATAGCCACCAGCGACCCAGGAAGTCTGAGTCACCGATTTTAATTTAGGTGGCGCAAGGATAAATTTTTTCGATGATTTGCTCGTTCTTTGAAATAAATCCGGACTCGTCGAGCCGTAGACTTTGGTCTGGAAGATATTTGGTGTTCTCACAGATTGTCGTGATCGTGATTCACCGAGTGTGAGAGTCTTCAGAGTGCTCAAACTGTCGTTCAAAGAGTATTGCTCGAAATTTCCATCGAATTTTAGAATATGTCGACGGCCCACATCCGAGTAACCTGCAGAAGCGTTAGTTGTAAAAGATGGAGCCGTTTGCCGATTTTCGAATTTTCTAAAACAAAAAAAAGGAAAATTTTTAACTCAAGCGATAATATTGGCAGAGAAGAAGTTCATTGATACTTGCCCTGTATCAATTGTCGGAGTCTTTTCTTGTATCGGAATTTGTGGTTCTGTTGGCACCTGATGATAGTTCGTATAAATTTGAGGTTCGTCCGTGTTGCCAGTTGGAGTAAAGTCCTCAAAACTGTCATTTAGAATCGAGGATGAAGGATTTTTGTTGTTTGGTGACTCTAATTTTTTAAAAGCGGCTTTGAAATTCCGAGTACTTCGGAATCGTGAAGTTATATTTGTGATTCCGATCATTAGCATCATGACAGATACCTAAAAGAAATTTGGTGAGTTAAAAAATGTTTGTTACATCTATAAGTTTTTTTAAATAAAAAGAACTCACGATGTGATGTTCCTTGATATTTTCTAGTGATGACCATTTATCCATTGGAAGAATATCTAATAAACTGAATGCCTTTAGCGGACTGACAAGAGTTACACAGATCCACAAAAGTATGAGAATCGCATCGAAACTTCTTTGTGCTTGATTGATGATTATTGTGATCAACTGGAAGAATATTCCAATGAACGACAGTGGATAATCATTGGGATAACAAATCATCACTGAAGTCAGCACCGTCAGGAAAACTCGAATCACTTTGTCGACTATTTTGGCATTCTATTGAATAAAACAAAAAATATTTAACATCTTGTAATACAATAAAAAATATGTTACAATTTAATAACGTAAAAATATTGTGAAAATAGGAAAATCTTACATGAATTATGGCATTGACTGATTTCTGTTTGAAGAACAACATTTTGTATCTTGTTAGCCATAAGGATTGCTTTTGAAGTACATTTTGAACCAAAACTTTACAATCATCGCACAAAGGATATTTCATCTCCAACTGTTGCTTGAATTGTTCAAAGCTTGTCTGGAAGAATCCTTTTGGATCAAATGTTCGTAATTCGAATATCTTGAGTTCTTCATTATGATTGCATCTTTCACAGAGACTACTTGCAATTTTTTGACTGTGCGATGTTTGGTGTTTTGGATATGGTTTTGCAAATGTTTCTGAAATATGCCTACTCTGTTCCGGTATGTCGTACGCATAGTCACCATCCTAGAATAATTTGCACGGTTATACTAAGAACATGATACATAATATTTTAGTGAATCAAATTGAACAAAAGAATACAGTCATAAATAGCATTGTTTGAATATATAGAAATTTTCAAAATAATAAAGGAGTTGAAACGTTACCTTAGTAAATCCATTATACTGTTCGCAAGTTGGACACAGCCACCAATTTAACTCATTATGATAAACTTTAGTATTACTATTGCAAAACCAGCAATTTACTTTCATGGGCCATCGAAACCTGAAAAAAAGCACTGATTCAGTTTTTTCTTGGCAATATTTATAATGACACATTTTTTATTCGAATTTCATCGTTAACGGTGTGCATAATCATATACTCACTTTAGTTTACGAAAGATCGTGAAGCCGGCAGCACTTACGAAGAGCACTGTCGCGATTATTGATGCGAAATTGAAAATTAAGTTTTGATAGTATTCCATTGTTTTTTCACATATTATCGTAAAACACTGTGAATTAAAAATTAACACGACGGGGACAGGCCTATGGATCTACCGGTTGAACTCATTTTACGCGATACAATAAATTATTTGATTTAGTATTGATAACAAAATTCGCCTCCCGCCAAGCGAAGATTCTACTGCTACATATCACAATAGATAACCTAAATCACCCAAATGTACCGGATTCCCCTTCGGCATGAGCTTCGCCGACGTGTTTATAAAGGTCAAATTGTTCGTTCTGATATTACCGTGTTAAAGTTTATTTGTCTACGATACCGCATTATTCACGTCACTTCGAAACGCCATTATCGAACGAAGATATCACACTTTTAACAATTAAATTGTTATTTTGCACGCGCGTAAAATTTATCTCACGTGCCTCATGAGGAATGGAGGAAAGGCGTCCGAGTGGGACCGTCGTGAAGATAGCCAAACCAGACTTTAAAAATTTGTTCTATGGCGGATGATTTGTCCGACACGTATGAGTGATTTTTACATTAGTTAGAACATTTACCAGCCTCTCGCTCTTAATATATATCACAAGAATGAGACATCGACAAAGACTCTAATTATTCTAACTATCATCGACGATCACTGAACAAAAAATGTACTGACAAAATAATTGTAAATAGTTAACAATGTTCTGCCAATGTCACGCATATATCGTAAAACTACTTTGCGCGCCGAACGTCACACCATACATCGACGTGTCACTTCCGGTTCATGTCGCCTTCCCGGTACTCTAGCATAGCGTAAGAAAATACTGTATCCACGTCTCGTCACTCGTGGCAAGTTGTCGATCGTGCAGTGTGTGAATCAGATATAATCGCGAGCAGAATGGGCTTCGCACAAACATTTCTGTCTTTTCTCTGCATTATTGCCGCCGCTAATGCCGGTGGACCAACCCTAGTATTACTCGATAATCTAGCAATCAAAGAGACACACTACATATTCTTCAAATCGTTGCAAGGTTTGCAAATGCACTTCTATTGATATTCGCACGTTCCACCCTCCGCCAGGCTTTGACGTTTATTTACTTTTGTTCGATTAATGAGAATGAATCGACCCTAAATAGCATGAAATTTTATAAATTATTATTTCTTAAGGCTAATTGTACTTATTGTGATTAATGTGTGCAAAACTTATACCATTGAACACCTAACTTGATTACGGCTCGTGTGAAAGTTCCAGTCATTGAACACGTACCGGTAGCTGTCGTTGCTATAGACAATGATAAATAACTGATTATTGTCGTGCACGGAAACTGAATTGCATAGATATTAATGAAAATTTGTTTAATTGCTTCACGTCGCATGTTGTGATTACTCGTATAAATTCTGTTTCTTGATGTTTAGATCGAGACTACTCACTCACATTCAAATTGGCCGATGACCCTAATCTGGTGCTTTCGAAGTATGGCGAATTTTTGTACAAACACCTGATCATATTTGCACCGGGAGTTGAAGAGTTTGGTGGAGTTTTGAATGTCGACGCAGTGACAGACTTCATCGACGGAGGTGGAAATGTTTTGATCGCGGGTTCGTCTCAATGTGGCGATGTATTGAGAGAATTGGCATCTGAGTGCGGCTTTGAAGTTGATGAAGAAGGTGCTGCTGTTATTGATCATATGAATTACGATGTGAATGACGAGGGATACCACACAACGATCGTTGCCGACCCGTCCAATCTTATCGATGCACCAGTCATCGTTGGTAATAAGAATGGTGCACCTCTTCTTTATCGTGGCACAGGATTAATCGCCGATGTCGACAATCCTCTTGTTTTGCGACTCTTGAGTGCCTCAAGCTCGGCCTATTCTTACAATCCTGATCAGCCGATCAAGGAATATCCTCATGCCGTTGGCAAGAATACTCTTCTCATTGCTGCTCTGCAAGCAAGAAACAATGCGAGAGTTCTGTTCTCTGGATCTCTGTACTTTTTCAGTGACGAAGCTTTTACAAGCCCGGTACAAAATGCTCAAGGTAATCATTAGAGTTATTTCCATATTAATTTAATGCTTATATAACTATCTACTTCTTGTATATGTTGGAGATTGTTGTACTTATGTTTATGGCTGGAAAAGACCTTTACCTTTTAAAACTGTTTATTATTCAGGTGGACGACGTTTCGAGAAGTCAGGCAATGAGGAGGTTGCAAAAGCCATGGCCCAGTGGGTTTTCAAGGAGAATGGTGTGATACGCGTCTCATCGGTTCATCACCATAGAATTGGCGAACCACAGCCACCTGCGGCTTACACGATAATGGATGACGTCGTTTATACCATAGAAGTCGAAAAATTATCCGGCGACAAGTGGATTGCTTACGAGGCAAATGATCTTCAGCTTGAATTCGTGAGGATCGACCCGTTCGTTCGTATGACGATGAAGCACGCTGGTAACGGTCGTTATGAGGCCAAATTCAAGATTCCTGATGTCTATGGGGTTTATCAATTCAAGGTCGATTATACAAGAATTGGATTGACTCACCTCTACAGTTCGACTCAGGTCTCTGTTCGTCCTGTACAACACACACAGTACGAGAGATTCATACCTAGCGCTTATCCCTATTACGCCAGCGCTTTCTCCATGATGGGTGGAGTATTCCTATTCTCCTTTGTATTCCTTCACTACAAGGACAATACAAAGGCCAAGCCAGAGTAAAACACATTCATACTTTTCGCACGAAAATTTTGCACTGAATTCCGTTCCCGAGTGCGCATAGACTGAAGATGTGAATTATGTCCTTGTACAACATAAATTGAAAATTAAAATATCACCGCGAGTGTGAGAGGTAATAAGTGTTGAGATGTACGTACACATAACTTCGAGTGATTGTAACGATCGTAGGTATTTATTATCTGTACGTATATGTTTCGAATACACAATGGAATTTTCAGGAATTACAGATGTCGAGGTCACTTTTTTTGTAAATAAAAAAATACCTTTCAGTAAATACCAACGTTATGGCAACAATTTTTCGATATACATGTATATATATCACATTTCCCAGACAATCGTAAAATGTAGTTGAACAACAAGTCTCCAATTAATGATTCGGTATTCTGATTACAAAATAGGTGCTTATCTGCACAGAGATTGAGTATCATTTGTGTTTGGCTTATCATATCAGTGCTGCTGTGTGGAACAGCAATATTTTATTTGTACTCAGGATGCAAGTGGCACGAAATTTGTATTTCACGTCCGATCTCTCGAGATCGGTGAGATTAAACTAAAAATTCTCTAAAAGCCATCTCGCCGATTCTCGGATCGTAATTTTTTCACGGAATATAGAACTATTATCTTTTTCTGGTTTGTTTCTTACGTCACAAGTCGTTTTTTCTACTTTCACAAGAACTCGTGTGATTGAAAATTACAACAAAAATAAGAAATACGTTCAGTGGCAGCTACGTTTTTCTCGCTTATATCAAGTGCACTTGATCAGCTTTTTTCTTTGGATAAATAACGAACAACGCAAGTTGAAATCCCGATAATATACAACCGAGAAAATTTGGCGTTTGTATGAAAGGATCGTTCAGCAATACGCCATAAGCGAACCATTGGCAGGATGCGACGAGTGTCGCGACTATTACTGGAAATGGCAAACTTTCAGCACTCCGTACTCTGATAACGTGAGCCTGCAACAAAAAACAAAATTAAAATCTTTGATATCTGGGTCTATTCTATAATATTTTTTTTGTATGACTGTTTAATTACCAGCATTATGAGAGGAGAGGCGAAAAACAGAATTGTCAGACTACAGCTCATAAAACCAATTCTGGACACCGCCAAATTTCTGTCAGTCTCCATGATACTATAAACGTATACAGTCGCTACAAAAATTATAGCCCCGATAAACTGTTTCAGTATCGTGGATTTTTTTGTACTATAATAGATGAATATGAATGTGTAGGATACTTCAAGTATCGTGCCAAAAAGATTGACGAGTACGACGTATGAGTCTCCTATCAGTTGGCCATATCTTAACCAGAGGCTGCATCTGAAAAAATATATTTGCGGTGTTCAATGGCTTCATATTAACCTAACCACAAAGTCAGAATTGTCTGGCATTATTTGATCAACAGGAGATAATTGTTGTATATAATTCAAGACAACTTGAGTAATTTAGACGTCCAGAAATACTCACGACATAAAACATGTTATAAATGCAAAGCCGGAAGCGTCCCCTGTACTTCCATTCGTGACAAACTTCCAACATACTAATCTGTAAGCAAAAAATAAGAATATAGTGTTTCATTTAGTTTAGTTTACTTAAACACGATTTTTCTATTTTTCGAAGCTAAGGTGTATCAAAATACCAAAAATATAATTTCGATTGTTTCGATTCTTTTACTTTGATCAAACTTTACTGTCAATTTTGAAACAACAGCAAATTGTTCACTTCTAATAACATTGAACTATAATATCGTCGAACCGGAAACCGAAGGTCATTTGCCCGCGAAATCTACAACCGTCGAAAGATCGATATGACTTACGCCTCTATGCTTCAATGCTGTTTTACAAACTGCGACAACAAAAGAGCAAACACTCCACAACACCTATTATTATTTTCCGCGGTATTTCATGACAACGGCTTTATCGCTCTTTTATAAAGATACTCGATATTCGCCATCTCGAGTTCCGGTATAAATACGTCATTACAGACACGTACAGAACATGGTAAACAACAATCCAATAAAATTGTCTATAATACTTACATACCGGCTAGAAACTGCGATACAGTACAGATCGACGCTGTAGTGGCGAGAATGTCTTTAAACGCCGTTATATCCATGTCTCTCAACATTTCACGCACATTGGTGGTGACGAAACTTTTATTATCGTCGTGACCAAAACAAGCACCCGCGCGCGCAAGACGTGTCGTATGCCGCGACCGGTTCACGCAGCGAGTTGGCACTGTACGGAAAGAGCGTTGTAGCACGCAGATCTTTTCATAAATATAACAAAGCACCGATAAACCTCTTGGCTGTAATTTCGTACAATTAAGAACGAAAATATAAATGTTGAGCCGACGGAACGGCGTTTATTACGCTCGCTCACCACCACGGGCCAACGTTCATGATGACTCGGAAAGGAAGAAAACACAGCGTGAATTAATACGTTTTTTCTCCGTTGTGATAGGTGGCAGCATCATGCAGTCCTGTAACGTTTCACGAAGGCGCGGCGCAGTGTATAGTATTTATACGTGCGTGGCCTTCGTACGATCGTGTGGATGCGCTGCCTAGAATGAAGTAGTGTGTATAACCGTGCGGTATCTTTGTATATATACCAACACGTATAAAATTCTCACACGTTATTTTCAAGTTGGTAGTGATCTAGTGTCGTACACCTACCGCCATCAACGTATAGGTGTCTCTACCTACGTAGGTAGGCTGCGCGTTAGCCGTGTGCGTTTGTACCTATATGTACTTGTGGCAGGCAGTACGGTTACGGTGGTCCGTCTCTCAGGGGCCACACACTCGATCGAAAAATGGATCTTGTGCCGCCGCGTTCGCGTACGATTTCACGAACTTGGATCTCGTGAAAACGTGCATCTAAAATAATTATACGCTTCGGTTACGGTCGCTCCCGGTACAAAAATCGTCGTGATTAAAACGAGAGATCTTGACGTTAACGGAGCAACGAAAAAACGTGATAATTACACACAAATATATAATCGCTATTACGAATAGACCCGAGCGAGCGAGAGACACTCTTTCTGTCGCTCTCGCTCTCTGTTTAATTCTTCGGATGGTCATCGCGAGGAAGTCATCCAATTTCCATTGATAGTATTTATAGTTGTGTGTCTCTCCCTACCCGGTTTATTTTTACGTTGCGGAACATCGTTTTTTCTTTTACGTCGCGTTAAGTATATCCTGTTGTTCGAAGAAAGGGACGAATTCTCATCATCGTACGTAATGTGCAAACCCTGTGATTTGTTTGAACGACAAAACGGGATGAGAATGGAAATTTAACGTTACTGTGCGTTTTTCAGTTTTTTTTTTTCGTGATTCATGGTGCATGTCCCACTCGCATCTGTCCGGCTGTGTCGTGTACGTGTGCGACTCTATGTGTGTGTGTGTGTGTGACCGAGAACGATCATATATAACACTCCTTTGATATCTATATACGTTTTTTACCTGTACACTTTTAACAAATTATTATTATTTTTTTTAAGTGTTTCCCGGCTTTGTGTGTCAGTTTGCCGGATTTATTTGTTTGTTAAAATGTCGCACGTACATTGGCGTATTCCGGGACAAGGATAGATTCATTTTTTCGGCTTTACGTCTCTCTCTCTCTCTCTCTCTCCCTCTCTCTCGCTCTCTCTCTCTCTTCGTGTGTTACGTGTTTTACATGCCAAATTCTCAAGTCTTCCAGGCACTTTTTTTTTCTCTACGCACGCTCTTTCTGTTTCTCGTTCGTTTCTACTCGTGCAAATTTTACAGTTAAGCGATCTTTATTCCTGACCTTTCGGACGTGAACCCCGAACACATGGTATCTGAAAAATTTACACCGTGTGTGCAAAATTCTTTCTGCTTTTCTGATTTATTTTCTTTGTTAATTCACTGTGCGACAAATATTCGGCGTAAAATAATTATTACGTCGAAAATGTTCTATGCGTATCTGGAATTTCGTTGGAAATGATAAATTTAGTTAATAATTCACTGCGTAACAATTGTTCTCAACTGGAAAGTGCTTTTGATGTCTGCGAAGACAAAGTAATCAACGATTTTTCGTTTCATGTCCTTTTATCAATGTTTTTATAGTTGACATTATGTTAAAAATATTTTCTATGAGTTGTATTCGATATTAAGGAGTTTATTCAATTTATCAATCAACCAAATTCATGATATTGAATATATTTTTAGATTTTTCAAATTTGTGATAACATTTAGGTATTTGTGTTGTCTCCAGTGTGGTGTTTATATCATACACCGGTGCGGTGACGGAGCCTTGCGATAGCTATATCAATCGTCCTTTTTGAACCACCAAAACGCTCTTAAGTACACTTTGAAAAGAAAGAAAGAACAAAGATTTGTTTAAATCAAAGAAATTAAATAATGGAGTCGACTATAGCGGGACGAAGACGTAACGCTACAAGGCATTCTGCCGAGGATCAAGCGCTCGACCAGATAGCCAAAGAGGTATAGCATGCTCATTTTAGTAATGGCTAAAATTAATCTTATCGTTGATTTGTCTAAATGGAATAGATGAAAAGAATGTTCGTGAAGAAACAACTACTAACTGCTAAATTGAGATATAAAAAGATTCTTGCAGTATTAACCGATGGTGGCGATGCTTAAATATCCTTTCCAACATCCTGCGATCCAACATTTTTTGTTAAGTATTTCCGTTCAAATGTGTAGACGTTATTGTGGGAAAATGTCCTGGAAAATGAATAACATTGAATTGTCAATTTCACTAACAACAGAAAAATATGCGTTGTATTTTTTAATAAAGTGTACAAAAGTCACCACTGAAACTGTAGAGAGGAGATATTACATTTATGATGGTAAATGAATGAGAGCAAATACCAATTTACTTATGAATAAAATAAACCTTGGTTTCTAAGTCAGAAAATGAAAAATTGTCAATCGTATCAGTTACCTTTTACTTACGTAATGCGCAAGTACTTATTATTGCTTATGGATTGAAGTAGCCAGCGAGCAATACTGAGATAAGATATTGGTCACCGTCATTGCCGAGCTACGCAAGTTTCAGTTGCAACGTATACTTGCCTCGTTTGTAATTTCTTTATCTTATTTTTTAAAGTAGCTATTTTAGCACACTATTGCAAAAACGAGCTCATTAGTTCATCCGTAAGTGTCGTTGAACTTGAACATTATCATAAAAAACATGAGATTTAACTTTGCGCAGTGAAACAATTTTATGCAAGACCGCTCAATTTTCATTAGAGATCAAATCTGTTATATTCTTTGTTATTAGTAAATTCAGTTGATATTAAAAGCATACTGGAAAATGTACCTTTGCTCCATTTGACAAAATATAAACCAGAAAGTAGAAACCTGATTTGTAGTTTTAGAGTTGCAGATTATGAATAGTGATAATAATAGGACTTATCGTTTTAGGCAGAAGCGAGGCTCGCAGCACGTAGACAAGCTCGTGCAGAAGCTCGAGAAATTCGCATGCGCGAATTGGAGAGACAACAAAAAGAGGCGGAAGAGAGTGCGGACAGAGTCTACGACATGTGCTCTGGTGAGAAATTCCGTAAGACGAAAACATAAATTTCAGCCACCTACCTAGACTGAAAGCTGTTTAGTTCACAATAGAATCAGACTCTTAGTCTACTCTGATACGAAAGAATAGATGGAAATTGTTAGAGGAAAGATTCATAAATTTATCGCATTGACAAAACTGAAACGAATTAACATTAAAATTTGATTTGCTTCACAGCTGAAGGAAATAGAACGATGAGAGTAACACCGGATCCAGTGAGAACGTCTCGGCTTCTTGGAAATTCGAATAATTTCCAATCGAGCAGAAGATCATCCGAGGATTCGTTGGAAGATGCTGGCCTGAGCAGGGATCTTAGAGTAAGTGAAATATAATACATTTGCTAATTAAGATTGCAACGATCATTCGCCACGTTTCGTTAATCTTATCGTTATTCTGTATTTCAGTTAGAGCTTAAAGAATTTGAAGAAAAGTTTAGAAAAGCGATGATAGCGAATGCCCAACTGGATAATGAAAAATCAACTTATGGCTATCAAGTGGATTTATTGAAAGACAAGCTCGAAGAATTGGACGAGACAACGGCGCAACTGAGACGCGAGCTTAGGGAAAAGAATAGAGAGGCTGAACAGCTGAAACGCGTGAGTCAACGATTAAAGGAAGATTTCGATGTGTGCAGAGCTCAATTGTTGGAGAGAGACACGCTTATACAGGTAAAAATAGACTATTAAAGGATAAATTGCAGGAAATATCGGAGTACATGGGGACTGTTCTTATTTGTTCATCGATTCTATTTTTAAGGAAAATGGACTGGTCATAGTGGAAGATGAGGGAAGCGGGGACGAAGATGCGGAAACGGCAAATGGATCCTGCTGTAGGAAAAGAGTACTAGTCAGTACAGAAGCCGCAGAGCTATTACAAAATGCTGGCGAAGGCTCGTTAGGTAATAAATACAAAGTTCTAAAACTAAAATTTATTATTCTTATCGTATCATTTTTTACCATTGAATATTTATACTTATTCGTTGGAAATGATTTTAAATTGCCGATTTAGATGTTCGGTTAAGAAAATTTGCGTCCGAAAAGAAGGAGTTGCAGGACGAAATCGGTCACTTAAGGTTGGAATTGGAAGAAGCGAAGAGTCGCCTGAGATCAGAAAAAACACCAGGTTCCGTATTAGGTATATTTTCGTACTCAGAAAACCATTTTCGAGACAATCCATCGATCTCACGGATAATGTAATTTTAATCAGGTGGCCTTGCCGATTCCGAGGATGTGCAGAGAGAAGCGAACAAATTATTGGCCGATTATAAATTCAAAATGCAAAAAGCCGAACAGGATATGTCAACGTTACAAGCCACAGTCGCGAGGCTAGAAAGTCAAGTTATACGTTACAAGTCAGCGGCCGAGGCATCGGAAAAAGCGGAGGATGAGCTAAAAGTTGAGAAGAGAAAATTGCAAAGAGAAGTATGTCAGATATTGTTACATTCCTTTCTTTTATTATATTGGATTTTATGAAGAGATGTATTCATTTTACGTCCTATGATTTTTATTTTCTCTTAACTTTGCATGGAGCAAAAGTAATATCCGGCCATAGCCCAATGTGATAAGCTATCGTGGTTTTCATGGAACCTAACCACAATCCTGAAAACTGTAAACCTTGGACAACCACTCAAATTTCGTGACTCGGCTCATACAATTTAGAATCAAATATCATGAAACTTTTTTCTTGTCTTCTGCGAAAAAAGATTATTCTAATTCTTTTTTTTTTGCAGGTGCGTGAATCACAAGGTCGTGTCGAGGAGCTCGAAACAGCAAATTCTCACTTGCAGAGACGACTGGACAAGCTAAAAAATGCAAAATCCGCGCTGCTGAAGGAGCTCTGACGTGTCCAAACGTGCCTGGATGTACAGGATAAGATTTGCGTTGTGTCGCATGTGCAAGACATGTAAAAACAAGGCAGAAAATAACTGGTTGCGGAAAAGTGAAAGAGCGCACACAAGTAGAGAGTACATTGGAATTTGATCATTTGATTTGTGTCTTCCTCGGTGTGAAATCGATTTCTTTTTTTTCTTCTCCAAATGCCAAATCGACCATATCTTGAGTGCATTTCGGCATGACCAGTGGAATTTAAAAAAAAACATTTTGTTTCAAGGTCAGTCGCTTCTTCTTCTCACTTTGTCATTAATTTTTACGTCCAAGCAGTTTTTGACTTTTCTTCGATATTCCTGTAATTTACATCACAGTAATCAAAGTTTCGTGATATTATGGCAATTATAATAAAAAATGACGTATCGCGTTTCGCGAGCAGCTCGATTATTAATCGCTTCATAGCGGTCCTGCGAGTGAGTCCGAATCAAGTAGCTTTGCATTTGTTTTTAATTTTAACCAATTAAACGGAATCGAATCATTCGTTTTCGGTTATTATTCGCGTTACTTTCACGTAGATTTTGAAATGAATTGCGGCTGTTGTGCACGTAAAATAGATCAAAGAAAGAAGAAGAAAAAAAACAGAATTTTCACGATTTTTTTACCGTCTTCGAATAATGGATAGAAATACTCTAAATGTGGGCCAAATTCACTGTCAATTTGGTGGCGAGTAAAGTAATCGCAGTGATCGCGTGTAATGTCCTTAGGCAAAAGAGAAATATTTATCCTGCCCGAAGTTTTCCTTGCGTAATGTATTAAACAAGAATTCAGTCTATTTGGTCCACGTGTGGTGAATTACTTAATCGGGTATAAAAAAAAAACAGCGGAAGCAAGGGATATAATTTATGGCCGTATATAAAATAAAAAATTATAAAATTAAAAAATATAATATTCTGTGAAACGTGAAGAGTTTGATGTCAACGATGGACTCTATTATATGAATAACAAGCTGGCTCAGTCGCAATCATTGCGCGTCTGACTTAGGTTGCAATTTGTATTTATTATTATTAAAAAGAAGATGGTCCAACCGATGACCAGTAGATATATATAATATGCTTCTAATTCTAATACGGAAGAAGAAAAATAAAATTGCCTAATGTAATGTTTGTAATTATTATCAATATTATCACGATTAACGCAATTCTTGACTATTTTACTTTTACCCTTGCGAATGATTTTGTGTATAAGGTGTTAAATTTATCTGTAAGTCGTAGACAAAAACCGACCAACCGATAAACTTTTATGAATATTGTAGAGTAAATTTTGAAGATCCTTTGATTATAGATAAAATGCTTCAAGTTGTTGCAGATCCAATACGTTTTTTGCAACAAGGTTTTAATACAATTAACCACGATGACGTCTCAACGAGCTACAACGTAGCAGTTAAGTTACATTTTTTTACAACGCATATTAACATGATTCATTTATAACGATTAGATGATGTCAGTAAGTATTTTTTTATCTATACACAATCGTCAGTATCCCAAAAGACTTCGAAGATTAAAAGATATAAAGATATGATTACAAACATACGCATGAAACAATTAACGCTTCTTGCGTATGTTTCCATTCACTCTCGAACTTGCAGCTTTGACCGTTGGGGGTCGCATGGCTTATTTTCTCGACGAGAGTAGTGGGGGAATAGTGGAATATTGTTTAACCCTAAACACCTGTTAAATGACGCTAAATTTGTAAAACTATTATTATTTTATCTTCAAATTATCATTATTGATTCTTTACTACGTATCATACCAACGAATCTGTTTGTAGGGCGATTTTCATCGTACGATTTTGATGCATCTAAGGTTTCGAAAAACGCACACACGCGTTGCGCGAAAATTATTCACTGGCATGCTGCTCTATGTACGACTGACGTCTCTCTGACGACGACGCAGAGGGCTTTGCGTAAATAAATATAGTGTAGAATATTTTTATTCGTTTTGCTGGTGGTCATCGTACTGATTAGTGGATAGTGCTTATCAAAACTATGTACGTTCTCGACGGTTATTCGGGAAATATCGAGTGCAATTTATAAATGAACAATTGGAACAAGTATCTGCCATTGATAAGGTGGGGATAAATATATGGCACTCTTCTTGTCTTCTTGTAGTTAGTATCAGTTTGTACATCCGTGCATACACACACGTCCTTGTCCGACAGTTCGGGCCTGTCAAACCTCTATTTGCGTCATCTCCAGATGTTTATGGATGAGAATTTTATAATTCGAGACAATTCGACTACAACAACGACGAGTGAGCGAACGAAACTATCCGATCGAAAATTCACGTGAGAATATCAATTCCACGAACGCATTGTTCTACCTATGAAGAGAGAAAATAAAATAAAGATAAACAGTTCGAATCAATCGTTCGAAAAATCTGTGTCACTGACGATAAATTCTCGGAGTTTTTCCTTGCCATTTATTTCTATCGGTGTTTATTCTTATACTGAGGTTAAATAATAATCCAGAGAAAGTGACAAACAAAGGAGAAACTTAGACGACTCTAGAATTAATGGTCGCTCTGCGAATTGATACAAATCTTGTAACCTTCAAGTTGGAATGCGATCATCATGTTCATAAAACTACCGTCGATTTATTCTACAGGGTTGTTGCAATGACTATAATACAGTCGATTAATCCAGATAGAAATAAAAATTGTCTTGGACCACAAATTTCTCTCTTTAAATTCTATTATTGTCATCTACATGCGTAGATATGTGAAAAATTTATCGGAGAATCAATGAATCAATACGTTAAAAGAACTGACCGATAAGATGGTTCATCTTATCGGTCAGTTAAACAATGAAAAAATACGTTTCTCATTGTATACAATTTCTATATATTTTTTATATATAACGAAATATTTTCAGATTCGTATCGACAAGAAGGATGACTTTGATCGAAGGTGTCGGTGACGAGGTCACCGACTTTTTCATAGTTGTCGGTGTTCTTTGCGTTGGTTGGATAGCCTGGTGTTCGACCAACATAGCTGATCAACCGTTGATACGCACAGTACTTATTCTTCAACATCGTACGCGCATACGTATAGAAGAATTTAGAGCGAGTAGTCAAACAGTAGCAGCTCAAACTGTAGAAACGATGATAGAAAATCCTCCCGAAACCAACGACAATACAAGGAACGAGACAGATAGCAGTTGCCCAGAACCAAATAATTCTGGTAAATCAATATTTCTAAGAAACTTTGTCGAACAATTTGACACTATTGATGATTTTATGAATAACTTTAGCAACGGGCGAGGTTTCGGTTGAATCAACAAATCCGCCAAACGCAGCGGCTTCCGAGGAAGTTCTAATCGAGGCAATGGATTCATTCAACAATGACGATACGGGATTGTTGAGACGGCCTGTTAAAATAAGTAATTCGGAGACAACACCGACCAGTATAGCAGAAACAACACCGATCGTTGCAGAGGAAACGGTGGACGAGAGTCTGACATCCGTCGATGAGAGTGAAATAACGATAAAACTGAAATTCATGAATGACGATCAGAAATTAGTTACGGGCAGACTCAAAGAAATGCTTGGGGAATTTAAAAGGTACGTTGGACGGAAATTATATTCTCTTTACAAGCTAGAGTACTTAGTTCCCTAACTGCTCTCGCAAAATATCTAGTTTGTCGACAGAGTCAGTTGAAAAAATATAAACTAATAGATCGTTATAAAAAATAAAATTTAATACAATTTAAATTCTAGGAGGCATTTCCAAGTAGAACTCGAGTCACAGAAGCGAATACGTCTGGTATTTAATGGTCAGATACTTCAACCAGACAATCAAACGCTGGAGCGTTGTGGTTTATACAACAATTGTGTTGTTCACTGCTTAGTGCATCAGCGACGCGTGGAATCGGGTTCGGCGTCGCAAACATCAACGATCGAAAATTCATCGTCGATATATTCGAGTCCTCAGTCGTATCAAAACATACCGTCGGGTCCCGGTATGAGTTCGGTACAAAACGAATGGGACCTCAGCCAATTTTTAGTTAGTATTCTCACTCTCATACTCGCGTTTGCCTGGTACTCGAGATATCATTACGCTCAATTGTTCACGGCGACGACGACGGTCGCTTTGTACGCCCTAACTGCGATCTTCACGCTCTCCGTGGTCGGACATTTTTTTCCCGATCAAGATAGCATGAGAAACATCGAATGAGCAAAGTTCTCGTCATTTCCCGCGCGTACCAAAGCGTCGAAGCATGTTCTTAAAAACCGACAAGGAGCTCCGAGCTTGTTAAAATTCCCGCGAAGACGCTGAAAATCTTTATATTTTCTTTCAAAAATATTCCACACGATGGACATTTTTTCCTAACATCCGAAACCACTATTTTCTTTTCCTTTTGTACCACAGGCTTTCCACTCTCCTCGGCAAGAGAATGAAAAAGAAAAAGGATTCATAAATCCTATTTATCAAACGAAGCCTTATTAACGCCATTTCAATCTTCTCGAATTTTCAGTAAACAAAAAACTGTCCGACACTTGGAATCTTCGCTCAGTGGTCAAAAACTGCTGCATTTGAAAATCACTATATCGTTATTTAATAATGTAAATCAGAAATTTCAAATTGTGAAGAATCACACACCAAGTTCAGGGATGATCGTCGATGCGATTGAAAAGATCAATGTCGTTCAATAAAAATCGTTCGAAAGGCTGAAATAGAAATTAGCTAGCGAGTGAGTCAACGACGTTTGACCCAAAGATAAATCAAGCCAAGTTGGTATCAAATTATTTGTGAAGAAACGAAGCAAATGATCCAGTGACTGATGAGTGATCGGAGATTCCATCGGTTAACTATTAGGGAAGCTATTTAGCTCTTGTATCTTTTGGCTGAGATTTATTTTGGTGCAAATGTTTTTGGCTCATTGGTCGAGTTACCCAAACCGAGAGAAAACGAAATTTATGTTAAAGCATAACAGCTTGTTACGAATATTGGGAACTTACAATACGATATAATTACCACGACGAATGAATTACGACACTTATATAATTATTTCGTTTTAAAAAATCGAAAGTAATCGACATCCTGTACGATTTTTTACATCCCATCGCGTTGTTCTCGATCGTTCCGTGAAATCGTGTCGAAGCGAAACGTACCAATAAGAATCACGATCATCTTCTACCGATGCGGATAAGTTTCAGGACCGTCAGCGGCACATTGTTTGTAAAACGAATTGTTTTTATCTTATAAAATGCCTTGTTCGTTTGGACAAGCTTGTACATAGCATATATAGCATAGTCACGTTTACGATCCAAAAGATTGTCAGAGAAAGCTCCTTAATTATACGTGAATCATCGACGATCGATTCGTCCTGTTCCGCGTTGGTTTTTACAACATCGCCTGTTTTCACGTTGAAAAATTTATCAACTCGTATGTTGTACGAAAAGACATAATTTTTTTCGTCGAATAAACGAGCTATCATGATAAGTCAACGGCCCTTTTGTTTCCTCAAAGGTCGAAGCTGGTTTCGTTGTAATTATTTTATGGATCATCAATAAATGTCTATTTATGTGATATCGGAGAAAACATTGTTTTATTTTGTTCTATTACCAGTTTTTCTTGTAAGATGAAAGGATAAATAGTTTGTTCAACGAAAAGAGATAATGTGTATGCCTAACGTATGAAAGAATGGATATTTTGTTTTGCAAGTTGATACATTGTTTTCATTTGTAATACATTATAATGATTGGCCATTCAATAAATAGCATTATTCGTTTGTTAAATTAAGTCGGTGGCCGATCAAAGAAATATAAGATACACGTGAAATACATTTTACATTGATTAGTCGTTGAAAAAAGAATCTTATTTTGGATACATTTTTATTGTAAAAATATATTTTCGCATAACTATTATTTTCACGTGGCCAATTTTTGCACAAATTGTATTTTTATTAAATACTGATGAAATGCGTATTCACATGTATCGGTTTAACAAAGAGCGATAAATACCACGTGCTAGGCACAAGATAGCACAGCTATCTCAAAACACGACCACACAATTGACTACGTGATCGTGTTTCCTAAACTTTATCAACAAAATCTTGGATGAAAGAAGAAAATGACTGAGAATGATATTCTACGAGGGAGTTAGTCGGTTACCCTGAGGATTTTCCAGCAGCACCGAATAGCTCAATTTCGACGCAGCGTCGACATGATTTTCAAAATTGCAAACTGCATCTTCAGATTCTTGTGTGCCTTCCGGTACGTTGTTGCCCAATTTAACAACGAAAAGACGTCTCTGGTTCAGACTCAAGAAATTCGTATTTTCGCCAATTTGTTCCTTGCCGCACCAGATTTCATAGTGACAACCATAAATGCCAAATATCACCTCAATTTCTCTCCTCATTTGTGTGTAAGTTATCACATTGCCATCTGGAATTTTTCCCTCTTTAAGTAAAAGCGTTCCCACCTTACTCGTTGCACCATATCTCGGCTCCAGACCAACAATTTCTACATTCACAAATTCTGTTAGAGGCTTGCCTCTTTTTACCAATTGTTGTTGCTCGGTTGCTTTTTTTCCCAAGAAGAGATGGATATCGACACCCTTGATCTTCTGCAACTCGTCGATGATAATCGAAGTGTCTCCATTCATTTCCTTAAAACTCTTCTGCGGCGTTTTCGTCGTTCCCTCGATGAATTTTTGGTACTCGACGATTATCCTAGCTAAAGAACTCTCAGAGTCCACGATTTTGTAATAAAAAACGGCGTCGTCGGATGGTACGAGCTTAGCCTTCTTTCGCAATTTTTGCACGCGATTTATAATTTCCCTGGCGATTCCTTCGTCTTGCATAGACTCGTCGGGGGTAACATCAAGAAGGATTAGAACATTGTCTTCGCTGTGAGCTTCGTAACGCTGTGATAATTGCTCAGCAGCCGGTCCTGTGAAGCTAAACATCAGACGAATATCTTGTTCACCAAGGGTATGTCCCTGAACGACGATCTCCTTCTTCGCAAGAAATCCTTGCAACTGCTCGTCCGTGAGTTCTTTGATCGCTTGCATCACCGATTTAAATTCACCCTTCAGTCTCGCTCCAAGATTTTTATGATCTGGCTCGGCACGAAGAGTAACACCGTACATTTGCTTGTCGGTTGTCAAAGTGAGTTCTCTGATGTTCAATTCTTCGAGAATGTACGTTTTGAGAGAGCGTATTTCCTCGAGAATAGCTGGATCTTGATGAATAACGACAATTTCCGGTAGAGGATATTTAACTGGGATGGTCTTTCTGTCTCTGACAATACGGCCAAGATCGATTATTGTCTGCATGTAAGAAACAGCTCGCTCAATCTCCACGTTGATGAGTTTAGGGCGCTCTTCCGGTATCATCTGATAATGAACGCTGTCCATGTTCTCTTTCGTTGGTGAAATTAGTTTCGACAAATGTTGAAACATGAATTCACTGAGAAAAGGTGTAAACGGTGCGTTTATACGTGCCATCGTATAAACAACGGTGAAAAGGGTGTTCAGTGCGTGTTCACAATCCACAACACCATTATCACCCTTGATGCGTCGACGATTCATGCGCACGTACCAATTTGTCAAATTCATGATAAATTTAATGAGACGAGGCACGACGGTGTACAATCTGTAGGCTTGCATTTCTTTCTTCAAGAATTGGAGCAAAGTTTGTGTAAAGGACAATATCCACTTGTCCATTATATTGTCCGATAAACCAGAAGTTTCCTTGTGCTCTTTGTAAACGAATTCACGTTTTTCCTCACGCTCAAATCTCTCGATATTTTGCATCAGAAATCTGAAAGCATTATACCAAGGGAGAAATACATCTTTGATAACGTCCCTAACACCATCCTCTTTGAAACGTAAGTTTTCTGCGCGTACGACTGGTGAATTAATGAGATAAAGACGAAGCGCATCCGCACCATATTTATCAACGACTTCAGTCGGATCAGGATAATTCTTCTTGCGTTTCGACATCTTCTGTCCATCGGCGGCCAGTATGAGACCATTGCAGACGAGATTTTTGAACGGAGGTTTGCCGAAGAGGGCTGTCGAAATGACGAGAAGAGTGTAGAACCAGCCTCGTGTTTGATCAATTCCTTCTGCAATAAAATCAGCTGGAAAACTATCTTCGAAATCGCGTGTACGTTCGAAAGGATAATGCATTTGAGCATAGGGCATAGAGCCAGACTCAAACCAGCAGTCGAAGACCTCTGTAACTCGACGAAGAGGAGGGTGACCCGGGCGTTTTGAAGGAATTTCCAGATGATCGATGCTTTCGCGATGAATGTCCGTGATCTTCTGTCCGGTTAATTCCTCGAGTTCGGCAATGCTGCCAACACAGACGATTTCCTTCTTGTCTTCGGACATCCAGAGTGGCATTGGATTACCCCAGTACCGATTTCGACTTATTGCCCAGTCGCGAGCATCTCGGAGCCAATTTCCAAATCGTTTTTCCTTGACATAATCTGGAACCCAGTAAGTATCGGCGCTTGCGGTTATAAGCTTATCTTTGATACTTTCGACTCGAACAAACCAGGATGGTACGGCTTTGTAGATGAGAGGAGTGTCCGAACGCCAGCAATAGGGGTAACTATGTTTGGTCGGGCCAGTCCATACAAGTTTTCCTTGGGCCTGCAGATTCTTAATAATCTCTTTGTCGGCGTGCTTGACATACAAGCCTGCGAAATCAGTTACTTCGTTCTCGAAACGACCGCAACTATCGACTGGACAAATTACCTCTTGATCTCTAGTTATTATCCCAGCCTCCAGGCAACAACGATAATCGTCCTCGCCAAAGTAGGGGGCTTGATGTACTATTCCCGTTCCAGTTTCTGCAGTCACATACGTATCGTTCAACACCCGAAAAGCTCCTGTTTCTCGCATTCGTAGGAAATAGGAGAACGGTGGTTCGTACTTCTTGCCCTTGAGATCAGATCCCTTTCTCTTACCAAGAATCGTGTAGAGATCTTTCGATTTGTAGATCATCTCCAAGCTGGATTCCAATATGATGTATATTTTTCCAGATGCCGAGTCTTTCACCTCTACGTACTCAAAATTTGGATTGCAACAAAGAGCAAGATTGCTCGGGAGGGTCCAAGGAGTGGTCGTCCAAGCGAGTATCGCTACTCCAGGTTCGTCCACTAATGGAAAAGCCAGCACCACCGATGGTTCTACAACTTCCTTATAATTTTGGCCAGACTCAAAATTAGAAAGCGGAGTGTTACAGCCCGTTGAATACGGCATGACCTTGACACCTTGATAGACAAGACCCTTATTGTAAAGTTCTTTGAAAATCCACCATATAGATTCCATATACCAGGGGTACAAGGTTTTGTAATCGTTTTTAAAATCTATCCAGCGTCCAATTCTACTAACGATCCTCTCCCATTCTCCTGCATAACGCATTACGATACTTCGACACTCTTTGTTGTAATTTGCTATACCCATTTTCGCAACATCATCGGGCCCTTTGATTCCCAGGGCATTGTCGATCTCGTACTCGACCGGGAGACCGTGGGTATCCCAGCCAAAACGACGCTCCACGTGATATCCAGACTGATGTGCGTAACGAGTTATTATGTCTTTTATCGTACCAGCCAATATGTGACCGTAATGGGGTAAGCCCGTGGCAAAAGGGGGACCATCGTAAAATGAATACCTCGGTCTTCCCTTGGACTGACGAAGACAGTTTTGAAAAACGTCAAGTTTCTTCCACAATTCTAGGATAGTTTCCTCCTCCTTCGGAAAGTTAATCGTCTCTGGTAATTTTTCTCTCATGATGCACCAGCTTATCGCAATGTTTTTTTGAATTATTGTTCAATTACACGAGGTGGACAAAGAAACCGGCTGGCACGAATGAATGTGATGCAATTACACGCACACACGTTTTGGATCGCTCTCCTATCACTGTCTTGTTCATTTGGCAGATGTTCGAACGTGCGCAACAGCGGTTGGTTACGAACACACGTCAGTCACCGATCGCCCCCGGAGAGGTTATGTGCAAGTTGCACGTGTAGTTAACCTGATCGCCCGTGAGAGTAGCAAGGTAAGTCAGCCATGTTGTAAAACACATGGCGGGTATATTCAAACCCACGTAAAAAGATTTAAATTATTTATTGTAAGAACGGGACATTTTTCTCAATCGAAAATGTATTTTTTTTCGAAGAACATGTACAAATATATACAGATGTAAAAAGGAAGTCTTTTTTCGGAGGTAAGTGCTTCGTTTTGTCACAAAATGCTTGTATAATATATGCGACAATTTAAATATGACGATCTACTTATTTTCTAAGATGAAGACAATACTTTGAAATTGCACATTGTTCCTGATAAATTAAGTACTTCTTCGCAAATAGTGGCTACACGTAAATGTGTGTATGTATGTATAGAGTAATAATATTTGCACTATACATTCATTTTTGTTCTGTATCGTATTTACAATATGGGGTGCAGAAATCGAATGGCGATTTCTCTTTTTGTTCGAAAGCCCATTTATTGCGAGCCTTAATGACTTTTTGTACTCGAATGTAAAAAATTACTGGTAAATGATCTTTGCGATCTTTTAACATTTTACTATCATTTTACATGGTCAAAAAAAATGGTAAGTGAAAGCATTGCGCCCCCATATATTTGTAATTTGTTCACTCGGTGACTAGTTCAACATAGAGACGCCTGATTTTCGCGTATATGAGGGAGTTCTGTTTTCAGGATTGCTGTGTCTGATTTATCAACCTTTGACGTGACACACCGACGCATATGACTTGTCTCTGTTCCTCTGGATGGATAAGTTCATCGGTGTGTTTCCATCGCCATTTCTTCTCATTTTCCTTGACACGGCGATGATCAATATAACTTACTACACAACTCGCCGGTATCCACACTATAGCCGTACTTATGATAACTGCACCGACTATATTGTCCTTCAAAAATCTTATCACCTTGTTTATATTTATATCCTCGATTATGTCCCAGAATCTTTCAACAACGTCCTGTATAGTTTTTTCACAGATTCCCTAAAAAAGTTATGTATAATTTCACATTAATGATCGCTAAATTTATAATGATCCAGCGAGAATAAGAAACATTTATTTTGAACAATTCGGGTGATAAAAAAAATTACATTTACCTTGTTACAAAATCCTTGAATACAAGGAGTACCATCGGGTAAAATATCCGGGGGATCTATTGGGAAGCATGTCTCGTTCATACTCATTCTGCAGCACCTCTTGCAAGCATCACTAACTGCAATTCAATAGAAGTAATAACATTTAGTCATTGGAATATTGTACCAAAGAAAATGAAAAAATTCCACGTACTCGTGTCGCACATGCAGCTCTGTAATCCTTGGGTCTCACAGTATGGCACACATTTCCCGAGCCTGCATTGACCTCGCTCCAGGCAACCGGTTCCATTTTTCATAGGAGGAGATCTTGGACATTCGCTGGATGCTCCGGTGCATCTTGACTCTTGTTCGCAAGTCGCATATTGAGCGTCTCGGCATTTAGCTCCCAAACGCATAAATGCGCAATTTTGGCAACAGGGAGAATTTTTATCACTGTGCACAAGAAAAATAGATCATATCATGTACAGAAAGGAGAGTGGGTTTTCATCTTCAAGAAAATTACCTGCAAACGGCGCCTTGATTTCTACGCAATTTACAATTTTTGTCGCAACAAGCGTCATTATCCTCAGTGCCTAGAAGTCCTGCGTCGCATTCCTCATCACCCTCGACCCTCAAATTTCCACAGAATGATTCTTCCGGCTCGGAGAAACATCTACCTGATTTTGCTTGCAATACTTTTCTTATTGATCGCAAACTGCATGGTGAAAAACGCTGAATATTGGAGAAAGAAATGTTACGTGACTTGTTCTTCAACTTGCGTTCTTCTAACGAAAGGAAAATAATGTTACCTTATTGTTAATGTCGTAACCGCTAACGCTGTATGTGTACATTAGATAGGACCCTCCCTGACTGGCACTAGGACTACATTCCTATAAATCGACAAACTCATTTGGTGAATTCCAAAATATCGATATTATATTTACTATGGTCATTTTTCACTAGAGGGACTAGAATTATTGAAAGCACGAATTTACCGTTATGTCAGGGTCATGTTCGGAGCCCCAATTATGGCCAAATTCATGAGCAGTGACGAGGTCGGCTTCGCGCGTTATGACTCTTTGGCCATAATGATTTCTGCTCGAACTCAGTCCAGAATTCAAATAGAGCGTATAGCCATTCTTAAAATACTCTGTAAAAATATGCTTCGCATTAGACAAAAAAAGGAAAATGATAACGATTTCAATCATTAAGGTCTGAAAGAAGTCCTTACCTGGAGTACAAATACCACCTACAGAATTTCTTCGTGGCGAGCCGACGTAAGCAAGTCCAAGAATACCACCTTCGAATTTAAGATCGGTGAATAAATGGGCCAAACAAAAATCTTTGTGACTATATTCGCGACTGAAAACCTGGAAATTAGTTTATATGAATATTTTGCAATAGTATCGAGTAGAGGAACAGTTATTGTTCCCCTGCATCATACACACCTCGAGCAAAGTACGAACGTCCCACTTTTCTCGTACCATATTGTAATGTGTTTCACCACCTCGTACTCGAGTTGGTTCACTGTGAACAACGATCTTTTTAATAACAAAACCCATGCCTTTGAATCCATCCTGCTCTTGACGCTCTTGCCACAGAGTGTCGTTATAAATTTTGTGAACTCTGTCGATTAAGCTTATCTGAAATAAATGTACGATAGAGAACATTCGTATGATTAAAAATATTTTTTAACGGTATAAATCGTAAGACTCGACGTACCAAGTAATTGATCGTAGTTTTTGTGCTGCTAGCTCCCATTTCCTGATAAAAACGATAATCAGCAACGAGCAGTAGGGGACAGCGTGTTTTGGTTGGAGTGTATTCATAAGTTTCCGACTGCCGTTTTACACGACTGTGGTCACTCTCCTCATGGACATCATCAGTCTCATCATCCCCAGCTTGAATGTGCAAAATGTTTTATTAACAATATAATATATACAAAAGATATAAAATAGGAATGCGAACGAAAAGATTTTAAAATAAAAAAAAACAATAGTTGCTGACTATAAAATAAGTAAATAATAAACCAACAGTGATAGGTACATGGTCGAATTATTTGGTAGATCATTTTTCCAAAGTCTGATGATTCCTTGAAAGAACATTAGACTTTGGAAAGGCAGACTGTACCTTTCATAGATTTTCTGCAGTTATTCTACGTCCTCTGCGAATGTAGCAGAGTCTGGACTAAACCATCCATGGATACATGAAAATATTCGAATGGGTTGACGAAGCATGGGTAGGAAAGTGTTCGAACAGGGAATAATAGTGGGGATTGGTCTTCGAAGCCGCAAGGCATACGCTGGTACAACCCCATTATTATTATCATCATAAACAAATGACAAAATTAAAATAATAAAAATTATTTATGTAATTATTAGATTGAGTAAATTATTAACCACGATTTTCCTTGATATAGCCACATGTTTTTGGAGCTCCGTCTCCATTCTCAAAATGTTCCCAACTCAGTTTAACGTCGGAGCCTTTGTAAATAATCATAGTGTCGTTGTTTAAATGAGGCATGTGCCTCCACGATGGTTCTATATGATAAGTTTCATCGTCTATCTTTATACTGGCTGTGATGATGCCCTCGTCAATGTGAACTTGTGCATGAGAATCCAATTCTCCAAAGACACGTCCATGATAGAAATTCTCATGATCTGCAATAATAAAAAA
Source organism: Netelia fuscicornis (assembly GCA_946811545.1). NCBI lineage: Eukaryota > Metazoa > Arthropoda > Insecta > Hymenoptera > Ichneumonidae > Netelia > Netelia fuscicornis. Next base: position 46,079,819 of record OX328013.1, read on the forward strand.
AATGAACTTATTGCAATGGAAGAGAAAAAATTTCAACATTTTTCCCAGGAACAAACCTAAATGAACCGTCGTCTCCTCGCCATCTCCGTTTACTTCGTACGCTTTGAATTTCGAGTGTATTACCTCTTTTCTGGGAGTGAGAATGATACGGAAATGTCTGTTTGAAAAAACAACAAAAATTAGCAATTTTTTTCGAGTCTATATTTGTTGAAAGATATTCGTACCTTCCATGAGCATAAAATTCGACCTCGTTTATTCTATTGTAAGGATGATTACTGTGCTGTAGACCCGTTTTGACGATTCTGTGTTGAAAGTGTGATGGCTGCAGACTCTCATAGTATTTTAAATTTCTGTGAATACCGCCTAAGAAAAAACGTTAAAATAGATGAGGTAAAATCGTTGATGAGATCGAATTCAGAAAATCATTTCAATGACTCACTGACGCACTGAACGATGAGAAAGATTTGATAGAGAAGGGTAAAAATATCGAATCTCTTCATTATCAATGTAACACGTGTATCTAGAAGATCTCCTTTTTCCTCGTTTACGTTGTCATTTCTACTTGTTCTTTATCGACGCTCTTTTGGCAGTGAATTTGGTAAATTTGTTATAAGAGCGCAGCGTGCTACACTACACAACAATAAAGATCATATGGTCCGGAGGAATCGATCGGGGTGCACTCTATTTTCTTCCCCCGAAATTCATACTACTGCTGAAGTATAGTTCGAGCTGTCAAACATAGAGAGTGAAATATCAACGTTTCTATGAAACCACAGACTGAGAATTCTGGCTATTTACAACGAGCTTCATTCTTATTTCAAAGAATCTCACGAGTCTTATGATTTTGAGGTTACTTTTTGAGCTTAGGGAGAAAGAGTGTATTCTCGTCGAAGAACATTCGCGAAAGCGCTCGTAATTGTTGTTCTCGCGTTTCGAGACATTTATAACTCAGGGACTTTTCCGTTTCTTTCAGAATTAAGTTCGCCGGTTCAATCGCTTGCACATTGTTGCCACAGTTTCTCACTGCTCTCATATTTTCTTACATAATTTTCCAATAACCGGACTTTAGTTTTCGATTACTTTCCATTGTCTAAAGAACAACATGGCACAGGAAAAAGTTTTGTTACCATGTTACAATCGTGGCTGTGGCCAGAAATTTGCGGCCGATGAAAACGTGGATGGTAAGTAATCAATGAAAAGCATTCATAAATTAAAGAGTTGGTGAGAAGACGAAAACCAAAACAAACTTTTTTTCGTATCTTTTAGTTATCTTTCAAACATACCAATATGATATTTTTTATCAGGAGCATGCACGTATCACCCTGGAGTGCCGGTATTTCACGATGCATATAAGGGTTGGTCGTGTTGCAGCAAAAAGTGCACTGACTTTACAGAATTTTTGAACATAAAAGGATGTGCGAACGGCTACCATAACAATGAAAAACCTCCTGAGCCTGAAAAGCCTCCAGTAAATACGGCTGACGTTGAGAAAGTTGTAGAGGTCAAACCTATAACCTTTTCAACACTGGAAAGACCACCGTTCAACAGCCCAAGAATAAATCTTGAACCTGTCATATCCCCAAATATTCTCGAACGAATCCAAGCACCCACTAGCACCTTGGCGAAACCTTCGGAAGGAGCGGAAATAAAGGTTGGACAAAGTTGCCTCAACAAATCCTGCAAAGCCACTTACAGAGCCTTGGATTCTCTAACTGAAGTTTGCACTCATCATCCTGGAATTCCAATATTTCACGAGGGTTTGAAATACTGGTCTTGCTGTCCAAAGAAGAAAACTACTGATTTTTCAGTGTTTCTTGCACAACCTGGATGCACAGAAGGTCTTCATCAGTGGATTCCAAAAGTAGGAATGTTTTTGAATTATCGATTGAGTGTATTGGTTTAATTTCCATTATCCAATTGCCAGTTTGCTCAATGAATTAGTGATCGAATTAATTATTACTCATGCTCAATATTCCAGAATACTGACAAACAAATCAATTGCCGAATGGACTGGCATCAAACGCCATCGTTTGTCGTAATTTCAATTTTCGCTAAGAACTATGACCCCAGCAAATCTTCGATAAGACTGAACCCAATTAGATTGTCAGTGGATTTGCTTTTTATCGAAGGAGACAATTACAATCTTGACATCGAGCTTAGAGGGGTACGTTTCTTGATAAATACTTCAATGTTTCTTCGAGCCTTTCTCATTTCTCAAATTTATTTATGTATGATATTCCTTCTGCAATTTCAGGTTGTTGATATCGACAAAAGCTCTGCATCCATGCTGCCAACAAAAGTTGAGATTAAATTGAAAAAAGCTGAACCTGGATCTTGGGCACAACTCAGTTTTCCACAATCTTGTGATAACAAATCTGTGTCACAAGACGTCAATAAGACAGAAGAAATAAGTGATCATGTTGAAGCTATCGATCTGAGTGATCTCTAGTTGAATTTCAAATTCTTTACACATTATTGACATTATTCAACTGAAGCCTGCTGTACAATTCAACATTATATACTATAAATACCAATGTTTCAATGCTTTCGATAAAAAGATTACCTTCAAGCATTTTGTACATCTGCAGAAAAAAACGCACAGCGATTTTTTTCGATTGTTTCTTTTGGGCTATCTGAATGTTAAAGGTAAAAGTTGAATGTTAAGTTAAGGGATTGCATCTAATTACAATTTTTGCAAAAATCTACATTTCGGACGGATTCTTATAGTATAACCTTTCAAAAATATTCTCTGGACATCTCAATTCGATCCGTTTAAAATTGAGGGAGTTATGGCCGTTTTTATACATAGGTTCTGCGAGGTGCTCAGCGTGTTCTTGGCAACACACTTCCTCGTACCGTGAACTTGCCTCTTACACACATGATTATACGGTTCTACCAGTCAATGTTTTAGACTCAATAAAACCAATTTATACACAACTCTCCAACGGAATCTTACTGGAAAGATGTGAAGGTGGTTTTACACTAAATAATAACGAAAGTTACAATCAACTCATATGGATCATTTGTGGTGAATATCGCAGCATGTATGTTCAATGAAGGATGAGCTTTATTTTTGAAAATGCTGCAAGCTGCGACTGAAATTGTGATGGTACATGACGGAAGAAGATGAAAGGTGCATGGATATGGTCTAGCGCCATGCTCAATCCAACACTGGTGAAGCAAGATTATCACAAAGACAATGTCAAATTGGATTTTTAGACGCTGGTACGTTTGCAGAAGGATTGTTATATGTACTGGGCATCGATGATTCAATTTAGAGGTAATAAATTACACTTTACCTATTTATATACCCAACTTCAAACTTTAAATGAGTTTTTGTCGAAACATCTTTCAGAATTAGTGACCATGATATCTCAAAAACGAGTGGACTGATTTTGTATACATTTTTTTTATATCAAAAGGCAGTCCCTATTCGAAGGATTTTTTTTCCTATGCATACTTTTTTTATATCAAGGAAAATGAAATGATTGTTTCACCAAAATTTAGACTTTCAGTTTCAACCGGCGAACATTTTTTCAAAAATGAATATTGTATTAAATCCGTTGATTAACGATTACATAATATAATCCAAGAACTAAATTTATTTGCATTTCTGATTTCAGATGATTGGTTGCAAAGTTGCAGTGATCACCACAGGCCTTTTTTCAATAGCAGCCCGGGCGATACACTATATCTTTTACATTTATAAAGTTTTCCAATAAAAATTTTTTTTTTACCGTGAAAAAAAAGGTGAGAAACCTGCAACCATTGTGTCAAAAAAGAATCACAACAACACACCGATTTTCGGCCGCCAATTAGGTGTAACCTGTTAAAAGGCAATAAAAAAAAATAATTAACTGAACATGTTTATTGTATTTCTCCCCTGATATACTATAAGTAAGAACAAATTTCAGGTACTTGAGTGAAATTAAAATAAAATGTACTGTAGATTGACCAATTTCCAAGTTTCTAATCAAATTACCACAGTAAGTATAGCATAGAAAATCAACAGCAGTTGTAAATGGGCTTTCATTGCCTAAGGTCGGTATTTGAGGTTAAGCGTTGCTTGTGTCAATTTTGAACAATAATTTATCTTAACAGTTTACTAAATACATGTTTTATTAAAATATTGTGAAATTTTTATAAATAATCATGTCAACTGTGAAAAATAAATTAAGGGTAAGCATTATAATTCTCAAATATTATGATAAATATACTTGTGCTAGCCTTTACATGTTGGTTTGTATGTAGATTTTGGCAATACATGGATATCGTCAGTCTGACAGTGTGTTTAGTGGAAAAATCGGATCATTTAGAAAAAGCTTTAAGCAACAAATAGATTTTCAATTTCTTCGAGCACCTCATTTGGTTCCGCCTTTGGAAACCGATCAGGAAGAGGAAACTGTTGCTGAAGGTGGGTAAGTTTTTTTTTTGAGGAACCGCTAATAGGGACCAATATTTATTGGAATTGTATATTATAATTATTTTTAAGTATCTTCTATTAGGTAATTACGCAATCAGTAGAGAGTAACTAGTAAATTATGCTACACAATTAAAAAATAAAACATAAATTGATGTAGTATAGGAATACATAATCCCCACATATAATCTATTTCTCAGGTTATGGATGGTGGTTTAATTCAGAGAATCGAATTTTCCGGGCCATAGAACCGAGTGATACCTGTTTTGGATTTGAAGACAGTTTAGCTCTTATCGAAAAGAAATTTCATGATGATGGACCTTTCGATGGAATTCTTGGATTCTCTCAGGGAGCGGCTTTTGTGGCAATTCTATGCACAATGCAGCAGAAGAAATGTAAGCTGTTTTTCTGTTTTTAGTTTTTAGTTGACCATTCTTAAAGCTATAATGATGTATTCTTTTTTTAATTAGTGTCCCCCATCAAGTTCGATTTCGCTGTTATGATCTCAGGCTTTAAATCTCTCTGTAAGCCTCACGAGATTTATTACGATGAAATATTAACGCTACCAACACTTCACGTTTATGGTGAAACGGACAGAATAATTCCAACAGGTAAAAACACGAATAATAAATCAATCGTCAATCGGCTATTTCTGATAATATACAACTTTTCAGGTATGGCAAAGGAATTGTCGGATATGTTTGAAAATAAAAAAGTCGTTACTCACGAAGGTGGTCATTACGTGCCAGGGAAGAAACATATCTACGTCGATTTTTTTCAGGAAATGTTGATGGCTAAATCCATTGTAGAATAATTGAAAAAATAAATGTTTTACAAAGGACAACTACAAATTGTTAGAATCATATTGCATTTATTTTTTCAAAAATGGATTAGAACGATATGAAAATCTCAAAGTTTTTGAATAGTGTCACCTAATTTATTAATATTACAGAAGTAGAAATCGTTGAAACTGTATTAATAATTAATAACCCTGAGAAACTTCAGCGACAGTGCAATCGTTGGAAAAGAAAACGTTGGATTCTTGACAACACATAAAAATGTCGCACCACACGTAAGAAACAAGATTTTAAAGCAAAAAAAATTAAGCGCTCGAATCATTTTGGCAAAAGTTCTTTTTTGCCGATTGATCGAACGTTTGTTAATGTACAACCTATGAATGTGATTATTACTATGCATATAACAATTTTGTTTCATGTTCAGCGAGAATGTTACTGCAGTGTTTGACGGAGAACGGATTACACAGTGAGTAGCATGAAAGGCACCTTCTGCTTATCAATGTACGAGGCAATTTTTTTATTCATTATTATTGCCACAAAAGTTCGTTGATACATGAAAACAAATATATTTTTAGGATAAATCGCAGCTTTGAGAAAAGAAGAAACAATTTTAAGGCAAATCTTTTCTTGTATGAGGCAGCGGTCGAGAATTATAACGAAAAGTAAAAACTGGGAGTATACAATCATAGAGATGAAACGTTAGGAAAGTTTTTTCGGACTGGTGTTCTCGCTATTGCCTTAAACATGAACATCAGATGTCTTCGTCGTTAACTTAGCAGGAATGGCCATTGCTATTTCCTGCGCTTATTTATTTCTTCATTTCTAGTCGTCGAAAGATTTCGTTCTTAATATTCGACTTTATCCAGAAACACTCCCAGCAATTAATATAATCATTGTTATTAACATCCAGACTCAGCCTTTATTATTTAATATTTATTGACCTTACGGATCTACGTGTGTACAAAATTTGCATAGTTACTTTTTATTCGCGAACTGTATGAGCGACATGAGACGAAATATGGGACAGTTTTTTATGCGACAAATTGCACTTTATGTTTGAGAACAAAATGTTGGGTTTTAGTTGAACTTGAGAAATAGCTGTTTGTGAAAGGGTCGAGACCACGATAGAATATTTCTTTTCAATTACAAAACGACGTTTTACCGATACTGGCAAAAAATGAAATTTGTTGAATTATCATTGTAACGAATCTAATATAGTTAGCCGAATTCTGGCATAAATCACAGCGTGTTCTCGCTTTGGTCAGCGGAAGATCAAAATAATTTCAACAAAATTTTAGTGGTATAGCTTCGATCGTCACATTCAATGTTAGTTTCGATATTCTTGAGTGGAAACACGCAGGAAGAACATCCAACAAAAGATTAATTCCTCTTTAATTTTAGGTAGTTACTTTGCTTTTTTAATCATTTTGCGTTTCGACAAGTACCTAGCATTTTATGCTCTTATTGTTAGTTCTAGACTAATGAATATTCGGCTTTTTTTGGACAGTTGGATCATCGTGAACAGCCAGCCAATCATGAAAATAGGCTGCGGCGCTGGATGATTTGTTATGATGTTTCTTTCGTTTTTAAATAAGGAGTATAAATAAGGAATATTAATGCTAACACAATATAAATATTAATGTTAACACAAATTATCCACAATAAACGCTCTTTTTTTGATCATATCAAACATTAATACGATCTTCGCTGAGTGATCGTTCAGTGCCTGCCAGAGACAATTCCCTCAAAACCACATTCTTTGACACAAAACACCATCATTGATAATTAATTAGACTACATTGTTCTAAGGAAAAAAAAATCTTATTTTCAGGATACTGCTAAATCCTCTCATTAATTTCAAAGATGCAGGCATTTCCTTGAAAAAACATTAAAAAAATGAACAAGAATTAGACAAGTAGAAATTAGTTAAATCACCCATTAACTCAATAAAGTAATTTTTATTTGCAAGAAAAATAAGTTCACATGGAAAGCCCCCATTGGAACATGACTCTGAATGTTTTCTCCACTCTTTTCTTTTCTTTTAAATCTGCATATTAGACTTTTAATTCAAGCTTGAACCTATAAGAGGTACGTGTTGATTGCGCAAAACACAAAAGTTCGACAACAGTCGTATTTTTTGTTTTGTTCTTGTTATAATATTTTCTTCTTCTTGTTATAATCTCAAAATAAAGGAAAATACCATTCCAATAATGGTTGTGAATTCTGAAATCTATTCACCCCGATGTTATGCCAGACATCACAGCCGGAGTTGGTATTTGCAACGATAGATACATGTGATCGGCTTTTTTCTTATTTTTTTGATGTCGTATTTCTAACACAGTTTTTTTTTAATGTAAAACGAGCCATGATGTTACGTTCAAGGAGATTGCTCCTGGCCATTTGCTTCCTGGGATTTCATGACGTCAGGGAGATCAGGTGGCAAGGAGAATGGTGTGAGCTCGAGCGCCTCGAATTGACCATTCTCTTGGCGTATGGCAAGTCCGATGAGCGCGGGGGATTGAGCTTTTGCTGTCATCGATGTCAACCCGTAATCAGAGAGATAACGGCTATCGTACATTAACGTATCATCTTTATTGTAGAGCTGCTGATTTATCGGTGGAATCTTCAAGATACCTGAAATAGAATCGTGAAACAAAGAAAATTTTATGATTCATCTCTAAATGGTCTAAAATCCTTATATTAATTTAGCCAAATCCTTTCAGGTAATCAACAAAAACACAGCATTACACAATTCTCCAAGATGCATTGAACAATGTGGAAATAAAAGTCTTTTCCAAAATGATATGCATATCTTGTTAAATATTATGGTCTCGTATATATATATGTGCATATATATACATGTTGGTTATAAATGTTGGTTATAAATGTTGGTTTAACATGGTAAACCTACATCTTGCATCGGACGAACAAACAAAGGTGATGCAAAAAACCACCTTGGGTACGTGAAAATTGAATAATCAACTTGTTCCAACTTCTACTATACAACAAAGTACCATCCTTAGATCGCCGTGTTCTTGTTGCAGCAGAAAATGTAGCTCTCCCCATATCGTCTTTTACAAAATCTTTCTTACCTTCGATAATTTTTTTTAATTCTAGAACAGTTGTGTCGTCCTTAGCGTCCGTAAAAATGGTCATTTTTTTCCGCCTGATCATCAGAAAGACGTCCTAAAGATGGTTAAAACAGAAGTTTTTGTAGGTTAGGTCGTTTACAAACGTTAAATCTTTCGGATGATCGCAAAATAATACCGGTGAAGCATCTTAACCGATACTAACCATTTTTTTGTCTAATTTTGTTCGTTAATCGACTTTCGAGACATAAATTATTTATCGCTCTGTTTATTTTTTAATGCCCTCGAGTTAGCCGTGAAACGTTAGAACGAGACAGCTTCGCTCCTGTCAGTTATATCAGAACGAACGAACTGGTCGATGTACGCTCTTATCGAGAAGCAGAATAAGTGGTGTGACTAGACTGTCGTCTACAATCGAAGTACAGCTTGGTTATGGGAAGAAAGTAATTCTTGTTGATATATAAAATAAAAAGTCATAAATTTCAAGTGCATTATCCGATTTATTGTTGAATATGATTTTGTGAATTTGTACGAAACAGATATTCATCTATTTCGTACACATAACATCAGTAATTCTCTGAATGATTGAAGTGCTATAAAATATTTGTTCGATTTCTCATACCGCTCAATTATAATCGTGCATAATTTTTAGCGTCTCAGTTGTTATTAATTATCGAATTACTAATATAATGCATGCATTCGAATAAAGGCGTTTGAATTTGGCGGTTGTCGAGGCTGCGTTCAAATAATGTCGTATCATGTGGAGGCGCCACCATCGCCGCTGTAAAAAAACCGCTTGCAGCGATATCTATCATCATCACTGTTGACCTCTCTCTCCTTTTGTACGCGGGAACATATCGGCTCCCTTCAACGATCCTGAGTGTTATCGGTTCGTATCTTTAGTAAAAGAAACTTTAATTTCGTTTGGAAGTATGGAAAATACGGAAGGCGCGATGTTACAAACTTTTTGAACATATTAACATCGTAGAAAGTTTATTCCTTTTGTTTTATGTTTTTAAAAATTAGTCGCGATGCAAGTTTCCGGGAAATGAATCTTCGGCGCGATTTCCGTTTGGCCATATATCGTTTTTTTACGCATTTTATTCCATTGCTTTTTTTATACAGCATTTTTTTAGACAGCAGCGTATAATATTTGGCTTAATAAATTCTGCACGGAATATGGCCAATGAAATTCGAGAAATGGCGGCGATTTGTTGATCGCGCGGCTTAGCGGTCATTTGCGGTCAAACGTTGTTATTGTTCAACACCATCATAAAGAAAGATATTCGTTCGCATCGATCAGTGATATTTTGAACGGCAACGTGTACAGACCAAGTGTTTTACGTTCCTTTTTTTGCTTTTACATCATAGATAATCCTCGAACAGTAGTGATGTTCGAGGTCATTCATAGTCATTGCTCGAAAAAACGACAACGCGAGTCAACACATTCAAATCTTTTGTGTGTAACCTGAAAATCAATGCGTGTTCGGCATTTCGCGAGTTCGTGAAATGCCGGTAGAAAAGTGTGAGAAAAATTGAAGTCACGATGTTTGAAGACAAATTGAACTGATGCGATCGTCGATACCAAAATTTATTGCAAGGTTGAATTTGCTGTTGGTTTTTCCTGTTGACAATTTATCGCTTTACAATAAATACGCAAAATTCGAGAATCGGCGAGTCCTTTGTAAACTTGTAACTCGTTAAACTGAGCGACGCAGACAACTTTCTACACTAAAGTATTATAAGTATACCGCCCTGCTAGAAACAATAGTGTCTACGTGTATTCCTATTAAACTTTTCTGTAATTCTTTAGGAAAGATCATAACAATTAGATATATTGTACTTTTCTATCTCATCATTATTTCTTGTGTTAATTAAAACCAATTAGTCGTAAGACGTAGATTACTACGTCGATCGATATTTTTCCAAAAAGAACGGTGAAATTTGATCTTTTTCTTTCGTCCAGGTTTCTTACGTCTTTGAGCTGATTGGACGTTTCTAAAAAATCTCGTCTATCATCGAACTTCTCGTATTTATATTGTCCATAGTATCACTGAATTTGCTGTGTACCTACACCCGATAAAAAAATCTATCCTTAATCGCATTTCTGTTTCAAGCAGTCACAGGACCGCAGCGCCACTAGCGGCCAACTACGTAAGCGTCTCGCCACTACCATCGGCCACGATTGTCTGAAATTTCGCGTTGGCTAGCTCCAAATTCGTCGATTCTCAGGAATTAGATGGCAAAGCTCTTCGTGCCATAATCTCTTTTACCTTATTTCCCTTTGGTCGTAGATCGAGAACCTCTTGATGGCAAGCGGGTTCGGAACAGGCAGCCCGTTCGTGTACATCAGGGTGCTGAGAAAAACCGTGCCCGAAAGGCGTCCACATTTCGCCAAGGAAGGTACAGGCTACAATGAGAACAAGGAGATGACTCGTGGCGAGAATTTCTAGACGAGAACGTGCCGGCTCATCTTCTCATTCGTATGTTAGCCCGATACTTGGTTAGCCAATGTGGATGACTTTACGTCTTTTGATGGGCAGGTGAGGAGTCTTGGCGAGTGTCAAAGGTATATATATATGTGGCTATATATAGAACATACATCGGCTGTACGAGCATATATATACGTATATATAATTAGGTATAATCGTTGGTCGATAGCGTTTCTATAACCTCGTTATGGGCGGCCATTTCACTCTCCCACTTTGCCTTTCAGCGGCGTCTCTGTATCGTCGGTAACGTGGCCTCGGCTTCCTCGTCGCCGTCGTCTTCGTCGTCGTTGCCGTCGTCGAGAGAGAACACCCTCCGTTCACACGTGATCCGCGTCGACGCCTCCACAAGGACTCCGCATTCCGCGGATTCTCTACCAGGCAAACATGTACGTGACGAAAGTTGCTGCTTCATCCGAGAGGCGTACATACTTTCAATAATAATAATGATGATAACGATAGTCACCATGGGGTAAACTGAGACATTGAGAGTAACCTCGAGAGACCTGTTTTTGGCCTATCGAGAATTGAAGCAGTTTTTTTTAGAGGTGGACACATAATATGTGGGACAGGGCAAATATAATATAATGTTGGTACATCCTAATGATTTTTAAGACTGGGAGTTCTTTTATTTCACTTAGTAACTATTATTTGCATTATTAGCCAATTAAAAATAAATTTCTTTATTTTAGAGTTTTACCAATCATGGGATATTCTGGAAAAGTCTTCTTTATCATCGACAATATGAGATGGCAGTGGTTTTATAAATACGACTTATCGGTATGATTTTTATATGAGATCAACCAAAAAAGTATTTCATTCAACCTGTATGTTCTTTTTTTCAGTAATACGAGGGACTGAAATGCCTCATCGGAACACGTGGTCGAAGTGATAAGCGAACATAGCATCGATGGAGTTAACGCGCGAGTCCCTCCGCGTCATGAAGTCCTGTTATATGCGCGGGCTCCTTATACGGTTGTAGGTGGACGGAGCACGCTTTCGTCGGTCTCTCGCTCCTCCCACTTATCGCCGACGCGCTTCCCCCTCCATCTGTCGACGGTTTACCCCCGCCATTGTGACACGCGGCAGTCGAGAACTGCGGAGATGCCGAAACGTTTTCCCCCCTTACTCCGCCGGTTCTCGTTCAGCTTGTTGGACGACGCGGATCTCCAAATAATGAAATCTTCAACTATGTGATGTTTTGACCCCTTTGCCCCGGTATATTCACCACGAACAATAGTATAAAAGGTAAACTCTGTCCTATCTCATTTCATTCGAAAATTCAACTTACGAGGGATTTTTTTTCTTCTTTTTAATGATATTTGCAGTTCAACAAATTCTACATAATATCAATGGATGAATATATATTAACCAATTAGTAGAAAAAAATGCTTCTTTATACGATAAACTAGAAAATTAATCTTCTCGCCAACTTTTAATTCCGGATTATTTTTTAATAGCCAATTCTTTGAACAATGCTTTTTTATTGCCTCGACATTTGTTTTAAACTGAAACGAAAGAATCAAGTTTGTTTTTTAACAATGTTTCAGGAACTCCGGCACAATCGTTGCAAGAAGTTAAAACGCAGAACGTTACGTTCTTCCTCTACGCCTTATCGCGCGCTTCGCAGACAAGAGAATTCTATTGCGACCGATCAGCCACGTACGCCACACTCGACTGAATTTTCACGCAGTATCTGCGTCCTTTGTATAGGGAATGGAACGTGGCGATGGAAGAGAAGAGAAGGTGGTCGTCGAGGCGGTTTTGGTGGGCAAGCGCGCAACGACTGCGCGAGTCGTCTGCGGATCGTCGCCAATCTATCGGGATAACATGAAAGCCGACTGGTCTCTCGAACGCGCTTGCTTTCCAGTCGATTTGCCTCGAGGCGAGGAAAAATAAAATTAAACTCTGCGGGTAAGAATAGTCTTCGTCTCGGGGAGTGAGTTTGAGTCGTCGTGAAAATAGGCGAACTATAATTTATGCGACATCTGTCGGTGAGAATAAGTAATTAGATCAATGTTTGAAGATAAGATAAGTGGTTAATCGTTGGAAATGGTAATATGAAAATTTAAGGGAAGAATTAAGGAATAATATTGTTTTATGATGGATCTTGGTGAATCGTCATTAATATTAATAAAATTAACTTTATTAACTTTTAAATTAAAATGTTTGAAGATAAGATAAGTTGTTAATCGTTGGGAATGGTAATATGAAAATTTAAGGGAAAAATTAAGGAATAATATTGTTTTATGATGGATCTTGGTGAATCGTCATTAATATTAATAAAATTAACTTTATTAACTTTTAAATTAAAATGTTTGAAGATAAGATAAGTTGTTAATCGTTGGGAATGGTAATATGAAAATTTAAGGGAAAAATTAAGGAATAATATTGTTTTATGATGGATCTTGGTGAATCGTCATTAATATTAATAAAATCAATTTTATTAACTTAATTAAATTAAAATGTTTGAAGATAAGATAAGTCGTTAATCGTTGGGAATGGTAATATGAAAATGTAAGGGAAAAATTAAGGAATAATATTGTTTCATAATGGATCTTGGTGAATTGTCATTAATATTAATAAAATAAATTTTATTAACTTAATTAAATTAAAATGTTTGAAGATAAGATAAGTCGTTAATCGTTGGGAATGGTAATGTGAAAATTTAAGGGAAAAATTAAGGAATAATATTGTCTTATGATGGATCTTGGTGAATCGTCATTAATAGTAATAAAATAAATTTTATTATCTTAATGAAATTAACATGTTTGAAGATAAGATGAAGTCGTTAATCGTTGGAAATGGTAATATGAAAATTTAAGGGAAGAATTAAGGAATAATATTGTTTTATGATGGATCTTGGTGAATTGTCATTAATATTAATAAAATAAATTTTATTAACTTAATTAAATTAAAAGTTCACCATTAGTAAATTAATTTAACGATTGGTAAAGAAATTCAATTTATTTCTCTTATATCATTTTCGTAACACACTTTTGTAACACGCTTAAAAAGTCAGACCTCATCTTCCACCACTTGACGAAGTATCACCGAATTTGACATTGCGAGACCGACGACCTGTGTAAACAATAGTTTCCAACATTTAAAAATAAATATATTTACAAACGATCAAAATCGAGAATCAAAAATTTGTATTTGAAAAAATAATTATCGAGTCGATGAGAAACTTTTGATTTGATTAACAAATGCAATGAAACTCACGGATTTGAAAGTCTCCAAGGATAGAACGTAGAAAGGACCACCTGTTAGTAGAATTTCTTTTTGGGCTCGTAACATAAACATTTGTAATAGAAAATTAATATTCCGTATGACTCGTCTATCGTTGTCGTCTCTGTTCCCATTGCTGCAGGTCAATTGTTCCCAGCTGCACATATAGACAGAGTCCGCGAGCTGTAAACCCTGAAAGTAACAATAACGATCATAATTGCAATTTTGCATCTTTCGAATTTTATCGATCAATCCATACAAAGTTCACCAACCAACGTCTGAATTTCCGTTGCGTAATAACAGTAGACAAATAGTTGGACGATGACACTGAGAAAATACTCGAGCATGCTCCACAATTTCATGATCGTTCTCAGATTTGTCTATATAAAAAAAAAATTAAACGAAAGATTACAAGATAATTTTGTCGAAAAAACAATTTCTCTAATTATTGAATTTTATTTTTCAGGTGAACGATGGAAAAGGTCGTGTAATTACGTTAACTTCCACGGTCGAGGCTTCCAATGACACCATGCAGAGGATGATGATGCTTTCGAAGCATTGTACAAACATTACTGGACACGCGAGAATCTCCAAAGCCTCTATAAATCTGTACAGACAAAATTCTCAGACAACGGTACGTATCTTCAATTTTTCTTCATTGAATCGAATGATAAAAGGAATGATCAATCTTACGTTAAAATTTGAGAATGATAAAGTACGCAATTTTTCAATTTCGTTTCGAATTCCAGACTCGCTCGGACCACTCTGTAAACAAATATCCGAATTTATGGGAATGAAATATTGTCGTTATGCGTTATGAAGAAACGCACCTCCACGTCTCTTCGGTGTCTTTGACGTCGACGACGGAATCATTGAGATAACGCAAATGGGCGCAGACCATCATGAGCGACGAGATGTACAAAACGTCGTATGTCACGGATCCCATTGCGGAACCGAGTCCACCGATGAATTGCAAGAGAAAGAGGCAGGCGTAACCGGTGTTATCGTCAACTTTCCAAGGATGCCAACCCAAATATGGAAGATTCCTCGTTCTCGGGCTCGTCTCGTTCATGTACGACTGTTTCGCGAAACCGTTCTCTCTCATCTCGAGAATAAGAGGATTCGAGCACCAGTGCAATATCCCATAGGTGCACAGCCACATCCAACCGAAGATAAATCTTTGATAGTGCGTTTGAACGCTCTTCATCTCGATTTTGTATTTTCTCCAACCTGAGATTTCGAGGAATGATAGAAGAAAGGAACACCGAAGATATAATTAGCTCGTGAATGAAAACAGAAAAATTTTGGAAAAATTAACTTCAGTTTTCTCGGTATGAAGAAAATATTCATTTTTTTAATTACAAGTTTTTTTTTATTGAAATTGATTCACCTGCCTAAATCGTTGTTGTTGATTTTCAGAGAAAGATAATGGCATTGCTCGAGGGCCTCGACGAGTCGGGCGATCTCTTCGAATTTCCAAATGCAGTACGTCCACTTCACAAGACCGATGCATTGCAGACACAGCGGTCCGACAACCGCGGCGAAACTCGTGAGATCGTTAAGAGCTTTATTGAAATCGACGATACCGAAAGCTATGATCGTAACGTCCGAGCTCAAAAAACAACCGACCGACA
The DNA here is from genome assembly GCA_946811545.1 of Netelia fuscicornis. Lineage (NCBI taxonomy): Eukaryota > Metazoa > Arthropoda > Insecta > Hymenoptera > Ichneumonidae > Netelia > Netelia fuscicornis. Next base: position 46,095,479 of record OX328013.1, read on the forward strand.
AACTAACCAGAATATTTTTGCTCCAGGAGAAAGTATCGGCTTTCCAAATTTTGCAGTATCTCATGAAATTCAACAAAGCTCCTATGTAGGTCTCAAACGTCGGTTCGTCCACCGTAGAACTCATTTCTCATGATATCTGAAATTATTTTCAATCATTCGCCAGACACTCGATCAAAAATCTTTGTATAGAAAAGAAAACATGATTGAATGTTAGAAAACGTAAACAATTTTGTCCAAAACGAATCGATTGGATTGTTCAAGTTGCTTTGAAACTAAAAAAGTAAATTTTTTGTTTGAAGTACATTTTCGATTGTACGACCGGGTGTAAGTACACTCGAGTACCAGGAGTCTTTGCGAGAAGTAATGTCGAAGAGAAATACCGTCTCTTTTTCTGAAAAGAACTCATTTTCTACCTCCTCGCGAGCACGAGGAGTTCTTGTCGCTTTCCCACGTACGCGATGGTTCTCGTGACCATCTTACACGAAATATAAAACGTCGAGAGTGTCCTGTATGCGTGTACTCGCACTTACCGGTCCACGAAACCGGCTCTTATCTCGCATATTCCCCTGTCTCTTGTACTCTCGACAATTACGCGAGTTACGTCATACCGTTGGAAATTCACATAACGCGAACGTGTGGTACGTCCATGAAAGGGTTCTTGTAGCGTGACTCGAATAATCTCAAGCGCACGGTACTCCGCACGAATTCGGAGACCCAATTTTTTTGCTCAAATTTCTCTCTACGTGCGAGCGATATAAATATGCGATTATATTTAATACAAATCAAAGAATGAATTAAATATTAATTGTAACAATTTAAATAATATTGTAAAAGTTTAATCAGAGCGAAATTTTGGTGCTGGTAAAATCGCAGATAGAGAATAATTTAAATGTATAAAACTTGTACTCACGTTGCATTAAGCGAAAATTTAAGTTAAGGTGTGGATGTTATTGGAGATAAATTTTGGCACCAAAACTCGCTAAGAGTCTTGCGTCGAGGACCATAGGAGAATTGAATCGAGTAATGTAAATGATAGTAGCGAGGGTCGACGACTGAAGGGATGAAAAGTGTCTTCATCCCTCCACGTATATTTCAACTAGCTTGCGTTGATCGTGATCGTTAATAATTCATCGATCAATTCGTTCCTCCCTCTTTCATCCAGGAATTTATCGCCGAGTAATTCCTTTCGTTCTTGCTGTATCTGGAAACATATTGGATGAAATATTAACGTGCGACACGGGACAATCTCACGGTGTGGTCTCTCATTAATCTTTATAACGTGAAGGTACTTATTAGAGTGCAATTTAAGGTAGCTTGGAGACAATGTAAATTTTCATTCGACCAGGAAGATGTTCCATTTCGAATGAAAATTGTCAGGTGCTGTGTTTAGAAATAATATATTTATGCGTTCAGTGCAAAGGTAGAATGCAGGGAAGGAAGGAGACCCTACAACTTCCGGTAGTCTAGCAAATTATACGTTGTAAAAAAAAATCTTTTGTACCTTTGTCAAACGGTAAATTATCGACATCTGTGGAAATGTCCACTGTGCACGAGGCTTCTTGAAATTTGTCTTTCACACTCGTGACACTAGTCCTCGGTACAGCTCAGGAAGCGTGTTTGAATTTGCTCGCATTTACATTTATTTACGTATTTGCCTTGCAACGTTTTAAAAAAATTGTTGAAAGTTTCTATTTCGTAAATAAGTTTTACTAATCTTGTGTATTCCGAATTGATAAAAAGTGTGTGTAGCCCTTTAAATTTCTCGTTAAACTGTTAACTAATAATTATTCTACAAAGTGCCAATTTTCTTTTTCTCATAATTATTCATTGATTCATAAAAGTCGAGATTAATTAAATTTTCTATTAATTTCGTGAACGTTTGTAATACAATTTTACATTGTGTGTATACAAAATTACATTATATTTAAATATATTTGAAAAACTTTTTGTTGATACCAAGAGAGATAATGTTTTTTTCTCTAAACATTTATTCTCATCTTCTGATTTTTTTTTGAGATTTCTCGTTTCAGTTTATTTTTATTTCTTTGTTCTTGAATTTTATTGATAATAAAATCTCGGTGCGAAATTCCATTGTTTTATAATGTTTTTAATAATTATTTTACAAAGTGCCAATTTTCTTTCATAATTATTCATTAATTCATAAAAGTTGAGCTTAATTCAATTTTCTATTAATTTCGTGAACATTTTTAGTACCCTTAAAATTTACATTACATTTATACAAAATTACATTATATTTAAATATATTTAAAAACAAATTTGTTTATACCAAGAGAGATAATGTTTCTTTTTCTCTAAACAATTATTTTCATCTTCTCCTGATTTTTTTTGACAAAGATATTTTTCGATACAGATTATTTTGATTTGTTTGTCCTTGATTTTTATTGATAATAAAATCTCGGTGCGAAATTGCATTATTTTATAATGTTTTGGGTTTCCTGAGCGAACATAATATAATTACCCATTAATTTTATAAACGTTTTTAATACTTATAAAAATTTACATTACATTTATACAAAATTACATTATATTTAAATATATTTAAAAACAAATTTGTTTATACCAAGAGAGATAATGTTTCTTTTTTTCTAAAAAATTATTTTCATCTTCTGATTTTTTTTGACAAATATTTTTCGATTCAGATTATTTTGATTTCTTTGTCCTTGAATTTTATTGATAATAAAATCTCGGTGCGAAATTGCATTATTTTATAATGTTTTTAATAATTATTTTACAAAGTGCCAATTTTCTTACATAACTATTCATTAATTCATAAAAGTCGAGCTTAATTCACTTTTCTATCAATTTCGTGAACATTTTTAATACCCTTAAAATTTACATTACATTTATACAAAATTACATTATATTTACATATACCAAGAGAGATAATATTTCTTATTCTCTAAACATTTATTTTCATCTCCTAATTTTCTTTGACAAATATATTTTTCGATTCAGCTTATTTTAATTTTTTTATCCTTTTAATTTTATCGATAATAAAATCTCGATGCGAAATTTAATTATTTTATAATGTTTTGGGTTTCCTGGTCCACGAAGTATATGCGACTCCACCAGAAAGAGGTACCAACTGGCACACTATATAACCGTATATACAGTTATAGCATCGAATTGCCCGAAAGCCCGTCCTCCATACCGAGGCCCGGTCTCTGTTTTCGGACCTACACGTATATAACGAACGAGAGAGTGAGCGAGCGAGACGAAAATATCCGTACCCCTCCTCCATTCGCGTTGGCTTTCGTCGACCTCACCCGTCCTCTCGTTACCCCTCGTCGTACACGAGTGAAACTCCCGGGAGTGCGCGGTGGACCCGGAGAACTCTACTTTAGTGATGGTGCCCTGCCGCTCGCGTTGTCCAAAGCGTTGCCAAAATTCGGCAATGATTGATGGCTATTACCCCGGGCCAAACTCATCCCACTTCTCTCACCAACACTTTTTCCAACCTCGAGGACGAGATCGCTCGTACGAATTCGTTTCCGTTGTTTTCGGTTTGGTTAAGAACGCATCGGGCCTCTTCGATGATAGCCTTTCGATAAAAAGCGTGGCGCCCGCTGTAACGAAACTGAACCAGGAGCGTAGGAGTTGTACACCGGAGCCCCGGGCTAGCGAATTGGGAATTTCTCTTACTATAAAGTGTGAATTTTGTTTTCCAGTTTTTTTTATTGTTTATTAAATTTTTATTTTCTAATCACAAACATTTTTATTATTTAAGCTTTCTATTTGCAAAATTTTCGGTAATTTATTTAAATTAATAAGAAAAAAAATTATTTTAGTAAGATTGACAATCAACGATGAATTTTAAATTCAAATAAATTGCTCCATTTATCAACCTGTTTAATTTTTTACCTCACATAAAAAAATAAAAGCGAATTGAATGATTAAAAAAAAAACGCTGATTTTCCCGAATTAATTTTTTTTTCTCAATCGATGAAACAAAATCCATTTTCGATAAATTACAATTTCAAGTATAGACCGTTAAATCTACAGAATTCTCAATGAGTTTTTGAGATTCGTGCGTCTTGTATGAGGTTGTACATTCATTGTCAGACTGGCGCACAGTAAGAGTCAGTCTTATCGTCTCGAGTGAGCTACGTGTTTTCTCGAGGCTCTTCTTTATCAGTTACTGCAAGCGCACACCGCCGCGCTGTCTTCGCTACCGCAAGTGTTCCGAGAGTCTCCGGAGTGAAACGAGAGATTGTGGGATCGTACCTTGCAGCCCGCTGTGCGAGAGAGATGGGGGTTATGCATATGTATGTATATATATATATTTATAAAATCATATAGCGTGATATTCTATATAAAAATGTATAGATATACAGATATATATATTTATATGTATATGTATGTAGGTGAGCGAACGAGGGGCATCGCGGGAGGTACTGCAGATTTTGCAGGTGAGCTTGCATCTCTCGGGAGAGTCGAGAGAGAGAGAGCGAACGGTAGAGTTGGTACAGAGGGCAGTCCAACGCGCTCTGCCTCTTCGCTTCTCTGTTCGCCGTTGCCGAAGCAACATGCAACGCTCTTTATTAACAACAATTAACATTCATACATTGTTTATCCGTCGCTACTTTTCGCTATAATCGCGTAATTTTAATTAAAACGACGATCGAGCTAAATGATTTGATTCTAGATGCGGTGGGAGAGGAAGAGAGAGGAAGAGAGAGAGAAAGAAAAAGTTTGTGCACTCCGGTCGGTCACAATTTGGACAAACGCGTGGCCAGATTTATGAAGCACGAGGATTCGTACGGAACTCGGGGAACTTCATCAGGAAATCATATAAACACCGTCGGTATAATCGCGAGAGTACGAGGTGGCTAGGCTACCGTCCCGCTGCAACGAGAGGAGCGACCTCGTGCTGCAGGTCTCCGCATCTATTCTTCATATCTATATACATATAGGTATTTTATGGCTGAAGTATTCGCCCGGGAGAACTGACTCTATGCGCAAACTCCGCACGGGCAATTCTATATTATATATTATATTCAAAGGCCTTCGCGTTTATACATATATAAAATGAGACACGACAGTGGCAATGGAGAACAGGAATACAGCAGGGTGAAATATAAAGCCCCAGGGACTTTCAATGGATATAATAAAAGCTGCGACAGTATTTGTACGGGAAAATGGGGACAGCCCCTTCGCACTTTCCGAGAACATTTTTTAAGGTTATTCTTAGTATTTGTTTTTTTTACCAGAAGTCAAAGTTATCGTGTGAACAGTTGGAAGATTGAACAATGGCAGTTGGAGAAAAGTAAGTTCGAAAGGGATGAGCGGTTGGAAAATAATTTCTAAGTTTATGAGTTTTTAAATTAAATAGTTATACGATTCGGACATTGTGAATTCTAAGAAGAAAACAATTATTTTCATACTTTATAAAAAAGGTCTCTTCATTATAATGAAATACATATTTGGTATAAATTTCGGATTGATCCGGTCATTGGTTGCTGAGAATAGAGTGCGGACGGACGGCTCCTGTGACGAAAACTTTTGGAAGGCAATATTAATAGGCACTTTTTTAAATATATATTTTTTTTGTTAAATATTTATATATTATAGTGAGTGCCTAAAAATGAGTAAAGAATCGAAAAATGTCCTTGAACGAGATAAGATTATTAATATCGCAAAGTTAAAAAAGCATAAACGTCACAGAGGTAATAAAAAAATTGAAATGTAAGCAGGAGTTGAGAAAAAAATATTTTCATAAATCACGAGATAAGACAGTTTTATTTTTCGTCGCGAGCGACGAATGCATTCTTCGCGTGTGCCGACCCGTCTCACGGTTGCGTGTATCGCCTCTTGGCCACGATGTAGGACAAATTCATATACACATTCGGCGGGTTTAGCAAGAGCTGTTGCCAACTCGCGCCACGATCTCGTTGCACGGTGTGCGACGCGTGTTTAAAAGAGAGCAAGCACGATATGCCGCAAACGGCCGGTTGTTGGCGTACGCCATGATCGGGAGAACAGAAGACAGGTGGCGTAACACTCGTTTTCAGTGTCGCCTTTGCGCGGGAAACACGCAAGGCTGTAGGCGTCCTCCCGCCATCAGCCAACAGGGACGATGGTGGGGAGAACGTGAAACCGCTCGTACGCCAACGAGATCGTTCTTACGAATTTCAGTCGTGAGATTCTCGTGAGATATTTTACTACCAGCAGCTTATTTCTGTTATCCTGTCCCAAAGATTTACCAGTCTCCGGTTATGTTTGATGCACCATTGTGCCTTTGATTACGGTAGGTTAGTTGCATCGCGAGCGTCACAATCTGAAACGTCGTCGATGCCATTCGTCGACGTAATCGTGATCGAGAAATACGTCATGAGTGGTGGCGAGAGTGACAACAGTTTTGCCTTCTCGAACTCGTCCGAGATGTTTTCGAGGCCTCGAGTCTCGTTCTCGGTCTTTCTTCTACTCGAGTGAACGGCTTTTCGGAGATAAGGAAAGAACGTCTCGAGTTAATTTGGCCTAGTGGAGACGAGACGTCTTATTATTGTTATTATTATGTTTTTTTTTTATTGAACGATTTCGATAGAAACCGGCTATTGGCCTGTGCAACGTTTTCGTATACGAAAAGACATTGTAGATTTTTGTTTGTTTCTTTTAGGTCTTGGATTTTGCATCGTTGCTCGTTTTCTACGGTCTTCTCGGGTCATTCGTGAATTGGACGAATAACGCGCGCGACCTGGCGAGCGAGAGAGGCATGATAGATAAACCGGTTGGAGCGAAAGATAGTGGATAAAGTCGAGAACGAGGATACTTTTGTATCAGAGAAGCAGAATTGGCCAAGAAGCGTAAGCTGGTCTCGCATTGCCATCGTCGCGCAGTTCGTGGTGGATGGTCGATGCGAATCGCTCCTGTTGGTACGAACATTGATCTATGTTTTCTCTCTTTTTTTCTTTCATATTTATACATTTTTATTTACAGAATTTATGAATTAACATCGTTGTACATCGAATCTAGGACGGAGAGTTTTCGACAAGATCTTGGAATAAATTGGTCATCGATACGATGTCCCAACTTCTCTTGGATTAAATTTGTTTTTTTAATTTAGTAACGATTAATCGTAGATCTCATTATCTCTTCTCACGAACGGCAGTGATTGACATTTATCATTCTTATATTCTTGGATGTATTAAAAAAAAAATCTCACTAGACGATACACAGTCGCTTATACTTTGTTACATCTCGGCGTACAAAAGAATTCAAAAATTAATTGAGCTATGTGACATTGAGCTAGAAAAGGATTCTTTTTTTATATATATATGTATATATAAAACAGGAAACTGGGACGAGAAAGATTGATATTTTCTACGAATAATTTAAGACGGAGGTGTTGTACTTTCCGATCGAAGCTGCGAGGGTGCAGCTTCGCTGTACGCAATGTCAAAAACGCTTTTCTTTTCCAGAAGTTGGCCGTGACGAAGTTTGTTTGTTCCTTGAGGTTGTTGATGAACGATACCGGGCTCGTAGCGCTCCAGAGGATGTCCTGAGTCCGTGGGAAGGCTTGAGTCTTGCTCGGGGATTAACTCCTCGTAGGGATGAGGCGATATTTGAGGCGAGGTATGGGGTACCGGAGGTGGATGAAGATAAAATGGCGTTGGTGGCATTTTCTCGTATTTGTATTCCGAGTGTTGAACAAGGTGATGATGATGATGATATCGTGAACCGGTTGAGATGGAGGCTAATGGCGTTGGTGGTTTTTCAGGTGCGAAAATTTGTATCTGTGGCTCGTCGGATTCTTCGCCCTGAGCCTTTCTCAATTTACGACCTTGACGAACTATCGCCTTCAGTTGTTCCGACTCGACGTTCACCAGAGGCTTGATTTTTCTTCTCTTCGAGGGCGTCAGTTCTGGCATTTTGGGATCGAAGATCCTCTTGTCGTCCGGGCCGCCCTTGAACCATCTCTGTCTCGTGCTCTTTCGCAGCCACTTTGGTCTCTCCTCTTCCCCATCGACGTCTCTTCGTTCCTGTCTCTTCCGCTCCATCTCTTCGCGCTTTAATTTGTACCATTCCATGTAACGCGATTGACTCTCAATCACCGGCGCCTCCGCTTCTTTCCGGTGCTTTCCAACTTTCCGAGGAGTGGGAGTTTTCTCCATGGCTATTGGAGTCGTTGAAAATTGATCTTCATTGGAGTCTGCCGTCGTTTCACCCTTTTCCAGTTTCTCAACTATTTGATCTTCGGAGTGAAGATCAACTTCTTTCGAATCTTTTGCGTCACTTGCTACATCGACAAACTCCATCGCTGGTTGACTTGTTTCACTCGTGCTAGGCTCTTCGTATACCTCAGTAGGCTTTCCGATATCCACAGGTTCGATTTTGTCTTCTGCCAACAGGGAGGTTTGTTCCCTTGTTTCCTCGGAAACTGGTTCTACCTTTTCTGTATCAGTCGCTTGTTCAACGAGACTTGGAATTTCGAGACTCTTTTCAACACGCAGTTCCGGTTTTTCTTCTAAATCTTTTTTATCACCTTCGTCTTCCTTTTCAGATCTAGAAACTGAACTCGAAGCTCTGGATTCTTGTGGCTCATGGATAGATGGCTCTTTCGATTCATCCGTTTTTTCTTTCGATTCATGGACAATTTCTTCATCGTCCTTCGTTTCATCACCCAGAGAATCTTCAATTGTTTCTTGCTCATTCTTTTCATCCCCTTTCTCAGCTCTTTCGACTGTATGTAACGAAATCAATTTTTTACTTTCGATTTTTCCTGTTTTCTCCTGGATCTTCTTTACACGAGAGTCCTTGAGTTTTTCTCGCTTGGGACGAGTCTCTATAGGCCGTTTAGCAACTAATTTTTCATCCCCCTCATGAGGTAGAATCTTTTTTGGGCTCTCCAGTTTTCCTTTTTCCTCTGGTTGCACATCTTTTTCTGGACGATCTGTTTTCCTCCACGTTCGTCTAACTCGATCGGTTCGCGACAATGGTTCAGCCACTTCTTCAATCTTAAGACGTGCAGGACGTTGTTGTGGCTTAGGGTCTCGAGAACGCGTCAATTGTCCAACTACTGTCGTTTGTTTCACAACCTTTGAAGCCTCATCCTTCATTGTTTTTACTTTTCGCTCTTTCTTTGGTGATATCGTCTTCGTTACCACCGCATGCGCTTTTTTAAAGCCTCTGCTAGCATCTTCCTTCGAGGAATCTTTTTTCCTCATCACCCCCTTCGTTTTTGCTCTAGGGTCTGGTTTTTTAACCCCATCAGTGGTCTCTTTTTTTAATTCTACAGGCAACTTCATTTTTACACCTGTAGATGGCACATCCATTGCTCCAGTTTCTGGTTCTTCTAGAAAATGGTCTCCTTCAGTCTGTTCCATTATTTGCATTTCTTCAGACAATGCGGTGGAATCCTCTACAGATTTTTTGGATGTGTCTGTTTCTGGAAGGGAAGCGAAGCCATCAGCATCAGCGGGTAATGTTTCTTGGCGAATTTGATAAAGTTGTTGTACCTTTTCCGTTGCAGGTTCCTTCTCGCTCTCTTCCTGTGTTGGACTTTCCAGTTTGCTAATGTCTTCTTGAACATCTAGCTTCGAAGATTCTGTATCCATTTCCGGTATTTCGGCCACTGCGGGTAGTGGCAAAACGTCGGGACTTGGCTCACTCTTTTCTGGAGCTTCTGTTGAAACGGGATCGGAAGGCATTGGAGTGATATCTTCTTTAGAAGGCAGATCTGAAGTACTTGCTGTGGTATCTTTCTCAGGAATTAGACTAGGCGTACTTATTACCGTGTCCTTTCCAATTTCCGGAGTCTTAGGTTGATTTTCGCTTGCAGATTCATCAGGCAGTTCTACTATTTCTACCTTATCCGGACTTTGGAGCGTTACACTGGGCTGTTCTGCAACTGGAGATATTTCTGGAGGTGGTTCTTTCGGTTCGACATGTTCGATCGTCTCTGAATGAACGAATTTGTCTTCAACCACCGTAGGAGGTTTTATATCTTCAGATCCTGAGATAGGTCGATGTCGGGGGGTTCCGTAAGGTCTTGCAGTTAACATTGTCTTGCTGGAAGACTCGCTGGAGTCGCTATCCTCCGCATCCTCCAACATTGTTCGGGATAATTCCACGAGATTTATCGTCGGGACATCCACATTCATTCTTAATTCATCAGTTTTTTCTACTTGAGGCACATCCACGTATGATTCATCTACCATTTTGTTAGGACTCGATGGCACTGTCAATAATTTGGCATCGACAAAAAGTGCATCTGCGATGCCGTATTCCTTCTGGGAGGGCCCTTCAATTATGATTTCTTCGTGGCGTGGTGATGTTACTCCTGGAGATTTTGCTTCAGGGATGGTTGAACTTGACTCTTCAATTGAAATTATCTTTTCATCGGAAATTTTCATATCCGGTGGTGGCACAATGGGGATCGGGTCAATGTGAGCTTCAACTGATTTTAAATGTCCCTCGACTGATGGCAAACGAGACTCAACTGATTCTAAATGATCTTCAACTGTTTCTAAATGGCCTTCCGTCGAGTGTAAAACATCTTCTGATTTTAAATGACTTTCTACGAATTTTAACGGATCTTCCACTATTTTCAAATGCACTGGTTCGGTTTTTGGAGATTCTGTAGGCTCTACAGTAGCTTTCGAAATATCGGTCGTCTCTTCTACTTTAACTATTGTCTCTAATTTTATTTCCGGTTCATGACCGGACTCCTTTGGCATAGTTTCTGATTTTATTTCCATTTGCATGGGAATAGGGGATTCATGGAGAACAGGCGTTGAACTATCAGCCTTCCTTGGAGAATGGTCGGATGGTTCATCAGTTTTGATAGAAATATTTTCGCTTGTAGGTAATTCTTCAGAATCTGGCATTTCCTTTAACTCCATGCTTTGAGAACCTTCCGATAGTTCTATAGGTCGTTCAATGGTTTCACGTTTTTCAACGATTTTTGTATCGTCTTCTCTATGAATTACTGGATCCCCTGACACTTGTTCTTCGGATGATTGCGATTGCAGTGTCTCGTATGAAATCTGATCTTTCCGACCCTGGGTATCACCAAAACCCTTCAAATCTGCACCGGAAAAGCTATCGAAATTGTCAGAAAACATTTCACTCTCTTCCGACCGCTGATCAACTTTTGTTTCTTCCACAATTCTTTGCATTTTTTCATCCTCATCCGTCTTAATTTCTTCTCGCTCTTTAAAATCTTCTGAATCTTCACTCTTAATACCCTCAGAAATTTGTTCATCCTTCGAAACATTTGGACTTTCTTCGCTCTGTTTCTCTATCGCAACTAGACCAAGCACGATGTCCTTAATCTTTTCAGCTTCTTCACTGATCGAATGATAATGAACTTGCAAAGATTGCGTACTGTCTTTCGTTTCATGAGCTAAGAAGTCGATCACTTCTTCTTTAGGGACCGTCAATACTGTCTGCTCATTGGATTCAGATAATTCTCTTTGCAACAAGTCATCAGATTTTTTACCTATAATTTCTTCCAACCGCGTTTCCTCATCTTTTTCAAAGTCCTCACTTTTTGATATTTCTATAGCTTCAGGCACGGTTTTTAATAATAATCCCGGAATCTCTGGTACTTTTCTCTCAATTTCTGTCACTGTTGCTTCGATAAAACTCTTCTCACTAGGCTTAGTTTGTGAGATTTGAGCCGTTTCATCATGTGACTGTTCTCCATAGGTTTCATTTACTTTTGCTAAACTTTTCCCTCCTTTTGATGTTTTATCCGAGTGCTCACTAGCCTCTCCATTACTTTTCCTGATTTGCGATTTTTTATCTGACTTCTCAGTAGTATCTCCGCTACTTTTTCTTTCTTGGGACTTTTTATCAGATGTTTCACTGCTCGCTACAGTGCTTTTTCTCTCCAGCACATGCCTCTCTTTTCTCTGTCCTCTCTTTTCTTTCAAATTGTCCGAACTCGAACTTTCACCAGGCTGTACACTCTTTGGTTCCAACGTTCCAGTACCATACCTCTTCGTTCTCATCGAGTCCCTCTCGCTCTTCCACGATTTAATCGATCCCTTCGAAGCACTGTCCGAGGTGTCCTTCCCCTCTGCCGACTCTTGCGGGAGGGCTAAGTGTGCCATTTTAGTGGGTTCCTTGTATTCCACCTTGCCCTGTCTCTTTAATTTCGCATTGGAAGTTTTCACAAGGACTTGTCTCTGTTTTTCAACACGAGTAACTACAGGACTCGGTTTTTTAATTCTTTCAACAATTTCTTCAAAATCCGAACTTCCGGTGCTTATTGTCTGGCTCTTTCGATACTTGGACGGCTGTCTAGTCTTGTCACCAAGTTCATCACGAATTTTGGTTTCCTTGGTCGAGGTGCTCTCTGTAAGGGTTGTTCGTGGGGTGGATTTTGATCGTTTATCCTTCGATACGTCCCCTGTTTTGCCAGCTTTCCTAGTCTCCATCGATTCTATTTTTCTCTCAATTTTTTTACCACTCATCATCGACTTCTTGCCTTTGTCTTGCGAATCCGTCTCGCTCTCGTTGCTGCCCAGTACCATCTTCTTCCCAGCTAATCTCGACAGTTTCTTGCTCAAGGAGCTCATTTCTTTCTCCAGAATTCGAAAACTTGGTTCAGTAACGCTCTCGTGTTTTTCCCTCTTTTCAGGAACGGTGCTCCTTCCATCCCGTAGCTCCATCGATGAAGAGTCTTCGGGATGTCCTTTCCCTTCATTGCTGTACTCTTCCTTCGAGTTGGAATCATCCGGGTCATGTCGCCTCCTGGCCGTGATTGGAGGATCACCATTTTCATCCAAGGAGTCCGATATTTCCCGCAGAACTTCCGGCTCCAGGGAAATCCTTCGACTATCCTTAAAATCGCGTATCTTCCTGCGTAAGAAATTTGTCCTCTTTTCCGATCCGTACTGCATCTCCTCTTCTTTTATGGGTGATTTCATCCATAGTGTCCTGATCTTTCTTGGTTCCCCATCCGCATATCGCTTCTTCGATTTCTTTCTCCTCATTCTCGCGTCTTCCTCCGACTCGTCATTGTCGCTCCGACTCCTGTTCGGCAACTCTGTTTGAGTCGCTGCAGTTCTGTCGGTTTGCGTCGCGATCGCGACTTGTCCAGGCAAGCTCTGTGTTTCGAGATAACTGGCCGAGTCTATCATGGCCCCACCACCAACTTCTCTTCCGTCTCGTTCCATCAAGAGCCTCGTTAGGAGGGCGTTCTGTCGAGCGAGCTCCAGATCGTGAATGGAATAATGCTGAAGATTGACGGCTTGTTTCGAGGTCTGTTCCTTAGGTTTTTCCACCAGTACTTTGCCGGGAAGTCCATGAACTAACAAAGTTGCGCCTTGAACAAGTTCCTGGTTATCTTTGGCCTCGAACCTCCCTGATTTCTCGAAACTCCCATGGTCGATTATCAGTCTCTGGACATCAGGTCCAAGTTCCTCGATGTGCTGACGATGATCGTCCTCCAATCTTTCCGGAATCAACAAAATTTTCTGTTGCTGTTGCTGCTGCTGCTGCTGCTGGGCTTGAAGATTGACGGCTTCCTTCTGCCGTTGATGGGACTCCATGCTGCGATGTTCGATGTCCTGAAAACTGTCGTTTAAATCTTGGCCACCGGAAGCGTGGCGGATCTTCTGATCTTCGATGAATCTCTGCAGCAAGATGTCCTTGCCATCGGTCCTGTAAGCCGCAGACTGGTCTTGATCGATCACCAGAGTTTGGGGTCTTTGGTGATGAAGAGTCGCTTCCTCTATCTGTCCACGAGTCACCAAACGCAAAACTTCGGCATTTCCATCGCGATAGAAATGTTGCTCCCGAACGAATTTCGATTGATCGTGAGGACGTTCCTCCTGGCCGACGTAGACTTGTCGAGGCATTTCCAGGCCTCGTTCCATCTCGTGCTGTCTAAGTGTTTCCACGTCCACGTAGCCCCGGCCTCGCATACCTTCGACGTCCTCGATATAAATTCTCTCCTCGTTCGGTCGTCTCACATGTTCCGTCGAGTACATCGTCAGTTGGCCGTCCCTCAAACGAAGCGATCCAGGTTTTTCTAGGACCTCGTGATCACGATCGATCACGTGCACATCGCCTGGCAGCGACGCTAGGCCACAAGCTTTTTGATTTCTTCGATTGAATTGCCAATTGCGACGCGTTGGGTCAGCACTCCATGCTTGTTTCTTTCCTGGCCAGGACCCTGAGAATTTTTTCGTAAATCTCCTCCAATGAAGTATTTCCCTTGGAAAAATAGAATGGTGAAAAATTTTTAAATTACCTTCTAACAACCTGGTGGGCTTGCGATGAAGATGCCTCTTTGGCCTTCCATCGGACCGTGCTATCAGCGTTTCCGAAGAATGCACTCTTCTCTTTCGTGGCGCCATGTAAAATGGACAACCCGGACATATGCAGCAAATTATCAGAATTATCAGTGCCAGCAACATTAAGAGTCCGAGCACTATCAGTAACCAGAAGAGCAATCTATTCTCTGCTTTGTATACCGTCTGAAAAAAATGTAACTTGGAGTATTAATTTCCCTGTGAAACTAGACTATCTAAAGGGATTCAATTGGATCGATTTAATAGAATTCCCACTCACTACTTCTTCGTTCTGAATACTCGTTATGCTGATATTCGTATTGGTACTATGACTCGTTGACCCGCCATCGGTTGTTTTAGGTTCATTTCCTGTTTCCATGTTGGACATCCCACCACCGATCACTCCGACTCCGTTGGCTGCCAATGCAGCTCGTATTCTCTCAATATCGACCAGGGACGATCCACCATCGTTTGGTTCGACACGTGCCACTACTATGCTCCTGCAATTTATCAAATATTTATTGATATGCTTTTCTTTATTTAGGTGAAGAATTCAGATCTTTTTTGTTAACGGGAGAGGTCTAGTTGAAATTTTCAAAAAAATCGATGTTTTTTTTTCATTTTCTAAAAGTACAATATCTTGCGAGTATTTTCCGACTAATTGCATTTAAATCGGACCATTATTCGCCGAAATACATAACCTTGAAGGAAGTTGTGTTAGAGCCATACAAAGTAAGTAAAACTTTAAACTCGTTTTTCTCGAAACCATGTTTTCGAAGTCGGTGATCACTGTAACTCGAGAACGGCTTTACCGATCGGGTTCAAATTTATATCACTTCTTCTATATATAGTTGTCCTCCGGATGAATGAAGGCTTCTTTTTTTTGGACAATTATTCTTTTTTTTATAGTCAAAAATGTAAGTGAAATTTTTATCAAAACAACATTTTTGACTTTCAACGTCCGCCATTTGTGAAAAGTGGAAACCGGAGCATTATATCATTAACTAAAGATCCCCCCCCCCCCCTGTTTTGTTGGTTTCAGATAATCCGTTGCAGCGCGGGAGTGATCACCGCAAAATCTGTTTTTTTTGTAGCGTCTTCGACCGTTGATATATAACGACTTATTTTTAAATATATTTCTTTCAAAAAATTATAACGTTTACACTAAATATATATCTTTTATACGGAAGAACTTTTGTTATCAATTATTTTATCGTTTGGCAAAAAAAAAATATCGGAAAAAAGGCCTTTTTTTACCTTTCCAACTAGACCTCACTCCTTAATGATAAAAACATTCAGACTCACTTTTTTCCACCTTCTAAACTGGGCATGTTTGCCTCAGATCCTTTCGGTACGTCCTTAATCGTGTATGGACGAATTTCCTGGACACTTATACGTCCCCCAGTTATCGCGGCCAGAGTTTCAGCCGTTTTGGTGGGATTGGGATTCTCTCCCGGTACGACGAAGCTAACGATTCGAGCACCTGCCACAGGTCCTTTTATTACCTTGAGCTGAGTCACTCCGGACAGATGAGGAACGCCTGAAAACAAGGTTCTTTCTTTCAATGAATTTTTCAGATAAATAAATAAAAATGATTAACAATAAATTATACTACGATTAATTGATAACATTTTACTTAATTAAAATTTAATCTTGCTAATGGGAATCTGGCTATAAGGGACAAATATATTTTTAAATATTACCGAGATCGTAAGCTCTCGCTGTTAATGTGAAAATGGCATTATCGTCTTCTCGTTTTTTTCTGATTGTCAGAATTTCTACTTTTTCATCCGACGTTGTATTTTCCATTTTAAATTCATTTGTAAAGTTCTCGGAGGATTGCGCCGGTTCCGGTTGTCCGGTCACTTCCGGTGGCGAAGTCGACGGTGGAAGCATATTCTCGAAAGACTTTTGAACTTTGATAAAACCGTTCCGAAATTTCGTTGCGAAATTCTGATAAGGATTGTGCCTGGTACGTCGGACCTTGTTGATCGGTTCTCGCAAAAAAAGCTCCCCCGTTATTTCGTTGAGGTGAAATTTATTCTCGTAATTTCCGTGAATGAGCTCGTAGCGAACTATATTGTTCGGGGGCTCGGCGTCGGCGTCAACGGCCTGCAACGATCGATCGTTCATTATTCTCCATTCAAAAAAAAATGCAAAATAATTCATTGAAAATTTGTTTTTTTTTTCAGAAAAAAAAATGATGAAGATGTAATTAACCTTTATTATTGCAGGCATTGTAAAATTGGTCGCATCTTCGTTCAGAGTAAACTCGTAATTCTCCTTCTCGAAGATCGGGGCATTGTCATTAACGTCCAAAAGATTGACAATTAATGGAACTGTTCCACGAAGTCCTTTGCCATCCTCGTCTCTCGCCTCGACGGATAGTCGAAGACTCGGTGCTACTTCGCGATCGAGAACCGAATTTTCCATCGACACGGTGATTATTCCCGTGTCGGGATCGATCACGAATGCCTCGTTGCCCGTTCCAATTATTCGCGTGTATTGGATTCTGCCGAAAGATCCGGTGTCTTTATCCGTAGCCTGAACCTAAAGAAAAAAAAGATGGTACGAAAAAGTTACGTTATGGGTCAATAACTGGAATAATTTCAAGATCAATTTATCACTGACAATCATAAGATTTAGTGAAAATTACGAGAGAAGACTCGAAATCCATCCTAATGGATTGGCGACAAACTTACTCAATAGAAATTTAGCAGTAAAATGGCTAAAAAGGTTGAAGATTTAAAACCTACGGACACTTTGGATAAACCGTTGGATATCATTGGATGCCTACTTTGATTTATATAGAAACGACGGACCGTATAGTTACTTATTGTTATTTAAAATAACAAATTATAATTATTCACTCACTCTAAAAAAGAATTATCATTGACGACAAATTGATAAAAATACTGTTTTCGTACTTGAGCTACTCGTGTACCAGCAGCGATATTTTCAGAAAAGGTAACCTCGTAAGACGGTGCTTCGAATTCCGGTGGGTTGTCGTTGATATCTCTAATAAAAATCGTAGCCGGTACGACGGCCGAAAGATTCGTCGCTGGACCGACCTCTTGAGCGATTATCTGCAAATAAAATATATATTAATGTTTAATAGTGAAGTACTTGGGTCAAAACAACATTCAACTTGTTCTTACCCGAAATCTGAGACTCTTGTACGTCTCGTAATCTATCAGGCTGTTATCACGAACGGTGATAATAAAATTAGCCGTTCGTTCAGCGACGGTTGGATTAATTTCGAAAGTGCCATTGTTGTTGTCCAACTTGAGAGCAAAAACGCCAGCTTTTCCGATATCTTCGTCTCGCACCTTCGTCGAGTAATGCTCGCTAAAAGTTATCACAGTTCCAGGTTCGGCGTTCTCGTCGATCCAAGCAACGTAACTAGAGTCAAATCACAATTTCCATTAATTAAGAAAATGTCGTTATATTCCAGATTACTTAACATGTTATTCCACTCTGTCAACCAACTTGTCGTTTTCGAAGAAGGGTGGACTGTTGCCAGGCTCGCCAAGTAACAATCCAACTTCGACAACGGTCGCTTGTGCGGGCGGTTCGCTCGTCGATCTCCTTATTTCTTCAGCAACGACGGTAAGGACAACGGGCGCCCCAACGTGAGTTATTTGCGTCAATTCATCGAGCGGACGTGCCAATATTATTTCACCTATAAAATGATAACAACGAAAAAGAAAAAAATGAATATTTGCAAAAAAGACCCGCTTATCCTAACAATCAATTTTCCTTGTAATAAAATTATAATAATATTATCGCGATAATGAAGGAAATTAGAAAAGAGAAATAGTCGAGCGAGTCGATTATTTTCCAGTTATAATTTTCTCTTCATCGTCCCTGCTATTTTCGCACGATGAATAAAGCATGAAACAAGAGGATAATGGGGAAGTATTTTTATTCGTGTGATTATGAGAGGAATGCATAATACAATTGGTGTTTTCCAGGTGGAGCGTAACATAGGCTAGTCTTAGTACACGTTCGAGGATCTTGGTGTACTCTGAGAACATATTTTACATATGGCACGTGGTTGAGTAAGAGAGAGGGACAGAGGGAGTCATAAGGTCGAAGCAACTTGGATATATTCGCAGGACTTGGACCGTCGAGAAGTTGTTACGTCGCCTATAGGGAAGAAGGAGGGTGTTGGAACGAGCCGTTGAGTCGTAGAGCACAACGAAGTAGGGACAGGATCGCATGCGTCTTGCACGCTCCGTCGGGGGTGATAAGAATCGCGGTCTAAAGGTCCGAAAGCCCCGAGAGACTGTTTGACCGCAGGTCCGTGCTGATATAAGGATATACAAAGCGAGCCTATAGAATTCGGATCGATACTCCTCGTGTCCGACGACCACCGTGTCTGACCCCAAAGTCCTTCGAGCTGCTTTCTTCCTTCTCCGTTTCCTCTTCCTCCTTCGTCCTTTACACACCATTTTTTTATTTTTATTATTCTTTTCTTTTTTTTCTTTCATTTGAACAGAGACCAAGTCTGACACAGGTTTGACGTGAGTCACTTTCTCCTGGCCGGCGTCTCGTCGATAACGCGAGAAACACCCCTTTTCAAGAAGCCAAGAACTCACGGTGTCTCCGTTCAGGTGAACAGCCCCGCGGCGAAGATCCGACTCGCGATAAGAAATGAAGCGTTGACCGTTAGGTCGCGTCATAACGCTACACAACTCACCCCTGGCGGAACAATCATGGAGAATAACGCTTTGTTTCTTTCTTTCGGTCTTTGTTCACTATGAAATCTTGGCGCGTCGACGATTAGGAGTCGCAGAAAGGACACACGCTATCAACCGGCGTCAACTTTAGGGGTGGAAATGATTTCAGGCTCGAATGGATTTTGATAGAATTTGATAAATTTTATTCACTTTGAATAAAATTGAATAAAATTTCTTTTATTCAACTTTGAATAAAATTTCTTTTATTCAACCTTGAATAAAATTTCTTTTATTCAACTTTGAATGAAATTTCTTTAATTCAACTTCGAATAAAATTTGTTTTATTCAACTTTGAATAAAATTTGTTTTATTCAACTTTGAATAAAATTTCTTTTATTCAACTTTGAATAAAATTTCTTTTATTCAACTTTGAATATAATTTCTTTTATTCAACTTTGAATAAAATTTCTTTAATTCAACTTTGAATAAAATTTCTTTTATTCAAGTTTGAATAAAATTTCTTTAATTCAACTTTGAATACAATTTTTTTAATTCAACTTTGAATAAAATTTCTTGTATTCAACTTTGAATAAAATTTCTTTTATTCAACTTTGAATAAAATTTCTTTAATTCAACTTTGAATAAAATTTCTGTAATTCAACTTTGAATAAAATTTCTTTTATTCAACTTTGAGTAAAATTTCTAAAATTGAAAAAATTCTATTCGAGACAAAAGAATACTTATTGATTAAAACAGAATTTACATGATAAACTTACCGGTTGTTTCCGAAATGTTGAAGAAAGGGGTGAACGGGTTTCCCTCGGAAACGAGGCCGTAGGTGACCTCT
The DNA here is from genome assembly GCA_946811545.1 of Netelia fuscicornis. Taxonomy (NCBI): domain Eukaryota; kingdom Metazoa; phylum Arthropoda; class Insecta; order Hymenoptera; family Ichneumonidae; genus Netelia; species Netelia fuscicornis. Next base: position 46,115,272 of record OX328013.1, read on the forward strand.
CGGGGCACCCCTTTGTCACCATCTTCAGCATGAACTCTCAATATCACGTCACCCTTTGATAATACAATTGATAAAATTATTCCCATCAATTTTAGTTAATTTAGAAAAAATGGTCGATTCTTACCGGTTGAACGGTATTATTAATTTTTGTCAATGGCGGGGCTAGGGTAAAAATCGGGGGTACGTCTTGAACATCCTGAACTATGACGACCAGATGCAGACCTGCGATGTTACGAGTGTCCTTTTTCGGCTCGGTATAAGGATCCTGTTTATGCAAATTTTATCTTCATTCCCAAGATTGAAAAACAATTAATGAAATCTTGCCTCACCGTTGCATACATCGTGAGGGTGTACATCGACTGAGTTTCAAAATCCAATTCTCCTATCAGCGTTATCACACCGCGTGTCTCGGCAGGGGTCTGTCGTTGTCTTATCGTAAATAATTCTTTAGGTTGCTGAAGAGAAAAAGACATTTTTTTTAAATCACAATTTTCGTTACGTTTAACGATCTTACGATTTTCTAAAATATCGACGCACCCACAGTTCAATGTAGACCGGTTTTCCACTCCACTGATTCGATCTGACTAGTATGTAATCCAGCTCTTTGCCGGGTTTTGTGTCCTGAGTGTTATCGAGATAAAAAAAAAATGAAAAATTTAGAAACAATTTATTTCGATGAAAATTTTTAGTTAATTTTTTGTTCCAGCTGGGAAATTATCGTTCGTACCTCGGGGACCATAATTATCGCTGGAATGTGCGGAAATATTTTGTCTCTCTGCGTAGTGGCATTCGTGACGGAAATCGTAGCTTGCATCGAGTTCGAATCGCCCTTCGAGTCTTTAACGCGTACGGCAAAGTCGTGTAGACGACCTGGTATTAGTCGTCTCGTCAGAATTACATTCGCCTGACAAACCTTGTTGTAGAGAGTACATGGAAGATTTTCTATCCTTACAACCGGCGTCACGGTCGCTATGAATAAATAAATTGTTTACATAAAGTATAAAAATCGTGAATTAAAATTTTGACGAGAATGATAATTCGAATTGTTTGAAATTCATGATATTTTTCATTTCATTTTAACAAAAAGCTAGATTTTCGTTGGGTTGGTATAAAAAAGAAAACAAAAATTCAACTTGTTTAATTTAACTAATTAATTGTTTACATAATGTACAAAAATCGTGAATTAAAATTTTGACGATTCTAATTCAATTTGTTTGAAATTGATATTTTCTATTGTAATTTAACCAAAAATAAAATTTTCGTTGGGTTTGGTGAAGAAAAGGATAATAAAATAATTCAATTTTTACCAGTAATGTCGAAAACGAGAGGAAAATCGGCATCCTGATCGGTAGCTCGTAATCGAAAGATGACGGAATCGATTTCGGCGTCTGCCGGCACAAGAACGAGTCCCATGTCGGTGGACGTATCGAATCGAGGCCGAGCTGTCCCAGCCGGATTTGGTGGAGCAACGAGACAGCCGAGTAGTACGTACATCCATAATTTCGAGCATTCCTCCAAGGGCATTCTGCGAAAACGAAACGATAATGCATCGTTTTCTCTTGCGGCCGATTCGCGAAATCGTTTTCGGTTCAATCGCTTCGAGGAGTTCGATAATTATTTATACGTCTCGTGAAGGAACGATTCGCAGCACGGGGTAGAAGGAAGTTGTGGTCAGTCGCTCGCGGTTTGCGTGATAGGGCAAACAGAAATGCTCGTAGCGAGACTCCTTCAACGGATCGTTTATTTATAGAATATCTCGAGAGTCTTGGATCGATTAAAATTTATTTTTCTTTCTTCCCTGTTTTTAAACAAAAATCTTCAAAATTCAAATCTTGTAATTAAAAGCTAATTCGTATAATTGATTGATCGATTAATTAACGATATAATAAATTTGCCAAAATCCTAATAAAATTTTCATGCGAACAACAAATTTTTACTGTTTGTTAAAATTTTCGTTTCGCTCCAGTTTCGAAGACTGTCGCTAAAAAACGTTCCTGGTTTCCTTTTCTTTCAAGTTTCGATCGATTTTAACACGCATTCGTGTTACGAGAAAGATTATAACCGTTAGATTGTTATTATTTTTTTTACGAAACTTTAACAGCGTTTAATTTTTTTGCGACTATCTCGATGTAAAGCATTAATGGCTTATATGTATTTTAGATTGAACGACGGATTTTTAACACGGTTATCGAGGTCAGTGGACTCGCCATACGGACCGTTACAATTTTCCGCTTTGCGTTCAGGTGTGAGCACGAAAACCTAAGGACGAAATAAAATCGATTCTCTAATGTACGAATGTAGGTCCACTACAATGACCCCTTCGCAGGGGTGCGTGCGCTTTATAAAATATTAACGATCGTTCACTTAAATATACAGCCATGTATTCATATATACTACGTAGAAATTTCTATTTACATAACGCCGAGTCATTAGTTTTACATAGTTGTACGAAATAATCGAAACTAATTTGGCGACTAAAAAAATAATAGATATAGATTCCACGAAAAAGGATAAACAAATTAATATAAAATGTGAGGACGATTGTTGAAATATAACGGGTTATTTTTATAACGTCGAGTCATTAGTTTTACATTCTCGTTCTACATAGTTGTACAAATTGATCGAAACTAATTTTGTCACTAGAAAAATAATAGATATGTGACGCGATCCGAGAAAAGGGATCTACGTAGCAAAAAATCAATTTTTGGATTACGTTATGCTATAAGTTTCTCAACAAATCTTTCATGTGGCGCAATCAGAATTTTGTTATCTAGATAATTTTACAAGATATGAATTATTGAAAATTGTATCATTCGAGGGCGAGCATTGGTTTTGATTTCTTTAACCGCTCGCCATGAAAAATTCTTACTTGGCCTCGTAGGTCCCTTTTTTCGGATCGCGTCACATATAGATCCCACGAAGAAGGATACAAAATTTAATATAAATGCGAGTTGAAATATAACCGATTTTGCATGTAGTGTAATCAGAAATTTGTTATCTACATAATTTTACAAGATATGAATTATTGAAAATTGTATCACTCGAGGGCGAGCATTGGTTTTGATTTCTTTAATCGTTCGCCATGAAAAACTTCTACGTGGCCTCGTAGGTCCCTTTTCTCGGATCATGTCACATATAGACCTCACAAAGAAGGATAAAAAATTTAATATAAAATGCGAGAACAATTGTTGAAATATAACCGGTTATTTTACATTGTCAGCGTCCGCCTTCGTGCGTCGATGAGAAAAAAAAAGAAATATGGCTTGGAGTGAGATCTCGAGCATCGATAAACTTCTTAATATCGATTTTATAATCATGAAAACGAGGTCGTCTGTTTCATACATATAGCATTTTTGCTTATGGGCTCGTGTTTTGCCTCTTATCTATCTTACTCTGTGCCTGTCTCTTTCACTCTTTCTACTGTCGAGTCACGGGAATTTACTATGACCGATACTTTCGATTTTACCGTTTGCACGAAGGAGCTTGCCTCTAAAGATGACCAGCGCAGCGATTTCGTAACAAAATCACTATTTAAAAAAAACGCGCAAATATAAATCCTCGTTAAAAATTAATATAAACAAAAAAATAAAATTTTCAATATTGCGATTGTCTTTCAAAATTATTTCTTTAATTCGAAACGTTTCCATATTGCGAATATATTTGGATTTTACATTAAGGACATTTAGCACGTCATTGCTTTAACCTTCGACGTTTAATTGAGCCATTTAAATGACTCTCATTGAATTTTAATTAAACATTCATTCCGGGGGTGTTTATAGTCGAGCGGAGTTGGAAAGTCTGTTTTGCGAGCATGAAAACGCAAAAGGGGTGAGAGTCCTGGGTCTCGTTTCTCTGCAAGGTATTATATATATGTATATACATACCCTCTTATATATATACATAGACATATATACATATAGTAACTACTATAGTGCAGAGGTGACTGGTGCGTGACTAACTTGTGAGTACACCGAGATTCTCGAGAATAGGGTCAGATTGTTCTCTCATGTTGATCATTCCACTTATCGTGATCCCAATTTCGATCTGCACATTCCTAATTTTGTTTTTTATTATTATTATTTTTTTTTTTCGTATAATTTTTGTCTTTTTATATTCGATCGACAAATCGATATTTCATCCGGTCAAACAATAGGTTTGGTCAACTAGCTCGAGAATGGTTCAATCACTCTGAGAGCCTCGAATTAATGTTCTTCGTGACAAAAAATCGATACAGAGCCTCGGGAACTCTTTTGATATTCGTCAAGTGTTGTATGTGTGTGTAGTTAACATGAATTATTCAAAGCAATTACCGAATGGATTTTTTTTTGTATTTTTCTATTTCTTTTCGTGAACAAAGAGGCTGTATTATTGGCAATTCTTGTCTCTAGATTGAAGTACGATTGGATTTATTGTAAGGAAGAAAAGAATTAATAAAAATGTACTTTTTAAAATGTCGTTAACTCGCTCTTCGTGTCGACCGGCAAAGTTAAAGATCCGGGGCGATCAAGTATCCATGTGCGAGGAACACAAGCCCTTTCGTAGCATTCTCTAATTATCCCTTTTTTTCTCCAGGCATTAATTAATGCCTCGTGTAATTTTTATATGTAAAAGAAAAAAAGGAAATTTTGACATTAAGTTTAAAATTAATAACGATAAGCGAAAAAGCATCAATTTTTCTCACCTGTTCGCTTTCATTTAATAAATTCGCTTCGAACGAGACATCACCCTCGCGTTAGTTTAAAAAAAAACAATCTTACTTGCTTTTTGAACTTTGTTTCTCTATTTTATCACAGATTCACGAAACTGGATTGGCCCCCACCACGTGTGCGATAGTCGCGAAAACACAAAGAGAAACACGCTTGGCTCGTCATCCAACCTGCAGTGTCACAAACACTTTTCGATCGATCTAACGTCACGCGCGAGTTGGAGTTTGTAAAATTAGAAAATTTTATGAAATGCATACTGCGTCTTTTCGGTTTTCTCGTTGCGGCACGACGAGACACTTCATTATCGTTATCGTCCTGTTTACCAATTATTAATCCAGCTCACTGTTTTCATACTTTTATTTACACGATTCAGCACCTTTCTCCAAAACGATTCAACTTAGAATTTATTGTAAACGTTATAAACGATGATTTTAAAAATAAAATTAATGAATTTTTGTTTTATTCGATGTTACAGAAATGAAAAAAAAGCATTTTTCGAAGCAGAAGCAAGGTGTTCTTGCTGTTGCACGTGGCCGTGAAGGACGCGCCGAGGCATGTGAAGGGGTTGTCGCAGTGTTCTACTCGTTCACCCCTCCTGCTCGACGCCGACGCCGGCCTCCCCGTCACGTGGACGACGTAACGTCACGTCACGATATAGTACTTGCCACCACCATCACCACCAATTTTCCACCCTCATATCCGAGCACAGAACACGGTTGGTTTTGTGTGTGGTTAACCACCCTTGGATCAACAACCCACGAGCGGGAATCCTCCCTCTCTCTTCTTCCCTCCCTCTCTAAGTCTCCTTCGCTAATTGACAAAGATATAAACGAGGGAAGATTGGAATGTTGGTCGATTTATCGAGAGAAATGGATTTAATTGAAACAATTGAATTAATCTTATTAAATTAATTTAATATAATTCCTCGATTTTATCTCCAATAATGTTTCGATTAGGTATACGTATGATCTTACGTTTAAATCATTTTTTTGAATTATTAGGTCGTAATTATAGTTTAGAAAGGTTAATAATTATGTTAATATTTTTATCAACCAGTTTGGATTTATTTCCTATGGGAAGTTAATCACTGTCGTGTGTGCGTTAATAATATGCTGTTCGATAGAAAATTCCGTGTTGCTGCGTTATGCACCATCAAGAAGGAATGTTTATTAGCGAGGCAACGAAAGAAAAAGAAAAAAAAATTGGTCAGTCAAACATGCATTTCGTTAGCCTCGTTTCGCATTGCTCGCCCTCCTCGCGATGTGGTCAAGCAACACACATGCAGACACACATGATGTGTGTAACTATGTGAAAAGCCACAGTTAGTGATAGAGAGCGAGGGAGAAAGAGAGTCCTGAGGGGCTGACCCCGTGTGCAGGGATGTTTTATGGCTGCGGTTATCCAACCCTAGATCAAGCTGCCTTTAGCCCGCATTTCAGATTGTAGAAATGACGGTTTCTCATTCTCTCTCTACGAGAAAAAAAAGTACTCTTTATCCCTGGCAATTGTAAAATTGCGCAATTAAAGGTAAGGATTTTTTTAAACTCTACGTCAATTAAATACGACGATATACATTGATTTTAGTATTTTTTAACCTTTTGAGTTTAAAGGTTGTTTTATTTTTTTTAGACGAAATAAACGAATTTTAATTCGTTTATTTCATAAATGGGAAAAATTTGACATTTATTTTTATCAACACCTGGGACGGTTATTTATTTTTCATTCGATTCGGAGGATTAGGCTTAATCTTGTTTTTCTTAATCGGGTGATAGGGAGATAAGACTATGTGGGCTGTTTCTGAAAAAAAAGATTTAGTAATACGCCCCTTGACTCGGTTTATTTTCTGGAAATCGAGGATTGCGATTCTTATCGTCCGGTGATGTATTGCCTTGGAGCAGAAATTCTTCTTGCTGGGCAATATTCCTTGTCCTGTGGGCAGTTCTACTAACTACAGTTGTTCGGGTAAATTATGAGAATAGAAAAATTTGTCAAATTGATTTAATGACAAATTATTTCATAACGATTATTCACATTTTTTAATTATTACTTTCTCATTAACAAATCAAATTAAAAAAGAAATAAAGGAAAGTTGATAACTAATTCGATCCATAATTATCACAGTAAAAAATCATCGTTTATACATTTTTCCATTGAAAGGGATTTAATAAAAAATTATTTCATAACGATTATTCACATTTTTTAATTATTATTTTCTCATTAACAAATCAAATTAAAAAAGAAATAAAGGAAAATTGATAAACCATTCGATCCATAATTATCACAGTAAAAAATCATCGTTTATACATTTTTTAATTGAAAGGGATTTAATAAAAAATTATTTCATAACGATTATTCACATTATTTAATTATCACTTTCTCATTAACAAATCTGAATTAAAATAGAAATACAGTAAAATTGATAAACCATTCGATCCATAATTATCACAATAAAAACAATCATTGTTTATACATTTTGTCAATTGGAAGACTTTATCTTATTGTTAGTTTCTTCTCGCAGAAATTTTCTAAAAATTTCTACGGCGTTGAGCCAACGGATCAAAAATCGATAGGTTGAAAATTAGTTTTAACGAGAATAATTTTATATTTTCATCGGTTATGCATTTATCGATATAATACTCGAGGCGAATGGTAATCCAGTACCGATGACTCAGACAGGATAATTTGGCACGAGCCGCGATCGTGAGCTCGGTAGAGAACCCCTAATAGTCAGTAGGGGCTGTTTTCTCTTACGACGACGCAGGGGTCTTGCGTGTGATTTGTTTGTGAAGGAGCGCGTGGCTCCAATACTCGCGTTAAATCATTCGTTCTCGCAATAATAAAGATCGTAGTCTTTTGGCCTTCGCAGGGTCGATCAAATCGTTTCGCACGAACCTTATCGCCTACCTAGTCTTAATTTTTCTTTGGAACTCTCAACAAACCCTCGCCCTTTTTATTTCAAAACAATTTTTCATTTCTGCCCATTCCCAACAAAATTATATTTTTTCATTTTTCATAATTTCTCGACCTAATTAATTCATAAAATCGTGAATTAAATCGTGAAACGTGCGATTTTTATTTTTATTTTTCATAATTTCGTGCCCTAATTAATAATTTTATTAATGAACGAATAAAATTACATTCTGTATTAGAAGATAATTACTTTTTCAGTTGGAAATCGATCGTCGCACGACCTTTTAGTCATTTCTCGTTACGATAAAAAATCGCTTCGTGAAACGTGCGTGAAATACGTGTACACCTCTTCGTTGAGAATAATAATAATAAGAATAGGAACGAGTAATGAAACCTGTGGAGGCGGTTTTAGCGTCGAATGTATTTGCTTCGTAGGTTCGTTGGGTCAGTAGCCCGTAAGATTGTGTGTGTCTGTGTGTGTGTGTGTGTGTGTGTGTGTGTGTGTGTGTGTGTGTGTGTAGAGGACTTGGGGGATGCCAAGTCCGCGGCTGACCAGTGGCTCGAAGTTCCCCCTGAATTACCATAAGGTAGCACGCGAGGCCAACGTCGTCTAGGAAGACGATAAGGGAATAAGGCAGTTAAGTTTCCTCGATCCCCCCTTTGCACACCTTCCCTATTCCTCATACACGTATACATACATATATCGTATACAAAAGTACCCTCGTGCGTATAAAGGTCTGGCACATCGATTCTGATTTATCTTTGGCTGATTTTATCGCCACCGACTTATACAACTTCGTAGAAAATATTTTTTAATTTTCTTTTTTTTATATCTGGTAAGAAATTGGGGTAAACAGCAAATAAATGAGAGGAAAGAAGTAAAAAATTGAAGAAGAAAAAATAAAAATCTTTGTAGATGATAGTTCTTAATTTTTTTTTAAGTAATATATCTTTATATTTTTTAGCTCAGAAATTGGGCTAAACAGAAAATAAATGAGAGGAAAGAACTAAAAAATTGAAGAAAATTGAAGAAAAAAAAATTTTTGTGGAAAATAGTTTTTAAGTTTTTTTAAGTAATATATCTGATAAGAAATTGAGCTAAACAAACAATAAATCAGAGGAAACAACTACAAAATTGAAGAATATTAGAGAAACAAATAAAAAATCTTTGTAGTAAATATTATTATTTTTTTTTTATATCTGATAAGAAATTGGAGTAAAGAAAAAAAAAGTGAGAGGAAAGAACTAAAAACTTGAAGAAAAGTGTGGAAAAAAAATAAAAAATGTTTAATTTTTTTAATTCGCCGTATTTTAGATTGTTAGGGATATTTTTTATTTTGTTGAAAAAAAGTGATAATTCTTTTTATACGTTACGAACAATTAATGTTTCTCTTTTTCCTCGTGGTTGAAAAATACACTCAAGGAGGTTTCCAGAAATTTGGTCGGTTTAATCGAGAACTTGCGTGTCGGGGGAGCGTTAATATTCTTCAAAAAGATGTTCGTATTAAAGAATCGGATAAAATTCTCTCCGCTTCACCCTGGCAAAGTCGAGAATGAATATCTTGGTCTCTTTCGTACGTGTGACAGACCGTCGGGCGAGGCGAAAATTTACATTTAAACGTATAACAAGTATTTCATTTTTAATGTAAAAGCGATTGGTCCCAGTCAACGACCTCGAATTCGTGACTCCTGCCATAATAATTCTAATAATAAAATACTTTCTAAGATAGGAAGGTGAGAATTATCGAGCCAACCAATTTTTTTTTAATAAGATTCTATATTTTAACTATAAAATTCTTACAAAATAGTCGTAGAAATTCTTGAAATTCCAATGAATCAAAACCGATAAAGTCATCGGAATTCACGACAAAACTATAAAATAAGCCTAGCATAAATATCGAATCGTTACTTCCAGTACAAATAAATATTACGTACAACATGTTCATAGCTATTTACAAAAAAAGATAGATAGAGAGAGATTATTAAATCTATGGACACGAGAGGTGGTATTGAGAGTGGAATATTATTCATTTAAGTACAAAAAATTCCACAACTACGTTTTAATACTCTTGTACAACAATTCTCCCATCTATAGCTCTGTCGTTTCAACCTTTTTTCCAAGTGGATTATTAACGATAGGATTTTGTCCACGAGCGATCGGTGATTCGCTGCTAAAACCGTTCTGATCATCCGTGACACTTCCCAAACTGAAAAAAGACACGGTAAAAAAATATATGCGATAAAAAATAAACTTATCGATAAAAGTAATTAGTACCTGGAAATTGAGGCAGGTCTCGGTCGCACGTAATAAGGATTGTCATCCGTGTTTCTCTCATCCGTATTGGCAGCGTTCATTATCTCCTCGTTGTTCAGAGCATTTTCATCCAGTGAGTCCCGTTCCGAATTGTGACTAAATTGTTTCGAGTAAATAGTTAAATAATGATAACAATAATATTCCTAATTTATTTCTATAATAATTTGATAAAAATGATTAAGTATTTGATAAATATGATTGAGTACGGAGCATTTTCATCCAGTGAGTCTCGTTCCGAATTGTGACTAAATTGTTTCGAGTAAATAGTTGAATAATGATAATAATAATATTGCTAATTTATTTCTTTAATAATTTGATAAAAATGCTTAAGTATTTGATAAACATGATTGAGTACAGAGCATTTTCATCCAGTGAGTTCCGTTCCGAATTGTGACTGAATTGTTTCGAGTAAATAGTATAATAATGATAATAATAATATTCCTAATTTATGTCTATAATAATTTGATAAAAATGATTAAGTATTTGATAAATATGATTGAGTACAGAGCATTTTCATCCAGTGAGTTCCGTTCCGAATTGTGACTAAATTGTTTCGAGTAAATTGTTGAATAATGATGATAATAATAAAATTTCTAATTTATGTCTATAATAATTTGATAAAAATGATTGAGTATCAAATATGATAATATGCTCATTTAATTAAGGTAGTTCTATCGTGACGTTAAGATCGAAAAATTATTTTTCAGTTTTTCTCACATGCAAAATGGTTCGTGGGCTCGAGTTAAAAAAGAACATTTTTTTGCGAATTGACTAAAGAACAACATACTCCAAACTCAAGGTCATCCAAGGTAATACGTACTTGCTGTATAATTACAAAAATTGGGAAAATTCTTTTCTTTAGATTTTTTTGAAAAAGTAAATAAAGCTTCTTTGATGTTGCATAAAAATGTATGCAAAGTTTTAGAATGTTTCACCGAGTAGAAGCCAAGATATTTATGGACGAAAATGCAACTTTTAACACGCGCTCTTATGAGAGACTACCGAAAATTGTGATTTTCACCAATAAATATCTCAACTTCCGCGTGGTAAAACTTTCCAAAAATTATTACACGCGTACATATGACATCAAAGAAGATATATCCAAATTTTTAACAAAATCTTAAGAAAACGCTAAAACGATAGAATTACCTTAAAACAAAAATATACATTTTCTTTTACCTGTAGGACTCGTCGCTCTTGAACCACTCGTTTTCATAAGCGTGCATCCATATGGGATTGGAGCCTTCCATGCTGTGTTTATTGGTATTGGGTACTCTGCCTGGACCCCGAATAAATTCCGAATCGGTGTTGCCAAAGGGCGAGGCATTTGCAGCTTTAAGCTGACGTCGAAAGGACGCTCTCTGCGACAAGCAAAGTGCTATGCAGAGTATCAAAAGTGCTCCTAAAAAGACAGTCAACGCGAGGAGCCAAAAAGTTGTGCCAGCTTGTTCGTATTGAACGATCTGCTGAGATTGAGCCGGTTGAGTGTCGAGGACGTTAAAGTCTTTGAAAAGATTGTCCAGCCTCTCTATGTTACGATCAACGAGCTCGAGGACCTCGGACACTTCGAGTATCGAATTGTCCCGACGATTCACCAGATGAAGATACAAATCTGTTCTCGTACGATCGACCGAACCATCGTGATTCTCGTGAACTTTGTACTCGTCGACGTTGACTATTGCACCGGTTACGTTACCAAGAATTCTGAAAGTAAAATCGTGTGAGTATTTCATAAAAAATCCCTCTTTTCAAAACTATTTTTAATTAAACATAATAATTGAATTTCACGAATAGACATTTACTCTCGAAAAGATTCGATCCTGTTCCGCACTTCCGGTGGATGTTGACGCAAGACAAAGCGGACTCTCTGGTCCTCTCGCAAGAGATAGATGAAAACTCTGGCTGTGTCTTCCAGTCCCTCGGTATCGTTGGCAAGTACCATAAAGTCAAAGTAGCCTTTCATTCTTCGCTGTGGATCGAAGTTCAGGCTCACCGCACCGGTCAGTCGGTCAACGAGGAACGGCTTTAGCTTTATGTCATCGAGACCCTCTGTCAAGGTCATTTGAATTTTGCCGATTTGATAATAGCTCACTGCTGCATTGTCGCCCACGTCGATGTCTATGGCCTATCGATGTACACATTTTCCTATTACTATTTTGTAGACAGTAACCTTAACCTTTACATCTCTTCTCCTCATACACATCTCCAGTCTCAATTCCATCATCAACCACTCCAGTGAACAGTTTTTTGTTAGAAGGTTTCCCAACCACCGAAAGTACAGAAAAAGCACGTAGAAAAAATCCATTGATGCCAGCGGGAATCGAACCCACTACTGTCTCTCTTATTGCCATTTTTTTAATTGCGATAACTTGACATCTTAATTAAAATCAAAATGGAAATTTGCTATTGCTCGCTGTAAAAATGTGTTTTCACCTTTACGTGCATGAATTGCGTGCCAAAATCCGCCTCGGTAGTGACTCCACCTGTAAAAATTCGACTAACGAATTTGGGTGGATTGTCATTGATATCGTTGACAGTAACGATAACTTTGAGGAGAGTGTCGTCAGCCTCGTCGAAGAAACTTTCGTTAGCTGGAACGGTATTGCAATCCTCGGTTGCTTTTACAAGCAACAAATGTTCTTCCTGTTGTTCTCTGTCCAATGTTTTTGAAATCTGGAAAGAAACAATTCCCACGATAACTCGGTTAATTTAATGGAAATTAATTAATCAAACTAGTGCATTTTTTTCAGTCTTGCTTACACTGAGTTCATGCTTGAAAATGTCCAGAGCGAAAAATCCATCGTCGTTGCCACCCACGATGAAATAACAAACTTGGGTCGGTGGATCGTCCAGATCATCGACTTCGTCACGGTCTATAGTTTCCGGGAGAACAATCGTTTCCGTTCCAGGCAGTTTTTCCTCCGTGAAACTCACTTGGAAAATATCGACGAGAAACTGAGGCTCGTAATCGTTGATATTTCGCACGTAGATTATGAGATCGAGATCGGAGCTCAGTGGGGTTGGAGTGCCGAGGTCACGAGCCTCGACTCGAATCTAAAAAAGAAAATCATTTTTATCAAAACCCAAAAGTACAATATGAATTAAATTTAAATAATGAAACTAAAAATATTTACTAATTTTTCAAACAATTAAAAAAAAAACGTTTACAACACGAACTTCGTATAATCTTTGAGTTTCTCGGTCCAGGGGAAGTTTCGTACTGATAACCCCAGTTTTATCGTCAATTTGAAAAGTTCTCCAGTGTCCAGCGAGATCTTGCTTGAGGCGATAGTGAACGTCGCCATTCAATCCTGTATCCGCGTCTTCAGCTTCCACTTGAATTATCGAAGTTCCCACGGTAACGTTCTAAGTGTCGTAACAAATTTTGAATTCAATAAAAAAAATTGATTAAATTACAATAAATCAAAAAACAAAATAAAAATACGAATTATTTTTAACAAATGAACGTGACAAACCTCCGGAACTCTGATTGTCGTATTGTGCTGTGGACTGATGAAAACCGGAGGATTGTCGTTATAATCGGTAACGCAAATGCTTAATCGTTTGTTGTCAATATTCGTTGGTGAGCCAAGATCGCGAGCCTCGAGTTCGAGAGAATAATTGCCAAATTTTCCTCTCAACGAGCCAGCCGCTCTAATCTTCGCTGTCCAATAATCCGTTTGTTCGAGAATAAAGTAGCCCATCTCGTTACCGGAAGTAACTCTGATCATGACTCGACCATTCGGTGTCATTGGATCGTCGATATCCTTCGCTGTCGCTATCGCTATGACGTCTCTCGTATCGTGAAACTCCGAGATCGTCACGCATTCTTGCGGTAATTCGAGGATCGGCGAATTGTCATTTACGTCTTGAACTATTACTCTGAACAAATAATTCAATTTTTCATTTAATTTATGAAAAAAATTAATTTTGTTTAAGATAGTTTTATCGTCGCAACGTTTCCGTTAGATTTCACTGAAAATTTGCAGAAACGTTCTTTTGATGTCGTGTGTATATGTGTGGAAAATTTCAGGGGCCTTTATCGACTCAAAAATAACGATATTTATTTTTGAAAATCGACATTTTTCGCGTTCTCCCATAAGAGCGTGTGTTAAATATCGCAATGAGTATCTTGATTATTTGGTCGATTAAGCCTGTTGACATTTTCCACGCATTTTTATATGACATCAAAGAAACTTCAATTAGTTTTTACAACAAATCGGATGAAAATAAAAAATTTATGTTTTTTCGCGTTCTCCCATAAGAGCCCGTGTTAAATATCGCAATGAGTATCTTGATTATTTGGTCGATTAAGCCTGTTGACATTTTCCACGCATTTTTATATGACATCAAAGAAGCTTCACTTAGTTTTTACAACAAATCTCATAAAGACAAAAATTTATGTTTTTGTTTGTTATATAACAAATAAACTATACGTAGGATCAATTTGAATTTTTAATATGTTATTCTTTAGTCGATTTGTAACAACTTTTCTTAATGAACTTGAACGCTCAGTTCACTTGGAATGTGACAAAAAATAGAAATAAAATTTTAATCCCCCCCACTACCTTAAGGATCTTAAACAATTTTTTTGAACATACTCGATTTGTTTGAACGCATTTCGCGATTCTCCAGCGGTGTAGCCAAACTGATAATTGTCCCAAGCTTCGATGATAAGGACGTAACTACTCTTGATCTCCCAATCAATCGTGTCGGCGACTGTGAGCGATCCAGTTTCAGGATGAATAGCAAATTTTCCCTGCGACGACATTCGATCGAGCAAAAACGTTATTTTTCCAAAGTCACCGCTGTCTGGATCCTTAGCTTCGATCCGGGCGATTTCCGTCCCGATTTGTGAATTCTCCAACGCCGTCACGTTCGTTAAGTCCGTCAGGAAATACGGATTATTGTCGTTTTCGTCTAAAACTTGAACGTAGACTTCCGAAAGACTCGACCTTGAAAAACAAAGAAAGAAATTTTGATGAAATCAAGAAACCAAGAGTAAATGTAAAATATAAATTTCCCAAGCGACTTTCGCGTTCCCACCTCGGTGGAATTCCGGAATCGGTAGCTCTGACAGTCAGATTGAGCCACGAGTATACTTCTCGATCGATTTTATTCGCCACGACCATTTCCCCGGTCTCCGAATCGAGATGAACAAGATCGGTAATTTGTCTCGGACTTTCCATCGAGTACGTTATACTCCGATTTTTATCAGCATCGTCAGCCACGATACTCGCTATATGAACTCCATTTTTACTATTCTCCGTCACAGAACGTCTGTAAAACGGTCTTCTAAATTTCGGATTGTTGTCATTCTCGTCCTCGATAACGATGCTCAAAGTTGCTAGTACGGAAACAAAGATTGTACATAAACAATGAAAAAACCGTCTCGAATTGAAATCTTCATCCAATGAAAAATCTAAACGTACCGGAAGCAGTCTGCGATCCTCTGACAGCAGCGAGATCTTCGACAACGAGACCGAGTCTTATCGTCTCGACTCTCTCTCTGTCCAACAAACGAATTACTCTGAGCAAACCATCCACGGCGTTTAATTCCAAAGCTGCTAGATAATCGTATTCCTGGAGGCGAATCAACGTGCCTTCTTCGTTTCGAGCTTCGGACGAATTTGGATCGATTCGATAGCGCAAAGTTGGAGCAATGTCTGGATCATTCGCGACGATACGATGTACGTAAGCTCCGACCTTAGAGCGATTCGATAATTAATTAATCAATCGGATCGTTGATCAAAATCGATTGTTTTCATTTAAACAAAAAACGTAACGCGTACCTGAGTATTTTCTCTGATAGCGACGGTTCCAGGATCGATAAAAACCGGTGGTTTATTATTGACGTCGACGATCGTAATATTAACGAGAACCTGTGCAGTTCTTTGAATTTCCGTCCCACTGTCTATCGCCGCAACGTCCAAACTGTATCTCGTCGTTTTTGGTGAAGTAAGATCGGGATCCAAGTTTGATCCTGGCGCGACTCGGATTATTCCCGTCTCTGGACTTATCACGAATTTGTCACCAGCTCCGCTCTGAATTCTGTAGACGATTTTGTTGTTTGGAGACGAGAGATCTTTGTCCCAAGCTTTTACCTTCGTGACAAAAAATTTACAATTTAAATTGTTTGAATTAAATTAGGAAATCTAATTTTTTTAATATTATTGACGTACTTGAAGAACATTCGTTCCACCGTCCAAATCTTCAGGAATACTTCTCTTATACAGAGCTCTTTCGAATATTGGTCCATTATCGTTCAAATCTTTCAGATAAATAATCAAAGGCGCGTCCGAACTGAGACTCGGTATTCCCATATCTCTTGCCCTTACGGTCAATTTTAGAGGACGAACGGGTCCTTCTTTTTGTCCCTGACTTATCGGCAGAGCCTCGTAATCCATGGGATAAGCTGGTCTGACAAGACCGTTCTTCGAATTGATCGTAAAATTGCTCGAGAATTCGGAGGACACCAGAGAATAAACAATTTCACTATTTTTCGTACCTGGGATTTGATGGAAAGATTGATTATGGTTTGATAGAAAGATTGATTATTGGTTCGTTCGTTCGCATAAATAATTTATTTTACGCTCGATTACCGTTCAAATCGATATCGAAAGCTTCGACGATCAACGGTGACTCGAATTCGTCCTTGTTCTCCCAAAGTACAGCCTCGTATTTGTTCTGCAGGAAAACCGGTGGATTATCGTTCACGTCTTTGATATTGACGATCAATTGAGCGGTGTTCCGATTTCCCTTGCCGAGATCGTCTCGTGCCTCGACCGTCAGGTAATGACGAGACACGAGCTCGCGATCGAAACCCAACCCAGTTTCCCGCACGGTGATCATTCCGGTCGTTGAATTCAATTTTAATCTGAAAAATCAAATTTGAAAATTGAACAAAATTTGAAGAAAAATCGAAAATTTAATTTCGACGAAAAACAATTTAATTCAATTAAATTGTAACTTACGAGTGCGCGATACTTCCACCCAAATTTGTGTAGCGTATTCCTCGGGTGCCATAATTACCACTGTCCTCGTCGATCGCCTGAGCCCAAGCTACGGTCGCTCCAATTTCACAATTTTCCAAAATATCGACCTCGTAAACGTCTTTTGTAAATTCCGGATAATTGTCATTCTGATCTTTGATAAAAACCGTCACCGGTACGGCACTGTACTTCGGCTGAAAGGGTACCATTTCTCGAGCCACCAGTGTAAAATTGATCACTGCAAATATAAAAAAAAACACAAATTTCCATCAAAATATTTTACAAAAAAAAATTGTCCAATACGACATCGCTAAATATTTTTATTTTTTACCCGATCTTTCTTCAAAATCTAATTTCGTCGGATCTTTGACGCGGATTAAAAAAGGCGCCTCGTTTATTCCTCGCGATGGCGTCACGTCGAATATTCCACCGTCGCCGTCGATGAACATGCGAAAAGTTCCGTTCGTTCCCTTAAAGAAATAAATCGAAGAATAAAATTATTCGACGATAATCGTAAAATCGTTAAAATGAAGAATTAACGGTTTACCAAATCGTGATCGTAAACCTCCGGCACGGCGTCGCCAATAAAATTGACCGGGGTATTGTGCGGTGCATTCTCGTTGATTTCAGCGAGATATCTACCGCTACGAAATTTTGGTGTCTCGTCGTTAACGTCCGTGAGAATAATCGTAACTTCGGTCGTGACCGAGGGAGGTGGAACGATCTTCGATACTTCTTTCACGGTTATCTCGAGTATAAAAGTTCCATCGCTATTCTCTTCCGCCTCTCGGTCCAACTGCCCTCGGGTAAAGACAACGCCCGAAGTCGCGTCGATATCGAAAAGATATTTCGGTCCCTCGGTTATGCTGTATGTAACTCTGTTGTTTATTCCTTTATCGCCATCTATCGCTCTCACTTGAAAAGAAAAATTTAATTATCGAAAATTTTCAATTTTCCGACCTTTTGACAGTCAAAAAATATTTAAACGATATTTTGACGTTAGTTAAAGCATCGCCAAAAACTGTCAAAGTTTCTTTGGAATGTCATCCTGTTTTTAAGTCTGTAAAATGTATCGAGATTGCTGTTAAAATGGCGTTTTGTGGAGAATCGACGAAAAGATAATGGGCGGGTCAAGAGCCAGGAAGCGGCAAACGGTAAAACTCGGTAATTGCATGCTCGAACATTTTTTGCTCGATCTTTAAAATATCGTTAAGAAAAAGTTCGAAAAAAAACGAATTCTGTGACGAACCTTGAAGCACCGACGTTCCAATTCTGGCGTTCTCGCTGATTCTTGCGACCGGTGTCATGGCAATAAATTCCGGCGGTTGATCCTCGACGTCTTGTACTTTTACGAGAATCGCCGTTGTTCCGGTGTTCAGCTTAAAAATAACGAATATTTGATCGAATTTTTTTGATATTATTTTTAATTTGTTATTTATAAATCGATTCTCAAACCTTTTCGTCGATAGCTCGATCGACTGCGAGAATTCTCAATTGATACAAATATTTCCTCTCGTAATCGAGATCGCCGACCAGTCTTATAACTCCGGTGCCATTTATCGTCGATATCGAAAAAACATCGTTATCACCGTCCAATTCTTGAAGATGATAAACCACTTGTCCATGAGCTCCTTCGTCAGCATCGGTCGCGACAACTGTCGTCAATATACCAGGACCGGAATCTTCTCGAACAGTCAGAGTCGTTGGATGTGGTCGAAAAATCGGAACATTGTCATTTATGTCCTCGACGAGCATTAGAAGACTCTGAGTTATGAAATTTCCTTCACCCAATTTTTCATCCGTTAACGTGAGCACTAAAGCGTATTCGTCCCTGGTCTGCCGAACGAAACATTAATTTTAAACCAAAAAATCGTTTTTTTTAAATTATTTGTAAAATGTTTGTTTCATTTTTATCTTATTTTTCTTCATTTTGGTTTGTTTGGTGAATTAATCCTGGGAAAAATAAGCGATGATTTCTGAGATTACGCGATGCGTCTTGCCTCGTCAACGAGCTCGGGGTTTTTGCGAAAGAAAGATATACGCTGAGTTTCACTTTAATGTACTGGACAATGTTATTATTAAGCGGTGCGTCGCGGAACCGATTCGATCCGCGGCGAGTACGTCGGCCGAGCGGAACGATGAGCGAAACGATGCATAGGAAGTTGAAGAAAAAAAATCACCAACAACAACGTAATAAGAATGAGAGGAAGAAGAAGAAAGAGGCATCGGTTGGTAGGAAGTCGGGACGAAGAGGCAGATGGTCCCTTTTCCGCTACAGCAAACCCGTAGACGCGGAACTGTATTAAAGTGTATAGAGATCTTTTGTGCTAATACCATTCGAGGCTTGGGTGTAATTGGCATTACCGGTGGGTGATCGCGAATTCGCTCTTTTCTTTTTTCATCACTCGACAAAGAGAGATCGTCGTAGGAATATCGACGATTTCGCGCTTGGGATGTCTTCTCGATGCAGTGGAGAAAATCGTTGACATTTATGTTTTTTTTTTCGAGGGTTTTTTAGTTTGATGGTTTATTGTCTGGGAAAATGGGCTTATGTTGAGAGGATATAAATAAGGAAAATTGTATCTGTGGCAAATGAAAGGTAAACGATTGAGGGAATTGTTTAAACATTGCAGTGGAGAAAATTGATGACATTTATGTTTTTTTTTCGAGGGATTTTTAGTTTGATGGTTTATTGTCTGAGAAAATTGGCTTATCTTGAAACGATATAAATAAGGAAAAATTTATCTGTGAGGAATGAAAGGTAAACGATTGAGGGAAATATTTAAAAATTGATAGGAAAATTCGACCTTGAGATGTCTTTTCGATGCAGTGGAGAAAATTGTTGACATTTATATTTTTTTTGGAGAATTTTTTAGTTTGACGGTTTAATATCTGAGAAAATTAGCTTATCTTGAGACAATATAAATAAGGAAAATTGTATCTGTGGCAAATGGAAGGTAAACGATCGAGGGAATTATTTAAAAAATGTAGCGGAGAAAATTGTTGAAATATATGTTTTTTTTTCGAGGATTTTTTCGTTTGATATTTTAATGTTTGAGAAAATTGGCTTATCTTGGGACAATATAAATAAGGAAAATTATATCTGTGGCAAATTAAAGGAAAACAATCCAGGGAATTATTTAAAAATTGATAGAAACATTTGATTACTCACTTCTCGATCGAGCAATTTGTTCAAGTAAATATTAGCCTCGTTGTGACTGACATTTTCGACTCTGATAACATCGCTGCCCGGTTGGTCTCTGACACCAAAAGTCAGCTTGTCACCGTCCGGATCTACGCCTCTTAGCCTGTGAATTAGCGTTCCTGAATAAAACGAAAAATATATTTTAATAAACGATTAATTATAAAAACTTTACGAAAAAGGAGTTTTTATTACATTTATCGATAACCACAATAATCAACTGTCTTTATTTAATAATTAAAAATTAATCTTTAATTGTTATCTAATATCGATATTATTATTAAGATCATCATTGAGTAACGAGGACAATATTTATTCTACTTACCAACCGGTGTTTCTGGTCCTTCCTTGAGTCTGACCACAATTTCCGTCTGTCCGTCGATGAGAAACCGCGGCGGATGGTTTCTCGCGAAGCAGGGTCGCATGAGGCAAAGGAGGAGGACGAAGATACTCGTATCCTTGAACCGTACGCGCCTCGACGACTCGAAGATTCTTCTCGTCGTTTCCGACCTTGAATTTCTTTCTCCTCTCTTTTCGCCTTTCTTCGTCGCCATTTTAACTCTCACCTCATCCTCCATTTTCTCTCAAAAAATATGTCCTCTAATCGTCGACATGTTTAATATCCTCGTCTCCGTTACGATCAAACGATCGAAGAGCGTTCGTTCGATTCATAAATACAAATTTTCCAAAGACCTTCGAGTCTTACTTTTTATTTCACTCTTAATCAAATCCCACTTTTAATGAAATTTGTCAACGTTACGTGACGCTCGTCGTGACAAAAATTCTCCCGTCGGCCTGTCTCTTTGTTCGTTCTTACGATTGTTTCGCCAACGAATTCCGAATGGTTTTAAAGAGGGAAAACAGAAGGAGTTGAGTCGAGGTGAAATGTTGCTTTTGTTATTAATTATCCAGGCTTGTGGTGCGACCGTGTAGTCAATTAACCGAGTGAGACTCGTTGCGCGCTTCATTTCTTTCCCATGTCACAACAGATGCCATAATTACGAGGCTCGGCCGCTGCCCTGAAACGGAGAAAATACATTCGCGATCTTAAGGCGTGCCACATTTTATTTATTTATTTATTTATTTTTTCTTTTTTTCAACGAGAATTTAAGATTTTTCGTATCCGTTCTTATTCTTCGCATGTTTTATTCAACCACTTTGCGCTCGTCTCACCTTTGAATTATTTTCTCATGCTTTTACGTGAATTGAATCGTTTCAGGGAGATAATTTAAGACTGGAGAACGTTAAGAGCTTCCGATACTTTTTTTTTTACAATTATCAATGAACTAATTTTTTGTTCTAGCAATAATCTAGATTGATATCGTTTCATGCTTTACTCTATCATGGTCTATCCGTTTCCGGTTCGAATTGCCCAAAGAGGCGAGACGCGCGAATCTCATCGGGTTACAATTGTCGCAAGGTCACCGGAAGTAATCGATTAAAGATTTCATCCAGTCGATGAGTTACGATCGAGATCAACCATGAGTCTCACGACGAATCAACTCGAAACAATTTTAACAATAAAATAACAATTCGCTAAATATCGATATTTCAATCGAATATCGATTATTCCATTCGATTGCAAAATATCGATTTTTCTTCGAATGATTATCGAGAGATAAAAAAAATCGGCCAATTAAAAAGTGAAATATTATACCGTTTAATAAATTATACCGTAACGGTACACCGTCCACGTCATAAAAGTAGAAAGTACTGTAAATTTTTCGTCCGACGAATAAGGAAAGGTAAAATTGTCGGCGAAGCGTGCCGGCGAAAATTCTCGTTGCGCTAGAAGAAAAAATAAACACGTGGAAACGTGTTTTTCGCACGAAAAAAATATTTTTTCCCTCGTTATTAATTAACATCGAAAACAGTTTAGCGAAGCTGGCAAGGCCGCGTACGTACGGCAACGATGCGAATAGTACAGTCAGTTGGGCTCGAATCCGAAAAAGAAAGATGGAAGGAAAAAGAAAGAAAATCATGAATTCGAACACTTAATTCGACCCTTAAACCGTGAAGCGTTATACCATTACACGGTGGTAATTGCAGTCTCGTTACCGTGCAATTAACACGGGCTTATTATATCATCTATGCGCGCACATTAATATACATATATAGTCAGCCGATTATCGTTTGCAAGCTAAACATGGTTTCCTCGACCAAATTTGCATAATGTAATCCATGCGGTTTTGTTATTTTCATTTATTCTCCATCGGACCGACGATCTTTCGTCATAACGGTATCGAGTGGAAAATTTTCTTTCCTTTTTAAATAAATTAATGCATTTAAACTCGAACAATGCATTTTTGTATGTTGGAAAAAAAATTATCATTGATACCGGCGGGAATCGAACCCCGGACCCCCGGGGTGTGAGTCGCGAACGCTACCACTACGCCATTGTTTCTCTCGAAAAAATCTTGTTTTATTTTCCAGTAATTATTTATCGCCTCTCCCGGAAAATTTTTGTTTTATTTTCCAGTAATTATTTATTTCGATCGAAATAACATTACCTTTGTCCTCGTTATTATTCTGTCGATTAATATTTGTATAAATATGACAATTTTTGTTTATCGAGGAGAAAAGATTACACGGTTTTGTTATTTTTACTTATTCTCCATCGGACCGACGATCTTTCGTCATAACGGTATCGAGTGGAAAATTTTCTTTCCTTTTTAAATAAATTAATGTATTTACACTCGAATAATGCATTTTTGTATGGTCGAAAAAAAATTATCATTGATGTCGGCGGGAATCGAACCCCGGACTCCCGGGGTATGAGTCGCGAACGTTACCACCATGCCATTACCTCTCTGGAAAAAATTTTGTTTTATTTTCCAGTAATTATTTATCGCCTCTCCCGGAAAAATTTTGTTTTATTTTCCAGTAATTATTTATTTCGATCGAAATAACATTTCTTTTGTCCTCATTATTATTCTTTCGATTAATATTCGTATAAATATGACAATTTTTGTTTATCGAGGAGAAAAGATTACACGGTTTTGTTATTTTTACTTATTCTTCATCGAACCGACGATTTTTCGTCATAACGTAATCGAGTGGAAGATTTTTTTTTAAATAAATTATTACATTCGGATTCGAAGAATACATTTTAATATGTTCGAATAAATTTAATTTTGTTTTTCGCAAGTTATTTATTTCGATCAAAATAACATTTCTTTTCCTCCTTATTTTTCTGTCAATTAATATTTGTATAAATATGACAATTTTTGTTTATCGAGAGAAAAAGATTGTTTTTATAAAAAAACAATTTTTTTCGCGGCATCAACGGTCTTCGATTTGAACAGCGAGTATTTTTCGCGGCAGTGCGAAGGTCCCGCGCCGTGGCGCACACGCCGACGCGCTAATGCACACGTATATACACACACACACACACTCACGATGATCAGCGGAGACAGTGCGTTCCGTTCTCTTCCATGGCTCGGGATGATTGCCTGATACTTTGGCGCACGTGAGCGCCCCTAGCCTGCGCAACTCGACGTTCAAAAATCACCGCTCATCGTGCCTGTGTTGTGTGTGAGTACACAACGGCCTAGACGGCTCGCAGTAAGCGCGGGTATTCGATCATTCGCGGTTTACTCACTGCGATCGTCGAGCTAACGATCTTCCTTATTTGCTCGATTTAAAATTGTTTAAATTTATAAAAAAAAATTGTTTTTTTTTTCAGTTTTTTGTTATTCGACACTTTTGGTCAAGATACATTTTAATGTCATTAAAATTTAATTAGTCGGAAAGTTCGAATTGGGTTCTTGAATTCGAAAGGCTTTCCTCGAGCGAGTAAATAAAACTATCCGCGACAATGTCAAGGTCTTGTGGCAGGACGTAATTGCGGTCGGGTGAAAGCCAATGGAGTTGAGAGAAGGAAAGAAAATAAGAATTATTGCTCGAGGAGAATCCGGCTTCTATGGATGAACGAGAAAATAAACTTTTACGTTCGAGATGAAAACGTAAGCGAAGATAAATTCTCAGCGCGAACAAAGGGACAGGAAAAAAAGTTGCGTAAGACGAGAAAAAGACAATTTTTCTTTCTTCTGCGTCTCCGATGATTAAATTCTCTTCTCGTTATTATTTTTTATTCGATCGTAATTGGCGAACGACGAAGAGTGAGAAATAATGTTTTTCTTTTTGTCACGGATCATAAAGAAAATTGACGAAAGAACTTTCCAATCGTTCTTTTTTAAACGTTCTTTTTCCTTCTTTTTTTTTTTTGTAGAAACGAATCAGAAACAGTCGAGATGATCTCGAGCTTCCGACTTGTTTCCGTTCGGGGTATTTCTCATCACGGTCTAGATTTCCCCTCGATGCCATTACGAGGCGAGAGTCTCTCGGCGGCACAAGCTCATCGATCTTTCGAAGGCGTTTCGAGACGTAGTAAAAAAAAACTTCTTTCGAACTGCATAGCACGAGAGAGAGTATTATAACTAACGCGAAAAGAGAGCTGAGATTGATCGACCGAACGATCTTTCGTCTTAGGACGAGAAACAATGACTGACATTTCTATCGGTTGAATTATTTCGAAGAGAAAGAAAAGAAAAAAAGCTTGTTTTTTTCCTGAAGAAAGCTAATACGTTTTATGGGAAAATAATTTATTCGATTGAACATAGTTTATTTTTATTGCTCAATTACAAATAAAAATTTACTGTCGTCTTTTTTGTTTCGATTATTTTTCAAATGCTCATAATTCTTGCCAAGTAATTTAAATAATACGTAGCTATGACAAGCTAGATGGAATATTTTTTTGTTAAATTATAGTCGAGGACAACGTCAATTGTCGCAATTATCAACAAACACTGTAATAAAAAGGGTTATTTTTAAATTCGGTTTGAGTTTGAGATATTTTGGTGGTAGAAAAGATGGGGGAGAGGGAAGATTTTGGTCTTTTGTCCAGAGAGTCAAGTGGCGTGACGAGAGAAGGCCAGTGGCCGTGTAAGCTAATTTTAGTGAGTTTAAGTCCTCGCGGTTCTTGAACCATCATCTGCTACTTCAAAAGAATTACATGTATATACATAATTCTTAATAATAACGTATGTTTGTATACACATGTGTGCCTCTCCCCCGGCAGGTACTGCCACCACGCGGCCGTCGTTTGTACTAATTTTGAATATGCCACTGTCGTGGCGTCAGAGCGGTGTTGAAAAAATGTACGAGGCAAATGCGCTCGACAAATTTCACTTTTTTCACAAATTTCGAGATCCAGATTGTTCGTAAATATTATTTTATATATTATTTATAATAGAAAAATATTATTTTTCTATATTAGTAGAGTTGAGTAGGAAGATCAGCAACTCTCGACAAAAGTTGAAACCTCGAGAGTTGGTTCTGCAACATTTGAGCGGTCAAAGGGTGAACTTTAGCCGGAAGCTAGCGTAGTCATACGATTCAAACGACAGGGCATTG
Source organism: Netelia fuscicornis (assembly GCA_946811545.1). Taxonomy (NCBI): domain Eukaryota; kingdom Metazoa; phylum Arthropoda; class Insecta; order Hymenoptera; family Ichneumonidae; genus Netelia; species Netelia fuscicornis. The sequence goes on from OX328013.1 coordinate 46,140,811, forward strand.
TGATGGTGATATTCGTGTAACGTGGCAAATTTCCGATTTCGTAACCTCCAAATGAAGCCTTTTTAGATGAAAACAAAATTTGATCTTCCGGAGGTGCCGATAGTCAACATTTATGATTTCCTTTTGGGACTTTGGTGGTGGTGGTGGTGGTCGTGGAGGGGAGGGGGGGGGGTCAACATTTTTTTCGCCCAAAAAAACTTAGTAGGGTCATTTTGGAATGGATAATGCTTTGTGTAAAACAAATATAATGAATTAAAGAGGTTTTGAAGCAAAAAAAATTTGACCTCCCCAGACCCCCCAAAGTTCCGAAATCGTAAATCTTGAAGGACAACTATCAGCACCTGTCGAGGGTTAAAATTTGTTTTCGTCCAAAAAGGCTTCAATTAGAGGATACGGAATCGGAAATTTGCGACATAACACGAATATCACGATTATAATCCTGTGTCGTTTGCGTCCATCTTAATTTATTGTTAGATACAAAAACATTAACCCTTTGGCTGTTTGAGATGTCGCAGAAGCAACTCTCGAGGTTTCAACCTTTGTCGAGCGTTGCTGATCTCCCCCCTAACCTCTGTACATAATTTGCATAAAGTAGTTTGAAAAATCCTAGAGTATTGCTCTTCTCCTTTCACATCGGCCATTCCTTCGTCCTCCGTTAGGCAGAGAACGACGCCAAGTTCCCGGAGGGAGCACTTCCGTTCGTAGCATGCGCTGGTCAGTCATGGTGCACAGGGCCGATGCCCGGGAAGCAGATAACCGAGGGAGATTGCGAGCGCGAAAATAGAGACAGGATGAGGAGGGAAGATTAATTTATTCGCGAATAAGACGCGTGCGAATAATATGCATAAGCGGAATTTATCTACGAGTTCATCTTCGCGCGCCATGATAATAAATCGCTTAACCACGAACGCTACTCGAAACGTTCTTATCATCTCGAGATATTTCTTCCTTTCTTCAATTCGACATCGGATTTTACTTTACATCGAAACAAAATTAGTTTTTTAAAAATTCAATTAACATAATTAATCGATCGCTTAATTTATTTGATGAAATTGATTACGAGCTTTTTGATTCTTGTCTAAAGAATTGAAACGATTATTTCTTCACGACATGGATTTAATTATAGAAAATCTGGAGAGTTGGCAACGTAAAAAAAAATCCTAAATGTGCGTTTTCACGATCCATATTTTTCAGAGGAACGAATAGCACAGAAAACCTGTATATACGCATCGCGGTTGTTCCTCTTACCAACGAAGTGTGGCCGCCACGCTGTGGCTATTTTTCTTACTCGCGTGTGTCTTTGCAGTTGCGATTCTAGCGGCAAATCATTTTTTTTCGTCTCTTGTTATTAGTACTAACCATGAATTTTTTTTTTAACGAAGAATTTTGTTTAACTAAAATTCAGGAATTACTGTCGCGAACAACGAGGAATCGATCTCCACGTGTCTCGCGCAGTTTTAGTTCGAACCTCGCGTGCGATACGAGTGAACTCTGTTTTGCGAAAGCTCCCCGTCTCTTACGAGCCAGAAACTTTATCGATGCAACTTTAATAAAGCAGCTGTCGAATTTTCAACGCCGAATAATAATTCCCCTCGGAGAAACCGGAAGCTCGCCGCTCTTGCGATAAACTCCATGACGCTTGGGTTTACCCTTTTCCTTTCTCTTTCTCTCTCTCTCCATTTTTCGATCAGTTCATACATATCTATATATACGCCTTTTGGTTATGTCAGTATTAGCTTTGTAACGACGCCAGAACTTCCGGTTTTAGCAGAAATCAATAATACAATGAGCGATAATTCGCTCGATACAAAAATATTGATCAACTTTTTATTTCAACAATTTTTTTTACTGTTAATATTAATTTTTTTATATAACATTTTTTTTATACAAAATTGAAATCGTTTTTACTCGACAATGAATTTTTTTTACAATCATCGCGCACAGCTTGCGTGCGATGTTGCCCGCGGTATCAATCGTTCGTTTTTTTTCTTTTGCCGATCGTAAATTGGCTACTAACGATAAAAACAACGAGAGCGAGTATTGATATCGAAGTTTCTCGAACTCGAGCGATGCACGAAGAGCCATCGGGTGCCAAACGCCCCTTTCTACGGGTTCCGGTAGATCGGGTCCGCTAATTCTTATCGTTTATTCTTCCCAGTATCGAACTTACGTGCCTTCTGTATAGATATAGCGATCGTTGTTAAAGTATGTAGTTCAATCGCTCGAACGTGCGAATCTGTACCAAGAGTCGTCTCGAAACGTCGACTCGAGTTACGATGAAACTCAGCGGAGGACAATGAATATTTATATAATAAACACGACCTATGTGACTATTGTGACTATCGAGTTTCTCAGAGTCGCGGGCACCCCTCACTTCTCGCCATTTTCTCACGTTCCGGATTATAAAATTATTAATTTATGTCAAAATATATTAATAATTCTATTTTATTCATCGGTAGAAACAATCCTTGCTAAATCAAAATTTCTGGAAAAATTATTGTTATTATTATTTTAACTCAACGATTGAATTATGATTTTCAATTAAGCTTAAATTCTATTTTTATTTTAGACAAGCTTATTCTTAAAATCGGTCGAGTATGAAACAAATTAAAAAATTGAATATAGTTAACAATGATTTTGTTTGTTAAACTGTAAGATCGATCAAGGTCGATGAAAATCGTTGAACAAGATCGAAAAAACGTGACTGCTTTTCCCTTTTGGGTTCCAGTTCACAAAATTATCAATTTATATAAAAATATATTAATAATTCAATTTTATTCATCGTTAGAAACGATTCTCGCTAAATCAACAAAGTTTCTGGAGAAATTATTGTTGTTATTATTTTAATTCAACGATTAAATTATGATTTTCAAGTAAGTTTCAATTCTATTTTTATTTTAGATAAGTTTATTTCCAAAATCAGTCGAGTATGAAATAAATTAACAAATGGAATATAATTAGCAATGATTTTATTTGTTAACCCGTACGATCGACCAAGGTCGATGAGAATTGTTGAGCAAGATCGAAAAATGTGACTGTTTTTTTCTTTTTTGTTCCAGTTTATAAAATTATCAATTTTTATCAAAATATATTAATAATTCAATTTTATTCATCGTTAGAAACAATTCTCCCTAAATTAACAAAATTTCTGGAGAAATTATTGTTATTGTTATTTTGATTCAACGATTAAATTATGATTTGCAATTAAGTTTCAATTCTATTTTTATTTTAGACAAGCTTATTTCAAAAATCAGTCGAGTATGAAACGAATTAACAAATGGAATATAATTAGCAATGATTTTGTTCGTTAACCCGTACGATCGACCAAGGTCGATAAGGACCGTTGACCAAAATCGAAAAAACGTGACTACTTTTTTTTTTATTCGAGCAATCCCTTCATACTGGATGTGACGTCACTTCCCACACCTGCGATGCGTGTTTCCGAATGATACCTCGAGAGGACTACCTACATACGGGGTATGGTATTACCCCGGAGTTTGTGCCGGTGGCCCCTTCCAACGACTGACGCATCGGGCCGCGAGCCATGCCGGCTGTCCTGCCACACATACGCACACTCACAAATATATATATGCATCTACGTCCAAGAACAAACTATTTGGTGTTGCACCAACGCGTGCATTAATATGTATGCTTTTTCACCCCCTCGAAATTCTCACTGCGTGACGACCTCCCCAAAACTTTTGGTACAACAATGGAAAACACATAGACAGGATCTCTGGTTGCTCACGTGCTTTTCGTCCATTTCCTTCGTCGATGTGTGCGAGTATTAAAAATTTTGGGACAATTTAAAAAAAAAATTACGATTATGCAAAAGTTTTAATCACGATAATTCTATTAATTAAAAAACATTTTTTTAATTCGAGTAATCTTTTATTGGCAATGATACCTAGTTAAAAAGATTATCGAATATTTTTTACGCGACGATGCATTTATTATGCAAAATTGCAGTTCTCCACGTAATATTAGACTGGTATGTAACATTTTTGATTGCGCAAAGCCGCATATGATATTATCGCCCCATTTTCATCGAGCGCGCGCACACATATCCGCGAAGTTGGCATAAAAGTTTCGCGCGAATGCTCCGAGACGAGTGACGAGTTGTGTCGCTGAAATTAATTGCCTGTCAGATTTCCGAGCTTTGTGAAATTTTATACACCCACTCATACACATTTATGTAAGGTTGTTTCTTTATGATTGACCTCGATCGTACTAATATTTCCTCATAGCCAGAACGTTAGTTAATAAACTTCACGTCTCATAAAAAAAAAATTACTCACCAAATTATTCTTCAATCACGGATTTTTCGGTAAATCCATGACGAACCCGCATCGTCGATCATCGATTAATAATTCCAATCGATTAATAATTCCAATCGTTATCGAAACTCGATATTTCCACATTCACATTTTTTCCATCAAACTTTGTCACCGTTTTCGAAACACTGAACGGAAAAAAGTATCCGCTTCGACCTCTTTTGGCGTTGACCTCTTTAAAATCCTCAGTAGGCATGCACTCAAAATGCACTCGTTGCAGAATTTCGAAATTGTTGATTCGCGCGAAGTGTGTCGCGCGGGTGCGCGAGCCAAATAACGAAAGAGAGAAAAGGAGAGGAAAGGAGAGAATCGTTGAATCGCGAGTATCGAATCACGAGTTAATGTACGGGTGATCGAGCGTAATGCGATGCACCTGTGCGCTCGGTCGAGCCGCGCGTAGTAAACTGAAAGTCGGTGGAGTCGACGGTGGAAACAACGTGATGTATTTTCCCCCGTGGTTACTACTTGGGCCACGCTGTCGTCTCGTCTCCTTTACTTCTGCTTTTGCCGCGATCGGGCAACGTGTATAGAGAGACGTTACCAGCACGGCAATGGTGAGCACTGACCGTGCCTCGGAAACATCACAAAATATACGGTTGTTCGAGTTGAATTCAGCCCGTCGTGTTTCACGAGGCGTGCAACACGCGCCTTATGCCACTTTGGTTCCCTACTCTCGCCCTCCCTTGCTCTTTCTCTCTCTCTCTTTCTCTGTACGTTTTGACTTACCTCCGGTCACCACTGGACATGTTGCACCTTGTTCAACCCCACGCATGAAAACATCTTGTGTCAGCCACATTTTCTGTCGATCCCGGCTTAAAACTGCACAAAGGACTTTTTTCATCACCTTTTTTGGCCAGCTTTCAAACTGGTCGAGTTCTTTTCTAGGAAATGGCGAAGAGGAAGTTGTTAATTTGGGTTTAGTTTCGTTGATTTAGGTCTATAAATAAGCGTTGCTCTTTCTTTGTGCGGTTGGACTTACCTCCGGTCACCACTGGCCATGTTGCACCTTGTTCAACCCAACGCATGAAAACATCTCGTGTCAGCCACATTTGTGTCGATCCAGGCTTAAAACTGCACAAAGGACTTTTTTCATCACCTTTTTTGGCCAACTTTCAAACTGGTCGAGTTCTTTTCTAGGAAATGGCGAAGAGGAAGTTGTTAATTTGGGTTTAGTTTCGTTGCTTTAGGTCTATGAATAAGCGTTGCTCTTTCTTTGTGCGGTTTGACTTACCTCCGGTCACCACTGGCCATGTTGCACCTTGTTCAACCCCATGCATGAAATCATCTTGTGTTAGCCACATTTTTTGTCGATCCAAGCTTAAAACTGCACAAAGGACTTTTTTCATCACCTTTTTTGGCCAACTTTCAAACTGGTTGAGTGCTGTTCCAGGAAATAGTGAAGAGGATGTTGTTAATTGGGATTTAGTTTCGTTAATTTGGGTTTATGAGTAAAGAAAGATTTTTATCTTGTAGCAGATTTTTGTATTTTGGGCTAATTTTATGTCGCTGGTTCGAGTCAAGCATCGCTTCAATTTTTGGCAATATTTAAAAAGATTGAAATAAAGATAATTTGTCTCGAGGTAGAAAAAATAGAGTTCATCGAACTCAACAAGGCGTTTCTCTAAATTGAATTCGTTGCTCCTTGCACTCGACAGAGTCGGTGTTTATCAAGGTGGTGTGTATTCACGGCTTACGTGACGTGTAATCGAGACTAACTCACGTAGCGAGTGAAAGAAGAGAGGCCCCCTCGGTTTTCACTGGTGCGCAAATCGATGAGACAGGTGCCTTCTTGTTGTATCCCTCGAAATTCTGTGGGTTCTGTATGCGGGGTCGACCGGCTTATCTAATTATATTCTACTCACGACTATGCAGGCCGACACGTATCTTTCATTGTTTTGAAAAATTGTCGCACGAGACAATAGACCACCAGCAATACAGTAAAATAAAAAAAAATTATTCAAATTCAATCCGTCTTAGATATTTCACCTTCGTACATTTTCGTAAAGATTCGAATTATATGACTTCACTTTGTTTGTTTGTTCTAATCTGTGGTACTATTTGATTCTTTTAAAAATTAGAGAAATACTATGTATTTAATTCAAATTACAGCAGTGCGATAGAAAATTGTATTTTTTACATTACCGACTGACGATAACGATGTCGCTTACCAGGTACAGATTACCATCGGTCGGTCATTCACCCTCAGTCGGTACACTTAAATTTCTTCACGAACGACTCAAATGATAAGAATCTTCAGCTGTCTTCCTTGCCGACCGGGCATTGGTCCGAAAAATCTCTCACGAGCCATATATAGTTCCATCGTTGCAGACGCACGCATTCGAGGTCCCTGGTGACTTTTTCATCCAAGTCACTAGGGACCGGCGATAAGTCTGCCAAGAAGTCGGCGCGCCGACATGACCAAGGCGGCTCCTCGCTCTAATAAAACAAAAGTGCCATTTTTTTTCTTAATCCTGAGAAAGTCATTTTATCCAAAGATCGATCAGAATCCTCTAGTCGAACCGGTTCCCACCGATACCGCTTTTCCTTATTCAGATTTTTTGTATGTTCTTAACTCCGGAACGACACTGAAAAGTAACGACGACCTCTTGAGGGTTACGAAGGTTCGTTTGCCTCGAGCACGCACGAACGATTCATAGAAGTATTCATTCAAAGTATTTCTCGGTACGGCGGGAGAGAGACGAGAGAGCGGCCCGATTAATAATTTGATTGAGGTAGATTATGAGAGACAGCCGAGGCATCATCATCATTACGGTAGCATGAGAAACGCTTGTGCGTTCAGGCTAAAGAACTCGCATGTTCGGATGATTATCGATTCCGTGCCATGACGACGGACACTGATCGATTTTCCGCCGGACAATTTTCTTCGTCTTGCATCCCCGCACTAACCCGAATGAACAAAAAGTAGAAAAACCAATGAGAAAAAGGATACTAAAAAGAAACAAACTATTATCCCTTGGACTACTCTTCGGAGATCGTCAATGTTCGCGATATCGTACAAGCCTATTATCGATTCGAGCATGAAGACGATGATCGATGCGTTCCCGAAGTTGATTCCGCCCTTTACACCGAAGAAATTGTAAGTGAAACCAGCTTATTAGCTAATGATCCATTTCCCCCGACTATGACCCATCAAGTTCCATACCCTCTTCCCACTCTTGGCTTCCTGTCGGAAGATCCCACGTTGCTCATCAACGATCATCGGTTCTCTCGCTAAGACGATCGCGACAAGTTCGCGACTAACTCGCGATCCAAAACGACGTTGGTCCTGGAGTGCGTATAACGAAGACTATAAACCACAGGGGTAAAAAAGAGGTCCGGTCTCGTTCCATCGGGAAGTATAAGGCGAGCGAGCGAAAGGACTTGGGTCTTACCGCGCCAGAATTCTACCTCGTCCCTTCACCCTCTTCTTCTTTCTTTCCACGTTCTGGCATCGTTCGAGCATTAACGCGGACGTCCAGAAAGATCTTTCTCGCTTCTCGGCTCGACTCTAACCTCCTTCTCTCTCTCGCCCACCATGTCCCACACTCACTACTCATCCTCTTAAATCCAACGTACATGCACACATACCTTCATTTTATTTCCCTCCCCACCTCTTATTTCTCGTCGGCAACTGACGCCGCTACCGCCGGTTGCAAAAGCTCTCGCTGCTGCTGCTGCTGCTGCTGCCGCGGTACCGCGCTGGGTACACTCTTTTAGGGACCCCGAAGGTTCGCGGTCCGTGCGACGCGAAAGTACATAACCGGTTCGCAGCTGCGGACGCAGCCAGACTGGAGACTCTCCGTGCGCTGGACGGCGAATCGGGCTTTTGCCGATGTGTGTCTGTGTGTGAAACGAGAGGAGAACACACGCCACGAGAGATTCCTCTTGGTTGCTTCGGTGAAACTGACCCAACCATCGAGGCACGACCGACTCCTCGTTTAGAGGGCAACGATCAGCTTCATGTTAAAAATGCATCCTCGCACCCGGGATAGTACATATATCGTCTCTCTCGGTACATAATATACCTCGAGCCCGAGCCTCTCGCCCAGCTCGCGCTAAAACGTGATCGGAAAGGTATAAGACGCGCGGAGGTTCTTCTTCGATCGTTGAGCCGAATGGTTCGTTGAGGTCACTAACACTCCGTGACACATGTGTACACCTTGAGGGCCTCATTTTTGTTCATTATATAACCACGAAACGAACTTCCGAATAGCAAAATTAAAACAAAATTGAAAATGTCAAGCGCAAAACATTATAAAACAATTTAATAACAAACCTCACCCTCCCTCATGGACGTTCTCCACAAAAACTGTGACACTTTCCTCACCCTCAAGAAGAAAAATGTATTTTTCATAATTCACGTATTCGACTAGGAAACTGGGACACCTCGTTAGTCGAATGCAGAACGACTGCTGGAGCCCTTTTTGCGAATCCCTCCCCATTCTCGTCCCACTGTCACCAGTTCGTCGTGAATACGCCGGAGCGTGACGCGAGTAGTCTCGTGGATTCATAGCATGTGGGACACTCTGGGACGGTTACAATCCCCCCCTCCTCGAGTACACCGAGCAGACAAGTTTCGGCTGGCTGGCGGTCCTCCCTTCCTCTTTACTCCCTTCCTGCATCTCGATGCACCCGAGTGACTGTGGTATTACACACAGTGCCGAGAGCCCAGAAAGAGAACACGAGGGAGTGGAAAAGATGTAACGAACTATATATCTATCTACAGTTATACACACGTATACAACTGCACGTCTATATCTACACGGGCTCTTAGCGCACGCCACTCTACCTGGTGTCACGCGGCTCTTACGAATACAGCCGTGACTTCGAGTCCGCGCAACACCCACATGTTCACGTGTAACATACACATTGACTCGTGTGGATCACTCGCACTCGCAATAACCCACACCCATTTAACTTTCTTCCTTGTATGAATAACACAGACATGTAAAAACACAAACGTATACATCTGGTGTGCTATGTGTTGTGCCCACTACTAAATCAGCGCGACAGAAAGTGCTGGTTGGGGGTCTTGATGTTGCTTGGGCATACACATTCGGCGTTGCACACTCTGTGAGTCAGCCTCCAGAGGAAGAGGGATAGAGGAGAGAGTGTGAGAGAGAGGCTGAGCTGGAGAGAGAGTGGGGTACTCGTGGGATGCTGTTGCACACACGACGTCAGCATCAGGCTACGACATAAGGGTAGGCCTCAAAGCCAGCCAGCTTGTTCACTATATATATAGATATGTATACATATCTATATAGAGATGTGGATGTGGATATATACATATATAGAGGGCATTGGCAGAGAGACTGCCGTGGTGGCTGCTGCTGCTGCTGCACGGAGAGGAAAGCGACGAACGTGGAGAGGTGAGGATCAGACCAGTGTCGCCCAGGTGCCCGACCGGCATCCTCTCTTTCTCTCTCTCCAGCACATCTCGAGGCCTCTTTCTTGGCCCTCTTTTGCCAAAAGAAAAAACAAGAAAAGCAACAAAAAGATAAGAAAATAAAAGGAAGAAAGAACTGCATTTCGCGATTCTACCTCGTTCGCGGAGACGCTCGAGAAGCTGACCAGTTGGAAATCGGTAGTAGCTCGAGCAGCTCCTCTTTAGAGAGTTTCTTTCTTTTAACTAATTCTTGGACTATTCGCGACGTCGCACGTGCGCTATATTCGAACATTGGCTTGGCTGGCTCGTTTCCCAAATGAGTGAGAGGGAAGTCATGTATAGTACGTGGTGGTTCGGTATTGTGCGTGATGACTTTGGTACGATTGGACACGTTTTGTCGTGCGGTTGACTGAGCGAAAGAGAGAGGGAGAGGGTGGGAGACCGAGGAAGAGAGAAAGAAGTTCGGCAGTGCTGATCGTCGAGGAACAGAGAAAGGACGAAAAATCGGTTTAACGTCCTCGCGAGTGATCGGGTTTGTGTCGGTGGATAATATTCTTCATGCTTTGGCATAGTTTTTGATAAACAGTGATGTTACAACGACGACAGCGAGTCTGAGAATGATCGGTGATCGTCATAATCAATTTATCGAATATCACAGTTTGATCGAAGGTCGATGATCCCTATTGTTTCAAATTTCATCAAATATCAATTCTAAAAATCGATCATAAATTGTCGAAACAAGGATTTCAATTTGATGAAATATCGATTTCAATATTCGATTGAACTTCGATACCCGATCTCTCGCACCCCTACAGCTTTTTGGCTATAAATCAACGCCGAGAGACGTTTGATGGTCCAGGACACAGTGTAAAAACAGAAAAGAGTGAAACTGGAGAAGTTACCTGGTATTTCCTCATCGAAATGTGGTCTATGACCAAGACGTGGAGGTCTTGATCCTTTTGTTCGTGTAATGAACCAGGAAATGTTTATCGTCACGAGGATAATTATCGAACGACTGAAATTACAGTGTCCATAAAAAGGACAAGTGGATAACGCCGATGGTGTTTGTAGGACTCGTCGTAATCTCGCGAGAGGGTCTGCTATTATAATCGTTGGTAATATACGATGGTCATAACAGCTTGACCCCTACGTGTCACGTGGATTATTTTATAACGGTAGAAACTTCCTTGTCGTCGGCGTCGTTGTCATGCTCGAGAGTTAATGCCGTGCGGGTCTTCCCACCTCTCCCTTTCTCTCTCTCTTTCTTTCTTGCAAACTCTCTCGATTCCGTGAAGAGGAATATAGACCCCGAGAGAGTCCAAGATTACGCGCACCTCGCTGCGTCTACGTCACGCGAAGGCCGTCTGGACGTTTTCTGTGTACTCCCCTCCCTCCCACGAAAGTGAGAGACTGAGCATTCTTTTGGGATGACTAGCTAGAACGCCTTGTCTAAACAACCTTCGAAAAATTTATCGTCGATAAAGATCGATGATAATAATAACAATAACGATAATATAAATAAATAAATCGAGCAATTGCATTGAAAAATATTGTATAATTGAATCAATATTAAATTATACTAAAAATTGTACAACTTTAGATAAACAATGATTAAATTCATTAATTACTTCCAAAAAAATTCGACAATCGTTCGACAATTATTTATTTAATGCACATGAGCGTCACGACAGACGAGTAAATGTCGATAACAATAATAACAATAATATAAATAAATAAATCGATTAATCCAATTGAATAAAAATTGTATAATCAAATCAATATTAAATTATAATAAAAATTATACAATTTTAGATAAACCGTGAATAAATTAATTAGTTAATTCCAAAAAAAATCGATAATCGTTCGGCAATTATTTATTTAGTGTAAACGGGCGTCACGACAAACGAATAAATATCGATAACAATAATAACAATAATATAAATAAATAAATCGATTAATTCAATTGAATAAAAATTGTATAATCAAATCAATATTAAATTATAATAAAAATTGTACAATTTTAGATAAACCGTGAATAAATTAATTAGTTAATTCCAAAAAAAATCGATAATCGTTCGGCAATTATTTATTTAGTGCAAACGAGCGTCACGACAGACGAATAAATATCGATAACAATAATATAAATAAATAAATCGATTAATCCAATTGAAGAACAATTGTATAATCAAATCAATATTAAATTATAATAAAAATTGTACAATTTTAGATAAACGATGATGAAATTAATTAATTAATTCCCACAACAATTATTTATTTAATGCAAACAAGCGCCACGACAGACGAGTTGTCAATTCGCGTGAGTGGCTTGTGAGTGCTTTTATGGTGAAACGAGCCGAGTGATAGGGAAGAAACAAAATATATATATAGAACATATATTCGTTTGCAGGAAAGGGAGTACGGGAAGTGATGTCTACCTATTATGGCAGCAGAACCTGCTCTGTCAAAGAGATACGTTACGGCTAAGGTAAGAACCTCGATTATCCTTATCGCTTACATTATGCGACTCATCGTAATCCTCGTCTTACTTCGTGCCCCGGATTATGCGAGATAATCAGCGAATTACAAGAAACTCGCTATAACCGTTATCTTTTCTTTTTAATTTCTTCATTTTAATTCACCCTATTTCACAATAATTTATCCAACGAAACGCGAGCCCCAGAAACGAGGTTCACGGAAAAAGAAAAATTACGAGAAATAATAGTTTCACGATCTATACAGACCGATAAGGCGTAAAATCGGGGAAGGTAATTCGTTCGTCGAGTTTACGATTTTTTGGAAAATTCGGAGACCTCACGCGCATCGTTCGGTCGATCGTTCTGTCTCTGGGACACAATTTTAGTGTCTTGTCTCTCGAAGGGGAATCTCGTTGGGGCGAGAGAAAGCTCGAGGTCGGATGATCTTTTCCCCCGTGCGTTTGTTATTATTATTTTAATTTTTTTTTTCGTTCCTTTTTTGTCTTTTTCATCTTCATACTTGGGAATAAAATATAACGTTGCGCGTATCTTGGCAAACTTTTTTCACCATGCGTAAACGTACGTTCGACGCGATTCTTCGTTTTTTTTCGTCATCGAGAAATTCTCGGACGACACCGTTAGGTTTGCGACAGAGTCGGGGGAGGACGGGCAGGGTAGAAGGCCAAGATCTTCTTTCTCAGATTTTATACGCGCTCGGGATATCGAGTTTCAATTGAAATTCATTCCTGCTAATTATAATAAAGTTCGTTATTGGTGGGGACGAGAAAACAGTGTTCTTCGCGACTAAGGAGAAGCGAGTTTTTTTTTTCGCGCAGATTTCAGGCTGATAAGATCTCGCGTTCGTGAAATATATGTTCTTTCTTTTATTTTCATATTCAAGACACACGTTTCCTTCGTTTAGAATTTTCAAAATTTCGACACGGTGGGGGTTTCGATTCGAGTCGAGATAAAAAAAGAATGAATAAAATATTTTGCGAACGTAATAAATTTCACGAGGCAAAGATAATCGACAACGCGATTAATAAAAATGAAGTTGTTTACGCGTTTTAAAGTAACAATGAATAAATAAATAATTGAATGAAATTAAATAACGAGAATTTATGAAATTTGTCGCGAAGCGATTGGAAATCGATAAATCTTAAGTGTGCAGCGTTGTCGGAAAGTTAGCACCTTTCGATGCGATTACTGCATCTCGTATTGCGTTCAAGCCTGTTATATTAACTCGTCATTCGAGTCGAGTCGAGAAATAAGCGTACATAGCGCTCGGAGCGTTTATAGATGAGTGTCAGAGAGTAAAAAGGGATCGTTTTTTTAGTCTCTTCTCTCTCTCCCTTTCTCTCTTTCTCTCTCCAATTTCTCTCTCTCCCTCTCGCATCCCGTACGAGCCACAGTAACGAGAGTCGCACACCTCCGTTCATGCAGGGAGCTTCTTCTACCTACCGATTAATTTCTTGCACTGGAGGCTCCGGCTGCAGCCAGCGACAGCAGCGCCACCATCGGCAGCAATGTGTACAAGTATAACTAACCAGGGGCGGCAATCTAGCATGCAAACGTGCAACATGAATAACGTAAATGTTTCCTTGCCGCGCTCACGCTGAGTCCGTAACGGACCCAGCGGCGAGAAACCTCGATATATACATATATATAGTATATAATATAAGAAAGTACGTACTAAAGGAGTGAATTAAAGATGTAACGAAGAGCTCGGGCAGAGGATCGAAGAAAATAATTTTCTCCGGTGTCCCGGCCAAACACGCACACCTCGAATATACCGGTATACACAAGTATCACCGTATTACGACAAAATTTATTCCAAATACTTGTGGCCGTTGGTACGTGGCGCGTCTAATAAACTCCCATTCTCGATGTTTGTTTTTTTTTTCTTCGTTTTCGTAAATAAGAAATAAAAACGAGAATAAAAATCTTGTCGAGCTAATTACGACGTTATGCTGGGCGCACCCACGCGTCAAATTCTACGATCTTTTCAACTCGTTTCGAAATATTTCGACGCCCGGATGACGCAATCGTCGAAAGCGTTTGACAAATTTTTTGGCCAAGGTCGAAATTTTTGTATTTTTGGTAAAAAATTTGTTTTTATTTTAATAATTATTCGTATATAATTTATTAATTATTTATCAATTATCGTAATACAATAATATACTTTAATAATCAATTAATCGAACAATATTAATCATTATTCTAACAATTGTTATAAAATATCAAAATGCTCGATCAAAATCCCAGTTTTTCCATTTTTTTAATTATCCCAATTGCAAAAAAAATGCACGACGAAATAAGCAAAAACAAAAATATCGTCTCCCGACATAACGTTGACACGAATAATGTGGAAGTCGTTTCGAGAAATGTCGCGTTCGCAACGGCCCGTTGCTTTTCGCGTTTTGCGATTAACTTTTATTCCCCGGCGTGACGCTATAATCCCCCATACACGCGTGAATCTCGACGTCTCTCGGTTGTCCTTCTCACTTCGTTCGACGATATTCACCCTCGTATTCTCGCGGCTTCCACTTTTTTCCGTCTATATCGTCGACTTTTTCTTTCTCGTCTTCGTCTCTCTTTCTTCGTTTGTTTTTTCTCCTGCACACTCTTTTTGCACACTGTGTGTGTGCATGTGTGTGTTTGTGTGTATATATCTAAATGCAGCGCGCGCACGCGAAAAGAAAGTGGAAAAAGAGCGAGATGGATCGGGCCCGCGGTTGAAACTCCTCGGCGATCCCGCTTAAACGCTTCGGCATATTTGCATATGCAAATCCGCGATTTTCAAAGCTCACGCGCCTCCGGCATCGCACGCGCGTCATCGCTCTATCTCTCTTTCTCACACCTCGCTTTGATACACACATACACACACACACACACACACAGACACGGGGATACGTCTGTCTATATACACAGAGGTTATCCATATACCCGATTCACTTTTTTTTTCATTCCCTCCCACTTTTCATTCTCATTTTTTCCTTTTTCTTTAATCTCTCTCTCTCTCTCTCTCGTACGTTTTTTTTCTTTCTTCGTCACTCGTTCTCTTCTCCTTTCCTGGGTCTTTATTTCTTTATTTCTTTCATTCGTTCGTGTGAGTTAATGGACGTCGATCATTACCCTGGTAACGTGAGTGAGAAAGAGGGAGGGGGAGGGGGAAGAGAGAGAGAGAGAGAGAGAGGCTAATAGCACGTTGGGTGTCTCGCGATACATAAAGTCCTGTGTATATATTTATATTCATATAGATATATGTATATACGTACGGAAATAACCGTAGTGTTGAACATTCCACGCGACCTCCATTAACCATCGATATTCGAATTGATTTTCGGGATTATTGAGGTTCGCGCTCGTCGGGGCTTTTATCCCTACCGCTCTATACTCTCGTAGCTATTACCGCCTTTGCTCTCATCTCTCGCGGCTTGTTTACTCTTCAACGATCCAGGTGAGTGAGAGAGAGAATTCAGTCACGCGATACCGATTCATGGCTCACTCTTGATTTATCATAAACTACCGTGATTCATACGTTTCTTTTCGACATACGGCAATTTTCGAGTAGGAGAAAAGCTCTCGTTCGTCTCTTATTTCGATTTCATTCTTTGCGTTTTTGATATGAAATCAAACGATCTGTATAAAAGATAGAAATTTTTCTATTTTAATTTTCATTTCGATTACGATTTTTAATAAGTAAGAAAAAAGAATGTGGAAATTTCTTGAATTGCGTTCAATTAAATAAAGCAGCGATAAACTCGTACTCTTTAACGATTCAGGTGGGAGAGAGAGAGAAAGAGAGAATTGAGTCACGCGATACCGATTCACGGCTCACTTTCGATTTATCATAAATTCCCATGATTCTTTACTGCATTTTTTGAGAAAAAAAAGCTTTTCTTCATTTCGTAGTTTGATTACATTCTTTGGGTTCTTGGTATAAAATTAATGGTGGAAGGAATCAAATATTCTCATTTTCTCTTAGTCCAACCGATCTGTATAAAAGAAATAAATTTTTCTATTTTAATTTCCATTTGAACAACGATTTTAAATAAGTAAGACTAAAAAATGTGAAAATTTTTTGAATAGCGTTCAATTAAATAAAGCAGCGATAAACTTGTACTCTTTAACGATTCAGGTGGGAGAGAGAGAGAGAGAGAGAGAGAGAGAGAGAGAGAGAGAGAGAGAGAGAGAGAGAGAGAGAGAGAGAGAATTGAGTCACGCGATACCGATTCACGGCTCACTCTCGATTTATCATAAACTCCCATGATTCTCTACTGCATTTTTCGAAGACTAAAAAGCTCTTGTTCATTTCTTAGTTTGATTTCATTCTTTGGATTCTTGATATAAAATTAATCTTTGAAGGAATCAAATGTTCTCATTTTCTCTTAGTCCAACCGATCTGTATAAAAGAAATAAATTTTTCTACTTTAATTTCCATTTCAACAACGATTTTAAATAAGTAAGACCAAAAAATGTGCAAATTTCTTGAATATCGTTCAATTAAATAAACCCGCGATAAACTCGTACAAAGGCGATATCTCCATTCTCGTCTCGTGTGTCCTCGAGTAGTACGAGCGTTCTCGAAGAGAGCGACCTTGCGCTGCAGGGACGAGAGAGTCCACTGCCGAGTACACGTCGATGCAGCGAAGGCAACGAGGGAGTGAGCGAGAGAGAGAGAGAGAGAGAGAGAGAGTGAGAGGGAGGGAGGGAATGAGAGAAAGAGGGAGGTATCATACGCAGACACACACATACACACGAAAGAACGCGTGGGGACCGATCCCCACCCCCGCAACCAAGTTGGAACGCCGCGCGTTGCTCTCCAGTCCCAATGGGCCTCACGAGACTCCCTCCCTCCCCTTAGCTCCTCCACTTCTGTAATGCCCCACACCGGCTGTTGGTAGCAGGTAGCGGGCGAGCTAAAGCAGCAGGAGAACAGCCAGTGAGCCGAGCGATCCGCAGGATCGCCCTCAGTGGCTTATTACGTACGCACACGGTACTTCTTATACCTCTCTTACTTACACACTTCTTCTTCTTCTTCCACCCGTTTGCGCGTATACATTTCTCTCCTCGTGGTTGACGCTCCAACGTCTCCTTCGTCTTCTTCGTCTTCGTCGTAGTGGTGGCGATGACGATGGTGGTGGTGGGCGAAGAAACCGCAGCGGGTGCATCGAGACGCGCGTAATACGAGTCTCGCGGGCACGCGAGAGACGTGAGTCTCGGTCGTTCCTCCTCTCGTCTCTATGAAAGTTCTTTTCGTGAAGTTTGCGATAACGCGCACTCGTGATAACAACGGGAAATACGACACCGGAAATTACGGGATATCGTTCCAGGAATATTGATATTTAAATATTATCACAGCTCTGGGCGTGTGTGTGTGCGTGTGTGTGTGAATTTCGATAACGCCGAAGTGTTTTCGTGCGCGATGGGGACACTTTGTGCAAGGGGTTGATGGGAGAGAGGGGAAGAAATTTCGAGGTGTATTTATTGTCGTGTCTGTCCATAAATGAACGTACGCAATTGTATATTAAAATTAAAAAAAAAACATTGTTTATTGGCCATTACGATAATCATGTAAATTAATTAAAAAGTATGTATTTATATAAATGCATATTTGTGCGAATTGGTGTCGTTGCCAAAGCGGAGGTAAAAGTGAAAGGTGTCGAAGTACGGTGGTAAATAGCTGCGCGGTTGATTAGGCAGTGAAAAAATGCGTCAGCGCATACCTATTAGAGCGAGTACCTCGATAATTGACCGCGCGGTATCGACGAATGACCAAATCATCCAATTTCTAATTATTTCAGAAATTTCCAGAAAATATCATCTCGTTTTCGATTAGCCGATCAAAAAAAAACATTGACATTACGATAATGTTTGTAATGCGATTGCAGATCGTTATTAAACACTGACATAAATAATTCTATGGTTAGCTAGAATTAATTTTTTTAATTATAATTAGATTCGTTGACAGTTCCGAAATGAATTTAATTAATTCGTTTTTATGAAAAATAACGTTTTTTTTATTATTAAAAATACGGTTGTTGTTTTTCGATTTTCAAAATTTGCATCATCGACAGATATAATTTGGAAAATTCTCAATGACGAGAGCTTCGTGGCTTTCTCGGTGATTTGGATTCCACTTCCGAGACAGACGGGTGATTTAGAGAGTCGGAAGCCTTCCCACATATATATGCCCCCCCCCCCCGCCCTCCACCTGTGTGCGAAGGAACGCGAGCGGAGATTCAGATACGAGGCAAAAGCCGCGAGACAAGCTTCTCCGAGTTACCCTTATCTCGTTGCAATTCCTCGAGCAAAGCAGACATATAAGTATATACATATATATATCTCCGACCTCTCTTTCTCTCTGTCCCTCTCTCGTTACAATATAGTTTGCTAATTAACTCGTTAGCTCGTACGTCACGCCTCGTCGATTATAACCCACGGTGTAATCCGCGCACGCCGCGAATAATTCCATCCACGCGACGTCTCGATAATTATGTTTCGCCGAATTTCTCTCTATGAGAAAAAGGAAAAAAACACACACACACACACGCACAAACAAGTCGAAACGCGTTGAAAAAAACCTGTTGCATTAATATGTTCCTCGGTATGCGAGCAATAATTTTCTCCATATCTTTCCTTTTCGAATTTCTCACCAGATTTCGTCCTCGAAATTAAATATCAGCCGCAATTAAAATGTATAAAGAAGGAAAAAAGAAACGTTTATATAAATGTCGTCAAGGACTTTGCGGTTAACGCTATGTCGCGAATGCATCTTAAAACCGCATCGCATGTTCGTTTTACCGACGGTATTTGAATGTAGGCACTCTCGCGTCACGGACAACTGCGTGAGTCTCCAAAAGCCTCCTTCTCTCGCGCCGCTACGCCAGCTCCCCCTGGTGGCGGCCTTTTGTACGACGTTCTCGAAACGGCGCTGCGGTGAAGAGGTTTCGCATTCGCAAAGTCGTTCTCAGACCTCGGTCGTATTCGATCGAGATCTCGGGTATTGTGCACTTGCATTTCTTATCTCTCGGTGCGGTAAAAGAGAAAAAAAAATGCACGCGGATATGTGTGTACGTTCGTAAATGTAATATTTCATTATGCAGTGACTCGGTGCTCTACTCAGTTACATTGTGGTTTCTCTCTCTTTCTCGTTCTCTTCTGGAATCTCCCCCTTCCCCTCAATGCATTTCTGAGATACTGAGAGTAAACTAACGCTGTAAAAGTGAAAGGTTGTTGCTGAAAACTCGTTGCCCGTGACTCGATCGTGATCGAGAGAGGAACGAGGGAGAGATCGTGCATCAATTTCGTTGTCGATGCATCGATGCGTACACGTTTATCGTATATATATATACGTTATACGTTACGTTATTTATACTTGTACGTCGAAGCAACGTTTTGATATCGTGATCGTTTTCTCGATAGCGCACATATGAGTGCATTGAGAATCGTGAAATAATACGTACGACCACGATGTAAAAGGGCATTCGAGATATTCGATCGATTACGTACGATTTTTTGTAATACGATACGTAACAAAAAAAATTAAAAAATACAAAATTAATGTCTTTCCAATTATAATTTTACGGTGGCGATAAATACGAAGTTTCCTTGTAACGTTTGGTCGACCAACGTTATTTCAACTGTCGTAAAACACACTTTACAAATTCTCGCATAATAAAACAACTTTAACTATTTACAAGATGATAAAAAAACTTGATATATTCGTTTCGATTAGAACAGCCTTCGATCGAGTTGTATTTTATTTTTGTAACGTCCAGTTTTTCTCTATACGACGATACGAGACGTATATAAAGAAAATGCTGAATCACCTCGCGACGTTCTGAAAATAGCTGAGCGGACGAAATTTGGAACTTGTTCGATATCGAGTAAAAATGTGTCGAGTGTGTATCTCGTTTCGTGGATAAAACGATGTCAATTTTCGAATCGAGAAGGACAAAAACGTTTTCAGATTTGTCAAATATCCATTGCGATCTTCGGATAGAGAAAGTGAAAAGAAATGATCGAAAGATTTAGTGAGAATTACGAGAGAAGATTCGTCCTAATGATTTATATAGAAACGACAAGCTCACAATTATTTCTTGTTATTGAAAATAACGGATTATAATTATTCACTGAGGATAGAAAAAATCAAAAATATATTTGTCAAATGGATACGATTCCGGCATATTGGCCGGTTGGATCGATCCATCATCAACCTGAGATCGTACCTACCGCGGTTGCTCAACTTCTTTCTTTCATCTCGTAAGGTCAAAGTGAAAGGCAATTGATGAGTCTCACGTGGCACCGAGCACGCTTCGTGCCGTAACGTCGCAATTATTCCCGGCAATTATGCACCTGTGTGTGACGTTGTACCGTAGAAATTCGCCACGGACCTTTGGGCTACGTCGCGTTGGGAGATATCCTAAACGCGTTTTCATGCACTCTGCACTCTGTTTCTCTCTCTCTTCGTGCATTAAAACAAGTCTCCGTGGTCATAGACCTCGCACTGGCTGCGGTTCAATTTCTCCTGCTTTCCTACAGATTTGCAAACTCGAGGCGGGCTAATAATAGTTGATATAATAACTTCCGCGGTCCCAGCGAGAGGTACGACCTATATTCGCCAAACTATTTACTCCCTTTAAATTTTCTATTCACAAAAATTTCCGTTTCCTTTTCCGTGGGAAAGTTGAACGATCTCAAAGTTTTAATTGTAATTTTTCTTCTACAGAAAATAATAATGATAATAATGATAATAGAATCATTATTGGTTTTATAATATCTTATAACTTTGCAAATTTCGTTTTATTTTGTTGATTTTTTATTTGTCTCGATGAACCTCGATTAACTAATTTTTTTATATTTATATTTACAATTATTGTTACTTTATAAATTGTTTGCTTTCCTGTAAGAAATGTTATTTATCGAAGTAAAAAAAGAAGTTGTAATTGCAATTTTTTTTCTACATAAAGTAATAATGATAATAATTGCAACAGAATGATTATTACTTTTATAATTCTTTATAATTTTGCAAATCCCGTTTTATTTCTTGATTTTTTATTTGTCTCGACGAATCTCGATTAATTAATTTGGTTATATTTATATTTACAATTGTCGTTACTTTGTAAACTGTTTGCTTTCCTGTGAGAAATGTTATTTGTCGAAGTAAAAAAAGAAGTTTTAATTACAATTTTTCTTCTACATAAAGTAATAATGATAATAATTGCAACAGAATCATTTTTACTTTTATAATTCCTTATAAATTTGCAAATTCCGTTTTATTTCTTGATTTTTTATTTGCTTCGATGAACCTCGATTAACTATTTTTTTTTATATTTATATTTACAATTGTCGTTACTTTGTAAACTGTTTGTTTTCCTGTGAGAAATGTTATTTATCGAGATAAAAAAAGAAGGGCAGGTACATATCGCGATAGAAATCCGTACATTCATAATTCATCAAGTTCACTAACGCTCCCGTCTACCACACGCTCTGTCGTTTACACAACGATTGTTAATGCGCCGGGAGCTATTCAGTTGTCGGTTTCGGAAAATAATACTGCTCTCGTGTCGCAGGTGTTGGACGATAACAATCTACACGTACTTCGTATCTGCATAAACGGCTGTATTCGTATAATTCAATGACTGACAGAAACAGAGCGGTAGTTCGACACGCGGTGTTACATTGAATACGCCCTGCGAATCTCTTGTCCCATATACACTCCACCCATTTACACGACGTGAAACTCCTCGAGCACGCGCTCGCCGGTTTCGCTCGTTGCGCGACTTAATGCCACGGTAAGGCGAGTCGCATAGTTATTGGCACCGTTGCCCGTTCCTTCGATAATTGGCTCGACTTTACGACGACAATAAGGGGCTTGTTTCGTTTAAAACAAGAACGTTCGAAAAAATTAAATTAAAAAGAAAATTGTTGTAAATCGGTCAAGAAATTAAAAAAAAAAATAATTTATTGCAAACCCTGCAAGTAATTAAAAAAAAAACAATTCGTACGATAAATTCATGAAATAACCAATTTTTGTAAAAGTAAATTAATCGATATATCGATATATAGACAAATTGATTAAGGTCGATTCTTTCTTTTGTTAGTAAACAAAGAAAGCTTCGTGTCAAAGTCACCTTAGTCGTTGTATCGCTTTAAAAAAAATAGTTCCTCGCTCGTCCGCGTTGTCTCAGGTCATAACTACTCGTTTCGATCGACGTTCGACGATTCTGGCACGCTCCGTGACCGTTTCTTTCTCTCTCTTCGGCTCGCAACACACTTCACCGAGGTTACACGGGACAACACTGGGTGTCAGACCTCAAAGGGCGCGGGGGCTCACTAGCGTGACTAAGCTGTCCCATCGTCTCTCCTTACTTCTCTATAGTGTTGTCCCTGTGCCCTCTACGTATTTATATACACACAGATATATATATATTCGCAGTGTTATATAGATCTCCGTGATGGCAGAACGAGCGGCTCTCTCGGTGGAGCGCGTGGCACCGCACACTCTTACGTACGACGAGGTGTAGAGAGGTCGTCCAAGCGCGAGTTATTACGAGGGAAAAGAGGAGACCTCGACGTGAGTGCCGCTTGCACTCTCGCTGCATACGTGTCTTGTCTACGAGAGCTGAATCGCGTTGCGTACCTCGATATATACGTATATATATATAAAGAAACGTACGAGTATTGAAAATTACAGGTGCGCGAACGTGAAAGCGCCATCGCGCGGAAAACACGTGAATCGTGCGAAAGTGATCTTTACGAAGAAAAAAAAAAACATAAACACGAATAAATTAATAATCGTAAATCGAAGCATTTTTTAGTTAATTAAACAAAAAACGAACGATAATATTGTAATTATCGATAAAACCTGTTTTTATCGATAACAATTTAATCGTTCGAACGATTAAATTTATAAATCAATTTTTTTTTAAATTAATTATACGAAATAATAATTGGTTAATGATTTGTGTTGTTTTGCCAATCGCGATTGGTGAACCGTGAAGTGTTTCGTCGATCTGTTTATTTTTTCAATTAAATCGAGAACAAACGTGAGCTGTATCGACGATTTTTCCTCGAGTGAGACAAATTTATCGCGAACAATGCCTTTTCGGTCGATTGGATTTCACGTGAAATTGTGTTTAGTCGTTTTATAAACGGTGGGAAGCAAAAATGTGAAATCTCGATATCGCAAGGTTACTTCTCGTTCGATATCGACGAATATAATTAAACAAAAAAAATCTAAAAATCAACCGAAAGAGCACAATAACGGATTATAAACAAGAAGTGCTTTGAGACACAATGCCAGAGGCGAGTAGCCTGAGGATATTCAACGGCGTTCAGGTCGGTGCAGTAACATTTTTTTTTTCCCCAACAATCTAGGTAATAAAATAATTATTCTTTTCAAATAATTTCCAGATACAAAGACACATCGTGATCGTTTAAAAACGTTTTAATTGGAATAATGCATTTTTTTTCTTTCTTTTAAACATAAAATTTGTTTTTCACAATTATTTTCCCGTCTCTGTCTCTCTCTTTCTCTGCGCATTGTTCGTTCCTTCTCGTTTTCATCCTTTCTTTCGCCTTCGATGTCCATGTTCGGGGAAATTGCAATTCCCCAAGGATGCGAGAGCCGGAGAGTTTCAAGTTTACGACACTCGTTTGCTACACACGAGACCTTACGGTGCAACATATTTGTGTATGTGTGTCTTAAACTCTCTAGATTCCACACACACACATACATACACACACATAGAATACTCTCGTAGTATAACATGGAAATACTCTCGGACCTCCCCGGATCGTTCCAAACAAGTTTTGCCCTTGTTACAAAATACGTTCTCGAGACAGAAAAACGAGTGAAAAAGCGCTTTTTTTCCTCTCGCACACACCGTAAAGATTCCATAAAGAAAATATCGCACCAAAGAAAACGTCGTAAAATTGTATCGTTAAGAATTAATTGCTCCAAACTCGTTGCATTTGAATAATTCGCTGAAAAATTGGGGCGATTAAAATTTCTACGACGAATAAACAACTCGACTATTATTTTTCATTAACAATAATTATTTTAATTATTCTTATTGTTTATAAATAAAAGGTCTGAATCTCAACAAGTCGGTAATAACGTCACGCGACGATCTTAATCCCGTTTCTCCGTTTCGTTTCTCCGAATCGCAATTGCGCGATACGAAAAAGTATCGTCTGCGAGGAATGAAACAAACGGGCTTTATTCTCGCGAAAGTACTCTCGTAATGTATAAAAGACGATACGCGAGGTATTAATGTACGTACTCGTTGGACTTCCGAAGGTGTAAGAAGTGATGCGAATACGTTCGTCGTCATTTTCGTCGTCGTCGTCGTCTTCGTCGTTATACCTCAACCCGATTATACGAGATACGGGAACAAGTCGGAGAAGAGGAGTTTGAGAAATATAACGATCGATTAAATTTGCAATTCGGAGACGCGCCGACTCTCTTCTTTCATTCTTTATAATAACCATTAAGGTCTCTCTCTCTCTCTCTCTCTCTCTCTCTCTCTCTCTCCCTCTCTCTTTCTTTCTCGTTTCGTTTTTCTCTCATCGTGTCTTCTCTCTCTCTCTCTCTCTTTTACCTTGTCTCCTTCTCTCGCACTCTTTCTTTCTGTCTGTGGCCAAAATGCAAATTACATATACGCGCGAGCAGCGATGATCATTAGGCGGATGCGCACACCGGTGGAGAGAAACAAATGAGGCAAAAACTTGTTCTTCATTGCCAAGAGCTGCAAGAGCACACCCGTAATATAACGAGAGGAATTCGAGAAGAACGATGCGCGCACACTTACGTGGATGCGTGTGTTCGATCATATCATATTTCTCATTTTTCTCTCGTATCTTATTATAACGATCGCTCGATTTGTTCGCCGATGGACAAGTCAACGGACAATGAGGGTTGGACCGGAGGGAAAAATGTTTCGATGCGAAATTTGGTTGATTTTTTTTCTTTACGATCGAGTTTTGGATTAAATTTTGTGCCTCACGATTTCTCTCGATGTATTATTAATGTAAAATATAAATAATTAGGATTAACGTATAATTATTAATCAATCGTTAATAAATTATATTTTTATATTTCTTGCGAAATTTTGTTGATTTTTTTTTCAATCAAGTTTTGGATTAAATTTTATACTTTGCCACTTTCCTCGACGAGTTTTTAATGTAAAATATATAAAAATAATGTAAAATAATCATAATTAACGTAAAATTATTAATCATTCATCAATAAATTATATTTTTATATTTTTTACTTAAGAGAAAAATAAATAATGAGAGAAAATTAATATTGAAAACAATGTTAATATTTAACGTAAGATTATTCAATCATCAATCATCAATAAATTATATTTTTATATTTTTTACTTAATAGAAAAATAAATAACGAGAGAAAATTAATATTGAAAACAATGTTAATACGTCGAGGTGGTAAAAATATAAATAACGAATTTGATATTCGAGTTGGATAAAGTTTGCTCGAACCGAGTTGAACGTTGTTAAGTTTTCTAGCTACGAGAAATAAATTGTCCCACCTGTCGTTGTGCTCAATTAATTTAATTCGACTGTAACGGCACGCGCAACGGCTGCGAGCCGTTAACGCACATTTCTTATTATCGATGTCGCTTTCTCGTCGTCTGATTTATCGTTTACCTCGTTTTACATTCTTTCCCGATTCGCGACACACAATGGAAATTGCGAGAAGCTCGTTCCGGCGTGACGAATATTTTTCACAGCTATAAGAGGCGAAAAATACTTCGAAGGTACGCAATAATTCTACAATCGTCACGTAGTTAGGCGAACAAAAAGGATTAGGACGAAAGGTTTTTCACCACGTTGAGCACAAGGATTTACCATTTTCGACCTAATCGTGTTGGTCAATATTTTCGTTCAAAAAAACTCGAGGAAATTTCCGATCGTAATTTGCTCGAGGACTTGGGTAAACGCGTACCTGAAAATTTAAGTGAAAAGGTATACAATCGTACGTTTTCTATGAACTTGACAAAATTTCATGAGTTTGGTTTATAATTTTTGTTCTACCCTCGTAACTCAATTTTTAAATAAACGAATTTTTTTTAATCGATGAAAATATTATTTCCATTAATTTTGTATTCTTTTTTCAAATTGAAAACTTCATGCGTTTTGTAATTGCAAAAATAGCTGATCGCTCCCTAATTTTCTCGACAAAATTTCATGAGTTTAATTTATAATTTTTGTTCTTCCTTCATAGATCAATATTTAAATAATTGATTTTTTTTTATCGATGGAAATATTATTTCCATCTCATTCATCTTGTTTCATTTTTCCACGTTGAAAATTTGATGCGTTTTGTAATTGCAATAATGGCTGAACGCTCCCTAATTTTCTCGACAAAATTTCATGAGTTTGGTTTATAATTTTTGTTTTACCTTCGTAGTTCAATTTTTAAACTATCGAATTTTTTTTATCGCTGAAAATATTATTTCCGGCTTCTTAATTTCGTATTATTTTTTTACATTGAAAACTTGATTCGTTTTGCAATTACAATAATTTCTGATCGCTGGCTAATTTTCTCTTCGATGATTTATCCTTATTCGATGAAGAAATTATGAGAAAAAACGATTGTAATTTTCTCCAGGGTCGTGCTAGTCCCGGTAAGAGTAATTATTTATCTGCAATTCAATAGAAATCACGTATGAATCATCGAACCCACGACGTATAATAAAATAAATAGCACAAATATATATATGTAGTTAATCGGCTCATTGTTCTTTGGAAAGGTTCTCGAGTTATCGTTCCTTTTGAGTTATCGTTCCTTGTCTAAGAAAACATAATTGCGTTAGGGTTATTTACTGCTCAGTTTTTTTTTTCTTACAACGGTATCGCACCCCTCGCGTCCTTTCCTCGAGGTTATTTATCTCGAGTTTACCAGCCGAAGGGATGTCATTTTTATCGCCCATATAATCGCTCGGCGATTCGCCAAGTGTACACACGTACAGTGACAATCGTACTTGCCCCAGAAATGGGAGAAAACGACTGCGATACCGGAGACGAAAAAATATTGAAAATGTCCTTAGAATCCTCGCTTCAACACGCCATATTTTCCCTTCAATTTTTATTCAATCGACAAAATTTGAGTTTTCTTTTTATGAATTCAATATTTGTTTCTCTTTTTAAATTATCAAGCTAAATTCCATTTTCATTTGAAAAATACCGTGACAATATTGTATCGCATTAATTCAGTATCGATTCTCCGATAATTGAATTATTTGTTGAAACGTTCGATCGCGACGATGTCTCTCGTTTCTTGTTCGCAACGACGTGTCTCGCCTGTTCTTCAAAGCACGAAGAAATCTATCGTGCCAAATTGACTATCGGAATAGGAAAATAGGTTCTCGTACCGTTGGCTCTGTCGCGAGTGGGAAACGCAAAGTCTCGGTGGGCAAAAGAGCGAGCGAGATGTTAGGAAGGAGAGAGAGAGAGAGAGAGAGAAGCAAAAGTAGGAGAGCATCGAGAACATCCCTGGGAGCCGAAGCGAGAAAGGGAAATGAAATTCTTGTCGTAGGCTAGACTCCCTTTATTGTGCGCCCTGGTAGACGAGACGGCTCTTTTCCGCCCATAGTTACGTATGCCTATAACGTCTTCTTCCTTATGAAATGAAAGCCTCGAGGCCTCCTCGTACCAAATATAGACTTCCATCACTATTACCTGCGACTCGAGGATCGATATGGCGACAAAATATCGAAAAACCTCTTTTTTCAACCCTCGTCAATATTAACTACACATAACTTTCTTTTTTTTGACAGTTCCATGAATTTTTAAAAGAATTTTTAATTAATTAACGATCATGAATGATACGAATTTCCGATAAAAAACGAATGAAAAACGATGTTTATAAACGAATAAATTACAACTTACTTTATTTTCGTTTAATCCGAATTATTTTAGAGTTGTAAACAGAATAATTAAAAAATTCATTAATATAAAACGAGAGATTAGGCGAGATACGCTTAATGACTTCCATGATTTATTAGTCTCGGTGAACATTCATGGGAAGAAAAAAATGATTATTGGATCGATATAATCGAGAATCGATAACGAACTGATGCGAAAGGTCGTTATACACCACGTGTACCCCGGGATTTAAAAATATATTAATATGTATTAAGGATTTTTTAAGATTCTTTCGTATAACGGTTCGCGGGACGAGCGAACGAGAACGAAATTAATTATGGTGGAACTTGAGACGCTATTAATAGATGCAATCAGTTCATGGAAATGTTGTACACGTCGTCGACTCGGTACATGCCATTAAAATGTCTAAGCGCGAGTACGAAGACGCGCACGTTTAATACACACGGTGTCCCGGGGTTGAGAGGCCAAGATACACATAGAGCTCTTTGCGTTCATCCCCCTCGTCCCTCCTCAACGTGTTTAATGTATGTGTACAAACAGCTCACAAAGAGGATACCAAAATATACGTATATAGGACAAATGTCGGGGAATATGGACCAGGCTGAAGGGGGTAAACCACTCTAGAGGTCAAAAATTAACAAACTTTGGGATTTTTTTTCAAGGAAACTAAACAACATATCGTAATTCGGTAAAAAGGGTCTTATTATGCAAGTATGGAGCACTGTTTACAAATTTTATTAGAGCTGTAGTAAACAAAATGGCGACTTCCCAGCATTTTTCCAGTTGCGTCTTTTCTTTCTCATTGCTGACTGGCCGAACTCATAACTGCTGCAATTTCAAAGCTATAATAATAATTAACGAAAAAGAATTCGATATATGATGATAACAGCTTCGACACTACATTTTTTTTATATTGCATAGTTCAAATGTTATTAACAATTTTCGTGCATTTTTTTTCGCGATTTGTCGAAATTTTTGTTCAACAACGCGCCAGTTTTACAAATATCAATGTAAAAGAAAAATTGTACGTAGTGTCGAAGCGAATCTCGAATATTTCCACGTTATTCAAACCTTATATCCCAATAATCATAATCAAATTAAAAAAATTAACAATCAAAAATATCCGTAAAAAATATTAAACAATATTTCTTACTCGCCAATTCGCAGATTATATACTTTTCAAATAATTATGTAATCACAAATGTTATTCGAATTATGAGAGTGAATACGATGAGAAAAGAATAATAATAATAATTGGGTGGTCCATATTCACCCTCATTATTCTATATAGGTGTACACCTGATATATCGTTGTGCGGGGTGGTAGTATCGTGGAAATTTATTATAATTAAATAACCTCGGCGTACTCACGTAACCCGCGAGCACATAACCGCGTAACCAGTTTTGTTACTCGACACACGTAAACCCCACGGATATTTCGCTTCGTTGAATTATTTATGGAATTTCGATAGAAAGACGCGTATCTATATGTGCATATGTATACACGCGGGATAGGGGCGTGATATATCGCGACGAGATTATTTCCGACCCAAACTCAAACCTGACCACTGCGAGCTTTTTTGAAAAACGAAATTTCGAGTGAACTTCCACGCTTAAAGGATTCGTATCTTTTTCAAATATAATAATAATTAGAATTTGAATTTTCGAGTCATGACAATTTTTTAAATTGTCTCCGCTCGCAAAAAATTTGAATGCTAATTGCGATAATCAAAACGCGATTCGTAATTTCTCCGGCACTGAGCAAGCAAATGCGTTCAAATTTTGAGGGTGTCTAGAAAATTATGGCAAAAAGTGACTGTAAGTGTTTTTTTTTCGAAATCTTTACAATAGTGTTTCAGGCGATGAGTGATTCGAAAACATCATTCGTACTTTCTCCAGCACTGAGCGTTAAAATTTTAAGGATATCTAGAGAATTGTAGCAACAATTTTGGATAAATACAACGTTTAATCACTTTTTGCTATATTTCTTTACATGCCTGCAAAATTTTAACGCGATCGGTTACTCAGTTTCGAAGAAAATACGAATCGCGTTCTCGAATTGTTCGTCGCATGTAACATTGACGCTTAAAGATCGAGGCTCCTTGAGAAAGACTAAGGGGAAGGGGGGAATTAATTGAGAATCGGCCTTGAGACTAATCGCGAGCATTTTCAAAAATGCAAATTTCAAATAAAATTCCACAGTTAAATATTCGTATTTTTTTCAGGAATTAATTACAAATTGTCTCCACTCGCGAAAAGTATGATCGCTAATTGAAGATGGTGTAAATGTTCGTATTATTAGAGCTCTTATCGTTAAACTATACATATCGAGGGATCGAGGCTCCTTGAGAAAAAGAAAGGGGGAGGGGGGAATTAATTGAGAATCGGCATTGAAACCAATCGAGCATTTATTCAATAACCTGTACATGTATATAACAAGTACGAGAGACAAAGAGAGGGATATGTATGGAAGATAACGGGAGGAGGTACCGGAAGGTATCGATGCAGAAATACTCGAGAAGGTGAATCCTGCCTATCGGATGAAACAGTTATCGGTTATTCGAGTGCGATACTACGCCAGCAGGATTGTTATGCACGCGTTTTTTCTTTTTCTTGATTTAAATGTTGCTATGGAACATTCAGCGA
Organism: Netelia fuscicornis; assembly: GCA_946811545.1. NCBI lineage: Eukaryota > Metazoa > Arthropoda > Insecta > Hymenoptera > Ichneumonidae > Netelia > Netelia fuscicornis. The sequence goes on from OX328013.1 coordinate 46,171,571, forward strand.
AGCGAATAAAGAACTCGATTTTATCGAAGAAGCAACTTTATGAAAACAATATTCAATAGACGATAAACGAGTATCGTGCAATTTACGTTTCGCAAAGAAACGCAAATATAAACAAAAACATTAATTTAAAAAAAAAAAATAATTGTATATAAGCCACGATGGAGTGTACGCTTTGGACTTGGTGTAGACTTTGGATATCGAATTGTTGATATTTATAGTCGTGAATTCCTATCGAAACAAATATTCGATGAATCACTTTTGTGTGGACTCGAAAGATTAGATCCTTGGAATTCAATTTATTTAAAGTCTTATCGTAATGTAGATTACGTATCTGTTATAGCAGAGGTCACGGTGGGTCCAGTTACTTATCGTATCGATATCAACGTGCTACAGACGAAAAAAAGAATTGATTTGATTTTTAGAACAGTAAAATCGATTAATAATTAATCATTTGAATTAATTGAAAAAATTTGTTGTTATTGTTTTTTTTTAATTATTATTTTTTGTGAATATTGTTATAAAAAGAAATAAAAATCGACGGCGTGTCAAAGTCGTGAATTTCGAAGGCCACCCAGTAAATTCTCGACGAATCGAGTCGCAGGGCGAGAGCGTTGATCATTTTCGCGTGTCGTGCCTTCTTCTCCCCTTTCGCGAATTTCTCCGGCAACTTCTCTCGTCGAAAGATCGATCGGCGAATTATCCGTCGAGCTCATAAATTCTCCTTTCAATGAGTCCATAAAGCCTCTCCCGCTGTTTCTCTCATTTTCTTTTTCTTTTTCTCGTTTTTTTTTTTATTTTCTTTTTCTTTCTTCCATTTCTCTTTCCACTCAAGCGAAGTAGCCGTGGATCATACTGCGTAATAATAAATGATCGAATAAAAAACATCCCGTACAAAAATACAAATTCTATTTATTTTCGACGGTAAAGTTAATTAGGGTTTCAAATTTATTTTTTTTTCTTTCTTCTCATCTTGTTCCAGTACATGGGTTCGTTTCCAGTGGCGAGTCCAGACATTGCAAGCCGTGCCGACTCGGTGCGTTCGCAGCTCGAGACTCTCAGGGTGAGTGTTAATCAATTTTTACATTCTCAAACTCATTATCATTCGGATTCATCGATTGGTTTATCAATTAAGCCGAATTAAAAGAATTATTTATGGAAATTATGACGGAAAATTTTATTGATTACTCGATCGATTATTGATTAATCGATTAAATTGTGTTTTAATTGAAAAATCTTATTTTATTTTTATCATACTTTCAAATTTTGTTTACAAAACCAATTTTTGTGGCATAAACTTCGAATTTTAACAGATTTGACGATATACGTATGGGCTCTTCCATCCAAAATATCGAAAAATATTTTTGGTGTATACAATTTTGTATCAAATTTCTAATTTTCACTCCACTTTCAAAAATTATCATTGAAATCATCGATTGGTTTATCAATTAAGCCGAATTAAAAGAATTATTTATTGAAATTATGATCGAAAACTTTATTAATTACTAATGAATCGATTAAATCGTGTTTGAATCGAAAAACCTTGTCTTATTTTTATCATACTTTCAAATTTTTTTACAAAAACAATTTTGATCGCATAAATTTCGAATTTTAACAGATTTGACGTATATATGTATGGGTTCTTCCATCCAAAACGTCGAAAAATATTTTTGATGTATAGAATTTTGTATCAAATTTCTAATTTTCACCCCACTCTAAAAAATTTCGTTACAGACAGTATTAAATATATTTATACATTGTTGTCAGACACTTTTCAAGAGGGAAACTATACGTTCGTGGCAGGAGACAGATTATTCAGGCACGCCTCTACGCATAATAAGAATCAATAAGATCCCATCAGGGATAATGGTCTGACATACCCCCCCCCCCCCTCCCTTCTCACATCGCTCACCCCTTCTATCTCTCTTTCTCTCCCACACTTTTTTTCCATCGCTCTGTTTGTTTTCCACTTTCGCATGCATGATGAATTTTCTATGCATCCCTCTCTCGTTCCACAAGCTCCTTCTTACACCTCGATTTTTCATATATTCAAATCCACGAACGAGAATCCGATTTGCTGGAAAACTGATTTTTTTTGTTCTCACTTCAATCTTATCCCTCGCTAAAAGTTTCACTCACTGTTCATTTTATAAAATCTATTGTATGTTCACTTTATCATTTTTTCCCCAAGATTTATAAATTCAGATTAATATTGAAATAAAAAAAAATTATTTAAATTAAATTGTGTAACGTTTTTAAGATGTAATATCTCTTTTATTATTATTATCGCTCTTCATTCATGGAAGTTATATATTTGATGGAAAATAATTGATGGCGAGTATGGTTTAACCAGCGTCGAGAATTTTTTTTTAATTTTCGATGCATTCGGTGGATTCCGGAGATAATTTTGGCCCCTGTGGTGCGTCTGTATAATCAGTCTGCGTGTGTTCGCGTGTTCGCGTACGCTCATGCCCCAAAGCTCGGGTCCCATAGCACGGTAATACGAGTCTACCCCCGTTCCCTCCATACCTATTAATTTTAATTCGAAGCGCACACGTTGCGCCGGTGCTATGAGTCCGATAATGAGCCAGGGAGAGAGTGAGAGAGAGAGAGAGATAGACCGAGAGAGAGAGAGAGAGAGAGGGAGAGAGGACGAAGCCCGAAGGGATCAGCAGAATCCCAAACTGAAGTTTCAGCAGAGTGAATATTTGCCCGTGAGGCAAAGGGTGCGGCGAGGGAGACAGTGAGAGAAAGAGATATGTATATAGAGAAAAAGAGACAGAGAGTGCCATAGTGGTAGGAAAAGCGACCACAAAAGTGTACATGCCTCGTCTCTTTTTTTCAGTTCAACTATAGGTATGTATGGGGCGTTTCATTCCAACTACCCCCATCAAATTAAAATTGAAAAATTTCAATATTTTACTGTATATTTAGAATATGATTCTAATATATTTAGAAATGTGGAACTTATGAGTTAAGAAAATAGCTTAGTTATTGTTGTACATACAAAAATTGATAAGGGATTAGGATTGGTCAAAAATTGACTTTTAAAAATTTCGAATTTGCATGGAATTGCCCATATAACGTACTTATAATACTGCAGGTCTTGTTGCTTGCCTGTTACTTCTCACGAGAGATACGAGACGCGAGAGTTATGAGAGTAGGAATTTTATGAAGGTATTAAAGAATATCTCTCGCGAAGTTTGTCGAGATCTTTTGTATACTCGCTACGTCTTCGTCTCTCTTTCACAGTGGCACTCCATTAGGAGAGGCCTCGCCAGATTTACAGTCTCATCCCTCCCATCTATTCGTCTCTCCCCTTTCCAAAAACCAACGAGAGAAAACTCTCAACCATCTCACCTTCGACCACGAAGCTGCAGCAGGCCTTGGACGAGGCTCTTACCTCCCTCTTCCCACCCTTTACTCTCGTAAGCACCCTCGAGCTAGTAGCTGGTGTAATGGGTTTTAATCGAGTCTTCATTTTACATCCACTATAATGTTAATTCGCGAGCTTGTTTATCCCTCGTTAATAATCTAAATAGGCTCGTAGAGCTTTGTTTTGTCCACGTCATTTTTTATCAACTCGTAAGTAATTACTAATTAAATTATGATTAATTTTCTATTCAATTCAAATAATAAAATTTTTTATCAAAAAAAAGGTTTCAACTCGATTTACTAACAATAAAATAGATAAAAGTAATAAATCGACGTCTGTTTTATTAATATGAAAATTTATTTCCGTTTAAGCGAACAAAATCGAGTTATCAACTATTAATTAATCAGTAATTAAATTATGATTAATTTTCTTTTCAATTCAAATAATAAAATTTATTATTAAAAAAAAGGTTTCAACTTGATTTACTAAAATAGATAAAAGTAATAAATCGACGTCTGTTTTATTAATACGAAAATTTACTTCCGTTTAAGCGAACAAAATCGAGTTATCAACTCGTAATTAATTACTAATTAAATTAAGACTAATTTTCTATTCAATTCAAATAATGAAATTTATTATTAAAAAAAAGGTTTCGACTCGATTTACTAAAATAGATAAAAGTAATAAATCGACGTTTGTTTTATTAATATGAAAATTTACTTCCGTTTAAGCGAACAAAATCGAGTTATCAACTCGTAATTAATTACTAATTAAATTACGATTAATTTTCTATTCAATTCAAATAATAAAATTTATTATTAAAAAAAAAGGTTTCAACTCGTTTACTAAAATAGATAAAAGTAATAAATCGACGTCTGTTTTATTAATACGAAAATTTACTTCCGTTTAAGGGAACAAAATCGAGTTATCAACTCGCAATTAATTACTAATTAAATTACGATTAATTTTCTATTCAATTCAAATAATGAAATTTATTATTAAAAAAAAGGTTTCAACTCGATTTACTAAAATAGATAAAAGTAATAAATCGACGTCTCTTTTATTAATATAAAAATTTACTTCCGTTTATACGAAAAAAATCCAGTTATCAGTAAATTTTATATTAAGCTCCCAATTTTGTATACATTTTATATTAAGTTATCAATTTTTTCGCGCTTTGTTTTCTACCGTTGTACACGGGGATGTAAAAAGTCGATGGAATACGTAGCGAGCTCAAAACCAACGAGCGGTTTTTGTCCCTACTATTTTTCTTCTTTCGTCACGTTTCCGGTTATACGATTTTTTTAAAAAGCCATGTTTACATAATGGACATAGACGGGAGGGATTTTCGTGGTGGTTGGAAATATTATAGTCAGGGCGAACGTAATGAGGCGAGAATTACGCTCCGGTGGCTCCGCGCCGTGACGGCGGCAACAGAGTAGCTTTTATCCACGCGCACGCCCACACACCCACACACACACACATACACACACACACACCATAGAGAAAAGGGGTTGAGATGGGCTCTACCTCCTCGTCGTGGTCTTCTTTCTCTTTCTTCCACCCCTTTGCATTTCCTTACCGCAAAAAGTCCCTCGCGTGCATTTATCGAGGACAGCAATGCGAATAAATAATAAGCAACAATATCGAGCCGATACCTACAACGCGGATAAAAAACGTTATAAAAATGACAAATAACATAGTGAAACATTCATTCTTCATTATTTCATATTTTCCATATGTCTATGTAGCGAGCCGTCCTCTTGCAAATCACGACGAACTCTCTGAATTCTCAGCTATAAGTACCGGAGCTTTGCGTGCGTTCCATGGAAGTTTTTCAATCTGTGATCAGAAGTCAGTCGGGAAACGATCCATGGGAATCGCTACGAGTGTGAGAGAGAGAAAAGCAGACGAGACGGAAAAATCGCGAGGAATCCACGTGGCGATTCTTGCTTGCTGGATATATATGTATATATATAACGCGTGTCCTAGGTCCTTCTGGTATTTTAAATAAAATCGAAGCTCCGGGTCGACATCGGATAGGAATTCAATTTCGATCGGACGAAGGAGAAAGAAAATATATATCCAATAACTACATTCTTCGAGTCGGGGTGACTATCGCACTGAATATATCTCCATAATACTGGAATATAAACCAGAATCTTTCTTTTTTCTTCTTTTTCCTTGTGCTGGATCTCCGACAGACGATACGCAAAATTCCGATGTCGAGATTCTTACAATTTTCGATTTTCAAGACGATTTTTCTGAAATTATTGCCGATTTTCGAAATCTGAATGAAAGTTTGTTGTTTTTTTTTTCTAATATTTGGTCAAAAATTCAGCACGTTTTTTTGGTTGGTTGGATATTTCATTTTATTTCGCAGTCAATGCGAATTTTCTCACAGATCTACGAGGGGTTAGCGATGATCTTTTTTTTTTTTATAAATAATGAGCGTGTCCTAGATAAAGGGATCGACCATTAAGAGAGCGTTTTATTACCGACGATGTTAGACCTCGAAAGATAAAACGTGACGGAATCTGCACGTTCCAGGTTATCGATTTTCCTTCTTCTTTTCCTCGTTTTGCGTTTTTTTTCCTTTTTTTTCGACAAAAATTTCTCTCACAACGGCTGCTTCGATTCTTCGGCGAACGGACTATTCGTTATTCCTTATCGTTCCAAATAGAGGGGGGTGATTTCGTGGGTATACACGTATATAGGCGATCTCACGTTCCCTCGTCGAACCTATCGTCCTCTTGTAAGATGCCGGCGCACGATTCTCCCTGCGGTAGAAATTCCTCGGGTTTCAGTATCTACTTATATATATATGTATATATATGGTCGCACGTACACACACACACGCATATCTTCTTCTCAACTCCCTCTCCTCCCCATCGCGAGATTAGGACAGCATTTCCGATATAGGGGATCGAGCAAACAATAAAACCTTTCGTAAACGAGACCGTGAACGATCTCCCTCATCGTTTTGCACCGTTCACGAGAGTCTATTTTTTGTTTTTTCTTTTCTTTTCATAGATACGTAGACGTTTATACATATCTAGACTTTATTTGGAAGAAAAGTATAAAAATCGACATATATGAAAATAAAAAACATGTAAAAAATGACAAAAATTGTAAGCTTTATGAGTATTTCGTGTTATTTTTGAATTTTTTCGATTTTGGATTTTATATTTGTCATTTCTACTTTGCCAATTTTGTTTTTCATACATACGTAGTCGTTTATACATATCTAGACTTTATTTGGAAGAAAAGTATAAAAATCGACATATATGAAAATAAAAAACATGTAAAAAATGACAAAAATTGTAAGCTTTATGAGTATTTCGTGTTATTTTTGAATTTTTTCGATTTTGGATTTTATATTTGTCATTTCTACTTTGCCAATTTTGTTTTTCATACATACGTACTCGTTTATACATATCTAAACTTTATTTGGGAGAAAAGTATAAAAATCGACATATACGAAAATAAAAACCCGTAAAAAATGAAAAAAATTGTAAGCTTTATGAGTATTTCGTGTTATTTTTAAATTTTTTCGATTTTGGATTTTATATTTGTCATTTCTACTTTCCCAATATTTTTGTTTCGTACCTACGTACTCGTTTATATATATCTACACTTTATTTGGAAGTAAAGTATAAGAATCGAAATATACGAAAATAAAAACACGTAAAAAATGAAAAAATTGTAAGCTTTATGAGTATTTCGTGTTATTTATTAATTTTTTTGATTTTGAATTTTTCATTTGTCATTTCTACTTTCCCAATTTGTTTTTGTACCTACGTACTCGTTTATACATATCTAGACTTCATTTGGGAAAAAAGTATAAAAAACGAAATATACGAAAATAAAAATTGAAAAAAATGTAACCCTATGAGAATTTTGTAGGTATTATTTATAAAAATCTTTTTCGCTCAGAATTCATGTTATTTATCATTTTCAGTCGTCCAGTTTTTGTTTGTACCTACGTACTCGTTTATGCATATCTAAGCTTTATTCGAGAGAAATGTATAAATATCGAAATATACGAAAATAAAAATTGAAAAAATTGCAATCTTATGAATATTTCGTATTATTTTTTAATATTTTCGAGAGATTTCGTTCTCAGAATTCGTATTATTTATCATTTTCCCTTTTATCATAGGTGGAACGTAGCTATTAAAAAAATTGTAGAATCTCCATACCGGGAAGTACGAATATTCAATCTCGACATTCCCATATGTTCCAGCAGCTCAAAGTGAGTCAAAGTAAAGAGGACAGGGAATATCACAGAGCGGGTTTTACTACTCGATTCGTGGTGAGACTACTCGATTGACGAGGACGACGAGTCGCTATATTTTCACCAGCACAATGCGAAGTAGGAAAATCATGGGAGGAATCGCGAGAGGGTTGGCGAATGAAACCTTTCGCTCCTGATGCACGGCTTTTCTTTTTCTTTCTTTTTTTTGTTCCTATACACATAGGGTAGCCCTCTACAACCCCTTCGACTCTCTTTTGCACAATCGACCGGCCAACCTCTCTCTTTGTCGACACTTTTATTGCGGCGGAAGCGACAGAGATAGCGAATTTTTTCTTTTATTTTCTATTTCTTCTTTTTTCTTTTTTAATCCTCGGGCCGTTCCCTCTCATTCTCGCGGACGCGCTCAATCCGTCGGAGTTGAAATTTTTCACAAATTATCATCGTCGTCGACAGTCGCATATCGCGAGCGGGTCCTTCGCGCAGCGAAATATCGAAGACGAGCTCACCGAGCGACGGGAGGAAAATTCCGCCCTCGCGTTTTTCTCATCCCTTCGCTATCTCTCTCGCGTTCTTCATTTTCTTCCTTTTCACCTTGACATACCCGCCTCGGTTTTCCTTTTTAATGCCATTACGCGTTACCAACGCCGCGAACTCAGCTCTTTGCCGTCACTGCGACGACTCTTTTATCTTATTTCTTGTTTTCGTGCAAATTACGCCGCAAGAATTGTACGCGGTACCGAGGAAATATCCATTTACGGAAATAGTTACGAGATGAAAATTTCACAGTGAAATTTCATACACGTTGCAAATTACGAGGATAAATGAATTAAAAATAAAATCGATTTATCGTACCGGAATAACGAGCTCGCGATCGAGAAAACCTATTTTTATTCATCTCAAAAATTTCCACAAAACCAAAATTAACGAACATGAAATAATTACGATCTTCCGGTTGATAAAATGAATTTTCCCTCTATTTATATTTGGTTGTAAAAAAAGATTGGGATATTTTCGAAAGAGAAAGAAGATAAATGGGGATAGTTGTTCTTCGTTTTTCCAATTTAGAGTGAATATTTTAAGAATAGGGGTGAAGGAACGGGAAATCTCGTAGAGAGTGCAACGACGATGTTTTTCGCGTTTCCATCCCTCTTCTACCCCCCTCGACTTTCCCCCCACCCACGTCGTTGAATTTTACTTCCCGCCTCGTTCTTGCGGTTGTCGCGACATGTTTCACCCCGTTATAACTACTATCGACTTTCCACTCGACCTCATCGTCGCGCCCGACACAACGCAATTTTCTTCCGCGAGTATGCTCTCGACTATACATAGAGTTCCCTTTCTCTGTTACCCCTCACGTGGTATCTGTGTGTGTGTGTGTGTGTACATATTCGACAATCTACATTTATCTACCGTGTGCCACACCGACCACCGAGCTATACACAAAACCGACAACAAGTTCATTGACGCTAACTTCCTCCCTTACAGTATCTTGTTGTGTCGAACGCTCGACTGGAAATATAAAACTTTATGTAGCGTCGGTAGTTTAAAATTCCTTTTTCCAAAAAAAAAAGCAAAAAAAAACAAAAAAAAAATTAAAAAATCAATTTCTCAGATCGAGAGTAAAAACTTCCCAATGAAAATTCAATTAAATTTATTTCTTTCCTCGTAAAAATCAAATTCCACTCTGTGGATAAAAATTTAATTATAAATTGTGTAATTAGCTAGTTTATTTTTATTCTTTGCTTGAATTTATTTTTTTTCTTCGTCGTATGTAAAAAGTCAATGAAAAAAATAAATAAATAAATAAATAACTAAATTCCGGCGAATATTTTAATCTGTCATTCAAGAAGTCTTCGGGACCGCCCACACGCGTGGCGTAACGCCCCCCCCCTCTCCTGGCGACCTCCCTCGCTCACTACACCGCACTAAATCGCGTATCCACAAAATTCGAAGTTTACATTTACGAGATTCTCGGTTGACTCGCTTAAACAGACTACCACCCACCCACCCACACACACACACACATATATATATATATATATATATATATATATATTTTACTCTTGGAGAATTCGATACTTTACTCTCGTGACGTAGTAGGCACATTCGTAGTTTGAGTATGCGGCCAACGTTACGAAGAATAAGTAGACGTAGAAGAAGCGAAGGAAGAAAACGATGGCAATGGACTAGTCTCGAGTTTCTCCCTTGGCATCACCCCCTTCCACCCCTTACGCTCCCTTCGCATCGAATTTCCATTGTTAACCCGAAGAGCGATGGGTCACGTCCGAATAAATTGGAATTCATTCGGTTTTATAATTCGACACACATATATGGGCTGTTCTATGTAAACTCGGTCAACGTATCCCACTGTTTTCCTCTCGAAAAAAAATAAACTGAAGCAATCTAGTAAATTGGTCGATTTTTTTTCAATTAAAAAATAAATGAAATGAATGTACATCAATAATATTTTTCGATAACGATTATTCATTTTTATCGTGGCAACGCCACGTTCCATGTATGCATGAAGTCTCTCTCTGTCTCGCTCTCTTTTTTTCTCTCTCTCTCTTTCTCTCTCTCTTTCTCTCTCTCTCTCTCTTAGTGCCAGTTCGAATAGCGGCATGGCTTTTTTATTCCCATTCTTTTTTGTCCCTCATCACGGGACGGAATTAAATTCTTTAAAGTTGCACGACACTTTTAATTGCGTCCTCCCACCTCTCACCCGGAAGTAAAAGCCTCGCGCATTGTATTGTACCTACGCGAGTTTACCCGCGAGAATATAGGCCATAGATGTTCTTTCGCAGTGAATATAGCACGCGTTTATGATTGCACGTGTGTAATAGTGTCAGTAGCGAATGGGAGAAAGGGCGAGAGAAAGAGAAAAGTGAGCGAGGCCTCGTTAAACACTTCTCAGCTCCTGGTTCAATGAGTGACGAGAGCTTGTGACACTCGGATACTTTTCAACCCACATTCGTATAACACGGATGCAAGAAAAACGTTGGTATACGTGCGATACGTAAAACGGAAAAGCTTTATGCAAGTATCTGTCCCGTACTTTAACAGCTGCTGGATGAACTTCTTCCCAGTTTCCATTGTTATCCAGGACTTTTTTTCCCACGAGAACCTGCTCCACAGTTCCATTCAAATCCACGGAGATGCCTGAATCGAGGACGTAATTGTACTTTATCGTGCCAAACGTCTACGGGGATTTACCCTCGAGAATTCACGAGCTTCGATAAAAATCCAACCAATGTGCATTTTTGTTGCACCCTTTTGATGCACGAGGTTTGAAAACATCCATCGCGTCATCTTTTCTCATCTCATATGTAAAAGTCTTCAAAATTGTTGTTGCGGGAACGAATCATGGTTATAAAATTTGTTCGAAGGGAAAAGAATTTTTTAAAATTGTTATAACGATTGTTCTTTTTAATTCGTTAACCGCAGGGTGGCTAATGATCGTGAGGTCAATGTCTGCACTTTGGAATAAAAACACTTGCGAGTGCTTCGAGCCACCCCGCAACTTCTGCAGCTACCTCGTCACTTCTCGTCGTCGTCGTTGCAAGTACCTTTCGTTCTCTCTCTCTTTTTCTCATTCTCTTTCGCGCTCCAGAGGTCTCTGAAACCTTAAAACGCAACGAATACTGGCGAGTGTGTCCTCTATATCCACCGAGGGAAGAGTGCACATACCCAAAGGGTCGTCGAACCCTACTGCACCACCAAACTGCCAAAGTGTACGTGTTACCTATATATATTGCCACGGTCTTCTTCTCTCCTGTCCCTTCTCTCTCTCTCTCTCTCTCTCTCTCTCTTGATTCTCAACGACTTTGCGCGAACGTCGAGATGAGTACGAATGTGGCTATGTGAAACTCGAGTATTTCGACGCTCTGCTCTCTCTCTTTTTCTCTTACTGCGCTGCAAATTATTATTTGCACTTATATAGAGCGACCATTATCGTGCAGGGAAGGTCGACCATTAAAGTATTCGAAAAGGTGCGAGTAATCGTCTCAACCAACCAAAATCTGTTATTTTACATTAATTTGTAGAAAGTTTCGTATTGGGAAAATTTAGCAATGATGAATCTAGTGAAAATCAGAAAATGTGGAATTTTTATGTTTATCGATAGTCGAGGGTCGATAACCTTCATGTATGATACTTCTATTGGTACCTACATACACGTTACATATGTACATTGGGTAGATACATATATATATGTGCGTATTTGTGAAGATGATAAAGCAAACTATACATACGTCATACTGCCTATAGGGAAATGTACATGCGAAGTAGAATAGACGAGAGTTCTGGTGCGGTGAACCCTCCGACATTGCTCGTAGCTTCTCCTAGGCCTAGGTCGATACAATAGGTCGGGAATTACGTGGTGGGGATTAAAGTCAGATTCTTGGGTTTATAAAGCTCTTCGTGCTTTTCATCTCTAGCATTATTTTCCCTCTTAATTCGTTCTTCTAACGCCCTCCGTTCATTAATTAATCTTGTTCCATCTTTATGGACAAGGTTTGAAAAAAATTGGATCGTTTATATTCGTTTCTGCAAAAAAGAAAATATTTTTCCGATTAGTTTCTTAAAAAAGTTCCTTTTTTCTCGTTTTTCCTTCGTTCCCGTACATTTGTCCAATGTACTTTTGTACATTGGACAAATTTTTCCTGGGTTCGTAAACCTCTTCGTGACCTTCATCTTTGTCATTATTTTTCATCTTAATGTTCGATAGGAAAAACTATTATTTATTTTATTTATTTGAACAATATTCGAGTCGAGTGAATTTTATCAATAACGTTCTTTAATTAATCTTGTTTCATCTTCACGGACAAGGTATAAGCAAAATTGGATCGTTTGTATTCGTTTTTGTAAAAAAGAAAATATCTTTCCGATTGATTTCTTAAAAAAGTAATGACTTTTGTACATTGAACAAATTTTTACCAAGTAAGAAACGTTTAGTTTTTCCTGCTCGTCGAATGATTGCATGTGTTTTATATTATCAAACGCACGCTGTAATATCGAAAAACGCGAATATACATAAAACATGCATCGCGTATGTCTTATTTCGATATCGGATTTTGAAGATCGCGAAACGTTCGAGATGGACGTCGATCGAAGCGCAATTCGTAAGACCATTTTCTACGCGTATCTCGTGGCTGTCGTACATTTACCTCCTACACGCTTTTTACTACTCTCGCTGGTTCAATTTTATGAGGAATCGAGAATCTTTCTCCCCCCCCCCCCTTCTCTTTGTACATATATATATATATATATATATATATATATTATTCTCTATTCACCGTCAATCCTTCGTGTCTCCCTGATTCGCAATTGCCAATAAACCGTCTTCTGAAATAGTATGAGCATTTTTTTCCTTTTTCGTCGAACTTTTTTTCGTTTTTTTTTTAATATCAAGAGACGCGCGCGACACGAAAGCCCACCCGTCGGGAGAGATCACTGCCAGTAGATTTTCTTCTCCGTGTGACGAGAGAGCGGAGAAAGAGAGAGAGAGAGAAAGAGAGAGAGAGAGAGAGAGAGAGAGAGAGAGAGAGAGAGAGAGAGGCAGGCTAGGATCAATGAAAAGCTCGAGAATTCTCTCTTTCTTTTATACCGACGGCGCCAAGTCCATATCAAAGGCAAAAGCGTCTCCCTCCCCCACGCCCCTGTTCCATTCGCTCGTAGTATTACTTGTACGTATATAGAGTAAGCCATTTTATACATTTTATATACACACACATATTATACATATAGATTTTTGTAGCTCAAAGCTTCAAACACGTCTTTCACAGTTCCAAGGAGGAGAAACTCGCGGAAAGGTACAAAAGGGCTTCCTTGACGATCGTACCAAGATATTTTTGCGAATTATCAAAAGAAATATGTACATAGAGTTGAGAAAAACTTTTAGTTACTTACAAAAGTAATTTCTTTGAAAAATATTTCCTTCTTTTCCTCGTCCGTTTTACGAGATCGCGATTAACACGCTTTTTCTTAAATTGAAATATGCGAAATTCGTCCATAATCATTGAAATTTAATGGAATACTTTGTAAAAAGAATTGTTTTTCTCGAGTTCTAAAATTCTCTCGCTATTCTAGGATTTTCACACGATATGCTGGTTGTCAGGAAAAACGAGTGGACGAGGGAAATTATTTCAACGCATTAAAAATATATCCAAATTTCGATCCTAATCCTAAAGAATGCAAATTGTTTCTTTTTGTGAAATATTCACACTAGGTCGAAAGGCACACGTGCTTTGCCCTCTTTACTTGTAAACTCATTCGATTCTCAAAACTCTCGTGGGAAATGTTTTTTGCGTAAAAGAAAGATACATAAAGAGGATGTGTGAGAGAGAAAGAGAGAAGTTACAAGAATTCTCGTATATATGCGGTCGTATACACAGAGGACGTTTTAAACGAGTTCACACGTTACAGCACTCCCGAGGAATATATACAGGGTGACTTTCATAAAGTGTCCCAAACTTTATTTTAAGGTAGATGAGATCATTACAAACAAAATTTGCAAGTATACATTGGGGATATTTTTAATAGTTTGTGAGATATAAATTTTTAAAGTTGGTCCAATCAGAGCGCACCGAGAAGCATTGGAGCCGTCCACTCCCTGCCCTAACCGTAGAGAGAGCGCAGTGTAGGGCGTTACATTTGGGGTTGCAAAATTCAGAACAGTCAATTTTATTTATTATATTATTATGCAGTCATTTTTATTTCTCGTGCATTGGCTGCTAGGGCGGGAGTGGGCGGCTCCAACGGTTCTCGGCGCGCTCTGATTGGACCAACTGTAACAACTTATATCTCGTAAACTATTGAAAATATCCCAAATGTATATTAGCAATTTTTGTTTGTAATGATCCCATCTATATCAGAATAAAGCCTGTTACATGGTATGAAATCCACCCTGTATATGTGTATATACATATACAGGGTGTATGTGTGGCTGTATATGTGTATGTACTGTTATATACATATAGAGGTAGGTTCATTTCCAACCTATAGTGTAACGAGAACTACGTTCTATGGGAAGTGAATAGGTAGAGACTTTTACTTACTCGAGCGAGAACGTATTTCTTCCTCGCTTCAACATTGCCGAGAAAAAGAAATACACCTCCCTCGTTGAAACGACTATACATTGGCCTGAGTATCCCTGAGACTACCGTTTCTTACTAACCCCTTGCATCGTTCTCACTCAAAGCGAGAATGATAGCGATTTAAAGAGACTTCGACCGATCTGTAAGTATATTATTATTTTCTGCAACTCGGATTAATAATAATAATAGTAACGTGATCAAAGATTTTTTCCTTAAATTGAAGTATTAATTAATTTTTGAAAATATAAAGTTCATTAAAATAATATGTCAGACAGTTACCTAATTAGAATTTTCCCATCATAAATTTTCGGATTTGGATTAATTTTGCAGTCGAGTTGTATAGTCCTTGGATATTCGTTGTAAACCACACGTACAATTTTAACCCCTCTAAAATGGTAATACTGATACATATGCGAGGATACGAGTAGGGACATGTGTGTAGGGATGATTTTAAGGGTCGAGTGATTTTCAGCCCTTCGTATACACAAAATTTCTTCGGGCTAGTGAAAAGCGCGTGCACAAGGCATATAATAGCAGACACAGGTACATATATATATATATATATATATATATATATATAAATATACATATATTTATGTACATATGTATATATCTAGCGTCGAATCGCCGATGAGCAAAGCAAGCATTCAGAGCCGGGCAAGCAAGCAAGCGAGCAAGCAAGTGTGCTCTACCCCCGAGTCGGCCGTAGCGGCGGAAGAGAACGAGAGTAAAGTCCGCCAAGCGTGACCTAAGGTAATCAAATTACCCCGCGAGAGAGTTGCGGAGAGGAAGGCTGACGTGGAATAAAATTGATGAGCGTGTTTAACGAGATGTGGAATTATATGCGAAGAGGATTAAGAAAAATCGTCGGAATATCTACCGCCCACTCCGGAAGTAAAAATTTAGATGGAATGAGAAAAATATGGCACGGACCCGATAATTATCAGAATCAGCCACGTATCTGCATATAGATATATAGACATACGTTAATAATGAAATATTACTACCATCAAAATTATCGATTGTACTTTTTTTTTAATTTCAAGTTTATTCCAATAAATTGAAATTTAATCGAGCTATTTAATGTTCGTTTTCTACGAATAAAATTGCAGCTTTTTTTTATCCAACTATCTACATTTAATTGAATTTTGATTCTGCTTTTATCGAGGTTAAATAATTTTGAGATAAATCCAGCTCTTGAATTCATGGCTCGGTGTGTTGATAACAAAAATTCGATGGAATTATTCTGTCGGTCGATCATCAACGTGTTATACTCGTTGGCATGTACACAGATTGTGTCCGTCATTGAGTTTCGCTGATGCGTTCATCGGCCTCGTTGATCGAACCGATCGATTATTAACGGACGTTGCGGGGAACATTTTCGTGCTTTTGCGAATAGAAAGAGAAAGAGAGAGAGAGAGAGATAGATAGAGTGAGCTCTTCATCAATTTTTGTTAAAACGTTAATTCAATCAACCGGATAATGGACTAATTTAATTATGTCCTGTGATCCATCGAAACACAACGTATAGTTATATGCACACGTTAGTGCAGTGCTACAATATCGTATAAGCTCAGGGATCAAGCCTGTGATATTCGACAAAAAACTCCACAAAATATTTCACTATTTCGCTGTAAAGCCTGTCCATTGTTAATATACTTACGTTTTCGTCCTTTTTCTATTCTCACAGTCACCAGCAACTGTCTATCCTCTTTGTTATTATTAAAAATCTGGTTGATAAAGTTAACTAATTAAAATTTTATTCGACTAAATATTTATTTTGTCGAGTTGGAACACAATTTTCACGACGGAAATAAATGTAAACAACTTTATCATTTGTTATAGCAGTGAGTTGATTCAATAATAATTTTTGTTTAAAATATTTCAAATTTTATGACTTTTGGGTTATAATTTTTTAATATTTCTCTCGCAAGGGATCGCGGGCGGTTTTTTTTATGAAGTCTGATATAAAAGGGAAATATCACTCGTTATTGAAATTCATAAACAACAAGGTACGAAAAAAATTGTTTCGTTTCTATTCATTTCTGTAAAAAAAAAAAATATTTTTTCGATTCTTTTCTTCAAAAATTATATTCGCTCGACTATGCGACTAGATATTTATTCCGTCGAGTTGGAACACAATTTTCGCGACAAAAATAAACGTAAACAACTTTATCATTTGTTATAACAGTAACTTGATCCAATAATAATTTTCGTTTAAAATATTTCAAATTTTATGACTTTTGGGTTATAATTTTTTAATATTTCTCTCGCAAGGGATCGCGCGCAGTTTTTCTATGAACTCTGATATAAAAGGGAAATATCATTCGTCATTGAAATTCATAAACAACAAGGTACGAAACAAATTGTTTCGTTTCTATTCATTTCTGGAAAAAAGAAAATATTTCTCCGTTCGTTTTCTTCAAAAATTATATTCACTCGACTATGCGATTAGGTATTTATTCCGTCGAGTTGGAACACAATTTTCACGACGAAAATAAACGTAAACAACTTTATCATTTATTATAACAGTAACTTGATCCAATAATAATTTTCGTTTAAAATATTTTAAATTTTATGACTTTTGGGTTATAATTTTTTAATATTTCTCTCGCGAGGGATCGCGGGCGGTCTTTGTATGAACTCTGGTATAAAGAATGGCTAGGGGAATATCGCTCGTCATTGAAATTCATAAATTCTTTCAACGGTAGCGGCGAGAGGACAATTTTATGAGATTCTTAAATTCACACCCGCAGACTTTTAGGGAGATACTCCGTCGCGTTTCTACGTACTCCGTGATAATGGTATAGCGCTTATGTGTGTGTACGTTACCCGAATCCACGGGCATACCATGAAAATTGGGGGAGGAAACTATTTTAATTACAGTGTCGCTGGAGTGCATACTTGGCTCGCATCGTGGTCCTTGCCCGACTATACATACTCGTTACTACTAGAAAGACGCTTCCGGGACAACTACAAACTCTAACCAAAATTTCCTCAAATTATCACACGACCGAAAAACGCTCCTTAAATCTATCAAATCGATAAAAATGTCAAATTACGGGAAAGACTTTTATTCAACTTTGAATAATTATAACAAATTTTATTATTTTTTTTAATTTTAGACGATATTTTTAGTTTTCTTTTCTCTAAATTTAATACGCGCGGGTATGTACGCATATGTGAAGAACGGTGTGCCGAGCGGTTGATTGCTAGCTCTGTTGAGCTCTCTAGTTCCGTCCATCCGTCTGTCCATTCCCTCATCTCTCTTTCCCTTTCCCCTCCCTCTGGCCGTTCTCATTCGTTCCCGCAGCCTCATTCTCTCATTGTGAGTGAAAAGCATCAGCAGCCAGCACTTCACCGTGTAGCAAAGCGAGCGAGGAAAGTCTCGTTCCTGCTATAAAGTGCGAGAGAGCGAGGAAATGGGAGTGGGAGGAGAAGGGAAGAAGAGGGATGCTGGGATGCAACTCAGAGAGGTAGTAGCGCTCTCACGAGCACATGCACCGGATATTTACAGTCTGAGCAGTCTTCTACTACAACGCTTCGGCTCCCTCTCTCGCACTCTCTCTCTTTCTCTCATTCGCTCACTCTCTCTCTCTCACTCTTTCGCTCTGCCCACTTTAATATCCTGTCATTGGCCTGGCTCCGAACAAACGTTAAAGGAACGAACGGTCCTTCTCGTCCCGGAACTCAACCGCGATCGTTCGAGTGACGCTACGAAATAGAGGCGAAGAGAAAATACGAGAGACACTCGGAATTGTCTATTTCTCCTCAGTTCTTTCGGAGACAATGATGATGATTGCTCCGAGGATCAAACTTTAATGAGAATCGAAGATCGTCTATTACTCAACGCATGATAAAAATTCAACACGATAATGAATGATTATTGAATTATTTGATAAAATCAATATTTTGATTAGAAATTTTTAGAATTGATATTTTTGTCAAACGTTGCGATAAGAAAAAGTTTTTCTTTGTTTTTTTTGGATCGTTATGGAAATATCGGTAAATACGTTCGGTCTTTCGGTTCGAACGTCGGGATTTCTTTCAATGAGATTTTCTCGCCCATGCCGCCTATCTCCTCGATCCGTTTGTACTTGTCTTTCTCTGACTCGTGTGCTTCCTTATCATTTCCCGTTATTCGTGAACAGTACTCTCGCCCGTACGTGGCCGGAAGCCTTTCTATTCGAGTCTAGGGAGTGCGAGACCCGCACAAATACACGAAGGAGACGAACAGATATCGGCGAGGATCTCTCTTGGTTCGCGAATCTTTCTTCCTTCGCTTGTACGAATGCCCTGCCCTGCCGCAATAGAAAACTTGTGTGGTTGTATTCAACGCGGAAAGGCAAAGTGCAGCACACCCCTATCGTGCGTTCACGTGTTCACGGGTCCAACGGTCTAACGGTGTGCTGTGTACATTGCTGTAAATAAGCTTATATCTATAGATATGAAGAGTATAACGTAGCAAATTTACAGGGCGTTTCAAAAGTTCACAAGAAAAGTTGACAAAGGTTACGCATTCGAGCGACAATTTTCAAGGTTTAATATTGAAAGGTAATTGTCATTTTTGTGAAATGTGCAGCAAAAATAATGTTCGATTTGATCTTTGGATTTTATCAAAATTGAAACATTTTGGATAATTTTTATTGAGCCTCGATCGAAATTGAAATTCGCTGAAAATCTGTTGAAAATTATTCTCGATTATGAAAATGACAATTTTATCGATACCGAATTAAATTTTTACAGTTTTCACAAATAGGCGAAATTTTTCAAGGTTTAATATTAAAAAGTAATTGTCATCTTTGTGAAATATTTAGCAAAATTAATATTCGATTTGATCTTTGGATTTTATCAAAATTGAAATATTTTCAATAATTTATTGAGCCTCGATCAAAATTGAAATTCGCTGAGAATCTGTCGAAAATTATTCTCTATGATCAAAATTGCTATTTTATCAATATCGAATCAAATTTTCACAATTTTCAGAAACAGGTGAAAATTTTCAACATTTAATATTGCAAAGTAATTCTCAATTTTGTGAAATATTTAGCAAAGACAATATTCGAATCGATCCTTAGCTTTTATCAAAATTGAAACATTTTCAATAATTTATTGAGCCTCGATCAAAATTGAAATTCGCTGAAAATCTGTCGAAAATTATTCTCCAACTATGATAAAAATTGCAATTTTATCGATATCGAATTAAATTTTCACAATTTTAAAAAACAAGATAAATTTTTCAAGGGTAATTGTCATTTTTGTGAAATATTTAGCAAAAACAATATTGGAATCGATCCTTAGCATTTATCAAAATTGAAACACATTCAATAATTTATTGAGCCTCGATCAAAATTGCAACTCACTGAAAATCTCTCCAAACTTTATTCTCTATAATAAAAATTGCAATATTATCAACACCAAATAAACTATTCACAATTTTTCAAAATCAGAATATTCAATTCAGATATACAAATATTCGATATCTGCATGCCCACAAAATTTGAAATATCCTGTATCGTACATTTACACGTACGCCGTCCTGTATGCGGGTGTACATAAACGTCCAACATACGGGACACGTGAGCTTTCCTCCTTCCGTCTCTCTCGTGGAATGACAGAGTCAGCACGATAGTAGAGGAGGAGGAGAGGGGAGGGGGAGAGGAGGCAGAGATAGAAAGCTGGAACGGTCCAGCGACGTTCTGGTCACACAGAATAGAGATCGGAGCGAGATGTCTGTGTTACTTTTATGCTGGACACGAGCCCATCGTTTCAAAGTATTTCAAAGTGTGTATATATATATATATAATACCAAACATATCCCGAATATTTCTTTCGTCTCTTCGTGATGGCCCTTCCGTTGATACTGCCTGGAAAAATACTTGGACTTTTCTCTCGCATACGACGATGTTTGCAACTCACCTATCCTTGCCTGTTTCTCTCACTCCCCCCCTTTTTTCTCTTTCCTTTACTACATCATATAAATATATATAGTACATTATCCAATGCAGCATACGACATTTCTCTCTGTACACGTTCCATCGATATCGCCCAAGTTCTTTTTTCTCTCGAATATTACAGCCCCGAAGACGTTTACTCGAACGAAGAATATTTTATTTCGTACATCTCGTATCGTATCGAACGAAATATATCGGTTGTAAAATATTTATTAAAAACGAAACGGAGGACGATGGTTGGATGAAAATTGTGGAAAATTGGGGAAGGTATCGTTCTCTCGTGGGTAAGGAACGTCTGACCAAAGGTCTCCGTCCGTAGTTTCGGTCTTAATGAGATCGAACTATCGCTTAATCGAGAAAATTCACGTGCCAACTTCTCCTGGCTCTCTACCTCGATGCTCATTGTAGTCTATTTTACGTCGTAATGCATTGGTGAATAGGACACTAATTGTGCCAGTGATTTTGGCCGACAATGCTTTTGATCGAGGAAAATCCATTACGACAATTTACTAAATCGAGTGCGATTAATAAAATTCCTCATTTATTTGAATTTCACGTCACGAAAAAATCAACGATATTGAAAAAAATATCATGAACAAATTTGTATGTAAAGAAATAAATAATTTCAAATTTTTTTAAACGAAATAAAATTCAAGTAATTGTAATGAGAATAATTTTTACAGTGATTGTGCTAATTAGTTTCCTATCAGTTCTATTACTAATTGTGCCAGTGATTTTGGCCGATAATGCTTTAGATCGAGTAAAATCCATTACAACAATTTACTAAATCGAGCACGATTAATAAAATTCCTCATTTATTTGAATTTCGCGCCACAACAAAATCAACGATATTAAAAAAAACAACGATATAGCATCATGAACACATTTGTATATAAATAAATAAATGATTAACAATTTTTGTAAACCAATCGAAAAAAAAAGTTACAGCAGAATAAACAAAAAAAATTAAATAAAATATTTTTTTTCGTTTGCTGACAATTTACACAGAAAGCCCCGTATATATGCGTGTAATATTAGTAGACGAAACGGCGAATATACGAGAGGCTCGTCGCGTTTCGTCTCCGGAGAGGCATAAGTTTGATATCGTCCGCACCTTCGTCGGGTCTTTGGGCATCGCGGAAAACCAATATATTCTACCTCGTCTCCGTTCCTTGGTCTCCCATTCGCGTTTGCGATAAGCCTCGTATTCATGTGTAAATACCTCCTTCCACTGTCCGCCGCACGCGGAAACGTTGCGGAGGGATTGAGAAGGAAATCCTAAACTCTCCCGTTTATATACATATATATTTGAATGGTATCGAAACCATCGGAGAAAAGCTCCTCTCCCTCTCTCGAGAAGCGACATCTATATAGACGAACGGTACCTTCCGTTAGTTTCAGTCGAACGAAAATTTTCCGCAAGTCCGTCTCTCACATTATCGCAAGCGTCCAAGAAAGTTTAGCAAACTCCGGACTCGATCTCGATCGTTGTATAGAACAAATGGACTTTCAATGGACCGCGGGAGAGAAGACAGATAACGCAGTTTACCAGATCGAAATCCGTGTAGATTCGCAACACGTTATGTATATATACAATGTGTACATCGCAGAAGCTCTCTCCTGCGTTTCTCTCGAGAGTATTTGCTACGAGACTCACAGTCGTCTGTGAACAGCGGAAATTGTACTGGTGCGGTCGGTGAGCAAAGTGGACGCTTCTCGAATTATACGTGATATATATATATAGGTATATTTCGATAGTTCTTGATGTAGACAAAAGCTCATCAGGACACGAAAACGCGTATCGCATCGCGGCAATTTTTGATCGCTGGATGTAACTGAGAATAATGAGAAATCTTTGAATTTGATTTTTCGTGAATAAAAATACAAAATTGAAACAAAACAAATGTAAACAGGCGATAGGGATGTATTTTTTCCAGCAAAAATAACAAATTTTGTATACAAATATTCATAAATATAATAATCATAAAATAAAAGTATCGATTCGGATATTTTTGTTCGATTAATCTTTCTATCGTGAATAAATTTTATTCGATGTAATCGACAATGATGAGAAATCTTTAAATTTGATATTTTACGAATAAAGATACAAAATTTGGAATAAAACAAATGTAAACAGGCGATAGTGATATGTTTTTTTTTTTCATAACAAATAACAAATTTCGTATAAAAATATTCATAAATATAATAATCATAAAATAAAAGTATCGATTCGCATATTTTTGTTCGAATAATCTTTCTATCGTGAATAAATTTTATTCGGTGTAATCGAAAATAATGAGAAATGTCAAAATTTCATTTCTCGCGAATAAAAATTACAAAATCAGAGACGAAAATTTAAAAACGCTCTACCAATGTCTTGTTTTCCATAAAAAATAAGAATATTCGTATAAAAATATTCATAAATATACAAATAATGAAATTAAAGTATCAACTCGGATATGTTTGTTCGAAAAAACTTTCCATCCTGAATAAATTTTATTCGATGTAATCGAAAATAATGAGAAATTCCGAAATATTATTTCCTGCGAATAAAAATACAAAATTTGAGACAAAAATGTAAAAACGCGATACCGATGTCTTTTTTTCAACAAAAAATAATAAATTTCGCATAAAAATATTCATAAATATAAAAATAATAAAATAAAAGTATCGACTCGGATATTTTTGTTTGAAAAAACTTTCTATCCTGAATAAATTTTATTCGATTTATTCCTTTCCCTCGATGTTGGAACGGTCGAGAAACCAGAGAGAGAGAGAGAGAGAAAGAGACAGAGAAAGAGAAATGGCGGATCATTGAACTCGGTGGTTCTTGCTAAGCTTTTGAGTTTTGTCCAGCGCCCTCTCGGTGCTGTTCTTCTCGTCGTTCTCGCGCGAGAAAGGAATACAAAGTGCCAGTATAGTTTTGCGCCCACCCGCGCCTTTTCCCATCCCTCGTCTCTTCCACATCACTCACTCTTCACTTCTTCTCGTTCACGATGACCTTCTTTCGCGAATCTCCCTCCCCCTTCGCCTCCCTTCAACCCACCGTGCGACAGTGCGCGATGTCTGCACTCGCGGACTCTCCCGCACGATTTACGATGCAGATGGCGCAACTCGCGCGTATCTTGAATTTATGTCTCGAAGTGATCTTTCTCTCCTCCCTCTCGCATGAACAAAAAGTCTATCGGACCTTTTCTCTTTTTATTCCTATTCATACCAAAAATTTACATCGCTGTACAAGCGATTTTTGTTTCGTCGTTGCGATTTTTATTTTACTTTCTCCCTTTCAAATTTTAGCGCTCTTATTCGATATTTCAAATTAATATCGCGTTTGACGTTTGTTTAAAACTGTTAACGAACAATTTCGAAACTTGTTAACAGTCGTTTCTTCTTTTCTTTTTAAAATTTAATTACAAAATGAATTTATGTTCGAAAAGCGTCGGAAACTGACCGGTAATTCCCTGAAAAAACACCCGCCCGTAGTTTCGTTACAACGAACTAAAATAGCCCTTCAAATATGCAGGAATTTCGAAAAGTATAGGATTTTTATTTGACCTTCTCCCTTTCAAATTCTAGCGCTCTTATTCGAAATTTCAAATTAATATCGCGTTTGACGTTTGTTTAAAACTGTTAACGAGTAATTTCGAAACTTGTTAACACTCCTTTCTTCTTTTCTTTTTTAAATTCAATTACAAAATGAATTTATGTTCGAAAAGCGTCGGAAACTGACCGGTGATTCCCTGGAAAAACACCTGCCCGTAGTTTCGTTACAGCGAACTAAAATAGCCGTTCAAATGTGTGGGTACTTCGAAAAGTATAGGAGGTGCTCAAACTGTGCAAATATGATGGTAGCCGAGTTCTCTCTTGTTCTTCCCATGTTCTCTCGCTGTTTTTCTTCCACCCTTCCCCCTCTCTCTTTCTCCCTCCCTGGTCCCCCTTCATATACGTATATATATATAAGCATACGAGTCTTCTTTTCATGCTGGAAACGCGCGCACAGCGGCAGCCAATTTAATTTATTCCGGATGCAACGTATACGTTCGGTACGGGCTCGGTACACACTCTTTTATTACTATTTAGGCGCTCGCGTCTCGTTCTCGGGTGCGCTGACGATGCGCGGAGAGATGCGAAACCGGGAGAGAAGCGACGAAGAAGGGAAGCTGGAGAGAAAAAGAAAATGCACGTACATACACGCGCGCGTGCGCGAGCAACCAAGAAAAAGGGTAAAATAAATATAAATAAATATATATATATATATATATATATATAATACATGTATTAACGTAAGTGCGCTCCCCGGCGTATTTGGCGCATGTTCAACGTTCCTAATGCGGCGTTACACCCGAGAGGGGTTTTCGACGACGACGAGTGAAAGTATTATAGGAGGGTAGGTATATATACGTCGCCGCGAGACCGGGAGGATATTCACCTAACCCGAGTTCCGTATAAACGCCCGGAAAGAGAATTTTCCCTCCTGCGCGTTTACATCCCCCTTCGCGTTCAATTCTGGACTCTACGCTTCTTCCTTCGCTCGCTACTTTCTCCTTCCTATCCTTACGCAACGTCGTTTTTTTAAAGTACGAAATTTTTTCAGGATTGTAAACGACCGACGTACAATCCTGAAGAAAAAAATAACAAATATTGAAATTTTTGGTTTATTTATTAAAGTTCGTTGGTATTTTGCAAAATGATTTCTACTTGGGAAGAGTGGCTTGAAGTTATCGTCGTCGAGAGTTTTTTCTCTTGCGTACGATTCTGGATTGTTTTCTGGTTTTTTTTCTCTCTTTGTTTTAGCTCGACTCGTTCGTAGAAAACGTTTTTATACACGGGATGTTTCGGGAATAGTCGACCAACGCTTTATTCATTTTATTTTATTTAAACTTTTCGTGTGGTAACGAATCGATGTTAATAAAATAAGTTTAAAAGTGTTTTTATTTTAGAAATTATGAAGTGGATGGAAAATAAAGTATCGATCAGCTTTTCGGAATTTAAGAAAGACCATTGGTCGAGGGGAAACAGAACGCCCCATGGATCCAACGTAGAAAACGCTTTTCCACACTATCGCTATATTCTACATCTTCCGTCCGGCACGATTGTATACTCGCGTGTGCGTCACAGTCTAATAAATTTTCGCAGATTCGAGTGGATCGTATGGTCATCCTTACACACATTTATACATTTGCCCCTTGGCTCGTTCTACGCTACGTTCTCGGACAAGAAATAGGGAGCCGGACCCCTGTAGAATTGTCTCCGCTCGACTTTGCCAACGCAATGCGTAACACAAGCACGAACGGACACACGTACACGCGCGATATCTCGAGAATTATTTTTATAGCCACTGGCTGGAGAATGAGTGGACGGGATATGGCCTTCGACCACTAATAAAGTAATTCTCGTGTGGTTCTTTGTTCTACAAGATTTATCTCGGTATAGGATGATAAAAATCAATGAGCTTAATCAATCGGCAACGAAAGCACGATCGGTGCTGAATTTGCTCAATCTTTGCTTATCTACGAAAAGAAAAAGTTCCTTCGGACGGTTAGTCGAATTAAGACAAAACAATGTTTCTATGGAAGAAATAAATATTTTAATATGAAATTTATAGCGTATTAGTAATGTTATCATTTTAAAAAAATTTATAAAAGATACTTTCTTTCATTTAACGAAATTTTCATAAATTAAATTTGATAAATTTGAGGTAGCTCTGGGATATTTTTTCTATTTTCACGCGTTCCATTCCATTTTCTGTTCCAGGAATTTGGTCAATCTTTGCTTATCTAGGAAAAGAAAAAGTTCCTTGGCAAAGTTAATGAAATTAAGACAAAATAATGTTTCTATGGAAGAAATAAATATCTTAATATGAAATTTATAGCGTATTATTAATATTATCAATCTGACAAATTGTTATAAAAGATTCTTTTTCATTCAACGAAATTTGCATAAATTACATTTAATAAATTTGAGGTAATTCTAGGTCATTTTTCCATTTACACGCGTTCCAGTCCATTTTCCATTCCAGGAATTTGCTCAATCTTTGCTTATCTACGAAAAGAAAAAGTTCCTTCGGACGGTTAGTCGAATTAAGACAAAACAATGTTTCTATGGAAGAGAAAAATATTTTAATACAAAATTTATAGCGTATGATTAATATTTTCAATTTGAAAACTTTTGATAAAAGATATATTTTTCATTTAACGAAATTTTCATAAATCAAATTTGATAAAATTCAGGTAGTCCCAGAATATTTTTTCCATTTCCACGCGAATAAAGTTTGAACGGAAACGTAATTTCGGCTAAACGTAAGGGTGACCGTAGCAAACTTCCGGTAGACCGGAATTTCACAGATTGCGCTAGAATTGGCGAAAGACAGAAAAAAAAAGAGAAAAACGTAGAAATCTCGTCGGGGTTTTCGGTTACGACAGCGGAAAAGCCAAGGGGCATTTCTCACTGGTCTCATATCGTGGATGGAAGTCAGAAACGGGAAAAACAAACGCGGAGAGAGGCCAAGATGGCTATCGCGACGAGTCACTCCTATAATAACGTAGCGAGTATTGTAATATTCTTCCTTTAGCTCTCCCTCTTCCTCTCTCTCTCTCTCTCTCCCTCCCTCTCGTACTCTTCTCGTAATAGTCCAGAACGAATAACGAGGATCTCCTACACGACGTGAACTATCTCCATACCACACGCGTTCATTTTTATTCGTTTAAACGACACTGAGCTCTGCTCGCTCGTGCACACAACCCGTCGAGAGAGGCCATAGGCCAAACACATAAAGCACGGAAAGTGGCACTCACATTTCTTTTTTTTCCGGTCCCACATTTTATTTTGCCCCTCACCCTCCATGAGATAACCGGACTATCATCCTTACGTGAGAGGAGAGAGAGAGGGAGGCTAGGAGTTACGGAGTCGGGATCGAGGGCCATCAATTTTTCAATATTATCGACCTCCTCCTGTATTCCATGTGTTATTATGTGTAACCTCGCTTACGTATTTGATAGCCTCGTGAAGTAAGTCTTAAATCATTTTTTATTTCGATGAACATGTATTTCTGAACGTTTACTTTTTTTTAAATGCGACGTAACGTTTAAAAAAAGGTCTCGAATGACTTAATGCTTTTCGTTCCAATGACATTAAACAAACACATTTTTATCGCCTCTCTTTTACAAGTTGTCATATTAAAATTCAAAAATAACGGGAAATAAATTCGTTTTGATAAAGCTCTTAGGTCTTGTATGAAGAGTGGACACTGTTCTCATTCCCTGGTCTCGCCATCAATAGCCAAGAGTAGTTCCCATATCTCATAATTCCCACTGGAAAGGAATTAGTTCTCGAGAATAGTCTCCTTCGAGAACAAATATATATGTTTATAGCAGGAGAGAGAGAGAGAGAGAGAGAGAGAGAGAGAGAGAGAGAGAGAGAGAGAGAGAGAGAGAGAATCTCTTTTCAAAATTCGTAGTTGTAGGTATGGCACTGACCGTTTGGTAAACTACTTGAGACTCGAGTGACGCAGAGAAATAGACCAGAGAGAATAGAACTTATATATATAATACTTATATATCTACAGTAAGTAATGGGGAGGGAGTCTCGCGAAATGTCAAAAGAGAATACCAGATAGAACCGAAACTACGATCGTTCCAAAGCATTGGGCTCTGTTCGTAGTTTCCCCGACGCTTCTGTTGAATCGCCTGGATGTTCGTGAAGAAGTACGTTCTAGCAGCCGGTTAGCCCCTTTATTCTCTAACTTCGTGAATATCAGATCGTTTTAAGGGTGGGAAAAGGACACGGAGTTATGGAGAGAGAAAGAGACGAAGATCACGAAGAACGAACGTGGCGGTAACATGGACCACCGAAATTTTGCTACCTTCGTCATCTAAAATGAGATTTGGAAATTTATTGCATTGTCATCGAGTCTCCGGACCCAGAGGCGTTTTTTTAAATTGTTTTTTTTTAATATTTAGACAGTTTTTAAATAGTTTTTCAGTAATTGTCAGTGGTGGGACAATTTTTTATTTCATTTTAGGAAACTGTGCCATTTTGCCCCATCTTAGCGTATAGTCTTTCACTAAGGTATATGAGAGAAGGGAGATGGCAAACCGTAGAAAGTCCGTGAAATCGTAGCCATTCACCACGAAGAGGTGGTGTGCGGTAAGAGAGAGTAACTGCACTTGCCGAAGTCTTTGCTCGAGGTCGGAGATAAGAGTGATGGGAAACGGTGAACGAGAGAGGACGCTGCGAGGAAGCCCGTTCACGGTCCAACAGGACCGGTCGATGTCTTTGTCGTTGTCGTCGATGAACGATACATTCTCGGTGGTACAAAAAAGAAAACGCCTCGAGAATAAGAGAAAAGAGGGAAGAGGGAATGCCACACGTTCCTTTAGCTTTCTCCCTCTTTTTTCCGGATTTTCAGTTTTCCATCTTCGGCGAACCGGAAGTGCGGCCGATAAAACAGAAAACGTCGAAATCAGCCAAGGGATGTGGGGGATGTGTTTTTTTTTATACCGCGGTTGCACTCCTCGAGTCTCTCGCGCATTTTTTTCCACCCCGAGCTCGTTTATTATACGTCTCTTCCGTTGCGAAGATTTTCCCATTGCAAAACCGGCTCGTTCGTTCACACTTTTATCGAACGGGCTGTTTTGGCCGGAAGTTACGCTCGGGTAAATTTCGCAGATGGTGCAGAAAATAAACATAATTTTCTTGAATATTTCTGGTTGACGAACTTTTGGCAACAACTTGTGTCATTTTTTAGAATTCATTTATAATTTATTATAAATTAAGTTATAATATAATTATATTTATAATTTATTATATTATCATTTTATTATAATTACATTATTATATTATTATATAATATTAAATTATAATACAATATTAAATTATATCATTATATTATAATTTAATATTGAATTATATTATTATATTATAATTTGATATTAAATTATATTATTATATTATTATATAATATTAAATTATAATACAATATTAAATTATATCATTATAATATAATTTAATATAAAATTATATTATTATATTATAATTTGATATTAAATTATATTATTATATTATTATATAATATGAAATTATAATATAATATTATATTACCATATGATTATATCATAATTTAATATTAAATTATATTATTATATTATTATATAATATTAAATTATAATATAATTATATTTATAACTTATTATATTTTATTATAATTATATTATTATATTATTATATAATATAATTATATTGTAATATAATATTATAGTATAATATTAAATTATAATATAATATTAAATTATAATATAATATTATAATATATATTGTATAATATCATATTATATTATAATATGCAATTATAATATATTGTTATAATGGTCTCGTATTAATTTTTGAACACGGTAAAAAGTAAAATTGCGAAAAATCGAAAAATTTCGCAAATATTTTGTTCTGAACGAAAATAGTTGAAACGAGAAGAAAAGAACGTTTTTTTTTTGGAAAATGGTTTCACGGTACTCCGAATTTTTTAGGGTCGTCCAACCACACCTCGACCTAGCTACATATACCTACGTATTCTCGCATGATGGCGTTGAGCTACTTCCGGTGGTATATCCCGTGACGAGAGTTACGCTCTTAGCAGGTGCTTCGAAAGAGCGAAGGGCGTGCTCCTCCCAGTCGTAAGAGCCGTATAAGGGCTGTGCATGTAACCTCAACCCTATCTACGTACCACCCTTCCCGAGTGAGAATACCGAGAAAAATATATAGTACCTTTTAACCGTTTGGAAATGGCGAAAAAGCTCGAGCAGTTTAAGACGACTGTGCCCAGAGTTGGGGGGAAGCTTTGCGGCTTCGAGAGGGCAGTACCATCGTTCCTCTTCCCTCCACCCTCTTTCACCCTCGCATCGACAAAGCGACCCTCTCGCTTCTCTCCTTCGTTTCTTTTTCCATTTTCTGTTCCTTTATTTTACGTTTTGCCTCTCTCGTCGAGAACTCGATCCTTTTGTTTTTCCTCACGGTTGGCGAACTTCCCAAACAATGAGTCGGTGAATAGTGGGGCTAAAAATACGATTTGTATTCGATAAACGCGATGATCTTTAGCGTGCGATTCGACCTTTTCGTTACTTCGATTACAAATTTAATGCGATTTATTGAATTTGGATTTTTTTTTATCTTTTATTTTCTTTTATAAATATTTTACACGTTTCAAAAAATTGTCATAATTATGAATTAAAAAAATGGGTTTAATTCCATCATTGAAGATGTAAAAAAAATGATTATTATCAATTTTTATTTTTCGTATATTTCGCGTATATCGAATTTTCTCGGGACTCTGGGAACTTTTAGCAGCTGGTGCGTCGACGATGGCAAGCTTCTCGAGCTTTTGATATCGACACGTGTACGCGAGTACGAATCCCGTGAGTACCTTTTAAGCCCCGCTGAAAAACGCCCGTTAGCGAGAAAGCTTCGTCGGTTTTATTCGAAGCTTCTCTTCGTCGTGGACGTGGGACATCGGCCGAGGGATGAACAGGGGTAGCGAGGAAAGGAATATGAGAGAACGGGAAGCGGTAACAAGCTGCGAAAACTCTCGAAGGCTCTTCTTTCCTCCAGCTTTTGGCACCATTCCCGAAAAAACTAGGAACCGATTCTCTTCCGTTACAATTCTGTATCCACACTGGGAAAAATTGATTTATCTCTTTTTCCTTCCTTCTTTCTCTCTCTTAACACACGACAACCCCTCGTTTCGCTCACGCTCCTCTCCGTGCTCCGTGAGATTTATCAAACTTTTATTTTCCCACTTTTTTTCTTCACTTTCCCTCGCGATTCGCGAAAATCTCTGTATGATTAATGAAACGGAAAATATTAGCAGCGAATATCTCAATCTTCGACGATGATTCCCTCTCGCAATATATTTTTTTTAACAATATATCGAGATTATAATGGTGATATTCGTGTTTCAAGAGAAATTTCCGATTCCAAAATGACTCTGCAGTCTTTTTGGAAGAAACAAAATTTTGACCCGTCCGCGACCTCCAAAGTCTCAAAAGTAAATCATTAATGTCGACTATCGACACATGTCGAGGGTCCAAATTTGTTTTTCGTCCAAAAAGGTTTCAATTGGAGGTTACGGAATCGGAAATCTCCCGTGCAACACGAATATCACTATTATTATCTCGATATATTGCAATTTACGGAAATATTCACCTTTTTTATCTTTTTGCCGCTGCGAAAACATTTAAATTGTATTTTGGCGCCGTTAAAGTAGTTCTGTCGTTTTATCGTTTTCTTAAGATTTTGTTGAAAATTTGGATATATCTTCTTTGATGTCATATGTACATATGTAATAATTTTTGGAAGATTTTACCACGCGGAAGTTGAGATATTTATTGGTGAAAATCAGAATTTTCGGTAGTCTCTCATAAGAGCGCGTGTTAAAAGTTGCATTTTCATCCATAAATATCTTGGTTTCTACTCGGTGAAGCCTTCTAAAACGTTGCATACATTTTTATGTAACATTAAAGAAGCTTTATTTAGTTTTTCAAAAAAATCTAAACAAAAGAATTTTCGCAGGTTTTGTAATTATACAGCAAGTACGTATTACCTTGGATGACCTTGAATTTGGAATATGTTATTCTTTAGTCAATGTGCAACAATTTTTCTTTATTAACTTGAGCCCGCAAACCATTTTGTATATGAGAAAAACTGGAAAATAATTTTTCGATTTTAATGTCACGATAGAACTACCTTAAAGTAGTCCCAAAAACTGTAAAAGCGACCCGTAATGTCAATGCAACCTTCTTTTTGCAGTTCGTAGAGAAAAGTCAACTCAATTTTACGGATAAATAAATTTCAAGCGAGTAGATTGACTTAAATTAAAAAGAAAATTCGAAAAAAACCGCAATTTTCCGCAAGGAATTAATTTTTCTCTCGCCGTGGTCGCGGTTTTTTCTTATTTTTCGAATTCCTTATTCGCGAAATCGGCTTATCCTTTTATGTACATTTTTTATCGTGCACACAAATCCCGGGTGTCTCTCATATTTTTGTTCCATTGAAAAAATTCCCCAAGCAGTTTTTTGCCCTCTGGATCACTCAAGTACGTTTATATTAATCCTCCATATGCAACGGGCCAGAGCTCATAATGCGAGTTTCGTTCGGACTACGCGAACTCTCGCGCGTTTCGAAACATTCTTCTTTTTTTATTTTTCACTGTCGCTATGGAGTCTCACGGTGGGATGAATTTAAGTCTTCGCCCGGAACGGAATTTCACCGCGAGTCGGTCGTGTACACGTTTTCTCTATCTCTTGGGATTTACCTCCCGCAGTAGCAGCCGCTGGTTTCCTGCGAAACCGGAGGATAACGAGAGATCGAAATACGCGCTCGACGAGGCGAACGCTCGCGTAACGTTCTCTTGGTTCGCGAGTTCACAAAACGAGATGGAGAATCAGCCGTTTCGTCATTTTACTTCGTCGCCACGAGTTGCGATAATTTGCGATAAAAAATTCTTCATAGTTTGACAAATTTTTCAGATAATTATTGAATTTCTTAATTGTATAAATATCCTATCAAGGTTAATTTTTTTTTGCATCTAGGGGAATTTGACAGTAACAAGTTCAAAAAAATTCAATTCACGTTTTCTACCGTACTCGTTAATTTAATACAAGCCTGGTGTAAACTTATTCGTGTTATTGTATTTCACCGTTGATGAACAATTAACATCATTAAGACATTTCTTAGATAATTCTTGAATTTCTTAATTGGCCAAATATTTTATCAAGATTCATTTGTTTTTGCATCTAGGGAATTTCGCAGTATCAACTTTAGAAAAATTGAATTCACATTATCTATCGCCCTACCTGCTAATTAAAAACAAGTCTGGTGTAAGCTTCATGTTATTATATTTCACCATTGATGGAAATTTAACATCATTAAGACATTCCTAGCCAATTCTTGAATTTCTTATTTGGACAAATATTTTATGAAGGTTATCTTCTTTTTTTTGCATCTAGGGGAATATGACAGTATCAAGTTCTAAAAAATTCAATTCACATTTTCTATCGTATTCGTTAATTCAATATGAGCCTGGTGTAAACCTCGTGTTATTGTATTTCACCATCGACGAAAATTTAACATCATTAAGACACTTCCTAGATAATTATTAAATTTCTTAATTGCATAAATATTTTATGAACGTTAATTTCTTTTTTTTTTGCATCTAGGGGAATATGACAGTATCAAGTTTTAAAAAATTCAATTCACATTTTCTATCGTATTCGTTAATTGAATACAAGACTGGTGTAAACTTCGTGTTATTATACTTCACCATTGATAACAATTTAACATAATTAAGACATTCCTAGACAATTCTTGAATTTCTTAATTGGACAAATATTTTATCAAGGTTAATTTCTTTTTATGCATCTAGGGGAATATGACAGTATCAAGTTTTAAAAAATTCAATTCAGATTTTCTACCGTATTCGTTAATTAAATACAAGACTGGTGTAAACTTCGTGTTATTATACTTCACCGTTGATGAACAGTTAACATCATTAAGACACTGCTCTGACGTTTCGACGTTCTGGTTAACTTCGGAAGTTGTCCATTCAAACACGAGAAATCTCCAAAACTGGCATTATAGATTTTCCAAGTTCCCAAAGTGCATCTCGGTCTATACCATACACTTTTACTTACAAAAGCTATGTAGTACATACATATAATATACATATCTTCTCCGTACGGTTCTTTGGTCGCTAAATCATGCAAATACTAATAATGGCACGGCGAAGCGTCGGATAATTGGAATGTAAACATCGAATGGGGTTACCTCTCTCTCGACAGAGTTCTGTGGCATGAGAGAAGGGGCGAGGGGTTTGGTTGAGAAGCTTCGAGCTTTCTCTTCTCTCACGTTCATGCCCTTTGCAATTATATATACATGTATATATATATACATATAGCTATATAGAGTCCAGAGTGGTTCTTGGTACGTCGAAGGAAAAGCTGATGGAGAGTGGTGGGCTTGTGGGGGGTGAAAGGGTACAGCCATTGGGGACTTGGGGGTTGCTCGGGGTCGCTTCACCAAGTAAAGCGCGGTTGGAGCTTGGCAGTCTGTTAATTTCGGTTTGGCGGAAGCGTCAGTCGAATTCGGAGCGAGCGAGAGCGAGAGAGAGAGAGCGAGAGAGAGAGAGAGAGAGAGAGAGAGAGAGAGAGAGAGAGAGAGAGAGAGAGAGAGAGAGAGAGAGAGAGAGAGAGAAGATAAAGCTTCGAACGACTACGTGTGTCAAGGAGCCTTGCCCGAATTCTGTTCTGGCATTGTGGCATTACTCTCTCTCTCTCTCTCTTTCCTTCTCATGCCTTTACCTAAAACGTTTTGGTATATCGCTGTGTGTACGTCTGACAGGACGAGTGTACTTCCCCTTTGCTCTCGTCTCCCGTTCGGCGTACATTCATAGAGAGTAATGAGACTCCTTGAGGGATGCGTCTTTGTCACCCCGTTCCTCTTCATCCCTCTTGCTTTACTCGCTGTCTTGACTCACACGCGTTCATTGCTTTCCAAGCACCAAGAGTCATAACCATCCGCCAGGAGATGAGAATATATCGCTACTGAAAATGCCTTGACACAAAATCAGCCATTGTCAAACGTATATTATTCGTGACAAACACGTAGAACGTAACGATTGAAATAAATGATTTAATTTCATTATTTTAATACAGATTGAAATTTGAGTAGCGAATTGCTTGGAACAAATGCACGAAAGCTAATTCCTGCTTGATTCAATAATTGTCATCGCGTTGTACCCAAAATTTGATTTTAATCGAACAATAATTATTCGATTATACTTCGATAATTCGAAATTTTGTGTATCGATTGAAATTAATCAATTTTATTCATTCGAATAATCGAGGGCTAAATTAATTACGTGCAGTTGTGGAGGAATTTGAGTTTTGTTGTTGTTAATAATTCATACAGCCTTTTTATTATTCCCGTCGAAAAGTCTTAGTCGTGATAATTCGTTTTTTTCTGTCCCTCTTGCGATCGGACAAATTACGTTCAATCAGGTTCTTCGTAAGTCTCTCTCTTCCTCTCTGTCTTGTTGAGAACGAATCTGTTTATCCCCCCTCCTATGATCGCTGAAATCATTCGTGCCTGGGGCGAAGACCACCCTCGCGGATCTGAGATAAGCTTCCCTATCTTTCTCTCTCGGTCGGCTTCTTCGGCTCGTAGCTACCGTGCTTGTCCGTTGCGGTAGAAGCGCGACGACGTCGTAGCGACCCCTCGAGGCTATCTCGACGAGGAAATCCTCGATAGGTCGTACGGACCGTGCCGTATAACCAACTGCTACTACCCTCCCTTTTTACCCCCCACGACTATTATATAGCCCACCCGGAACAACTTCCAGTCTAGACCGTGTCTTTTGTACGGGTCACTACGCCCTCGTTCCATCCAAGAATTGCCCGGATGATGACTGGAAAACACGAGTTACAAAAGAGAACAAAAATTAGGAATGCACAATTTTTATACAGCAAAATATTTTCTTCGTTCTGGGTAAAATCATAAATTATTGGGAAAACAATAATCAAGGTAATAATTATTTTACAATATTTGAATCATGAATAATTTTTATATGTCAGCAAATATTGATATAAAATTCGAATCCAAGAATAGCCCGATGATGACTGGAAAACACGAGTTACAAAAGAGAACAAAAAAATTAGGAATGCACAATTTTTATACAGCAAAATATTTTCTTCGTTTCGGATAAAATAATAAATTATTGGAAAAATAATAATCAAGGTAATAATTATTTTACAATATTTGAATGTCGAATAATTTTTGAATTTCGGAGAAAATTGATATAAAATTCGAATCCAAGGATTTTCTGGATGATGACTGGAAAACACGAGTTACAAAAGAGAACAAAAAAATTAGGAATGCAAAATTTTTATCCAGCAAAATATTTTCTTCTTTCCGGATAAAATAATAAATTATTGGAAATACAATAATCAAGGTAATAATTATTTTACAATATTTGAATCACGAATAATTTTTGTATTTCGGAGAAAATTGATATAAAATTCGAATCCAAGAATTGCCTGGATGATGACACAAGAAAACACAAGTTACAAGAGAGAAAACAAAATTATCAAATCACAAATTTTAATACAGCAGAATATTTTCTTCGTTCCCGATAAAATAACAAATAATTTGAAATAAACTAATCAAGGTAATAATTATTTTACAATATTTGAATCAGGAATACATTTTGTATTTTCGGGAAAATTGATATAAAACTATAATTAAATGATACATACAAAATATTTCATTTTTTCCATTGTCCATTTTTAATAATTCGAGTGGTTCGAACGGCAATCGTCTCGGCGGTCGTATACGAAATACTTCGCAAAAAAAAGCGACCGTAAACGTAAGAAACGAGAAAAATTCTCGAGTTCGCATCGATAATTAAAGAAGAGACAAGTATATAAGAGGGACGTCGGTCCATTATTCGGCTTTCTCATTTGTTCCCGCGTTTTTCTTCAACCCGCCTCCCCCTTTCTTTTCTCCCTCCGACTGCCTGACAAGGAATCAGGCTACAATATCGAGCGTAACGTGAAAAACGAGAGAAAAGAAGCGAAAGAATTCGTCGTCCCCGATGGGGTTGTTCGATCGTGACGTTGAACCGGATGGGTTACAACGTGATAAAGGGGACATTGAAGAGAAAAAAAAAGAGAGAACGAGACAGAGAAAGAAAGAAAGAGAGTCCAACGCAGCGAGGAAAATACCGACGCTCCTGCGAGGATCGTTCATATTTGCTTCATTCTCGAAACTTCTTTTCCCTTCCTCTGAAACAAAAGCGTCCCTAATTAACACGCTTGAGACAGTGTTGCCTTCTCCTCTTCTTTTTCTTTCTTTCGCTCCCATTTCTTCTCTCGTCCTCGCTCTTCCTTTTTTTTTCATTTTGGAAATTTTATTTCATTTCTTTTTCTTATTTCCTTCCCTCTCGCGGTTTGACTGAATGCCGACCCTGGACCACTGTGTGCGATTCATAATATACATAGACACACGGAATTTAGCGCCAAGGTATATGCTTCGTAGCGGCAAAAGAACTCGGGGGTGCGGAACGTGACGAGGTGCGGAGAGGAGCGAGAGAGAGAGAGAGAGAGAGAACAAAAAGAAGACTCGTTGAAAAGCGATGGCCAGTTCTCTCCTTCTCCCTTCTTCCTCCCAGCGTTTCAGAACAAGCCTTCGTAATTAGCGGCTTCCTGGACGGAAACGCACCCGGGAACGTTGTGAAATTTCTTCCCTTCCACCCCTCCAACTCCCGTTCATCCTCCCTCGATCTCACAACTGAGAAGACAGGCAGTCTTGTTTCCCGTGAACGACGAAAAAATGGCAGCACCGTCGACATTTACGAAAAGAGGACTCTTGGAAATCCTTGCGTTGTTCTTCGTCCTGTACATTCGCGAAAAGATTTTTATTATCATTATTATTATCACCACCATTATTTTTTATCCGCAACGCAGAGAGCTTTTTAAACATTCATAATTTCTGAAAAACTTGATAATTAACCGAATAAAATTATCCAGTTGATTTTTATTGGTCTAATTTTTATCATACGTGTATGATAAGAAGAGATAACACATTTTCCCTCCGTATCATAAACATCTAATCTACATCAACGTAGTTCATCCCGTCAATTCATAATCGTGCTATATCGTTCATTAAACTCTTGGGTATAAGACGATAAATCAAGAAACCAAAATACGATATTCGCTACATTCACCGCAAGGCTGAGTCTCATTGATGCAAACTATCCGTTTCTGACAGATATTGTAGAAACGTAGGAATTCCCTTCGTGGAATATTACACCAATGCGCGCCATTCAACCGAGAGAATCGTCTTTATAAATTCATAAACGGTGTTGAGCAAATTTACCCGAACTCGTGAGGAAATTGAATTTCTGGGAGAATGGGACTCAGACTATGACATACATATAGACGTGCAGGACACGTATAGGAAAATCGACGAAGTAAATCTCGCTCCGGTACTCGCCGCACCCCTCGTCGAAAAGTCAAGTGAATCTTTTGTTTTCCTACGGTTTACAATCGTCCGGCTTTTTAACTTTATTTGACATTTGACGTACTTCTTTCTTCGTCTCTCTGGTCTCGTCTCCTTATGGAGAAATGTAATAAATTCGTCGAGTCTCTGGTTTTTGTCCCTTCTTTCAGAGTCCTGTTCTCTTCCATTCTCGTGGCTCATCCCTTCATCGTCCATCCCATCCTCTCACGAATACAAGAAGAAGCGGTGCTTGATATCTCGAGAAATATCCCATGGAATTCGAGAATTTATTATGAAAAATATTTATACGCTCAAACCCTCGAGGTTTATTTTTCATGTTTTTTTTTCGTCTCTCTCTCTTATAGAAAATTCAAAGGTTTTTTCAGTCAACTCATTGACGACAAATTTGCGAACCAAAATATGAAACAAAAACGGTGCGTGTATCCCCCCAGGGTGAAATTGAATGCGCAGTGAGAACGAGCGTGTCTCTTTACCCGCAACCCTTTTAACAAAATGAATATTTTTCCCTCCCCACTGGACTTCGTATTTTTTTTATTTTATTTTTATATTTTCGTTCTCTTTCGTTATATCGGAACCATCGTCTGTTTATTCAGCGTTCATAACCGCCATTCGCACACAACAAACATTAAAAATATATCCGGGGGGTTGGGGGTTGGGGAGTAATGACAGAAATGAAATAATATAAAAATGTTGGAAACTGTACGAAATGAAATTTTTTTTTTAAATATCTTCATCGTCAACGTATCAATATTGGGATAGAAATAAAAATATTAGTTTTGCGATCCGATTAAAAACTTGAATTAAGAAGTTTCGATATATTTGGACAATATTTTTCGGCGATTGTTTTTTTAGTTTTGTGCAGAAAGACTTTATTGATAATTGTATGTAGGATTTTACAGGATATTTGAAATAGAAACATTTTGGGACCAATTGAAAGTCGAAAAACATTGGTTCGAAAAATTCCTATTTTCAATGTTCCTTTTTTCGAAATCTACTCATTGTATCGGGATATTCTTTTTTGATGTAATAAGTATATCCAAACGAAGGATGTGTCGAACGGTTTTTTGGAAAAAACCGTTCAGACCCGAGAAAAATACATTTGTAGGTTAAAAAACGTTGTAAAAAATTGTAACAAAACTTCAAAACGATGCACAAAATTCTGAAACAAAATATCGAAAAAACGGCTTGCCACGGTGTTGCCACGTATAATACTTTAATATATACCCACAACAAAAATAGTCAAAATCGAACGTACATTTCCTGAGAAAATGTCCATTGAAGATAGACATTGTTTCGAACCAGTTTTTCAACTTTCAACCAGTCCCAAAAATTTTCTATTTCAAAAATCCTCTTCAACCCTATACAGAATTATCAATAAATTCATTCTAAACAAACCGAAAAAGAATTGTTGAAAAATGTTGAATAGTTTTGAAGAAATCTCAATTTGAAGCAAAAAAGATCAGCTAGGGACTTCCAAATATTATGTCAAAGCTCCTTAAACAGCGCGCTTTAAGAGGGGGTTTAATTACTTCCCATCTCTTCCATCTCTTTCCATTTAAAAAATCGTTACAGAGATATTTTATAAATAACGATCGTTCACACTCGTCGTCAATATTTCAGTCATTCAACCCAACCGATTGTTCCTACGTCGTGCAAGAAACGTTGAACCATTTTCTCTGTAACGACGAATCGATTAATCGACACAACGATAACGTTATTGCCGTTAATATTTTGCTCGTGCGACACGTTTCGCGCTAGAGAGAAAGAGAGAGAGAGAGAGAGAGAGAGAGAGAGAGAGAGAGAGAAACGCATCGTAGAACGAAACCTCCGTTAGTAGAACATTCTGGCGTACCGAATAGAGCCGGAGCAAAGTAGTTGCCCTTCCTGCGCTCGCTTCGGTGGGAATAGCTGCGAGATTAACGTCGTGATTGCGGCGAAAATGCTGGTTAACCTCCTTGGCACGTTTCTACCGCTCTCCTTCCTTATACTACTTGCGATTATATATATATATAATCGTAAGTAGTATATATCGCAAGTATATATATATATATATATATATATATATATATATATATATATATACGTACATAATTCTAAATCTTATCGTTATCGCGTGCCGGCGAAACATTTCGAATCAAGTTTCGTACACGAAGCCACGTTTCGATGCGCGACATTCGATGAAAATTTCAAACTCAAACCTACAAAATATTTTTATTCGATAAATCGCCGAGACTCTGTATCGTTTTTATCGTAACATTCGTCTCTAAAAGAGAAAAAAATGATCAATTTTGCTATGTAAAATCAACAATTTATTTTCCATTTTTATTTCTCCTTTTCTACTTCCGTTTGTCTCTCGCTCTTTCCACGTGCCAACTTCCGGCAATTTCCGGAACTCCAATATTTTTTGTTCTCCATCGTGTAACTCGGCACAGTGTTACGGCTCGTAGAGAAGCTCTATAGTGGCGTGGCGACATTGTAAGCGCGCCAAAGCGGCAGAAATGGAGAGGCGAGGCAAAACCGAGCGGGCGCATATAATACGTTCCTCTCTACGGTTTCCTATAGCGCGATATTTTCAATGGTTGAACGCATCGAAATAGCTCGAACGCGCTACGCTCTCTCCGGTAGTTTACAACGAAGCTTGGAATGCTACGTGCAGTCGTAATATATAACGGCAACCGATCACGGTGGTGCACCGCACTAATTAAGCGGACCCCCGCACCCGTTCCGGCTTACCGGAAGAATAAAAGTCGCAAGGTCCACCGAAGCTTCTACCTTCTCGTACAAATATATATATATACATATATAGTAGAATCCCCTCTCTTTTTCAACCACCCACGGCGCATCAGAACTGCGCATGTTCGCATCGCTTTCGCTGCGTGCTAACTCTCGTCCCCCTATCAGTCTATCTCTCTCTCTCTCTCTCTCTCTATAAATATATATATATGTATATGTATATGTATATGTATATGTATATGTATATATATACACCCCCTCCCCCTCGACCTACGCGCAGATGTCTCGGTGGCTGGCTCGGGGTGGCTCGTACCCACGTGGCGCAACACCGTGCTATCAGTCGCGTCCGGCGAGCCACTCGCTTCGCGCGCACCCCGAGAATTTCTATCGTTCAATCGTGTATACAAGATAATTCGATTTTCAACGAGTTGTAAACGTCGCATTCGATTTATTTGTATCTGACAGCGTCGGTCAACGAATTTCATTTGTTTTCAATCCGTTATCAGTGATTTTGTTGACTTTTTGTTTCTTGAATCGACGGGACGAGTTTGTGTTGTATTTTTTTTTTAAATTGTTCTTTTATTGCTTTTCTTTGGGAATGCAGTTTTAGTGTGTTCGACGAGGTGACGATTGCGCAATTTTTTGTTTGGGGCTTTGCGGTGAGTCTTGTTAACAATATTATTATTATTTTAGTTTTAGTATTTTAGTTTTTAGATAACTTATTTGAGAATTTGTTTTTTTTTTGTTGAAATATAAAATTGAAACGTTGGGTATTATAATTCGATCATTTTTTTTCGGGGTGCAGTTTCGATGTGTTAGATGAGGCGAAGATACTGAGCTCCCTGTGTTCATCGGTGAGTTCGATTATTCGATTTTAAGATATTCAAATTGTTCTCGCTGGTAATTTTCGTTTATCTCAAATATCGTCGCTTATTTGATATTCGATCGTGTTACAAGTGGATTTTGACACGTCAGACATATTCAAAAATTATTTAGCAATTTTATTTTTCATTTAATTTTCCATCAAACAAATAAAATACGATGTTTTTTTTGCATAAAAAATAATG
This sequence comes from Netelia fuscicornis, assembly GCA_946811545.1. NCBI lineage: Eukaryota > Metazoa > Arthropoda > Insecta > Hymenoptera > Ichneumonidae > Netelia > Netelia fuscicornis. Next base: position 46,214,107 of record OX328013.1, read on the forward strand.
TTATCTTCTCCAAACGAGAACATAAATCTTTCATAGTAAAATTCGCTTAAACTTTAATGAAATAATTAAAATTTTAACGATTTTGATTATCATAATTATTTAATAACGTCGATAAATCAGCTGATCAGAAAGTAACGATCGTGTCCCATCACCGATGAAAAGTCACTTTATAGTTTTTCAGTTAAGATTCTTCCTCCAGGTGTCATCGAGACGAACGACCGGTACTAACTTCCGATCTTTAATTTAATTCGTAATTTTATTTTTCGTCTTTTCTCAACGCGACGAGAATACAGGTCTTGTAGGTAACGAGAATTGAGTTTCAACGTCGCGAGACGCGGAGGTTCATCAATATACATGCTTTATAGTTAAGACTTTGGCTTCACGAGCTTCGTAAAGCTCGCGATATCGGTCGCGTCTGCGGATGCAGTTTACATTCGTAATGAATCCGCGCGATACGACCCGAGAGAGTGAATTAAAAGTGCTTCGACACGCTTGTCCCGTCCTTCACCGGTCGCTCACTCGCACACGTACCGACATCTCTCGTCCGGATTGTATTAAATTAACTCTGACCCAATGCGTACTCTTAATAATGAATTCATCGATTCCCGATCAAACGGGCGCCCACGTTTCGAAAGGTCCTAAAAATCTGGAGTACATTAGGTGATTGGTTCACGGCGGTGTATCGAATGACCAACGTTCGTTCCACAGTGGCCAATTTCCGGTTTTATTGCATCGATTTAAAATTCGATCTTTTTTTATCATTGCAAATCGAATTTTTCTACAAAAAAGACTGACCACCTGTTCGAATAGAAGTAATCGATTTGACAAAAAAAAAAGAAGGAAATCACATATTTATTAATATATTCGGGTTCCTTTAGCTTTACTTTTTTTTATCACAATCATTCGCTATAGTTAATTGAAATTTATAGAAATTTGAAGAACTATAAATAAAAGATTTTTATATTTTATTTTACGTCAAGTTTAGGACGACTCTTTTTTGAATCTTTGAAATATCGTATCGTTCTTAATTTCTTTGTGCGATCGAAAAAATGATCAATAGTATTTACAACTTTAGTCAACCAAATTCCAAGATTATTATTTCGAATCACAATGATAAATTCTTCCGGAAATGCATACATAAAAACTTGACAGAAACCCAAATAACAAAAGACATAAAGTGCGATTAATTAAAATTTACAGAAATTCGAAGAACTAAAAATAAAAGATTTTTATATTTTATTTTCCGTCCAGTTTAGGACGATTTTTTAAATCTTTGTAATATTGTATCGTTCTTAATTTCCTTGTGCGTTCGAAAAAATGATCAATAGTATTTACAACGTCAGTCAACCAAATCCCAAGATCGTTATTTCGAATCACAATGATAAATTCTTCCGGAAATGCACACACAGAAACTTGACAGAAACCCGAATAACAAAACACATAAAGTGCGGCTAATTCAAATTTACAGAATTTTGAAGAATTAAAAATAAAAGATTTTTATATTTTATTTTACAAATTTTGGGACGATTTTTAAAATCTTTGTAATATTGTATCGTTCTTAATTTCCTTGCGTGTTCGAAAAAAATGATCAATAGTATTTACAACGTCAATCAACCAAATCCCAAGATCGTTATTTCGAATAACAATGATAAATTGTTCCGGAAATGCATACACAGAAACTTGATAGAAACCCAAATAATAAAAGGCATAAAGTGCTGTTAATTCAAATTTACAGAATTTTGAAAAACTAAAAATAAAAGATTTTTATATTTTATTTTACAAGTTTCAGGACATTTCTTTTAAATCTTTGAAATATCGTATCGTTCTTAATTTCCTTGTGCGTTCGAAAAAATGATCAATAGTATTTACAACGTCAATCAACCAAATCCCAAGATCGTTATTTCGAATCACACAGTGATAAATTCTTCCGGAAATGCATACACAGAGATTCCATCAGAGGTGGACAGAAATCCGAGTAACAAAAGACATAAAGTGCGGTTGGTCACTGTCACGAGTTTGTAATATACGTCAACGGACTTTAGTCGAGTCATCGATCAATTACACGCGGCTCTCGCTACCCCGGTGAAATCCAGGTTTTATTATCATCCCCGCGAAAGCGTTTCGTTACGTCGATCCTTCCCAATGTGGACTACGGTGATTTTCCGTTCGAGCTCGTATACCAAATTTCATTCTCTTACGCGCTTTTTTTTTCTTTACGGGATTTTAAACACCCCAAGGACACTTCTCTTGTATTTCACGAACTTTGTCATTTATACACCCCCTCTCTCATATATACGCAACGAATCACGGGATTTTCACGAGCTACGGCTATACAAGGAGTTGCGAAGCAACACTTGAACCCTCCGTGACATCCAACGACAAGACTCGAGGAATTCATTTTATTAAGCTCATCCATCTTCTCGCGCGCGTACCGAGAGACGTCTCAAGCTCTTCTCGCGAATTCCCTAGTCAACCTCTTTCTCCCTTGTCTTCCTGGCCCAATATAGAGGTCTCATCGTACAAATACGGGGGGGAATTATTTAAATAGCTCCAATAGGAATTTCATCCTGTCTCCTGGGTATTGTAACAAATTTAATTTTTACATCCCCAAATACAATGTTTCCTGAATTTATGTTAATTATTTTGGAAATCTTATTTCAAAAATATTAGATTTTTAATATTATATAAAATTGTTTTTCTAAAAAAAAGTCTAATTTTGCGTCAATTAAAAATATTTTTTTTGTTTTGAATTTTTTCCTCATTAACGGATATTTTCAATTTTGATATAAATCGATGGACAATGCGACGATTAATACCATCAGGAATTCGAAGTTGTACGAGAGAGAGAACGGTGAAAAGAAAAAGTACTCGGTCGTTGTTCACAATGGGTCTCCCGCGATCAAGGAACGATCGCACGATATTTCCGGCGGTTGTGGGAGGGGGAAGCTTTTCATCCTTCATATATCCCTTCATGAAACGATAAGGGCGAAAGTCCATCCACCCAGTCTGTCTGTTGAATAGCTACGTATAGAAATACGCACAGCTCCCCCCTCCCCTCCCCCTCCTCCCACCCTTTCTCTCTTTCTCTCTCTACATATATACATATCGAACCTTGGCAAAGTTTAACGTCAGAAGGGTGAGGAGGCAGCGTATATGCAACGTACATATCTCCCACCCCCTCCTCGTTCCACCTCCTCCCCTTTAAGCTCGGCTCTAACTATAAACAAACGCTTCCCAGTATGCGAAATGAATGAAGCGTTATGCGAGGGGCTTTTGCCTTTCCCCGTCGGTCTCTGTTTTTGATACCACGTCGTCTGCTCCTGACGTTTCGATAAACAGCGACTGTATAGTAGCAACGTTGTTCCTCTCTGCCCTTCCTCTCTCTCTTTCTCTCTCTCTCTCTGTGATCCTAAAATGTTTCTCCAACGTTCAGCTATCGCGATACGCTTTTTTCTCCATTTTCTTCCCCCGGTTTCCAAAATGTCTGGCAACATGTTTGCAAAATGCGTTAACAATCTTGTACATTAGTTGAATAATTTTTGGATCGAAACGAAGAAATTTTGTTCTCATAACGAAACAGTTTTGTGAAAGTGGGAATTCCTAGTTTCACGCAAGCTAAGGTCATTGATAGTGAATAGAAATTCAATAATTGAATACGTTTGCTCGAGGGGCATCGTTGTCCGATACGCGAACCAGTGCAGTAAAAAAAAACAGTTGAAAATGAATTTGAAATATTTTTTTTCGATTATTCAATTACACTTTAGGTTTATTTTTTTCTTTCGATTCCGTCGATATCGATGGAGACTATTTCCATCATTGATGCAGGTATCTCATTTCAATTTTATTTTACCGAGAGTCGAACAAAAAGTCCAATTGAAGTTCGCCCAGAGGGCGAGAGTTGAGAGAGACGGAATAAAAATACAGTAAATCTGTCGTATTGTTTATTTTCTTTTTTTTTCTCTCGTGGAATAAAATTGTCGTAAATTTCCAACGTTTTCATACAAAATAAAAAAAAAAAAAGAAAGAAACAAATCCGCGCAAATGAAAAATGTTTGTTGCCAAATCGAAATGTAGAACACCCTTTTTTATGATTTTTTCACGCAACAAAAATGCAGTAGAACGCCGTTTGTTTCAAATCGAAACTGCTATGCTTTTATCGTCGCGAAGTAAAAAATGCAAATGCATTTTTCTTTTTGCACCGTTGGAACGGCCAGAAATAGATCCAAAAGTTTGATTTTTCCGAATATAAAAGGGCACTAAAAAATTCATTTTTTTTTTACAAAAAGAAAAAGAGATTTTTATCACGGTTATGTAAAAATACAATATAACAGTATTTTTTTATGTTTTCAATTCGTACCGACTAGTTTCGCAACACAAAATCTGCATGCCTGTCTATAAATTATAATTGCCAAACGCTGGATAATTATAACGAGCTAAAGAGAGAGAAGCAAAAATTTGTCGATCATCGAACGATCAGCATTTAACCAGACAGCCTCGTCTGCCAGCATACTGGTATTTTCTACTGTCAGAATTGCGATCCGGAAGTTTGGTTCGAATCGTTATTATTCGCTTTTCTCCCTTCCCACTCGTACAAACATATTCAAGCACACACGGTGTAATAATACGTGAAAGAATGTAGCGAACTGATATGATCGTTGTTTTCCCTCGATCCTTTACAATCACCTCCCCACCCCAGGCTACACCTTGCGGCGATTTGGCGAACTTTTGTTTGCCCGTTGTATTAATTAACAAGTTAATTGACGCTCCAATCCAAATAGCTATCATTATAAACGATAGAGTGCGACATGGTTCTGCTTCTCTTTCCGAGCTTTTATCGACTTTGTATCATGCTCACCCATCTCTACCACCCCCAATTTCCTCCCCCCTCGCGAGTTCTTCCTCGTGCAAATATTATACCTCTTTACAGATCCAATTATTGGCGAACTGCGAGAGAGCCAACTAGTTATGGCTAGTGAACTTTCGGCGTCCACGCCATTCGTTATTTATTAGTAAATTTTGTTTTTCCTCTTTTCATCGATTCGATAATGCATCGCTGGATAGAAAACGGATTTTTTTTCAAATTCGTTTTTTTATTTCGAATTACCTTTAATGTTTTTTTTTGGTGCCAATTATTTTGGAGGAAATTGGATCTGCGCTGGTAACTTGCACTCTTTGCATTTCTATATATATATACATATATATGTTTGTATGTTTTATTATTGAGGGATTTTCGAAACTCCCGCTACTTTTTTTTCGACCTAAAAAAAAAATTTAGTCACTTTATTTCGAATGTATGGCGATCCTCCCATGAGAAATTTATATTTTAACGAGAGAGTTCGGTTGCGAGAGGGCAAAGCACAAATTTTCGCGAGGGGGAGACAAATTCGGGAATGGGCGAGTGGAAAATCGCAGCCGAACCATACGTTGACGTTGTAATTGCAATCGCGAGTATCTGTTTACTCGGGGGTTTCAATATTATGACTCGAAAACCTGTTCGTTATTATGAGTTTGCGAACGATATGCCGGACACGGGGTAGTTGATAAACATAATTATTCCGGATTTCAAACATGAATCATTAACGATCATGGTCATATCCGGATCATGATGCTGAAATATATTTCTGCTTGGGCGCAATTATTTTCTTCATTCGCAACAGAGCGTCCTCTGTCACGAAAGCAAATAAAATTTTGTCTCTTTACATTGCGTACGAACGAACGATCGAGTCCGAGTTCGTTGCATAACAAATATAAAATTAATTCTGTCACGGCAAATTTTATATTATAAAAAAAAAGAAATAAATATGAAATAAAACAGGAAATCGCAATAATTTATTTTTATCGAGAATTGCAACAATGGCCATTTCCCAAATTGTCAATTCCTTTGCTTTTTCAAAAACGAATTAAATATTCGATTAATTTAAATTTAATTAAACCAACAGAAACATATGTGACATTATTTCATAAAAAAAGAAAAAATATTATTTCCTGGTAATAAAATTCATAGATTCGATCGGTTATTCATCGACGCTGATGTTTACCTCCACCTCTTTGCTTCGTACCTGTATCAACGGAGCGAAACCGATGTTTCTCTCCTTGAAACGCATTTCGCGTTGCAATCCAATTTTTCGACACTGCCGAGGACCAGGAAGAGTAAGGGAGTGAAGTCGTCGAGAAAGAGAGAGAGAGAGAGAGAGCGAGAGAGAGCGAGAGAGAGAGAGGGGGAGGGCACAGTGGACATTAACATGTCCGTGGAGTAATCCACGCGTGCCCAGGCGCTCGTTCGCTCGTGCGGACTTGGCTAATCACCTCTACAGAATTTAAGCATTCCCCAGTGTTCGTTGCAAGCTCGTATATGTGTGCTGCTACTCGTCAGGAGTGTGTTAAATCCCGACCTTCTCTCTATGAGAACGATGGAGAGAGGGGGAAAGAGGGGGAGAGAGAGAGAGAGAGAGAGAGAGAGAGAGAGAGAGAGAGAGAGAGAGAGAGAGAGAGGAAAAGGGCGAAAGGGCAGAGTAGGGAGGATTTGACAATTTCAGTCGTTAGTTACTTAAGTCCAGACGGCTAACAACGCTAGTGGCCTCTGCACTAATTCCGGTTAGGTCGCAGGAAACTATCCAATCGGAAACTCGTTGCACTTTCCACCTCCGTAGTTAAATTCATCTCCCCGCCTCCATTCGCCATATCGTTCTTTCTCTTTTGGTATAACAATGGCATCGAAAACTTGCCACTATCGCGAACGTGTACGTATAAAACAGAAATTTGCTGGTAATAATACGGAAAGCACTTCGAATCCCACGTTACCGCATAAAGTACAATCGTACTTTCCACTGGTAAAATTATGTCCGATTAGCTGAGAAATTTCGCGAACGCCCCGTATAAAGTTTCGAATAAAATTATAACTTTTTCAAATTGGCACTTACGATATGAATCATGTCCCAGTGCGATCGTCGGGGAAACTTGCGATCGAACGTACGCTCGACAGTAATGCTCGTTTATTCCCTGAGCAATATAAAAATCTTGGATTTCACACGCATGGGTCGTTTCGAGTCAAATGGACCAAGTCGTTTGATTTTAATTACTTTTGATTTTATAGACGTAATAACTTTGTTACGATCGTTTTAGGGCGAATATAATTATTTTATTATTTCGGATTTATTCAAATTCATAATTTTGTTAATTTTTTAATATTAGTTATTTAACTGACAGTGATAAATGTTTGGACATTTGTGACAATGAATCGACGAATCGTCAAAAATATTATTTTCAATCGACGATGCGTTGAAATATATCTTTTAATATTAAAAATATTTTTGAACATTAAGTTTGGTAACGATCGACATGAAACATAATTTTGTTTAATTTTTAATATTAATTATCCAACTGATAGTGATAAATTTTTGGATATTTATGATAATGAATAAAAGGATCATCAAAAATATTATTTTCGATTAACGATGTATTGAAATATATTTTTTAATATTGAAAATATTTTTGAAAATTAAGTTTAGTAACGATCAACATGAAATGCCCCATACATCGCATATATATTTAATGCTGTATATGTGTGTTATCGCAGAGGGATTTCTGATGCGCTCGCGAGCTCACGGTCTACCTCGCGACACTTTATATCTTTCCAATCAACGGTAGCTTTCGATCCATCTCGAACCTGGATACAAGTCTCTCTTTTTCTCTTCCTCTCTCTCTCTCTCTCTCTCTCTCGTGCTTTTCCTTTTTCCGCCGCTCCTCTCGGCTTTTTCCGATATTTTTCATCGTGGACAAGACACGGTCGCTCTGCCTCTCGAGTAAATTCTATCGGGAGAGGATGAAATTAAGACGGCTCGGGAACGAGAATGAAAGAGGGTTGTCGAACCCCCTTAAGAGTGGTTTTCATTTCTTATACCCCCGCCCTTCTTGTCGTCTCTTCGGTCATCGGAGACGAGATACTTATTTCCTTTCTACTCTGATCTCTTTTCCAACGATGATACGTCGATATGAAATCTTCGAGAATATTTGACGAGGAAAAGAAACAAAATCTTTCGATCACGTTTTTGATCTCATTGCCATAACTTGAAATTTGTTTTCCGTTTTTTTTTTCATCGAACATTCTTCACCCTCGTCTTGAGAAAATTCTCGTGACAGCGATGATCCTTTCGGGGAGTCTCTTATCACTCGAGATTGTATCTGTTACAGGGCGATATTTTCTCGGGTAGACCGAAATTAAGACATCCCTTAAGACATCCCTCGGGCGCGGGATCTAAGCTCCCTTGGTAGACGTTAATATTTCGGGGTTGTGGGTAATCCAATCGAGGCATTGAACGATAGATAACAAAAATTGAAATATCTCTCTGACATTTCAGAGTAGAGAACAAAAATAATTAATTACATTGCGATAATTAAAAAAATATTTATATCTTAAAATATCATCATTAAATTATTGCTCTATAATAACAATAATTAATTGACAAATAAAAAATCATTTTTCATTAAGAAATGTCTTTTGCTGTCATTTCCACCCCTTACCTGTCAATTGATCGCCAAGATGTCTCTTAGAGCTCCAGTCCCTCTAATCTCTTCACAGTCCGCGCAATCTTTTTGTTTTATCCATCCAGACGTTTCGTGTCCCGAGCGAATTCGCTCGCAATGAAATTAAGACCGGGGTTGGTAGTGGGACGGTATTTATTTGCGGTGATTCTCGCGCGGGTGTCCGGCCAAGGGTAAGCAATCAAATCTGGCCGCGGGCTACGGAAGGGAGGGAAGGTGAGTCGATATATAGGGCTGTAGAGAGAGGGAAAACCTCGATCTCCCCCTCCTCCTTTCTCTCATCCTCGAGGATGAAACTCCCGAACGTATATATATGCCTCGTCGATCACTCACTCAATCATCCCTAGTACTCGGGATTTTTGTCCTCCGCTCTCGTTGGTGACACACCGATCTTCTTTCCTTATTTTTTTTGTTTCTTTTCTTTTCTGTTTTTTTTTTCACCTTCTGCGACCGAAGGGCAAACGGATACTTTGCCTCGCGTCCCTCTACTTTTACTCCTCCGATTTCATCCCCTCCACCCCTAACCAACGACCTTCCCTCGTAAAAAGGTCTCGTCCTTGATTAACACCATCCCCACAGCATTCTATTCCGTGTGTGCCTTTTGGAGGTTGCGAGAACGGAGAGAGAAAAAGCACATCCGCAAATCGTGAACGAAGAAGGGTGGAAAAGCTTCTAGCTCGGTCGACACTCTCTTCGGCGAGAAGCTCGCTTGCCAAGATTGCCCAGCGTAGCTGATGGCTCGACCATAGTGAGACGTGTCACCCTCGTCGTTCCGATCTTATTTTTTTGCGTTTCTCCTTTTTTTTTCTCTCGCACGTCACTGTCTCATGACACCCTGGCCCATTTCCTTCCTACTATATATACACGCCGGATGATTTCCAGCGATGCCACGAGGGGTTTCCACTCTTTGGCAATCGATCCTCGATCCGTGCTCGGAGAGGGTCGTAAGCCTCGATTGCTCTCGATATTTATGGCCTCGTTTCGCTCTTCCTACTCTTGGCTGTCCCGGTCACGAGCGATAATTAAAATCTATCGTGAAAGGATTTCGCGATTGGAAATTTAATCAACCTCGTTTTTCTCTGTTGTCGTAGGATTTTAAATTTTTTCGATAAAATTGCTAACATTTGGTTTGAAATATTCTCAATTTTTTATTCTTTAACGTGACATTTTCGAGTTATAACGTAATTTTTTTGTAGTTTTATCAATATTTCGATGGGGTAGTTACGAGAGAGAGTCGTATACAACGTCGAGAATAATCAGAGTGGTATTACAGAGTGACGTGGTAATGTCAGATGTAATACGAGAGGGAGTCATAGGGATAGACGATGATCTGGTTCAACTGCTACGCCGACGAGATGTCCGTTGAGGGTACACGAACGAGGAAGAGGAATTGAGTAGCCCACGGGAGCACTCTCGTGTCGACCGAATTGAGAACAAGCCAGAGATTATCCGAGATAGAGTCAGCGAGTGAGTTAGATAATAGAACGGTTCTCGTCTCGTTTACGTGTGATATACCTTTCTCTCTCTCTCTCCGTCTCTCGCTCTTCTCATCCCCACTCGTGTCGCTCTATCTGAAAATCCACGATATAATCAACCTTAAGTGAACCGATTTACAACCTTATTTATGTTATAACCAGAAGTTGTTACAAATAGAATAAAAATTTATTTGTAAAAATAAAAATAATCATTCTTTTATATTCGAAATAATTATTCCTCTGGGATAAAAAAAGCTTTTGTTTTTGTAAATTGATTATTTACGATTAATTTTCATTTATAAATGTAAAAATCGATAAACAAAGATTTGGAAGAAGCTTTGATTTATAATTGATGAATGGGAAAACACTGCTTAGTTTTCCTCTGTCATTGCTTCATCCCTTATTCTTGGTGCTCTCTCTCTTTCTTCTCATCCCCACTCGTGTCGCTCTATCTGAAAATCCACGCTGTAATCAACCGGAAGTGAACCGATTTACAATCCCATTTATGTTATAACCGTACAAATCGAATAAAAAATTATTTGTAAAGATAAAAATAATCGTTCTTTTATATTTGAATAATTATTCCTTCGAGATGAAGTAGGGTTTGTTTTTGCAAATTAATTATTTACGATTAATTTTCATATATAAATACAAAAATCGATAACCAAAGATTCGGAAGAAGCTTCGATGTATAATTGATGAATGAGCAAACACTGCTTACTTTTCCTCCGTCATTGCTTCATCCCTTATTCTTGGCGCGAATGGCAATATTTTTTTTTGCCATTCTTGGCGATCATGGCACCGTGATGGATTGCTCGCTCAGTGACAGGATCGTCGATCAAGTCTCTTTTTTACAAAACACACATAGCGTAGAAATGAGAACGGTGGATAAAAAAATAAACAGAAGTAGCGAGATTCTCTAGGATTTTCGTGATTTTTGTTTTTAATACACGAGGACTTTTTCAGAAGCAACGACAAATATTTCGTCTTGTCGTCCATCGGAGTGGATAAACGACTCTGTACGCTACGGGAGTGCGAGCAACCTCCATAAATAGTAAAAAAAGAAAACGAACGAGTCTTTTCTGCCCCCAGAAAGGATCGAACAAGCGTTCCTCGTCTTGTTCGCTCGGAGCTCTTCCCGACCATTGGTCCTTTAATCGCATTTCGGTAAGGATCATAAATCTGAACGCCCTGGATCGCGTATATGAACCGAGAAACTCTTCGTACTGCGTTCTTCGCACATTTCTCTCTTCTTCTTTTTCGCACTCCCACCTCCCTCCCTCTCTCTCCTCCTCCCTTCCACTTCTCCTCTCACTTTGTTGTGAGACCCCGTACGAGAAAGAACATCGTGAAAGGATGAGAAGAGCTCTCTCAGCTGGCTAATGTACCGGAGGGATTTAGTGCCTGTGGTATTTAATACGAAGTTCGATCTTTCTCTCTCGCTCTCTCCCTCGTATTTCCGCGATGGGGTGTGTAGTAATATCCCTGAGTATATATACATTGAATCAACGGGAAAGAAGCGAGCGAAGGAATGAAGGAGATGGATGACGCCATCCTTGGCATCGTGTCGCATTAATCTTAACAAATCATGTGGCAAATAGAAAAAAAGATTTTCAAAAAAAACCAAATTTTTTCTTACTTTAATCCAAATTTCTGTCTCTCCAGTTTCTCAAGAATCAAAAAAAATATTTTTTAATTTTTAATTATAAAAATTAAAAATTAAAATTCTCCAAATTTTTCTTGACGAATAACAACATCGATATTAAAAGTCTCCATTCCTCTCACCCCTTCTTCCTTATGGTAATCGACGATCGAGACGTAAACATCTAGAAAAAACGTCGAACACGTATCGTCAATGAACGTGTTTATCGTACCAATGAGTCGCCCTCGGGTAACTTGAGTACTTTCTGGGAGGGAGGGGGCAAAAAAGGAAGAAAAAAATCAACGCTATAATACGTTGCTGATGAAACGCGAAACGCCCGAAGCCATAGCAGCCATCACAATCGTCCGTGTATACCAGAGTTCTCGGTTGGATTGTATTGCATGTTGTTTTCCTCCAATTTTACCCAAACAAACAGTCTGTTATAGATTTGCTCGTTCTACCGCCATTCCCCCAACCTTTACCAGTACGACCTCGTCAATTTATAATGGTAGTGCTTGTGTCCCTGGGAATGTGACTTGCGTGCAGGTTTTTTGAGTCGCATACATACACACACACACACGTACAAACGGATTCATGCAGCACATTCGCAAAACAGGGAGACATTTCTATGTCGCCCTGTGGCAAAAAACGTAGGATTTACTCGGGAATTGTCTGCTTTGGGGTGTACAAAATTTTCCATGGAATTCCATGGAAAAAAGCAACAGGAATCCCTTGATTTCCAAACGAAGCAACTTCCGTCAGAAATATCAAGAGGCCATTATCGTCAGGGGGTGATAAAAGGTAAAAGAAATTTTCTCTCTCTAACCGTGCTTTTCTTTATTGTTGTTATTATTGCCATTGGCTCGATGATGGTTGGGTGGATGGTCGATTTTCTGGTCTTTTGTCCAGTCTCCTTATATTTTTTTTTCGTTCTTTCAACTCTTCTCTTCCATCCTACCAATTGCGCGTATAAACGAGCCTCTCTCGCTGCAACCGGAGAAAATTGATAGGGGAACGTCGGGAGTTTGAACGAGGGCACTGTTTCTCTCACTGGTTTCCTGGGACATTGTGCAGGAGGCGCAAAGCCGTTACGCCTGTCCGCGTACCGTTCCATCTCTTCTCTTCTAATGGTTACGCAGAGGCGTTGTGTTTCGTACGAGCAGGAATTATCACGATTGCTTGCAATCTTGACGATTGCCGAATGTTCCTGTGGGAATTTGTTACTCTTGTCGAGTCGTATATCTTTGGCAATGGGGACGAACGGCCGTCGCAAAAAATGGCGGAAATTTACAATACTTGTTTCGTAAAATATCGAAATAATTCTGATTTTTTTAAATAATATTATTTATTATTACTATGGGTAATAATAATAATAATAATCGTATAATACGTTTATCATTCTTCCCATTTTGGCATTTTTAATTGTTTGCTTTTATTTTTGTTTATCATGAAGGCATTTATCATTCAGCAATCTTGATGATTGCCCAATGTTCCTGTGGGAATTTGTTACTTTTCCCGAGTCCTATATCTTTAAGAAGGGGGATGAAGGGTTGCCATAAAAAATGAATGAAAATAAGGTAATACTTTTTTCGTAAATTATCGAAATAATTCTGATTATTATTATTGGTAATAATAATAATAATAATAATCGTATAATACGTTTATCATTCTTTGTATTTTCGTATTTTCAATTGTTTCCTGTTGCTTTTTTTTCGTTTTTTTTATGATCCAAAAATATTGTTGATAACGAAAAATGATGTTCCACTCGTGAATGCATTTTTCCTATTGTCGTCGTAGCGATTCGAGTCGGACAAAAGCATGTTCTATCCGAACGAGCATGGTGTTCCGTTCCCTCGTTCCTCACCGAGGGGCCCTTGTTCGTCCGGAGTAATTGATAGGGGCGATGTATGCTCGTCGCCCGCAACTATACAGACGGACTTGAGTGGATGACATTGTGCAGCCGCTCGTTAATTCTTTCTTCCACCCTGTATTCCCTCTGTCTTTTATGACGACACACGTATCACTTACAAGACCTTTTCCAGGCTCGATTCTTTTCACTCTTCTGTCACAAATACGACGGAATATCTCGGATCAAAAATAAACGAATCAAAATTTTCTCCAGATTTAGATTCTTATTCAATTAGGAGAAATCGAATTAAGAATTGAATGACGTTCGTCGATTATTTTATTTATTTTTTCAATTAATTACGCTGTATTTATTTGAATGAAATTAAATTGATAACAATAATAATAATAAGATTAACATTGATAATTTCGTCCATTCTATTTCATCATTGATTCCCCCAATCCTGTTCCAAGTTGATGGACCACGAATATCTCGTTTAAAAAATAAACGAATAAAAATGTTATCCAAATTTGGATTTTTATTCAATTAGGAGAAATCGAATTAAGAATTGAACGATGTTCGTCGATTATTTTATTTATTTCCCAATTAATTACGCCACATTTCTTTGAACGAAATTGAATTGATAAAATTAATAATAAGATCAACATTGATAATTTCTTCCATTCCATTTCATCATTGATTCCCCTAAGCCTCTTCCAAGTTGATGGACCACGAATATCTCGTTTAAAAAATAAACGAATAAAAATGTTATCCAAATTTGGATTTTTATTCAATTAGGAGAAATCGAATTAAGAATTGAACGATGTTCGTCGATTATTTTATTTATTTCCCAATTAATTACGCCACATTTCTTTGAACGAAATTGAATTGATAAAATTAATAATAAGATCAACATTGATAATTTCTTCCATTCCATTTCATCATTGATTCCCCTAAGCCTCTTCCAAGTTGATGGACCACGAATATCTTGTTTAAAAAATAAACAAATAAAAATTTTCTCCAAATTTGGATTTTTATTCAATTAGGAGAAATCGAATTAAGTATTGAACGACGTTCGTTGGTTATTTTATTTATTTTTTCAATTAATTACGCCATATTTATTTGAATGAAATTAAATTGATAACAATAATAATAAGATCAACATTGATCATTTCTTCCATTCCATTTCATCATTGATTCCCCTAATCCTATTTCAAGTTAAGGGACCACAAATATCTTGGGTAAAAATAAACGAATAAAAATTTTCTCCAAATTTGGATTTTTATTCAATTAGGAAACGACGTTCGTCGATTATTTTATTTATTTTTCCAATTAATTACGCCACATTTCTTCGAACGAAATTGAATTGATAAAATTAATAATAAGATCAACATTGATAATTTCTTCCATTCCATTTCATCATTGATTCGCCTAAGCCTCTTCAGAGATGATAGACCACGAATCCTCTCTTCCTTCTTCTCACTCCCTTCTTCGCCAGTATCTCGCAAAATTTATATCTATATTCATCACGGAGCAGCTCCCATTCCAAATAGGCCTACAGCAAAACGTTTCGCGGGAAAGCGCATTACCTCTTCAGCCCTTTAATTGACTATAAGCGTTAGTTTTATTTCATCGCGGAGCGGAGCGCGTGCTCTTTGGCAAAACGTCGGCAGACGTCGTAACTACGAGTGGGCGATCACCCTCTTGCTCCCTCCTTCTCTAATGCTTCAAGGAAAGAGGATGAAAGCTACGAGAACTGGCAAAAGAAAGGAAAGAAATCTATATAGATATATAAAAAAATGTAACAAAAAAAAACGATGAAAAGCGGAACTGTAGGATTTTCCGGGAATAACGAGTGTAACTTGCGTCTCTTCTGGGCTTTGACGTTGTTTCTTCTTCTCCTTCTTTTCATCCTTCTTGACTACTCGCAAGCAGCTCTGCGATAACTTATATAAAACTCTGCTGGGTCAGCTCATTTTCTCTCGTATTGTAAATATATTCTTCTTTTCTCTTTGGTCATCCAGGAAAATTTCCTCGTCCTGTTATCAAGCTTTTTTCACGAATCTCGTAGGATGAAATATTTAGAATCGTTATAAACGGATTATTAACATTAATTTCTTCATCGTACAATTTTTTTTTTTCATATTATTAAACAATTATCGACGATACAATTTTTTTTTCACTTGTATTTATTTTTTTAACAATTTTTTAAGAACTGTCGTTTTTTTAATCGATTTTTCAGAGATTTTTTGTTTCATCGTATTGGAAATTACTTCGAGAATCACTCGTCATCTAGAAACGAATAATTAAAAGGGTGGAATAAATTAAATTCAATTTACGAGGTAAAGAATTTTAATCTCGTTTCTGCCCCGAGACAATTGGATACCTCGAGCAAAAACAATTTGTGTGTTTATAATTGAAGATGGCGGGATAAAAAAAATAGCAAGAACGCGGAAGAAAAGAAATGAGAATTCGTTCTTTCTTAAAAGTCCGAGGCGTTTTTCTTTTCTTCGCCGAGAACGGCGCTCCCTTACGAAGGATGTACAACTTTTTCTGTATCTTGGCTCGCGTCTCTCACAATTATGCGCATCTTGTAATTTCTCGAGTCGACGTAAGATGCTTTATTTTGCAATGAAGAGTGGGAAAATAGTGGCTCTACTGATATATAACGCAATTGAGAGATTGAGAGAGAAAGAGAAAGGCGAGAAGGCCGATGGCTCGAGGGTTAGACGAATTACAAATTTCCACGAGTCTCAGGAAATCTCGGGAATTATCCATCAAAGAAAAATTGCTCAGCTCGCGTTGCTTCGGAAAAAATGAAACAAAACATCAAAAAACAAATTTTTTAATTGACATAATTGTTTCTATAAAAAAAATTCCATTCGAAATTTGAACACAAACAAATTTCCACGAGTCTCAGGAAGTCTCGGGAATTATCCATCAAAGAAAAATCGCTCAGCTCGCGTTGCTTCGAGAAAAATGAAACAAAACATCGAAAAACAAATTCTAAAATTGATATAATTGTTTCTACAAAAAAATTCCATTCGAAATTTGAACACAACGATCGGTGGCTCGAAAAACTTAACGATCGATACTCTCTAAATCTGAATTAGTGAAAAATTGACTAATTCAATTAGTAAATGCATGTTGTACTGGGGAAATAATGATAAATGCACTGTTTTACTGGTAGAATAGTAAAAAAATAGTAAATTAGGCTTAATAAAGCAAATTAGTATTACGATTGACTATTATTTAGTCAATACAGTTTACTAATTCATTAGTGATATTACACGATTACTAATCAATTAGGACAGGATTCAGCGATCGACCAATCACAGGCGCCAGTTCCCGACCCGATACTTGCTTTGTTCTGTCATTGTGATGTCGGAGTAGTCATTTTCTCATGTGAGTGAGTTCATGTGCAGTGCGAAACGGCGAATCTTATTTTATAAAAGTTTTAAGGGAAAAAGCAAAAAGTGTATGAACGTTTCGTTTTCTTGTCGGTACGTATGAGATTATTACATATTATTTACGCGAAGAATTGCAATCGGCTTGTGTATGAACATATCAGCTGTGCTGACTACTAATTGTGTAGTCAAATTTTACTAAGTTTTATAGCGATCATTTTTGACTAATCGAATTAGTGATTTTTCACTAATCATTAATGACCCACTTTTCGCTAAATGAATTAGTAAAATATGACTAAAATTTAGTGAAATTTCACTAATTCAGATTTAGAGAGTACGTAAACGCTGTATATAAATAAAAATCAATGCATCAATGGATCAAAACGGTTATCAGACAACAACGAATATTCGTTGATTCGACTCGTACCAAAAAACGAGATATAAAACGATAAAATGGCAAACTTCAGGATGGAACATAGCTGGTAATACGAAAAGCATCATCCGACCCTTGAGCCAAAGCGTTGCGGAGGTGCAAAGAGCAAAGAGAAGATTCGAAGCGGTGACCCTCGAGGAGAGAGGGAGAGAAGGAGGACAGGGGGATGTCTTGGCGAGAAAGGCGAAGAGAGCGTTAAGAGAGACGTCTCGCTTGGATTTTATTTAGTTGTATACGCCGGAAAGAGAAAGAGAAAGAGGAAGAAGAAGAAGAAGAAGAAGAAAAAGAAGAAATAAAGAGGGGGTTGGCAGATGAGTGGAGAGGGGGTGAAACAACCTCGCCTGGGAATATTGCTATCGGACAGGCGAAGGAGAGACAGGAAGTCGAGGCAAGCCGGAAGGCAGGAAATACACATACAGAGACCCTGAGCTCTTCCAATTTCCACGGGCGGGGTTCGAACGCACACCGTCTCGACGGTCTGCCAGTGGATGACACGACAAAACGATATAC
The DNA here is from genome assembly GCA_946811545.1 of Netelia fuscicornis. Lineage (NCBI taxonomy): Eukaryota > Metazoa > Arthropoda > Insecta > Hymenoptera > Ichneumonidae > Netelia > Netelia fuscicornis. Next base: position 46,231,961 of record OX328013.1, read on the forward strand.
CGATGGCCATCCGAGAAACAGAGAGAGGGGGAGATAGGATAGAGACAAGGACGTCGACTAAGGCGACGACAAGGACGTAGACGACGAAGAACGTCGAGAGGGCGAACAGTTGAGCGCTCCGTCGAGCGCATTATTAAAGGAATCCGTCTGTCTGAGTATTTCCGCGACACAATTAAGCGCTTGACGGTGACCGTGAGCGAGATAGAGGAATTGCAGGGAGGGGGGTGGAAATGGGTGCAGAAAAGCTCAGGTAGAGAACAGGGAGGATGAGATGATAGCGAATGGTTGAGATGACGCTACCTTCGTTGCTTTTTCGTTTTATTCTCATCTTGAAAATAGCTGCCATGTCCCATTGACGAACAGATCTGATCGACATTGAGTGGCGAGCATGTTTTGTAGAAGTAATCGATAGCGACAGGTAGAGAGAGAAGGAGTATGTTTCCTGCTTGAGAAGACAAAATACGATTTGATAATTAATTTATTGATAATGAACGAAATTTGATAACAACGTATCCTCAGTCTCACTTGATTTTTTTCTATGCTGTTAGATTATCTTTCAGGGATATTGTAAAATGCAGTAACCTTCAGTGTCATTTTGAAAATAGCTGCAATGTTCCATTAATGAACAAACCTGATCGACATTGGGTGGCAAGCATGTATTGTAGACATATTGGATAGCGACAGGTAGGGAGAGAAGGAAGGTGTATGTGTATTATCAAAATTGATAACGACATATTTTCGGTCTTATTTGGCCTTTTTCTGTTATTAGATTATTTTTAGGGACACTGTAAAGCGCAGCAACCTTCAATATCCATGCATGCGAAGTAAGAATAATGAAGGTTTCAGGAAGGATTCTTAAATGCTCTCGAAGTCGAGAGCCCAAGATCCTCCACCTCCTCTACTAATTCTCTCGTTTTCTCTCGGTCTTCATCTCGGTTCTCGAGAGTCGCTGTCTGCAGACAGGTCTGCGGATATTAGCAAGGAGTCGAGAATGAGAGGGGCAAAATGGGAAATAAGACAAGAGGAATTCACTGAAGCAAACGCGAAAGGGAGAGTGCGAGAAAGAGAGGAAAAGAGAGATCGAGGGAGGAGGCGAGAAAAGGGAACGAGACTGGAGTAGAATCGTATAATCGAATAACTAAACGATTGTGTTTGCAGTTGGGCTATAGCTATAATGAATAGATATCCCTTCCCCCATCAACCCCTTATTTTCATCCCTTCCTCTTATTTTCCCCACTCAGGGAAGAAGACTATCGAAAGCCTGCGAAATATCTCCATGGGTAATTGTATCCAAAAAGCTTGAGAGGTTGAAGAGCCAAAAGCCTCTGCCCAGCAATCTTTTCCAGTTTTCACTAACAATAAGCCTTTTTGTTCTCTCTGGCTAATAGACGATTTGTTTCTAGAGTCGTTCGACCAGATTCGACAGTTTCTCTTTTTTGCATTCGCACTCTCTAAATCTGAATTAGTAAAATTTCACTAAATTTTAGTCATATTTTACTAATTCATTTAGCAAAAAGTGGGTCATTAATGATTAGTGAAAAATCACTAATTCGATTAGTCAAAAATAATCGCTATAAATATTAGTAACATTTGACCACACAATTAGTAGTCAGCACAGCTGATATGTTCATGCATCAGCCGATTGTAATTCTTCGCGTGAATACCATGTAATAATCTCATACGTACCGACAAGAAAACGAAACGTTCATACACTTTTTGCTTTTTCCCTTAAAACTTTTATAAAATAAGATTCGCCGTTTCGCACTGCACATGAACTCACTGACATGAGAAAATGACGCCTCCAACATTACAATGGCAGAACAAAGGAAGTATCGGGTCGGGAACTGGCGCCTCTGATTGGTCGATGGCTGAGTCCTGTACTAATTGATTAGTGATCGTGTAATATCACTAATGAATTAGTAAACTGTATAGACTAAATAATAGTCAATCATAATACTAATTTACTTTAGTAAGCCTAATTTACTATTTGTTTACTATTCTACCAGCGAAACGGTGCGTCTATCACTATTTCACCAGTAGAACATGCATTTACTAATTGAATTAGTCGATTTTTCACTAATTCAGATTTAGAGAGCAAATATTACAAGAGTCTTGCGTAGTATCAACGACGAACATAAATTATTTTTCGAACAACTCTCGAATATCATTATCTTGGCCCTGTTCTTGAGGCGAAGCTTAGACTTACCCACACGAAACCACGACAGAAACGTAATACGCGTGCTCTCTATTTGCTTGGTACAAAGTACACACATGGAGCTTTTGTCTTGTTCACTTGCACGGTGTTTACGTTGAATGAGAATGTCGAGGCCTCATCCTCTTCGTTCTCATTCCCACTATGACCGTGCAACAAGCAACGTGTCTCGCGTTGTCTCTTACACACCTAAGCATTACGAGTTTCTACTCTCGTCGCCGAGTTGTTTGGATTTCTAGATCTTACCCCCTCTCCACAACTCACGATTCCTGGGCAAATAACCCTAAAACCCTCGCTCCGAGAATGCACGAGTCGTTCAACGAAAAGTGAACCAACTCACGAAATGGATTCATGATTAACAAATACAAATTTAATCGACCTCTGTTTTTTTTTATATCAATTTCCACTCGGATTAATTTCAATAAACTTTATATTGCGATATTGATGACAGACGAAAATTTTTTGTACAAATCTGAATAAGATTGTAGGAAAAATGAGTGAAAAGAGTTATTTGCTGCAAAAAAGAAAATTGAACAAAATCCCCGTTGTTTCCGGGGGAAAAAAGCGAAGAAAAGAAAGGAAGGAAGGCGTCGAGGACCGGTTTGGCACGAAACGGACCATATAGTTGTGGAGATGTGGCCACACACATTACACGGTGGCGCGCGATCTCGGAGACTTTGTGGCATCATTGTACGGTGGTAGCATCAACGTAATTGGATGCCGAGAGATCCCACATCGTGTGTTGCTCTTCTCTCTGTATACGCGTTTTGTTCAACGTCAGCAACTCCTCTCCTTCTCCTTATACGTATATACGCACGTTTATATATAAATATACCTCCGCTGCTCCTCCATTTACTAATTACTCTAATGACGTTCGTAGTTGAGAATTATTCATGGGAAGGATCGTCCTGCGGCACGGACTCTCGTCCGTTGCTTCTCTGAAGTTCCACGCATTCATTTGCCATTGCATTCTATATCTTTCTCTCGTATGTCGCGGCAACTTCTCTGTATCGTTGACGTCTCGTAGCCCGCTCCATTAACCGTGACGTTCGTGACGTTCGACCTTGAGAATGATTTTTTATCTCAAGCTCTCCTCAACGTTCGACCATTTAGCAAAATTCTTTCCTGATTTTTTTTTCTCCTTTCGTCTGACAAGAACTTGTAGAATTTTCTACTATACAGGGTGAATTTCATAAGATGTAACTGGCTTTATTCCAAGGTAGATGGGATCATTACAAACAAAAGTTGCAAATATACATTGGGAATATTTTTAATAGTTTACGAGATATACATTTTTTTATTTGGTCCAATCAGAGCGCGCCGAGTCGCGTTGGAGCCGCCCACTCCCGCCCTAGCCGTAGAGTGTTACATTTGGGGTTGCAACATTCAGAGCAGTCAATTTTATTTATAATATTTTGACGTAGTCATTTTTATTTCTCGGGGATTGGCTGCTAGGGCAGGGAGTGGCCGGCTCCAACGTTTCTCGGCGCGCTCGGCAAAATTCAAAGCAGTCAATGCCCGAGAAATAAATATGACTGCGTAATAATATAATGAATAAAATTGACTGCTCTGAATATTGCAATCCCAAATGTGCTATTTCTACAGCTAGGGCGGGAAGTGGGCGGCTCCAACGCTTCTCGGAGTGCTCTAATTGGTCAACTTTAAACATTTATATCTCGAAAACTGTTAAAAATATCCCGAATATATATTCGCAACTTTTCTTCGTAACGATCCCATCTACCTTATAATACAGCCTGTTTCACCTTACGCAATTCACCCTGTATATCGTCTTAGTTGGGTGTTCGATTCATTTAAATGCAATCAATTTCGTGATTTCTTTTTTTATATGTTTATTTAATTTTTTTATTTATACCATTTTAAAATACAAAGTTTTTTTTGTATTTTCGTGTAGAGAATGGCATAGGCGATGCTGAGGGCGCGGAGTGAGAAAAAGGGGATGGATTAAATGATGTGCTTGAGAGAGCGAGAGAGAGAGATGAGAGGCGAATACCAGAAGAGGCACAGAAAGAGAGAAAGAGAGCGAGAGTGACGGAGAGGGAAAGTACCCAGCAGGATAAGGGGAGAGTCGAGTGGCCTCGTAATAACATGACGGTAATTGGACGAGAGCGGCCCACATCCTAATTAGCCGGAATGATGACGTTAAAAGACCACTGTTATTATCAATTAGCCCCGATGATCGATACGCGAACGCTCTCTCGCGGTGATCGAAGCTACGGTCACTCCCGATAGACTACTTTTTTCTCCCTCTCCCGATTTATCTCTATCACGGTCTAATCAAACTTTTAACACCCCAATCATCCGCCAAAGTTCAATAATAGTTTTCTTTTTTCATGAATTACGTTCGCACCATCGCATGGGGGGAACTAATTTCTTCTCGAGATTTTCGGCTAATTAAAAAGAAGCCCGGTAATGAATAATGGACAGAAACAAATTTTCATGTCAGATCGCTGATCGATATCGGTAATTATCACACTCTTGTGTCTCGATATCTCATATTTCCGACCTGACTTTCAAGATCGAAGAAGACCAATCATTTTCCATCTCGTGGTCAGTCTCGTTCATGGATTAGCTATCTGTGCAACACCGATATTTCATCTTTCTCGAAAATTTGATGTACGATAATTGTCCCGGCTGTGGATATTCCCCAGGGCGGTGGATATATATTTATCTTGGGGAGGGAAACAGAAAAACAGGGGGAAAAAAACGAAACAAACAGAAAATATCGGATTCAAGCGGGATATCGGAAATACATGTAGGTATAGTGTGTATAATCACGGGTATATATATGTCTACGTACATATATCAACACGGGTACTTGTACGTGCTGCCACCGCCTAGCGGATATCGGCATGGAATCCAATGGCCACGATTGATTTTCGCGAGGTTTAAAAAAAGAACCCAAACAAAATACTATACGCGTGGACCTATCGATATATATATGGGGCGTTTCATGCTAACTTGATCATCGTCCGATCACTTTGCATGCGAATTTTATTTTTCATTGTCAGCCCAATCATCAAAAATTCGAAAAATCAAAAATATACAGCATTTTTTAAAATTCATTAAGAATTTTTCGGATGATAAATTAAATATTTCAACGAAGATTAACTTGAGAATTGAAATATTTTCTAAGTCAAATCCTCCAATTAATAATAATAATAATAATCCGATAACGTTGAAAATATTAATTATTCTGTATTATGAATAATTCGATTAATATTGAAAATGCATTTTAGCATGCGTCCGATTACTTTGTATCCGAATTTTATTTTTCATTGCCAGTTCACTCATCAAAAATCCGTGAAATCAAAAATATGAAACATTTTTAAAAATTCACAAAGAATTTTACGAATGACAAATGAAATATTCCAACGAACATTAATAAGAGAATCGAAATATTTGTTAAGTCAAATCCTCGGATTAATAATAATAATAATCCGATAACGTTGAAAATATTAATTATTCAGTATTATGAATTATTCGCTTAATATTGAATACGCCTTTTAGCATGTAGCGACCCATATATAGCGAGCTCGCATCGTGAAGCGTGTGTGCGTTTTAGTACACGTACCCTGGACATCTGGGAATAAAAGCTCGCGTTGGGGTTTTCCCTATCAAACACAAATCCAAGGTCCATTGAACGGGGGCTAGCACGAGCTCGGCATGCCAGGGGCTACGTTTTCATAGAGAGAGAGAGAGAGAGAGAGAGAGACAGAGATAAAGAGAGAGAGAGAGAGAGAAGAGAGCGAAAGAGAGAAAGAAAGAGGCTCCGAAGGCCCCTGTGATAGGAGAGAGCGTTGCACAACCCGCGCGCCCGGCCATTAAACGAGATCCGATGCTCTGCTCTGCTGGTACTCCGCTCGTACCCGTCAGCTCGAATAGGGAGGTTTTTGGAGGATCGTTCGGAAAGAATTGGGAACGGATAATCGAGCCGTACATCGAAGCCCCACGATCCCTCTCTCGCGCCCCCGTTGCACTATCTCGTTCTCTCCACCAGAGGCGTCAACATAGTCTATCGTATACAACGACGGGTATAGCACCAGCCGACGATTTTCAAACCTTTCGACATGGTCGAGACGTGTCGGACGTTTTACGGTTTCGTGAAAGACTCTCGCGTCGACTGTTTTTCATTTCTTTTTTTCTAGAGCTGTGAACAATTCTCGAATAGATAAAGACCGAACATTTGAGTCTGAGGATGAGGGGTGGATTATTATTTGTAATGTCATGGGGTTCGTAATGGACGACAGAATATTTAATGGTCAAAAGTGATATCTGTTTTTTTTTGTCTAGGTGGAGCTTTGTAGGATTGAATTATTGAAAAATAATATTGCGAGGTAACAAACAAGAAAATCCGAGGCATCTGCGCGTTATCGGGCAATTCGGGTCTTAAATTCTCATCGCGAGGTTGAAAAGAAAAAAACGCGAGTATCTCGTCGTCGTATCTCGTACAGGGGGTTAGAATCCAAGTAATAATTCGCAGCTGGTGGACAACGGGCGAGACCACGAGAGGAGACCGGGCTCGTTCTCCCCGCAAACCTCGAAATTAATATTCGCGGCGGACCACGATGTGGTCAACCACTAAATACTCGTGCTACGCGAAAGCCGAGATAAATAGACGCAATTAAATTCAGCCGGAAATGCTAAACGGATGAGGCGGAGAGAGAGAGAGGGAGAGAGAGGGAGAGAGAGAGCGAGAGAGAACGAGAATGGAAGAAAAAAAAGGGTGTCGCCAGATAAGCGGGAGGGTTGTCGTGTCCCCGCTGTGGCAACGCGATGCTGTTCATCCCAAGCTCGCATGGCTTTCTCTCTCTCTCTCTCTCGTTCTCTCCCTCTTGCACTCTCGTTACACCTCCGACCTCCGGCACATACCGACAAATATTTATGGGCGCACGTTGAGATAACACCCTTGGTAACCCTTCCAGCCCTCGTGTGAAATTAGCTTCTCTCGTATGCCCTCGTCATACCTATATTCCACGAATATTCCATCTCTTCGCCATTGCCGAATTCGCTTGAACACCACGAAATGACGCAAGATTGTCCAATTTGTGATTATAGGAAATAATATTTTTATACTTGTCGATGATACCGAATTTATATTAAATAGTTAAGAGCGAAGAATATTAAACGTTATTGATTATTTTTGGCATCATTAAAAATATTAAATAATAATATTTTTGAAAATATTCCTTTGCGTATTTTTGTGTTCGTCTAATTATAGATTTTCGTTAATATTAAAAATATTAAATAATAAATTTTTTGAAGATATTTCTTTGCGTATTTTTTATCATCTAATTATAGATTTTCGCCAATATTAAAAATATTAAATAATAATATTTTTGAAAATATTTCTTTGCGTATTGTTTTTATCGTCTAATTATAGATTTTCGTCGATATTAAAAATATTAAATGATAATATTTTAGAAAATATTTCTTTGTGTATTTTTTATCGTCTAATTATAGATTTTCGTAAATATTAATAATATTAAATAATAATATTTTTTATCGTCTAATTATAGATTTTCGTTAATATTAAAAATATTAAATAATACATTTTTTGAAGATATTTCTTTGCGTATTTTTTTATCGTCTAATTATATTATATTATATTATATTATATTATACATTCGTCAATATTAAAAATATTAAATGATAATATTTTAGGAAATATGTCTTTGCGTATTTTTTTATCGTCTTATTATAGATTTTCGTCAATATTAAAAACATTAAATAATAATATTTTTGAAAATATTTCCTTACGTTTTTTTTTTATCGTCTAATTACGATAAATAGATTACGATTTTATTTAAACACCAATTATACGATAATAATAATAATAATAATAATAATAATACCAGAAGCGTATACTTATATTGTTGAAATTCCATAGTAAAAAAAAACCTGCAAAGTCGGGTAGATGGAAACGAGTGTTTAACGAGTTTCTCAGGGTACTTTCGTCACTGCTTCCATTCTCCCTCGACGCTCGGAAGCGCGTTGCCAAGAAGCCAAAAAGCCTCTGTGCGAGGCTTTAGCCATCGTTTGCCTCGTGTGCTCACTGTGTACACTGACTCGCCATTAGCGCGAGTGGTGAATTTCGCGTGAGTGTGCGCTCAAGCTTGGCGCTGAAAGCTCCGCGTAAAGGTCCCCTTTGCCCTGAAAGTACGACCTGGAACACCTCGCCGAACACTGGTTTGCGCCCAACGAGGAAAGCTTTTTTTCTACTTTCGTACTCAAAGACTCGAGCGAAAGTGGAAAAACATCGAGTGTGTAACCTCCTCGAGTCTGAATCGTCCACGAGACCGAGTCACCAACTTTATCACGCATCCCTACTTTTTTAAACATCATTTTTCTCAATAATCTTCAATCCTAAAAAAAAAACAAATTTTTATCTCACGACGAAAAAAAAACGCCCAGAGTCAAGTTGTTACAACCGCAATCGCCTCAAACCACACATCGCCTTCGTGTTTCTTGCGTTTGAGCATTCCCATGACGCATAACCTCCGTCGTTATAATAAATACAGGGGCTATAACGTTCTTATGAAAATAGCGAGTGTATCGAACTGACAGGTAATCGATATTCCACCGATACACACAGGACAGGATTTCCATTCCCTTATAGCAAAGATACACACGGCGACCGTACGGAGTTGCCCCGTAGACTATACGCTGTGTGCATACTTCCGGTACGCCATGACCGGGGGAGGTTTGGGGCCACTTCGCGGTGGAGAAATAGCCTCGAGGGTTTCGTCGTACCCGCGAGAACTTGGCCTAAGCTATCGAGGCCAGTGGAACCCAACGCACACTTTCGTACACAGGCAATACCTACGCGCGTTCAAAATGGTGGAACGAGGCTATACGAAGTATGTGAATGGCTTGGAGCAGCGGTTTTAGTCTCTATACACGTATATATCGAGTATAGAGACGGCTCGATGCCGTAAATATTTACCTGAGCTCCGACCGAATGGCCGATGAATAAATTTCTTACCTGAATTGCTCGACATCTTTCTCTCTCTCTCACACACTTTTCCACCAACTCTAGAAGCTTCTCTGTTATGCATATATGTATATCCATACACGAGGGAGTAGTTTAGAGTATAAGAGAACGAGACTCAACGCCCAAGAAGTTAGGGGTTGAAAAGAGTGGAAGGAGGAAGGAGCGAGAGAGAAGAGCGTTCTTCGAGGCACACCGAGAGCGGTTTAGACTTTACCACGCCTCTTCCGCGTCTTGCTTGGCATACCTTCTCATTCCATCTCACCCATCCCCTTCTTGTTCACCACACCGATGTGGTTTCGCGAAAGGGGTGGCTTTCCGTAAACAGACCAAAAGTCGCTTCGGCGGGCTTCTGGCACATCTCTCCTTTCTCTCTTCGTTTGTTCGGGATTTCCAAGCAAATCTACATGTATATATATATATACATAATGGATATATATCGTTTAGGGGTTATGTACGTAAGCGAGTCCGAAGTCGCGGCGTGCTTTTCTCGCTTCGAAACGATTCTCTCGCTCACTCGTTCGTTCTCATCGTCGAGCTTGCTCCAGGGAGAGAAGAGGTGAGCAGGTGAATGAAAAGGAAGGAATATAGGGGCGAGAGAAAATCGTCGTCATCCCTCCTGTACAATTGTACCGGGGAGGTGGTGTGGGTTTGTGTGTGTCTGTGAGAGAGAAAGAGTGTCCTCTCCCCGAGCTACCCTAACTACTTGACGTGTTAATGCTTCGACGAGTACGCGAGGAGCGCTTGGAGAAAGAAATAGGAAGGTGGAATGAACGTTAAAGGGGTGGAAAAGGAATCGGAGTACATGGCCAGGGGAAAGGTCTTTAGACGGTGCCGACGCGACGCCAGAAAACTAACCCCTCTTGCCAGTGAGGGGGATGCTTCAACGATTGTGTTTCCCACTAGGAGGAAATCTACACCAGCTCCAAGTTTATATCTTCTACCTTTCCGCACCCTCTCTTTCTCTCACTCACTCTCTCACCCCCTTCTCCATCTCCCTCTTACTTCTCCTTGCTGTCTTTGCTTCTCTCTGTCGTTGTAACGATGCTGAGAGTGCTTTTTGGGGGACTATACGCGATCCTCGAAAGTTCTCCCTCACCCTCTCTTTTCTCTTCCTAGCCCCCCACCCTCGCTCGTACCATCAATCACATTTCCTTTGCTCTCACGCTCCGGCGCACACCTTAAACCGTACCCCGTCTACTTCGTTTTCCAGCGGTTCTAGACGAGTTTAATATGTACTCCGTCTATTTTTCAGGTGAAAGTACCTAGACGAGAAAATTCGTTCGAGGGATGAATTTTCTTGACATTTCACCATCGATGCACAAATTTCAATAAATACATAATTTTTCATTGCTGGACACGATATTCTTCCACATTTTTTCTAAATTAACCGAAAAATTGAATCGTCAAAGACGAATACATGTTTTTGACATTTATTTTTCCTTTGGATTAATTTAAAAACAGATTACGTTTGGTAGATAACAATGGAAAAAAAAAGAAAATTCCGAATGGCCGTTGTCCTTGTCAGGGGAAGCTTTCTATTAAATCCGTTGGATAAACTTCAACGTTTAACCGCCAGATTGCTGGGTTGACTCTATCGCTTTCTCACTCTACCGCTCGTGATTCCCATTAAGAATGACTGTTTCACTTAATTAAACTGTCTGACGGGCTTTGCGAAGAGATTATTATTATCGCGACCGCGTAGCTAGAAAGAGAGACAGAGAGAGAGAGAGAGAGAGAGGAAGAGAGAAGGCAAGAGGAAGCGGATGCCTCTGTTGGTCGATCCAGCAAAGCGCTGAGCTCCTGGTCGCTAATTAGCGAACGCCCCGGATTAGATCGTTCGGAATTGGTATTACGATCATCTGGCTGGATGGTACGCGTGTGTTGCCTCTCTCGGGTTTTGCCACGAATACGCCGCGTTATAACGACCCCACTGATATAACGTATAGTTTAACGTATATATTAATATTAACCGCCCTGTAGAATAAAGTTGGGCAATATGGACCACCAAGCTAGAGCGAAGCCTGAGATATCTACGACTGTACGAATCACCCTTCAAAGCTGTTAAGTATTAAAAAAAACAGACATTTCCTGTGAAATTTGAGACTCGAATTATCTCCAGCTATTTTATAAAATTTATTTCAATTTATATTTCCGTTAATAAAACATTTTATTTATTGGAAATTTATTTTAAACGGTCGTTGATGGATACTGGCTTCCTTTTTTCATATTTATCGATATTGGGAAAATATAGAAAATGTGATATTTCTTTTTAAATAAAAAATTATAGTAATTAGGTATTTACGATGGTCCATCATTGCAGATCCGGTCGTATTGCCCGACTTTGCACCACATAATGTAATGTACGAGCATGTGTAGTACGGAGTAGTGTGTGATGGAGTGCCTGTAATTTCGCGAAACCCGCGGGATAACAACCCTCCCTTCGTTGCTACCGGATTAATCATGATAGGGTGCTTCGCACAAGCCGACTATGTCGTTCCCATCGTCATCATCGCGTTAGAACCACTTTCTGTACGATACACATCCGTTCCCTTGCTTTACTTTTACAAATTTTCCAGCGAGCCATTCTCGACCTTCCATTTTTTTTACGCTTTTTCTTTGTATTTTCTATCGTCGGATCGTCGTCCCTCGAGGCAAAGGGTATTTGTTGTCTCGTAACTTCATTAATGTCTGATCATAACAGTGTGTTGGCTTCTACCACTACCACCACTATCGGCTACTACCGGCGTTTATAACCACTAACGTCCGGGCTTCCGGTACGGCAATGCTTTTGCCAGCTTCGCTTCGTCCCCAATTGCCAATTACCATATTAAACAGATTGTGCACTATCGCGACTACGTTCGAGAGAAAATTGTTCCCGGAGTAGAACAAATTTCTTTTTATTTAGATTTTTTTTAATCGAAATTTTGAAGCCTATGGGGAAATAACGTTGGATCGCAACCACCGGGGAAAACATTGGGAAAATTCGTGCGAAAATTTACGGAAAAATATTGACGATTTTGTCGATTTATTACAATAATTCTTTATATATTTAAAATAAAAAATCAAGCGGTGATGAAAGAAATGTTGTATTTTTAGGTCTCGCGAGTTTTTTTGTTATCGTTATAATAAATTTACATATAGTTTGAATTCACGAAGCAAACTTTTCCTTTAATATCCGGAGATTATGCTTCGTAGTTAGAATATCGCTCCTCCTACTTCCGGTCGGTTTTTGTACCTAACGATCCGGAATCACGGCTAGCTGTAGAAACGTGTATATCTATACGATTGGTCGAACGAGGGAAGTGGATAGGTCGTATGGAATTTAGTTTGATCGTCAATGTTCGTGCTGTAACCGCTAATGATGCTGGTTGCATCGGCTCTCGAACTGCCCATAACCTGATCAATGTCTGACCACAGCCACGCCGTAACCACTAAAAGCCTCTGTACGAAGCGCCGATCTATTCGCGACTGTCTCGTTCCCCCCATCGATTGGCAATTACCTCGTCAAGCACCGAGACTATTAGAACTCTTTATACGAACGATACCTAATTATGTCACTCGGTTTTTCCATTAACCCATTAACGCCGAAGCGAACACATTTTTTCGGTAATAATTGGGCTCGAAACTTAATAGGAAAAATAATGTGACTATAATTTAAAACCATGTAATAAACTATTTTCGGGTGTGCTCTTTCGATTTCCAGTGTCAAAATTGCATTTTGACAAGACTGAAAAAAAATATGGCGGATTTTAAGGCAAAAAGTACCGAAAATTACGAAATATATCATTTTCACATTTTTTTTTTAGTTAAAAAAATGCTCGGACTGAATTCTAACTATGATCAACGGTGATCGGAATGTCTAAAGTGCAAGGAAAAATTTTTTTAACATACCTCCAATGATTATAACCTTTCCAAAATGGCGGATATAACACGAAATTCAGTAAAATTCAACATTTTCTTTCATAATTTTTCCAGACTCAAATATAAATTAATTACTGCTTATCAAAGTATATTTTTGTGTCGAATACAACATTACAGCATAGTTTTCATGTATTTTTCCGTACTTAATTCAAGATGGCGGCAAAAAATGTGAGAAATTATGACTTTTTTCGTAATCAGAAGTAACATAGTTTCTAAATTTATTACTTTTAAGCATTTTTTCATAATTTGAAAACCTTCGAATCCGGACGTGGCAGCAAATTTTGCAAATTAAAGATGGCGGATCCAATATGGCGGATTCACTTTAAAAATGTTGCAATTTTCTAATAAAAAAAAATACTATCGTTATTTTCATAAAATTTACAAAGGAAAGTATTCTTGACAAATTTGACGCAGGATGCGTTGTTTTCGAGAAAAAAAATCATCAAATCAGTCAAATATCTGTAATATTTAGCTCCCAATATGTTTGCAATGCATATACAGGGTGATTTGCGTAAGGGGTGCCAGCCGGTATTTCAAGGTAGATGGGCCCATTACGAACAAAAGTTACAAATAAACATTAGGGATATTGTTAATAATTTACGAGATATAAATTGTTTAAATCGGACCAATCAGAGCGCCCCGAGAAGCGTTGAAGCCGCCCACCCCCATCTAGCCGTAGATATAGCATAGATTAGGGCGTTACATTTGGGTTTGCAAAATTCAGAGCAGTCAATTAGATTGCTTGTATTTTTCCGCAGTCATTTTTTTTCCTCGGGCATTGGCTGCTCTGAATTTTGCCCAACGTGCCGACAAGCGTTGAAGTCACCCACCCCCCGTCTAAGTTCATAGCAGCCAATGCCCGAGAAAAAAAAATGACTGTGGAAAAATACAAGCAATCTAATTGACTGCTCTGAATTTTGCAAATCCAAATGTAACGCCCTAATCTATGCTATATCTACGGCTAGTGTGGGAGTCGAGGTGGGCAGCTTCAACGCTTATTGGCACGCTGGGCAAAATTCAGAGCAACCAATGACCGCGAACAAAAATTGACTGCGTACTAATACAATCAATAAAATTGACTGCTCTGAATGTGACAAATCCAAATGTAACGCCCTAATCTATGCTATATCTACGGCTAGATGGGGGTGGGCGGCTTCAACGCTTCTCGGGGCGCTCTGATTGGTCCGATTTAAACAATTTATATCTCGTAAATTATTAACAATATCCCTAATGTTTATTTGTAACTTTTGTTCGTAATGGGCCCATCTACCTTGAAATACCGGCTGGCACCCCTTACGCAATTCACCCTGTATATGCATTGCAAACATATTGGGAGCTAAATATTACAGATATTTGACTGATTTGATGATTTTTTTTCTCGAAAACAACGCATCCTGCGTCAAATTTGTCAAGAATACTTTCCTTTGTAAATTTTATGAAAATAACGATAGTATTTTTTTTATTAGAAAATTGCAACATTTTTAAAGTGAATCCGCCATATTGGATCCGCCATCTTTAATTTGCAAAATTTGCTGCCACGTCCGGATTCGAAGGTTTTCAAATTATGAAAAAATGCTTAAAAGTAATAAATTTAGAAACTATGTTACTTCTGATTACGAAAAAAGTCATAATTTCTCACATTTTTTGCCGCCATCTTGAATTAAGTACGGAAAAATACATGAAAACTATGCTGTAATGTTGTATTCGACACAAAAATATACTTTGATAAGCAGTAATTAATTTATATTTGAGTCTGGAAAAATTATGAAAGAAAATGTTGAATTTTACTGAATTTCGTGTTATATCCGCCATTTTGGAAAGGTTATAATCATTGGAGGTATGTTAAAAAAATTTTTCCTTGCACTTTAGACATTCCGATCACCGTTGATCATAGTTAGAATTCAGTCCGAGCATTTTTTTAACTAAAAAAAAAATGTGAAAATGATATATTTCGTAATTTTCGGTACTTTTTGCCTTAAAATCCGCCATATTTTTTTTCAGTCTTGTCAAAATGCAATTTTGACACTGGAAATCGAAAGAGCACACCCGAAAATAGTTTATTACATGGTTTTAAATTATAGTCACATCATTTTTCCTATTAAGTTTCGAGCCCAATTATTACCGAAAAAATGTGTTCGCTTCGGCGTTAATGGGTTAATGAGATGAGAGAAAATGGCACGACGATTTTTCCTAAATTTATTATTTTATTAAAAAAAAATATTTTACAATTTTTTTTATGATTCACAATATTTATAATTTTTTTTTTAATTTATTTATCTTTATGAATATTAACGAGCACCCATGGAAGTTAAGTTGATAATTAATTAAATTTGGGTAAATATACAGATTTAAACGATTTTCGTACACAACGTTTGAAAATACGAGTGTAACGGGGAAACAATAATTATGCCACTCGGTTTTTCCATTAACGAGATTAGAGAAAATGGCCCAGCAATTTTTCGTAAATTTATTATTTCGAAAAAAAATATTTTACAAATTTTTATTCGATTCACAAAATTTGTAATTTTTAAAAATTTGTTTATAATTACAAATATTAACGAGTACGTACCGGAAGTCAAGTTGATAATTAATTGAATTTCGATAAATATACAAATTCAATCAATTTTCGTACCCAACGTTTGAAAATACGAGTGTAACGGTAAAAACAATAATCATCCCTGTTCGACCGGTACGCACGATTTTCAATTAAATCGTAGCAAGTGCCGAGGCTAAACGAGACAAAGCTCGTTCGAATCCAATATAACGTTGAGCCTGTTCATCCGGAACTACGTAACCAACCACTTTTCATTTTCTTTTTCCACTCAACCGTGTGCGAGTGCGTGGGTGGATATTTTTTTTTCGTCGAAACGCGATCTCGTTTGTTCCAGAAAAGAATCGAAATGATTAATTGCCATTGAATTCAATACCCGGACAAACGAAAAATTCCTAAACCTGATGTACACGGGATTGCAAACTGTTGGGCTTACGAGTTACATCCCTTGGGTGTGGATTGAAAGTGGGTTGATTTTTTACCTTGACATTTTTGTTTTATTTTCAATAAACGTTTGACGGATTGTGTTCCACTCGAATTCATCGGAACACTCGCGTGATTACCGAGCGAAGCTGGCCCCGTTAATTAAAAAATCCGATGGACCAGCTTGCGTATGGCCGAAATCACGCGAGTGTACGTGTGCCACGAGGATATTCAGAATGGAAGCTAGTCCGGGATTGGCGAGAGTCGAAAGCTTTTACCATGACAGACGCAGGTACTTATGACAATTTGAGCTTTCGTACGCACGCGTGGAAAATCGATAAGCGTTACCGTGAAACGATATTTATTTTTTTTAAATAATTTTAATTAAGAGAAATAATTTTGTCGCGATCTTTATAAACGAGAATAACATTTTTCAAAGATTTTTTTTCATCCCTCCATTTACTTCCTTCGCTTCGTCACAAAACGATTTATCTTTTCTTTTCTCGCTACGTCAAAAATTCAAAGCGAAGTACATTTTATTTGAAATTCCTCCCTCCTGCTGCCAGGAGGGGGAGACAATACTCTATTCTCAGAGTGAAAATTGGCTGAAAGAGACATGCGACGATGAAAGGACCGAAAGTTCAAAGTACGGAGTGAATCTTGTACGGGATGGACGGAAGAGAGGGAGAGCGAGGTAGGAAGACACGCGGAAGAGGGAGGACGATGAAGGTGGAGTTCGGGAGAAGTGCGCGAGGAAACGACCGGGAACGAGGTGGACGAAAGGTCCGACGACGTCCGGCCAAGCAGCATTTTCGACCCAGGCAATGCATACGTTAGAGCGTCGAGGCGTCTCACACTCGATTGTGGATTCAATTTCAGCGAGAGGAGCTAGCTTGGTTCTCGTTGCCAGTTATGCAACCCAACCTCCCCCACCCTTCTCTGTCCGTTCTCTCTGATTTTCTCTCTTTCTCATCCAGTAGGAAAGAGTCGAGCCAACGTCCGAAGATTGCGACGCCACGGGTCGCTGAATATGAAATATGCACCGCTGATTGTCCGAGGATTTTCTCGTCTAGGTTATATAAAAAACCATCCCCCTCCTCCTTTCTTCTTTTCACCCTGTCTCCGCTTTTTCTTTTCTTCTCGAATTTCACTCGGTATTATCCACCCTCGAAACTGAATACTTCATATTTTCGAATCACGGTAGGGATATGAAATCGATATTACACGAAGTTAAAAATATTTATTTTTGTCCTACCTCTTAGGGGTGGATATTTTCATAATGAAATAAAAATTTGTTAAATTGACTAATGATATTTACTATTTCCAAAAACATTAAAAAACGAATCTACATGAACATAAAAAATATTTATTTTTGTCGTGTTCTTTGGGGGTGAATATTTTCATAATAAAATTAAAAATTGATAAAATTGACTGATAATGTCTACTGGTTGGTCAAATGTTTGTAATGAAATAGAAATTTGTAAAATTGGCTAATAATATTTACTATTTTTATACAAACATAAAAAAAACGAATCTACATAAACATAAAACATATTTATTTTTGTCGCGTCTCTTAGGGGGTAATATTTTTATGATGAAATAAAAAATTGTAAAATTGATTAATAATATCTACTATTTTTATACAAACATAAAAAAAACGAATCTACACAAACATAAAAAATATTTATTTTTGTCATGTCTCTTAGGGGTGAATATTTTCACAATGAAATTAAAAATTGATAGAATTGTCTAATAATACCTACTATTCGATCAAATTTTAGATATCGACCCTTTGATTTATTAAATTTAATATAAATATGAATACGACGTTCTCGTCTGCACACGAAAGATTAATCAGTCATTATTCTCGGGCATACTTGTCCCAGATTTCTTCCAATACTTTAACTCTTGTTCTTCCATCCTCTCGTTCGCTCGAGAATCTCGGCATAGCGACGAAAACGTAGGGAAAATGGTCGAGGGACTCCGCCAGAGTGTTCCCATGCATACCGCACACTAAAGTGCCGTTCTTCAACTTTTCCATATATATACGTGTATATAAGGGGTATATATACCAGCTGACTATGCCAACGCGTAGAAACTTCGGTAATGAATCGTTAATTTCCCGCGAGTTTCTCGGCCGATAGGTTTTTAAAACTCCGAAGCTCCCGAAGGAAGCTTTTGTAGTCATTGGCCGCGAAGAGGGGGAAGGAGCGATGCAATATGAAGAAAAAGTGAGACAGGAAGTGTATGAAGGGTAGTAAATGGAGCAGGAGTGCCTTTTCACCATGGACCTGTTCCTGATGTTCAAAAATTCTTTCCTTTGCCTTCTCGAGGGACCCTGGGATGACCTAAAAATAGTTTTGAAACTTTGAAATGTTTAAATCTTCTCTCTATCCTGTCGTAAATCTTCTATAAAAAGACAAAAATCATTTTGTTTACTTCGAGCGAATTTCCTCGAATGATATAATAATAAATTATATTTAATTAAATGAATTATTTTGAACCCGATAACAATTGATAAATCGCTGGATAATTGAAAAATTTGCTTTCGTTATTTATTCACCTCTTTTTCCATTTTTTTTATGATTGCCAGAAATCGCGAGAGAGTGAGAGGGGGAAGGGGATGAAAAAAGCTTGGGAGGGTGGAGAGTGCCACGAGTATCGCGAAAGAGCGTTGTAATTAATTCAAGAAGACAAAAATCATTTTATTTACTTCGAACGAATTTCCTCGAACGACATAATAATAAATCATATTTCATTAACTGAAATTATTGAATTTAAAAATTATTTCACACCCGATAACAATTGATAAATCACTGGATAATTGAAAAATTTGTTTTCGTTATTTATTCATCTCCTTTTTCCATTTTTTTTATGATTGCCAGAAATCGCGAGAGAGTGAGAGGGAGTAGGGGGTGAAAAAGCTTAGCCAGAAGGGTGGAGAGTGCCACGAGTATCGCGAAAGAGCGTTGTAATTAATTCACCCCCGCAGTCTATATATTCTTTTTCTTCGGAGGTTTCCGAACGTCTACTTGTTACGGCTTAATTAATCGCAATAATTAAAAGGAAGGCGTGTATACATTATACGAACGTGCCCGGGAGGCGAAGTCTGCGTTCGCGCCCTCTCCCTTTCGCCCCTTCGGCATCGTCCTCGTCGTCCTCTCCTACCTTTTATTATAACTATAGGTTTATCCTTTCTCTCTCACGCACGCCACGTTTGAATATGCAAACTCCTTGGGTCGGCGTACGCTCGGTTAGCAGGAGACCTGGCAGCTTGTGGCGCGTTATAGTCAGGAATACACGTCAAGAGAGGAGAGAGAGCGAGATAGACAGAGAGAGAAAGATTGGTAGTAGAAAAGGAAAACGTCTCTCGTGTGCCAGAAGGGGTTAAAGAGCACCTTTTCCCGAGAATCGTGCTTCGTGCTCTTGGCTTTTGCAGGTGTTGCTAGCTTCAAAATTACTGTATACCGTCTCGTCGTATACTTGCGTATAGATATTTATGTGTATAACCGGGGGGTTTTGGTGGAAACAATCAGGGAGAATGGAGGGAAGGGTGAAATATTATTGCTTTTAGGGGTAAACACAAACGTTGTTACAGAACCACGCGATACGCATGCATAATGCATTATTAATTATTGCTCTCTAAACTCATTGAATAATAATCCATATTCATAAATAAGATTTATTAATTTTTTCAAATAAAAATATTAACCCTGTGTTATGAATTATTCTAATATAAAATACCAACTTTTTATCCATTATTTGATTTATTGACTCAAGTATCGTCTCGTTATTTATCACAATAGTACGAATTAAATTTTGCCTTGAATCAACAGAAAGAAAATTAACCCCATAAACTTTCTCTATTTACAATTCAATACAAGCAAATAGTAAATTCTTCGGAAAGTTTACAATCCCTTATTATAGGAAACGACTATTTACGAATTCTCTTTGTCCTGTGGACAATGCATTAAGTATTAATTATTGCTCTTTAAGCTCATTGAATAATAATTCATATTCATAAATAAGATTTATTAATTTTTTCAAATAAAAATATTAACCCTCTGTGTTATGAATTATTCTAATACAAAATTCCACCATTTTATCCATTATTTTATCCATTGACCGAATAAACTTTCTCTATTTATAATTCAATAAAAGCACATAGTAAATTCTTCGGAAAGTTTACAATCCCTTATTACAGGAAATGACTATTTACGAATTCTCTTTGTCTTGTGGACAATGCATTAAGTATTAATTATTGCTCTTTAAGCTCATTGAATAATAATTCATATTCATAAACAAGACTTATTAATTTTTTGAAATAAAAATATTAACCCTGTGTTATGAATTATTTTAATACAAAATACCACCTTTTTATCCATTATTCGATTTATTGATTCAAGTATCGTCTCGTTATTTATCACAATAGTACGAATTAAATTTTGCCTTGAATCAACAGAAAGAAAATTGATCCCATAAACTTTCTCTATTTACAATTCAATAAAAACAAATAGTAAATTCTTGGGAAAGTTTACAATCCCCTATTACAGGAAACGACTATTTACGAATTCTCGTTGCACAAGCTCGTTTCCTATTTACCTTGTGGATAAGTTACAGCGTATCTAGCTGGAATATATCGAGGAACAAGAGTCTGGGTAACAAGAGGCAAGGGGTTCGTGTATAACAAAAGGGGGTTGAGGAGAGTGTACGAGGGCTGCCAGTAGGTTAGTTGGCTATGAAGTACGAGAGCTTCGGGAGAACACGCTCGGCGAGGCAGGAAGACGAAAGCCTCGTGGAAACACGAGATAGAGGACGTTGGGCGATAGGGGGTGCGAGAAAGAAAGAATTTGATCGCGGGCGGGGGTAGTTCGAGCTTGGCGAAGAAAACGTGCAGACTCGCAAGGGGTACGTTACCGCGTTGCAAACATGGAATAACAAAACCTACCCTTCCTCCTTTCCCCGATGCGCAAGTTCCGCATCAACCCTCTCAGCTTCCCCCTCCCAGGTGGCTCGACTATCACTACCCTCCGCAGTATCCCTCTCTCTTTCCGAAGCAGAAAGAGTTTTCCGAGACTCTCGCAGCCACAGTCTACCCCGAACCTGCATCTCTAACCCTCCCCCGGGCTAGCTACCCTTCCTCCTTCTTTTTCTTTCTTTCAACCCCTTCTCAGCTTTCTCCCACAGTCTGCTTTCTCCTCCTCATCGTTCTGGTCTCGCATACCAATCGCCACTAAATCGTTTTGCGTAGCGCCAGAGAGGATATTCTCCTTTCTCCCTCTCCCTTTCTTTCCCTCCCACCCTTTCGCTATCTCTCTCTCTCTCTCTCTCTCTCACTCTTTCTCTCGACGCTATTCAAGCATTTACATTTGCTCCGGTGGTGTTGGCTGGGCCGGCTCCCAACTGGCCGACCAAACCCCCGGGCATGCGAAGAAATTCAATAGGTATATATGGGATACGCATTTCTAATCCGTACGTGCCCCGCGGACAAGCAAAATATGAATTATTGTACGATAAATCAATATTATTTGGTTCCAAGCGTAATCGGTGAAATTTCTTGATACAATATTGTCTTGGTTCTAATAACTCTACAGAGATTCAAAATCACTGTAGCTACTAAAACAAACATAATTATTACATTTCAAATTTTGAAGAAAAACGCAGACATCTTTTTCTATGAAATTACACAAATCTTAACAAAATTAATCGAATATATTCGCAATTTCGAATAATTGACCGAGTAATGGATGAATGATCGTGAAAAGAAACGCTTCCCAGGCAGAATTGAAAAATTCAAATTTCCTCTTATACAAAATTATACAATTCTCAACAAAATTAATCAAACATATTCGCAATTTCGAATAATTGACTGAGAAACTTACGAATAATCGTGGAAAGAAAAACCTCACAGGCAGAAACGAAAACTCAGACTTTTTTATAAAAATCTTAATAAAATTAATCAAGTACATTCGCAATTTCGAATAATTGACTGACAAGGAACATGGTTTTTTTTTCATTTTTCGAGGATAACTTTTTAACGGTACGAGATATTAAAAAAATTGAAATTGCAACAACCTTCATTTTTTCACGTACTATATATTGGAGATGACAACGATACAAATAACAATAAATTTCATATTGTTTATTGCAAAATTCGAATTTTTTCATACGTATCTCTGAGAATTTTTAATCGATTGAGATGTAAATTTGCATACACGTGGAGGATGGAAAACTAGCGGATACATGTTTTTTGTTTTTCCAATATCTCGCAATTAAGGGGTTGTAACTGCCCTTCGATTTTTGAGACAAGAGCATCGTATAGTCAGCTAGCATTATGGAATTCCGGACTAAATTCACGTCATTATTGACGTTCGTAAGTTCGAATAAGCCGGAAGTAAGAATACTAAAACGATTCGTGTGCTTTCTCGATCCGTGAATAAATCCTCTTAAAAGCTTGTTGTGATCAAGTCGGACGTTGATTGAAAAGAACTGAACACTGGTAACCATCGATGGAAACTTAATAACTCGTTATCGCTCATCGTCTCTCGATTTCATTGAATAACTTAGATATTATCGCGATACTTGCAATATCCCTTTTCTCTCTCCGTCTCTCCCGTTTCTTCCAACCAACTTCTATATGGAACGAGTTAAAATTATATCCGACCGGGATACGCGTTTCAATACCCTCGATTCAAGTTACATTCAACGATTCCTCACCGACTGTCTCAAATGCTCGAGGACAAGAGAGAGAGAGAGAGAGAGAGAGAGAGAGAGAGAGAGAGAGAGAGAGAGAGAGAGAGAGAGAGAGAGAGAGAGAGAGAGAGAAAAGAGAAAAGAGAAAAGGGAACGAGAAATATTTTCGAACATACATAATGGCTTTGTAAATTCATGATTATATACTCTCCGCCATTATTGTAAATCCTCTCGTGCGGCTCTCGAGATGAGAGTCTTGCCCCCCTCCCTTACTCACCCTTTCCACTCGATGCCAATCTTTCAATAACGACGACGACTAAGACTCCTCAAAGTCCCTCGGAGAATTAAATTTAATGCGTTCCACTCTTTTCGAGTATTCTCTCTCTCTCTCTCTCTCTCTCTCTCTCTCTCTCTCTCTCTCTCTCTCTCTCTGTCTCTCTCACTCTCTCTCTCTCTCTCGCCGTTCCGATTTAATGGTACTCCAAGAAATAATTATCCGTCGAGCAATACAATAATTTTTCGGCGTCTCTCGCAATGTCCCTACATAAACTAGTCGTTATATTACTTCGATTTATCGAAGAGCGAAAAACTTTTCTCTTTTAAAAAACAACTTCATTTTTTCTTTATACTTACGTTTTTCTTTTTTTATCACGAATTGTTTTGTTTTCTTGAAAGTCACTCGTAAAATTATACTTGAAGGACGATAAAAAAGTTTGTTTCCCCCTCTCTCTCTCTCTCTCTATCTCCCTCTTTGTCTCATTCTCTTTCAGTGTGGTGGATAACAATTAGGAAACGTTGTAGTATGGCCAGAAGAGAAGTGAACTACGACACGTCCGTTTGCAACGCTCGCGCGTTTCCCATCTGCGTCCGGAGACACAAGATGTATAGAGAGTCTTTCCCTTATCCTCTCTCCGTTTCATCTCTCCGTTGTTCGTTCCTACTGTCTTTCTCATCTCGAGAGAGGGACCATTAGCCGCTAATGATTCACGCAAATCGTTGCTCGGTCGCGTCCTTCGTGAATTTACAACTCTCGGTGATGTATATAACACACTCGTCCGTTCTTCTCTGCGTTCTCTCGCCCAACGGGAACTTCAACGATTACGAAACAACGAAGCAATTATTCTGTATTACACGCGCATGCAAAGCGAGCGAGCGAGAGAGTAAAAAGAGTTGAACGAGTTTGCCTCTCGGCTTTGAGAGAGAGAAAAAAATAGACACGAGCGACGTATCGAATAAAATAGTAACGAGACGAAAGTGTAAAAAGGCAATTGAATATTTCGATAAATTACACGCTTGTTCGAAAATTTGCAAAACAAAAAAGAAGAGAAAATAAAAATTGTCGTTTTGAAAAATATTTTAATTCATCGAAAGAGTCAAATCTTGTTCCCCGAATAAACGAGGTTATCTCTCGACGAGAACTTTCTTTTTTCCTCGTCGTACCGAGAGACTCGTTCACGGAGCATCGGTCTCCGCAATTGTACGAAAAAGCTGGTCGGCTGAGAATAAAGTTTCAAAATCTTCTTAGCTCGAGACTTTTGCCGCTCTCGGTGATATCATTGTCAGCCCGAGTTCCCAAGATTCTCATTCTCTCCGCTATCAGCGGAGTGAGCACACCGGCATATATTCCCGTGACCCTGTTCTCAAGTCCCAATATCATCCCCCATAGCTTCTGGGCTTTTCGTATCCCCGTCTCGCTCCGCTTTTCCCCCTCTCGAGAATTTTCCGGACAAGAGCTCCTCGGCATTCGCGTACCTCGCTTTCTTCTTGGCTCTCACCCGTTTAATATCGGTTATGACCTCGCCCACAGACAGATCTAAATATTCCTCCGGAAACTTCGTTCGCGCAGCTTCGAAAAAGACGTAATAACGAGAACGAGAATGAGGAAAGGAATTGGCAACAAAAAAAAAATGACAAATACAAAAATTACGACGCGTAAACTCAAACCCGGAGTGAACGAGAATAACTTAATTAAAATATAATAATAATAACAATTTTGTACAAAATCGTGGACAATTATTATTAAAAAGCTATAAATTATGTTATTTTTTTAAACAATGCAAAATATGTTGAGATTATTTCTTTTTTCGAATAATTGTTTTTTTTGTTTTCTTTTTTCCTCGCACGAGTTTATATTTAGAAAATGTTGGTTCCGTTGCCTCCGTGCATATTACACTTTTCCCAATTGCATTTTGTCTCTCGTTTTTTCTCGTCTCGTATTATTTTTTATACCTCGTGCACTGGCGAATGTAACTGCGGCGCGGCGTGATATCATTCTGGTTGATGTTCGAGGTTGTCTTGTTTATAAATATACATAAATATATAACTGCCGTGCGGGTGTACATGTAAAGAGAGGTTTCGCTCGGTGTTATCGCGAAAACGCGGAGAGAGCGTAACAGGGGTCGCCCGAGGAAAGGATAATTAATTTTAATTATAACTACCATTACGCTGACCTTCCGCCCACGAGAGAGATAGAAGAATGTATAGTACGCGTCGCGTATATAGAAGCGAAAAGGTGGATACGATGAAGGCAAGATGAGTATCCGTATCCAGTTACGCCCACGAAGTATCCCCGCACATTTTTCGCCAAACTACGAGCAGCGACCAACGGTGGCTTCTCTCCTACACTTCGGGCTGATTTATCGCGCTGTACAACCTCTTAACATGTACACGCCGTATTCCATTTACGGTGGGCTGATTTTCAACCGATTCCATTTCTTTCCAACCCTCCGATTTCATAAATAAATAAATAACTAAATAAATAAATAACAGTAATTATTATTTATTTATTTAATGCTAAACCCAAACCCAACCCTGCGATTCCATAAATAAATAAATAAATAACAGTGATTATTATTTATTTATTTAATGGAAAATTTATATAATTTTTTTTTCATTGACTTTTTAAGGAAATAGACTAGTAAAGAATGTCCCTACGTTCCATATCGTCCCATTTCTCCCATGTGTGACGACGACTAGTAATAATAATAATGATAATAATTAAAATAATAAATAAATAAATAAGTAAATAAATAAATAAATAAGTAAATAAATAAATAAATAAATAAATAAATAAATAACAGTGATTATTATTTATTTATTTAATGGAAAATTTATATAATTTTTTTTTCATTGACTTTTTAACAAAATAAACTAGTAAAGAATGTCCCTACGTTCCATATCGTCCCATTTCTCCCATGCGTGACGACGACTATTAATAATAATAATGATAATAATAATTTCGGTCGGTTTGCTTTCGCGCAAGCTCGAACCTTCTCAGCCATACGCTCTAACGTCGTTCCGCTCTTATACGCGATGAAACATATTGGCACGTTATTAAATTCTTGTCTAATACGCCGGAATAATGGTGACGGAGCACCGACCAACGCGCGGGCGTCGCTCCTCTCTATAACCCTTCGAAGTGAGTAACTACTGGAAGAGATAGCCCTCGTACTATATGCATATTACTGGGCACGTTGGGACGACTGGCGCCCGCTTCGTTTCACGCTAAATCGATCAAATACGATATTAAAATTTACGACGGAGATCGAACTTTTTACGTTACAAGGTCAAGTTACACTTGGAATTACGATTTGACAAAATATCAAATATTTTTGAAAAAGTACAGTTTTTTTTAAATCTTCTCAATTTCAGAAATTCAAAAAATTGGGATTTGTGTGTTTGTTTGTTTATATTATAGCAATAATTTGTACTGTATGCATATCACTGGAAACGTTGGGATGACTGGCATCCGCGTTGTTTCACGCTAAATCGATCAATACAATATTAATTGCATTTGAAATTACGATTTGATAAAATATCGAATATTTTTGAAAAATTGCATTCTTTTTTTAAATCTTCTCAATTTAAGAAATTCAAGAAATTGGGATTTGTGGGTGTGTGTTTATATTATAGCAATAATTTGTAATGTATGCATATTGCTGGGAATGTTGGGACGACTGGCATCCGCGTTGTTTTACATTAAATCGATCAAATACGATATTAATTGCACTGGAAATTAGAATTTGACAAAATATCATATATTTTAAAAAAATAACGAATATTTTAAAAAAATTACTTTTGTTTATATACAAAAAGTTACATTTTTTAAATTTAAAAACAATTACATTTTCTTATTTAAAAAAAATCACATTTTTAAAAATCTTCTCGATTTAACAAATTCGAGTAATTGAGATTTGTGTGTGGGTTTGTTTATATTATAGCAATAATTTGTACTGTATGCATATTGATGGGAACGCTGGGCCGACTGGCGCTCGCTTCCTTTCGCGCTAAATCGATCAAATACGCTACTAATTGCACTCGAAATTACGATTTAACAAAATATCGAATATTTTTTAAAAATTACATTTTTTTTAAATCTTCTCAATTCAAGAAATTCAAGAAATTGAGATTGGCGTGTGCGTTTGTTTATATTATACGAAAAATTTGTACGAGCCAAGTTCAATAACCAGGATCCTTGGCATCGACGCGTGCCCCTGAATCTCATCTCTTAGCGAATTTCCTGAGGAAATCCGGCCGTTTATCACGCAGCATGAGATAGTACGAACGACTTTTACCACCCTCTGCTTTTACGCTGTCACTTTTTGTTTCCTTTTCCTTTCTACGGGCGGTATAAACCGCGCGAACACCCATCGATGATAGATTGATTGATGAATCGTGGGCGTGGCGAAGCGTTACCGCCAAAAGGTCATCGTCCGAATTCGACTTGTAGTTATATATATAAATTGCAAGAGGGGCGCGGATTCGAATGACAGCTAGGCATGCACACGTCGCGCTCACAATCGTTAAACTATCCAAGAGGTTTAACGACTGACTAATGGCTACGAGTAACGAGAACATGGTCGGCGTTCGTTCCCGATCGTTCCAACACATCCACGCATCACTCTCGCGCGTCACGTTTCCTATACATATACATCCCTATTTTTTTTTTGTTCCCGTCGCGGAAATTGTGGCACACGCATTCGGACTACCGGAAAGGGGCAGTGACTCTGCTGTCCGACACACCGGAGCCCTTCCATCGATTCGTCTCTCGCTATCATTTTTCTTTCTTTTGTTTCTTCTCTTTTTACTCTTTATTTTTTTCCTTTTTTTCCAACGACCACATTACACGTACACGTGCCAGGGAAC
Organism: Netelia fuscicornis; assembly: GCA_946811545.1. NCBI lineage: Eukaryota > Metazoa > Arthropoda > Insecta > Hymenoptera > Ichneumonidae > Netelia > Netelia fuscicornis. The sequence goes on from OX328013.1 coordinate 46,259,918, forward strand.
GAGCGTGTTGCCCAAATTGCTCACGCGATTTCCAATGGCGAGTGCTACGCGTAACGAATGACTCATTGTTCGATTATGTGGCGAATTCGCAAATCTCGTTCTCATTTTTATTTTTCTTCCTTCGTATTGTTACCCTTACGACCCGACGATAATAAAATTTTATGACGTTTGGTCGAATTCGATTGTGCTTACTGAATTTTATCCAGGGTGCTGAAACCATTGGTAAAATATGTATATACAGGGTGAATTTTCTAAAGTGGCACAGGGCTTCATTCTAAGGTAAATGGGATAATTACAAACAAAAGTTGCAAATATACATTGGGGATATTTTTAATAGTTTACGAGATATAGATGTTTAAAGTTGGTCCAATCAGAGCGCGCCGTGAAGCGTTGGGAGCCGCCCACTTCCGCTCTAGCCGTAGAGATAGCACAGTGTAGGGCGTTACATTTGGGGTTGCAAAATTTAGAGCAGTGAATTTTAGTTATTATATTATTAAATAATCATTTTTATTTCTCGGGGATTGGCTGCTAGGGCGGGGAGTGGGCGGCGCCAACGCTTCTCGGCGCGCTCTGTTTGGACCAACTTTAAAAATTGATATCTCGTAAACTATTAAAAATATCCCTAATGTATATTTGCAACTTTTGTTTGTAATGATCCCATCTACCTTAAAATAAAGCCTCTGACACTTTATAAAATTCACCCTGTATATATTTTTTTCAAAATATAGTGATAACCATAAATTCGAATTTATGAAATATCGGTGAAAACGAGAGGCTTTGTTAATGATGGTTTGGAAAATGAATTTTCTAATGGCTCGATAAATCCGTATTATCGAATCATCCTCTCGTTCGCGAGAATTTACGATTTGCATAAACGGATTATTTTCATTCGCGAGCGATTTACGTCTCGTTACCCCCTTTCGCATTATCTCCTCGTGATTCGATAATGATTCGCCCAAAATTTATGGACTCTCGCGGAAATAATGCGGGGCCTTTTCTTTATTACTCGCGAAATTTTGACGTTCATTATTATCAGCGCAAACAAAAGTTGGCCTCATCGAAATAAAGAAACATGGGAAAATCGTGAAATAAAATTTCATGAATTATCGTTCAGAAAATATGTTAATTATAATAATTCTCTGCAACGAGATTCATTACGATATTTTATTCAACGTGATACGGTCGAACGAGGCTTGACATACGACTAAACTATATTTTATCATGAGAATCGACGTATATCATTTTCACTCGGTAAAATCATGCCAAAGGAAATTCACATTTTGTATAAATGAATTCACATATATTACCGTGGAATTTCGCATAACCAACAGTTTCATTGTCCATGGACAATTTCACTACTTTATACGCGCGACAAACCCGATGCAAATCCCCTTTATCCTATCGCTATATCGAACACGCAAATACGAAATAGTGTGTATACCAAAAACCTGTCGATCGAGTCTGACTCATCCTGTTCCGAATTAACGAAGCGTGTGTACGCCTCTGTTATTGAGCTAAAAATAGAAACATTTCGTTTCAAACAGGATACCTCTCTCTTATTCACTTCGTTTCGTTCGAGAGTTGAGCGTTAAAAAACATAAATAAAAAAAACGGTCGTTAGAGGGAGCGAGAGGAAAAAAACTATTTGATTGACGCGAAAGCATAACGTCCGTATCAAGCGAGGTCTTCGTTGTCGATACGTTTTTGTATAAACGCAACGAGAATTTTTTAGCATTGCGTGCGATTGTGTGTATGCGTTTACTGATAGACAGATGAACGGACCAGACATCCTATTTCTCTCTCTCTCTCTCTCTCGTTCGCGATCGAGTTCAATCGGAAATTTCGTCTCGCGCCATCGCAAAACGATACTTTTATACACGGCGTTACCGTTAAATTCTCCCCTTCTCTTTTCCTCACTCACTCTCCCTTCCTGCGTGTCAATCAGCTGATGACTGTTCCGTTACGCGCCCTATTACGTTGGTAAATAGCCATCCCCCATCCTTCCATGAGGAGCGAACGTTTCTGCACTTTAGGGGCGAGAGAGAGAGAGAGAGGGGTGCCCATCCCTGAAATCTATGACTCGTGATCGCGGTTGGAGGTTCGAGCTGCTGGTTCTCGATGCCAACGTGCGAGGGTCATCGGACAGGGGTGGTGATAGTGGTGGTCAAAATGCTGTCGGTGCGAATGAACGTGTTACCGATCGATTTGTATAACCATTTGTTTTGGCTTGGTTCGACTGCCAACGTATACGATATATATCGTGTGTACTATATAAACGCTATATATTTCTTTCATCCCTGTTACAAACACGAGCTTCGTTCGTACATGCACATAGAGTTGGGAAATATGGACCGGGTGGATAATAATTTTAGACAACTCTTCAAGCTGATACACGAAAAGGAGATGAAGTTCGTGCACTCTCGTCATGGAAGTTATGACAGCTTGGCTCGAACTGCAGCTGTCCGTCTATTCACGCGTGTATGCATTCTGGCAAGAACTCGTGGCTCTTGGGTAGAGAAGTCAGTCAATAGGCGGAGTAAGTGGAGCAGCTGAAGAGTCGTTCATATTTCCACTCGTGGCATATGAATCAACTTAACCTGGGTACAAAAAAGTTCGTGCTTGGGCTACTCGGATATCGCGGAACGAATCCACGACGTTTCTAGCTTGTGGTGAGCGTTACTGATCTTCCCAATCTCTGACATATGCGGATTTAATGTATTTGTTTATATTTGTTGGATCTGTGGAATGAAACAAACGGTAATCGAATATTCGGGAAGCTTCGAATGTAAATTAGCATTCTCGAAATTTCTTGAATGAGAGCAACGAATTGTCGCGAAGTAGCAACTGATTTTCTGCAGAATCTGTATCTAAGAAGTTCGATTAAATTTTATCATCTAAATTTTCATTAATCATTATTGTTGATTATTTCCGATTATACCAGAATTTTTTTTCTTTAAAATAATTGATTTCCAAGAATTGCCAGACACATTTGTATGTCTGTTATTTGCGAACCGGATCGGGAAAACTAGCTAGTTTCAAGATCTTGAGAAATTCAAACGTTTAACCGCCTTGTCAACGCCCTGTGCACTCCTCTTCGTGTTAACGACACATATTATTTATAGAATACTTGGCTAGAATTAATCTTGGGGAAAGAATTCTCCAGAAGATGTTTCCCTGGAGCACGTGGGCGCCGTAAAACGAGCGAAACACGTTGATGCTTTTATGTACGTATTATGTAACTCATCGAGGCTGGAGAGATTCGTCTCCATTACAGACAGCTCTCTTCTCGTTCTCTCTCGTGTCTGGCTTATATCCATGGCAACCCATCCTGCGCGTGTGGGATACTCACGGTAGCAAGCCCGATATGCTGCTTATCCTGGCGCACGTGCGCCTATATTGCATTTTATACACGATGCGCACAGGTACTTTGAGTTTATATTCGATTAGCCAAAAAGTAATTGCGTTTTCTACTCTGTTCATTTACTAAAAAAAAGAACAAACAAACCCCAGAAAAAAAAATTTACTGTTTGTTTTTCAAATGTATTCATTACATTTTTACAAATCCAATCACTTTTATGGATTCCTCATAAATCACGAGGCTGCCATGATTTATGGAATTTTTTTTTATCAAACGATCAGTTATCGCGGTTGGGGTGCGCCATTTATTTTGCCTTTTGGAAATGTGCAGTGTACAATGTTCGACGATATTTTAACGCCGCGCATCCGACGAATCCTTTTTTATTCTTATTATTATTATTTTTAACGAGGAAGGTAGATTTATTGAAACGTTCACAAATCGTAAACTCGTTCAGTGAAAATAATTGAAAAAGCCTCTTTTTTTACTTCTTTATATTCTCGCAACGTTGAGCTATTATCGTCGAGTGTACGATGATAAAAGAATGCGATTAACGGAAAATGCCGCAATGTCCATAAACGTATGATTTTCATACGCGTACGTTGTTTGTAGGAAAGTGAAATCGGTATGGTTCCTCGATGCACCACGAGAAAAGCATCGAGATTCCGATGCAGAAAAGCTGTCGAAATTCGTAGGGAAGCGAGAAACGAAATGCTTCTATGGAACAGCTTCGGGTTCGTTCACAATCCATATTTCTCTTCCTCTCACTCGCGAATCGGTTTAATTTCCGTCCGTCATTTCCGATACCTGTCTGTTGCCGTCAGACGCCAGTACATTTCATAATGGCGGATTAAAACGAGAGACGGTGAGTGCCGGTGATGTGAATGGGGGAGGAGAGGATGAGAAGCTGGTCTGTTGTGAGAACGAGCAGGAGAGAGAGAGAGGGAGAGGGAGGGAGAGAAAGAGAAGGAATTGTATATGTGCATTGGCTTCGAGAGGCTTTCGTTGTACACCAGGACGGACCGGGGCTGCCCCTCTGGCCTCTCTCGTTACAACGTTTTGCTTTTATTTAGCAAACGTACCGCCCGGGAAATAGCTCTTTTTCGGCGTGGTTTTATTTTATCCCAATCCTCTTCTTCGTGTGCATGTCTGTATTTTTTATACAGGTATATATATATATATATATATCCAACGGAGCATGTCTGTATATTTTTAATCGTATCTTTTTATAAATACCCATCGTCGATTCCATTTCTCTTCTTTTTTCGTGTATTTGTTTTCTCATCAAACGAACTATCGATTTAACGATTTCTTTTTTGCCCTTGGTACCCACCTCGTTGCTCCATTCATGTTGGTTTCCCATATTCAATTTGGGCGGGTGCCGAGGAAAATGGCTACGATTTTACTGCGATTTCTAAATATACTTATTTTTGTTTAATTAATTATTGTCGTGTCAATAATTTATCAACGTTTCGTTATTAGCTATAATGTTCTATTATCGTACGAACTGTCGTAATAAAATCGATGAAATAAAAACGTACGATCTGGTGTGTACGTTTATGAGTTTGCTGTATCGAATTGCTTCGCGTCATGCGATAAAGTGTCCCTACCGTTATTAACAAGAAGGTTATTGGAACCAATAACTTTTGGCTCGGTTTCCCTTTGTAAGGGAATTTCAAAATATGACGCGCCAACGGTTAGATGGTGGAAGGGAAGAGGAAAACCTCATAGATACGCGATACGGGCAGTAACTCGGCAATGCTCATTGGAGTAACATGTATATATATCCCAACGAAATAAAGTCACGTTCATTCAAGATACTTTTCACTCATCTCGTTAATTCTAAAATGTTCCTCACACCTTTGATTCGAATATCACGGGGTCCACTCGATACTCTCCCAATAAAATATATTTACTCGATCGGGATATCAATTTCATACGTATTTTTTGCCAATGAAAAGCTATTTCCATTCACCGGATCACTTTTGCACGCACTGATCAAATTTTTTTGTGCGGTAACGAATTTTTCATCGTCGATTCTTTTTTCAATCGGAAACCAACGATTTTTTTCTTCCATGGGCAGGTATTATTTGCCAATTAGCGCTGAACCGTAAGTGGCAAGCCTGCGAAAGGATTTGATGCACATCCCTTATCGCGAGGTAGCACACGACCTCCGAGGGGTATTTAGAATTCTCCGGCCATACAGCTCGAGTATGCTGTACCAGAGAAAGCCCAGTGAGCTTTATGTATCAAAGTCTGTAGGATCCCACAGCTTGCCGAGCACACACACACTCACACGTACAAGTATCCTTTCTCAATGCAGTCGAGTGAGATTGAAAGGAGGGAGAAAGGGTGAGGAGGAGCTTTAGATCGGAGAATTAGTAGACGCAACGTTGAATAGGTGGCGAACATTCGATACACCAAAGACCATCATCGTCTCTATCCACATCGCGAAATTGTATGCGTGAAAATCGAAACACGGATAGTGTCATAGTGAATTAACCGAGAGCACGAATTCGAGCGAATGACGGGAATCCTGATGAATCACAGCGAATAATCAATTCCGCGGTGCAAAGGGCATGGAAATCAGCGGGTAAGGGTGTCACGTCGGATCGTAGCCAATCACTCGATGAAAGCCACAAACGGTTCACACGCCTTGTAATGCTCGATTCACGTGACCGCGAATGCAATTGCGTCTCTTTGAACGCAACAGAGAATTTTTGATGGATTAGTTTTATCGTTTTATAACGAAATAAAAATATTTTTTTCTTTCGATGGAATAACTCGTATTATTACCGTGGTGTTTGAAAAATTTTGAAAATTTTGTTTTTGTTTATAACGTTGTTTTAGATGGACTTTCTTATATAACAGTGAAGGTTGAGTCGAAATCCAGCTTTTCCGCGCTGTGGGCTTCGCCGTGTGTGCTAAAATGTCCCTTTCCCTCGTTTCTCTACGGTCCAAAGCTCTCTTCGAACTCTCGCTATACGGTACGGAGCTTATCAGAGTTTGTATTCAGTTTCGAAACGCGCCTGGAAAGCCCCGCGTCGCTGCTTCTACCGCGGTAGAGCTTCGATTTTCTCGAGCTTATACTGTACCTGAGCTTGGTGAGGTCGGATTACTAAGTATGGTACATGGATGAATATTATAGAATTTTGCTAAGTTTCATATTGGCGAATTTGTTCGAAGTGCTCCAACGAAAGAATTCGTTTGATACGAGAAAAACGTCTCGTTGGAATTTAGTGAATTTGTTTTTATTCGAGTAATGGAACATTGTTTGCAACAGAGGCAAATAAACTTTTCGTTGACGGTGAAAGTTACTTTCAAAGTTAATTTGTCTATCGCAAAAAAAGTTGTTTGATGCTCTTTGACAAAATACCTTTCGATACTTTGAAAACTGGCGAGGTTTTCGAATGTCCGTTGCACGGGAAATTACAGCAAAATGAAGATCGACGTTGTACATAATTATCCTTTCGTCCTAATTGCTACTTCGTTTGAAGGTCACCCGGCATCAAGAGCTTTTCACACGTCCCATTAGCCCAAAATACCCGTACCCATGGCGAAATAGTGAAAATTAGAAACTCACCTCGCGAATTGTCGAGATAATTGGAATAAATTTCATATCGTTACGGTGATAAAATGATAAACAGTCTAGAAATCTCGTGAAGTTGGAGTGACAAGCCCAAGTGGGATACGTGGGGTAGTGATTTTAATGTTTCATCCCTGGGGCGAAGTGCTTTGCGTTGTTTAACCCCGCATCACCGATGCCTTCTGTACAAAGTCACCAACATCGGTGACATCGAACCTTCCGACTTCTATACAAGAGCCACTCCTACTCGGAGAATTGCCCCTTATTTATCATGCACCCTTGACACGCGTGCGAGAGACCGGCAGTCATTTGCAAAAACGATACTCCGAATAAATTCATAAATTCGTTGCTCGTTTCGCCGCTCGCTCACGCTCTTTTCCGAGCCACACGACGTGGAAGAACGTTACAAAGTCTTGTATCAGACAGGAAATCGCGCACCCTCCCTTACCCTGTAATGGACGATATTTGATGCACCCTAAAAACCCCCAAAGTCTATTCCGCGAATGAGGACTGACGTAGAGACAGGACGACACGAACGACCCGGACCCATTTTCGGACGACAGGAATGACTCAGTGAATGTTACCTATCGCTAAGAGCCAGGGTCGCGAGGGTCCTTAATAAACGAGGGAACAACTTTGTTTTAGGTGAAATCATAAAAATAATACGAACGCATTGATAATTTAATTTTATTCAACCCGAACGCGCGTTCAATGATTATTGGAAAGCTATGATGGCAAATAATTCGCTTAAAAAAATTCCTCTTATACGTGGAATCCATTCATCGGTGATCGGCGAAAGCTTTTTTTTCTTCGTTTGTAATTGGAGCGTGAACGAATCTCCGTTTGATAGAGATGTAAAAAAACGTCCGGTGGAATCAATGGCTTCGGGTTCCTCCACGTCTCTCCCTCTCTCTCTCTCTCTCTCTCTCTCTCTCTCTCTCGTTTTCTATATCTCTTCCTTTCTTCGGGCTTCTTCAACTGTGGAAAAAAAAACTGGCGGGGGTTGTTCTCTCGTCGACGGTCACTGCGCTTCCCGATTCGTTTGGTTCGTACCACCGGCGGTGTCCCCACCTCTTCCACGTCCTCGCTCTTCCTTCCTTCAGTCTCTCTTCCTCTGTAACCGACAAACCAATTATCCTCGTTGGCATCTCGCGTCGACAGCAGCCACGATTCTCGATAGAAAAAAAAAGAAAAAGTTTTTCTGGGTTTTGTGGGGGTTTGGTATTCCCGAGCATTGGCCCGATTGGCATTCATCGGCAACGTGGAAAAACGAATAAACGAAAGCCTTTGCAGGCTTTTCGAATAGCTGGAGTAATATAGCTAGGTCGTAATTTGAAAATGGGAGAGAAAAAGGTTGATGCTGATACAGAAAAAGCGATTGACGCGATTGCCTCGAGTTCGAACTTCGATAAACTGACACTTATGCAAAGCCCATCAGAGGGTTTTCAGTGCAGCGAAAAAAAACAACCCTCAACGAGAACGACCAAAAACCTGAAAGGACTAAAAGTTCTAAAATCATACCCTTAAATGTATCCACCATTTTTGAATGGTCGATCCAAGAGACCAAACGAATACTGAAATAAATAACACAATTACCCCTCATCGTATGAAAACGATCTCTGGATTTACGCGTGTCGATATAAAGTAATTGGTAGGAAAAAGTTAGAGAAAGCTGGAACACATGGCCGCGAGTGTATCGAAAATGCGTGGAAACATGGAGTAAATGTAAGCCAAGAGTGTAAAAGGTTTCCGTATGATCATACCAAGAGAATGCATTCTCGTTTTGCTCTTGGCTGCACACCCAGATACACTTAATGGTCGTGCACACTTTGGTGCGGATGCGCTACTAGCCGCAACGAGTTATCCCACGCTCGTTTCACTCTCTTCTTTTCCCATCTCCCGACGTTCTTTTTGCCAGTTGGGCGCGAGCTGTATGCTGCTGCCAGGGGCCCCCGTTGAATCTCACTCGGCAACTTTTTAATCACCCTCGGTTGTAACAAAGGTGCCGAGAGGCAATGGGTGTGTACCGAAAGGACACAAAACCCTCCTGAAGCACAACGGCGTGTCTCTTTACCAGAGCAAAGCTTGCCGCCCCTTTCGTCGGGCTTCTTTCCTTTCTTTCTTTCTTTCTTTCCCTCTTTTTGTACTTCGCCATCTGGTGTCATCCTGGAGCTCCTCGGCTCGTTTCATACATTCCACCCCCTGATCTCTTTTCTCGGTTATTGGAACGATCCAATTGTTTCGGCAAGACGCTTTGGCACATTTCCTCTATCAAAGGCATCGGGCCAACCTCGCGAAGCAACAAATACATCCCAACGTTTCACACGCTGTACCGACGTGAACAAAAAAACATGACTGCCCGTTGTCTCGGGGACTTCATCAAAGTCAACGAAAGAGCCTCGGGGATTAAATCTCGCACCCCTTTTCTTGTAATAATCATCGCCCTCGTGCACGCGATATTCTTAATGAATTCTTCGCCTCCACTGTTCTGACGTTTTCCTCCTGTCCCGTGACAAAAGTCGGTCGTCACCTAGCTTTGCGATCATTCTGCTTCGAGCATTATACCCTTGACACCACCCTTGTACCTATACCTACCCTCTGACGACGCATGTATTCATCATCGTGATGAAAACTTTGAGTGTGGAGCGAAACCCACCGGATGAAGATATTAACTCAGGGGTGGTGGCACAAGCGTGAAACGAGAAAACCCCCGCAGGATCACACGAACATCGGTGATGAGCAAAAGCAACCAACCTTGCTTCGGGCAATATCTGCGTGCGTTTTGCTCCTCATTGCGAGCATCGAGGAACATTCATACGGTTACGAAGCTTCGAGCAAACCAGTTGCGTGGGGTTGCCTGCTCCAACGCCAAACAGCACCAGCCCCCCCTTGACGTTACGATAATTACACTCGCTATAATATCCCGAAAGTACCACGACCACGATGATGACAAGGGTTGGTCCGAACCCCCCGCGGTTTTAAGACAATGAGAAATTCCTCGTCTATCTTTTCCACGAGAGCCCTTTCCATCCTCCACCTTTCCTTCAAAAGTCATCCTTTTCTGGATGCCCATTCGCTATATCGTTTTTCTTTTGCAACCCTCCTTCGTTCATCTCCCTACTTTTTTTTTCATCGTTGTACTTTTAGTTCGCGGCTCTCTCGCTTTGCCAACTTTTCAATCCCAGGATTAGGCTATACCATTTGACGATACCCACCCCCCATACGGCGAAGCAACCCTCCCAAGGTTGTCTACTTCTTTAGGTTCCTCTAGCCAAGGCGTCTACTCCTGTCGCTGGAAAGAGTTTCACAGAGGGAGGAAGAGGGCTTGCAAAAATTTCGCCAACATCTGCTCGTCTTTCGTCCTGGCAGCTCTTGCAGGGACGAGCCATTGTTACCTATCTTTTTCTTCTATCCCAAGGTTCAAAGTGCCGGGAGCTTGGTATTCTACTGATTGAGAATTGAGGGTTTGAAGATTTTCCATTATCGACACGATAATTAATCTTGCGGTGATTTTTTTATATGTTTCAGTACAGCGATCGATCCACGGCGGTTCTCTTGATCGTCTCTCTAGCGGGGATCAAAGTATGCAGCCCAGATGGAAAAGTGAGTGTTCTCTGTGATGTTGGTTATGTAGAATAGAAAACAAGAAAAAAATACTCTTATCTCGTGTAGGCGGTACACCACGAATTGTGGCCAAGCTTCAAACCGCGCCCGTTCTCTTTTCGGTCGAGGGCGTCGAAAAAAGCCGGTCAGATGGAAAGTAGTAACAAGAAAAGAGAGACCCGGAGAAAAAATAAAATAAGTCGTACGGTATCCGGACAAGCTTTTTTCTCCAGAAACACCAAGAAGTGCACCCCCCCAGCAGCCCGGCTAAGCACCTATGTCGGGGCACAAAGAAACTCGGTCAAGCTGCAGCCTAGCGTCGAAATCGTGCAGCGGTCTGAGCGCTTGAGATGCAAAAGCTCTTTGCACCCGAGCTTTATGCTCTCGTGGGTTTTAGCCCGTTTCTCAGTTATATACGGTCGAAAAAAAAATTCGGCTAGACCTTTCAAGTCCCCTTTTGCGCGAATTTCTCGCCACTTTTTTTTTTTACAAAACGGACAGAATTCTGGCCTAAAAAAACTAGATCCACGGTCCTTCGTAATCGCTTTTTAGAACAGGTGCGAGAGTCCTTTAAGAAGGGCGCGTGTGATAAATATTTCGATTTTTTGTAAACCCGCGTCATTCTTTCCACGCGTCTTTCGGGACAGGTGCCAAAGTCGGTCTCGAGCGAGGCGGCACAAAGACCATATACGTGTTCATCACTTACGATTTCGACAGCACACTACGAGCCTGAACATCGGAATTCAAGCGTGGGAGATTGCTCCATTCCCGCGAACTCCTTAGTTCGCCTATCGACTATCTTTGAGTGAAACGTTAGGGACTGGAGTTTCGAGGGTTTCTCTCTTTATCTCGGTTCATCCCCATGAGATTTTCCAGAGGTTCTCAGTGATTGGCAGTTCGAAAAAATACGCGCCAAGAAACCTAATGCGACCCTTGTCTTTCACCATTCGCCCTTATCGTACATATATCTTTACCTATGTCCTGATTGATAACTCTCCCACTTTGTTTTTATATCCCTTTTCCATTCGCCCCATTGAAGATTTCTCCATCGAAAGGAAAAGTGCGATGATTGCATGTTTATTGCGTCATGATTCATTTTTATACTTTCTTTTCGTATTTTCCGAGCAAGATGACTCGACCGAAGATGAAGTACGACCGGAATTATTAGATATCACGAGAGGCGTCTAGTTCCCAATGTTCGTTTCTCCATTGAGAACACACACACGCTGTTGCTCCGAGGGAGATTTATGATCTTCCCCTGTCATCCAGTCACTGTAGGGATTTGCGACTGCGACGAAACTCTCGTATCCGTGTTTCCAACCACTTGCAGCTAGACAGACAACGATGGAAATCCACTATAAGTGATTACGGGCGTTTCCTAAATCGGAAGACACGTCGGTTCACCCTCTAAATCATTCGGGGGTTCAATTTCACCCCACTGTTTTCCTACCCTTCCCTCGTAGCGAACAGGTACCTCGAGTATTCCTTCCAAATCTGTTAAGATTCTCAAACGAGCTTGGATGTTGAGAAGAAAACAAAAATTGACGTTTATCGAAACACATTTCCGCCATTAATTTAATCGCTTGAACGAATGATAAAGAGGTCAACGACGAACGAGCGAAGCATAAATATCATCTTGCGAATGCAAGGGGAAAAAATATGGCGAGTGGGAGAACACGGCATAAAATCGTGAAGATCTATCCACACGGAATTCTCTCTGCTTTTGTCTGCCCGAGGTTATCAACTTTTTTATTGCAGCCTCGAGATTTATTAAGTTTCCGGTATGTATACCCGGGGCAACGCAAGTTTTATTGCCTCTGCTGATGAGAGTGAGAGACCGAGAGAAAAAAGCTCCGGCAAAAAGGGAAACAGACTCGAAGAAAGTCAGAGCTGCACGAGAGCAACGTTGTATCTATAGATATAGTATATATGTAGACGTTGGGCGCATCTTCTCATCAAATTATCGGTTCGTAAATTTCGCTATTTCTTTACTCCCTTCCCCCGTCGGCGACGTTCCATCAAGCCGGATATCCCGAGAACAACTTTTCTAATATTTCCAAACGAAAGAGCTACACGCCCACCTTTTTTTCTCTTCTCGATCTTTCCGGATTTCCACGAAAGCTTCGAACCCCACTCGCGACGCTTATCTCGATGTTATTTTTTTCTACGGCTCGTCGGGGCACTCGACGACACCCGGTTACGCAGTTTGTTCGCGATGCGAAAAGTTTCCTTCTCGCAAGTTTCTATATGTCCTTCTCTCTCTCTCTCTCTCTCTCTCTCTCTCTCTCTCTCTCTCTCTCTCTCTCTCTCTCTCTCTCTCTCTCTCTCTCTCTCTCTCTCTCTCTCTCTCTCTCTCTCTCTCTCTCTCTCTCTCTCTGTATCGAAGTAATTTTGCGACAAAGTAGAGAGAGATAAGGCTGTCACGTGATTCATTGGAACGGATCGATCGCGATAGTCGAGGACACGTGCGGTTAACTTATTCATCCCAATTTCGTAATATCCGGTGAGATTTTTTCACTCTTTTCACTCTCGAGTCGGGACCGAGGGAACTTTTTTGTTCAATCGGTGAGAAGAAAAAGTTGAAGAGATAGTCCGCACTATGGTCTCGGCGGAGAGGCCACCGGGAGCGCCCAATTTGTCTCTAACGAGAGGGCGGGGAAGGCTGCGGAGACTCTTGGTGGTTTTTCTTTTTTCCTTTTTCATCGTCGCATTCCGAGTAACTCGCGTACTCTAATTAAACAACTGTCTCGAGCTGGGTGACCCCCCCCAGTTTTTCACCCTTCACAATGAGAGTTGTACAATTCCGGTATAGCCAGGTGGTTCATAGTAAATTCAGCTGCAACGACTTCACAAATGCACGAGCGTCAAACATTTTGACCTTTCTAGCTCAACGTAGCCCACTTTTCTCATCGATAAATGTTGAATCAACCCTCTAGCTCCTAGAAAATCTATAAATAATGAAGTTTCCCAGTGAAAAGCTTCTTTGTTTCGGAGGTCTTTGCCCAAACGACTCCTTAGGATTCATACTCTAGATCCTATTTTTTCCAGCCCTGCTACTCGCTTCTCAACGAGAAGGACAATTTTATACGACTCTCGTTCGTAGAGGTCTCTCGCACGAGCTACGACAACCTAAGGGGTTGTTTGGCGCTTCCGACGGTGGAACGTCGACCAGCAACACGAAGGGAGAACGAGAAAACGCGGGCCATATCGCAGGAACAACAACAACAACAACAATGCATTTCGGCTGGGCTACGGTTACACCCGATGCTCTTTGGTGTTGCGAACACACAAACTCGTGCCGGATTTCCCCCTTGAAGAAGCTCTGTCTCTCACTCGAGCCCCATTCTTTTCGTTCTCTTCGTACACACTTTTTCACCCTCTCACGTCGACCCTTTCTCTCCCTTGTCTCGGTTTTCCGGAGGGCTGAAACTTTCGGGGGTTTGTTCCGGGTGCGTCGGTGAAGACGAGGCTTGCTACTTGCGCTTCGGGTTGCGGTAGAATGCTGCCTGAGAGACCATACCATTTCCTCGGCCTACGCCGACGGGCTTTGGGGTGGGTCGTGACTGTATAGTTCACCTCCGTCGTTGGAGATATCCCGGCTGCTTCTGGAAGTCTCCCCCCTCTCTCTCTCATCCCAATTTTCCTTCGGGCTTCCTTTTTCTTCTTCCAGGTTTTCGCGTCAGCGACGTAGACGATGGGAAACGAGACACGCCACTCACCTAATGGCCGCAAGTTTTGAGCAATGTCCGACTCGCTACAATTCCCTTCAAGCCAAAGAATTTCATCCGTTCGAACCCAACCCATCCCTCGAGTTTATTCCTGCCTCTGCCGTCCCCTTGTTGGGGATAGCCGTCGTCGAAACGTTTCAGTCTTTTGCCATTCCTTGCTGCACTTTCTTTGAATTTCAAACTTTTTAAAAGATTGTCTTGGCAAATATTGAAATCAGCCCGGGTTGGTTCGAGCTGGGCTTGACTAAAATGCGTTTCCATCTCTGTGCGGCTGATAAGGTGACATTAACGAATACACGATCAAAAAGAAACGTCCCAGGGCTTCGTGCAGTTGAAGACAGTTTGTATCTTGTAGCATTTTTTGAAATGCAATTCTGCGAACTACTTTACCGACTGAGTCGCGATTGAATATTTCAAATACTACGATAAACCGAACAATTGGGAAAAAAATCAGTGAACTGTGGAAACTGTCATTCCACCGAGTCAACGGACGTTGTCAACACTCGGTCAGAGGGTATTGATCTCGGAAATACATTAAAAGCTCAAGACAGCCTGGAGGTAAGCTCCCGAGAGAGGTCACTGGAGAAGAGCGAAGCCCATTGAGTGCAGAAAAGGGGCTGGTTGTGCAGGGTTGCTTCGGACCATGTCGTATTGTCACAAATAGGATTATTATTATAATAGCAGTCGCGAAACGGGAAGTACGAGAAGGAGCCTTCTCGTTTTCCGAGTGTTCGTCGGTGAAGGACTATCCTAGCTCCCCGTTGGCACGGTTACGTTCCTTCCCCAGATCGGGTAGCTCGCGCACACTTCCCTGGCACTTTCCTCCTTCTTGACCCTATTCATTCTCGGAGTATCGTCGGAAAAAAACGACGAAACAAAAAAAGAAAAACAAAATAAAGAATACACCAAGCTCTTCCCAACAAAGATCCTAATTAGCTTTCAACGTGTAATTACGTTCTGGAGTCAACAAAAACGTCGCTGCCAGAAAAAAAATGATTAATATAAGACGTAACGTTAACAATTTTCATTTTTATCGACGACAAAATAATTTAACATCCGTTAAAGAAAAGGATTCGCGAATGAAGTGCGAACGTAAAACGAACGGCAAAATACTTGTGCTTGTGAAACGTAGCCCGAATGTGCTGTTGATAAAGAGACGGAAAGAGGGAGAGGGTGAGAGAGTGTGGGAAGTGCACATAGCATGAAAAAGAGGAAAACGTGGCTGTAGTTACTCCTCCACAGGCCAGCGCACCGACGAGTGCTTGCTTCTTGCACGGAGTATAATTTTTTTTCCACCCTTCCTCGCCGTTATACCGCTCTTCGTCTCTTCATGAAATACATCAAGGTTACGAGGTCGTGAATGTTTCGAAACTCTTTTAATGAGAGCATTCGCTCTTCTCTCGCGGCCAGGACGGAGTCACAAGGGAATTTTCAGGCTATCCTATCAACCCCCAATCCCTCCCCATCGTTCCAAGAGCAAAGATGAGTTCAACGTTCACATGAGTACGCGCAATTACTCGAGCAGCGGACTAACGGGTTATCTCTGCGAAGCTTCAATTAATTGCGATTGAATAGGCGGACCGAGCACGAACCGCGAAATGTTTTAATAATGCATATTTTTCCATACAACCCCGCACACAGGGAAAATGCAAAGCGTTAATGTGTGAGGAAAAGCTCGAAAGGGATTTAACGATCTCGCACGAAGTGTGATTTTTCAGCTCGATACGAATGCAAATTAACTTTCAAGGAGTCGAGGAAGAATAAAGAAATAAATGGTTTGATAATTTTTTCGATGGTTAGAATAATGAATCAATTTCTCGCCACAATTCTGCTTTCTTCCTAGTATCGCAGACGGTCTTCCCCGACGAGGCCATGCACGAGAGGGTAATAAGGGGACCTTGGATTAATAGGGTGGACCGTACGAAGGTGTCGCTCTCGCGTGTAAACTACCCTGCCCGAGGGTTGAAGGTTAAGGCCGACAGTGTGTAGCACACGTCTGTGTCTCTGTGTGTACAAGAGCGAAGTGAGAGAGAGATGTATAAGCGGCGAGCAGACGCGCTTTAATCCTCGCGCCGGATTACCATGAGGGGGTTAAAGTGTCCAGAATTCTACCGAAATATGTTTACCCGATGGTCTCGTATATACGAGAACGACGCCGGATACGAGCGCTCATTTCGCTGGCTGGGCGGCTTATACGATTAACCAGTTGTGGATTCGCGAGCACGTAAAGCTCGTCCAACGAATGTACATCAGGCGACAGCTATAATTTGGCAAGAGGCGTGTCTCGTGTATGCGCAACGTCTACATCTTCCCGTAGTGTTTGTCGACGTAAGATATTTTTCAATTTATTCAATTTTCTATGATAATTTGATAAATTAATTGGATGCAAAAAATCGCAACAAAATGTTGCAAGACTTAAGCAAAACGTAATTTTTAATATTAACAATTGTTAAATTTTTAATACCTAAATTTGAAGTTATCAATCTCGTATATCTCCGACAATCTTCATCCTCGAATATTTCATTCTTCATTTCAACTCCATCGCAATAAATGATTTTTATTTCCCGTTGGTTCGTGTTAGTTTCTTCCCCCAGTTGCCCCTATTAATATTTCATCCTATGATGTTTCTATCGGAGGTTCGTGCATAAAGAAACCAAAGAAGTTGATGGGAACAAAGTTGAAGGGGAAGTCATCGATAATACACAAGAAAATTTCCATAAATACAATCTCCATATCACATTCGTCCGTTTGTTCGAACGATATAGTTTACGGTAGAAAAGGTAGGCAATGGCTAGACAATGCCGGACGTTTGGGGCTACCGTCTCGCCGGCGTTACGCAAGACCGGTTACTCAACACCGGATGCTCGACGGGGAACTATTACACTGGCTGCACCGTTTTCTCTCGCCCCTTGTTGCCAGCCCCCCGTATCCAACACCGCCCGGAATTCGAAACTTCTATCTTGCAGCTTCTCCACATCCTCCCTCTCTCTCTTTCTCTCTTTCTCTCCATTCAACCCCTTGTATACTCGCCGCTACCAGCCACTGGCTGCTCAGCAAGAGGCGCGACGTATACAAATGCGAGGGTGAAACTCATTTGTCATTCGGGATTCAGCGGTCCCGTTTGCAAACGTGTGTTTAAGATTCGGTATTATGTAGATATGTATGAGAGCGGTGCGTTTATCTTCCAGGGGTTGTGACAAAGAGCCTCCTCGACTCTGGTAAAAGAGGAAGTGTTGTGAAGAATTAATGTTATTATGGCAGAAAAAGGTAATATTTTTCATTATCACCTGAATTAATTAAATAAATCGAACTCGTTTAGGATCTCGCAAGAGGGGTTGGGGGGTTGATGGTGCAGTCACAATTAGCTGATACATTCTCCGTTGTTAAATCCTCCGCAGCATAAATATCTGAAATATTTCAAGGAAATAGGGGATGGAAAAAAAATTTCCAAGATGATAAGCATCCCTCGTTAACCCTTATTCTTGTATATTCGCGTTGGTGTACGAAGTTCTTTCGCTTCGGGCGGGGCTGTGACACCTCTCGAAGGCAATATCCAGCGAAGCGAGGATACCATGCGAGGAGCGTTGGGAACGAGGTCGACAAGATTGAAGCAGGCCAAAGCGCTTATTCACGACGTGGAGCAAGGACTCCGAGGGTAAAAAGGCAATATGCGCGAAGCACCTAGTCTCTCATCTCTCGACCGGTATACGAGGAAAACCTTGTTTGGCCTGCATCGCCCTTTTTTTTTGTTGTTGCGCCTCTCGTATTTTTTGCGAACGCGATATTATTACCTCAATCTTCCAACGTAATTTCCTCCTGACTGGTGCACACTCGCCAATCGAGATCACCCTTTTTTACCCCAAGGGAATCTCAATCCTGATAACTAGCAGTCGTTTTACTTTAAACTGGGCGAAAGGTTATTTTGACAGATACGCGGAATCAAAAAAATTTGATAAATCATCCCTTGAACGTGAACTTTTTTCGCGAGTGGGTTTTAGTTCGATTGCGAATAGTCGAGACATTCCTGTCCTGGTACTTTTGCTCACTGCCGTGTACCCTTTGACTACTTCCGGTACAAATATACCTTGGAAAACTTGGTTGCCTTCGATAGAATGAGACTAGAGGAGTTCGTTCGTAAAAGAGTCGGTGAAGTATGCGTCGCGCAGGGATATTCGTACCTACTGGCACGGATGAGACTGGTTCAACCCCTTGGCATCACCCTTCGGTTCAGCGATACCACTCTCAACCAAACCCTCTGCCTATTCGCTCTCTCCCTTTCTCTTTTCGATCACCCTCTAATGCACACTCGAGTCGTCTCTCCTTCGCGTCTAATGCGTGTTCTTACCGCGTGACTTGTTTCTCCTCCAAAGGCAAAGAGAGAGAGAGAGAGAGAGATCGAGGGAGGGAGAGTGAGAGAAATGAAAATCCTCGACTCCTCCTCTTGCAAATAGAAGTGAAATGAATATTCTTCGTGCACAGGAGCTTTTACGGCAATATCCGACATGATCGTTCACTATCCTACGCTTCACGTACCGACGTGCTTTATTTATTGTCAGCTCCTTTTACCTAGAGTACGCACAAGAACTTTTAACCTAAGAGCGTACAAAAAATTACTTTGTATAAAAAAAAACAAACTAAATTTCTGTCTTCGGTTAAAAATATGAAACTAAGGAGGGAGCAAAAGAGGGGGAAAAACAGAGCAGTTAGAGAAGCGGTGATTACGAATCGACCGACTACGAGAATCCGTATCATCGCCGTTATCTGTCCCTAGAGCTATATAGATAGAACTCGATCTCTTCGCTTTTTCCTCCAATTTCGTTTCAACGCTCGTTTACCCCGAATCTCGTGAAATCTTCTTGAGGCATGTGTATACATATATCGTCGTAGGATACGTGGTAGACGTAGACGTACTGTAGAAAATAGGCGATCGTCTTCGTTTCTCGTGGTCTCATTCCGGCTCGAGTCGGTACGTACTAGTAGAAATGGGCGCACTCCATGGGAATGTTCCGCTCGTTCGGATCTCTCTTCATCCCCGCCTTTATACAAGCTACTATGCTATAAATATATATCGTATAAATATATATAGATGTATGTCACGTGGTATTCGCAAGGGGACAACGAGTCGAGGGAGGAGAGGGTTATGGGTGCAAGTTCTCTATCGGTTCGGTTTGCTTGAGTTCCTCGATGCGAGCTGCGAGCCATCATAGCTATCTAGCGGGCGATAGAGAGCGAATAGAGGAGACACGGGTATGCTAGAAATTGGGGGTGCTAGCTAGGAATTGCGAGACGAGAAGATCGGCAATCGTGAGATCGAGCGAGATCCTATAAGCGCAGCCGAGAGAGAGAGAGAGAGAGAGAGAGAAAGCGCGATCGTCATAGAGAGTGGGGTGAACTAGTCCTCCAGGGGGCGCGGCTAACCGACGCGACGGAATCCGAAAGCCCGCGGCTGAGCACTCACTTATAGCCTTACTACGATATCCGCTTGGGAGTCGTATCTTTGTCAATAGCCGTCCTCGGTGATATATCATCCGGTTTTATGGTGTCTTAAGTTCGCTGAAAAGAGTCTTCCACGATCTTCGCGCTCTCTTTTTCCCGCTTAAGTCATTGTGATCACGTAACGTTTTCACCGGGCGTGTTAACGCACCTGTGCGTGCGTTCGGGGAGTACCAAGGTATAAAACGTTTTAATTTACGACGTCGTATAGCGCTAGAATATTATGTAAATGTCACTTTTTATCCTACAAAAAGAATATCAAAATAGGATTGGGTCGGAATATAAAAAATATCTGGCGACGTTGTATAATACATTTTGTCCTAGCAGTTTTATTATTAATTTACTATTTGATTTTAATACGAACAATATTACATGCCACTCCGATTTTTGCTGGCTCTGGTTGACAAATAGACATTTATTGCTTCGGCTTACCAAGTATAATCGCTCTAGAAAAAAGCAGGGGATAAGCTTCTTGCAGAATACTGGGTAATTTCAATGCTACTCAATGCTCGAGTCAGGGGAGCAGGAGGAGAGAACGGAATTATTTGTCGACGGCCATAGATCCACCTTACTTTCTTTCGCTGAGACTTTAATCGAGCCTCCCCATAATCCCTGGTATATCATCCCCGTCGCACTTTCAACTCGCATATATACATCTACCTAAAGTTTCACCAATCCCGATACACATACTATTCGGTAACTCCCCATCGAAGCTTCTAACATTTCAAGCTCTCCCTCACGCACTCTCATGAACGCATCGGTCCGTCGAATTAGAGAGCGATCTTTGCTTCAAGAGCTCCTTTTACCAGCAAAGAGCTTTTCTGTTGGACTCGATTCCCCCAATGGCACTTTCGCGTTTAATTTTCTACCTGAAAAATTTTCTGTCTTCGAGACTCGTTCCAATACTTCCACTCCCTTGCTCTATATTGCTCCCACGTCTTTGGATATTCAGTGATCTTCACGAGTCCTACTGAGATTTTTGATGCTCTACAAAACACATTATGTGTATATACATATATACACACCTAGATGAATTGAAAACATGCGCAAGGGGTTGATAGGTATATACGCTTTCCTCCCTTGGCGCAGATTTCATGATTCTTATGAAACTTCAAAAGATATTTGAAACTCGCTTCTTCTCCGACGAACTGTATTAAATCGACTATGTAATAAGAGCCCCTCTCGAGTTCCCTAATAATAAAGTCCACCAAGCAAATTAATTAGGAACATATTATCCCGAATATAATATCCGTACATTGGACAACGTTGAGAAACACGAACCACCAACTTATTTATGCTTGAAGGTACATCCTCTCATTGCTTACCTCGAATTAAGATTTAAACTAATTATTATTACAATCCGAGTTTCTAAAGTGCTCAATCTCCTATAATCCTCATGAATTCTTTCCTCGCCAAAATCAATACTTTATTAAACGAGTCCTCAATTATTGTCCAATATTGTCAATTTAGGACATGCAATATTTTCCATCGACACCATCGTTGCAATAGTTGCGTGTTTCGACTTAATAAACTGTGCCATATTCTGCGAGCTCAGTCTGTGCACATCGAGTCGCGAACGTTTGTTGCCAGTGAGCGAAAGAGAGACAAATCCGAATGGAAGCAAGTTGTATTCTCGCTGGAAAAGCTCTTGCATCCTGTAACAACGACGAATCGATTTATTCAAAGGCTGCCGCTGGAAACAATCCCGTCGAAAGCAGCCAGCGACAACAGCGGGTATAGTGTCGACTATATATACATATGTACACCTCGTATAGTTTGAATGAGGGGATGGATGTAGTACGCGCACCCTTCCTCGTCCCAGGTTGGGGGATGCTATCACGACACCTCCCTAGCCGTTTCACCCGTGTGCTTGCTGTGTCTCTCGTCTCTCGTGACGAGCCGCGTATACACCGTACCACGCGCTTCTCTCATTGTTATAACGCAGGCCCCGTACTATATCCGGGAATATAGCAACATGGTGTACGAGAGCAAGGGAGATAGATAGTCGCGTTGCGTGTAATATAAATTCAAATGCCTCATCGAGGTCCGCTGGTCGCTAGTTCTCGAACCTATCAACGGAAACCACGGCTGCATATATATATATAGTTATCCCCAATGGGCCAAGCGTCTAATTTGCTAGCTCAATTTTCTCGTCCCCCCCTCGCCATTGGTTCCTCCTCCGTTCCCCATTTCCCCCTTTGACTCAACCCGGTGGTATACAAAAATTGTCCCAACAATCGTTACCATCGTGCGGTGTTATTTTTAAACTGTGAATTAATGAATTTCCGTCGATGATTCTCCGCCCTTGTCGTACCCGTTCAAAATTCGTCGCTGGAAAATTGCACGAAAGGGGGTCTTCGAAATTAATTTGTATTTTGCGCGTGCGACGGGAACAATCGCGCCCGCGGGATTACCGAGCCGTAGGTAGCGAATGAGTGAGAGCGAGAGGTGGAAGGATACTCCATGGTGCTTTTGATGTACGTTGCATAGCTGGGACTTCGGTGGAGTGCTCGTCGGAGAACTGGTGCGGGTGTATTATATCTACCTACAGGATTGCATACAAGCGCGAGAGGGGTGGATGAAGGGGTGGAGGTGGACGAAGAGCGCTTTTGGAGGATTTTGGTCATCTCCCTCTCTCTCTCTCGCTAGAACTGTCCCTTGCCATCGCGAAACGGTTTCTGTGTACGTGTGATATTAGCTCCTCCACCCCCGCCCCTTCACTCCACCCCTATATACGTTGCCCGTTCTCATCTACCGTAATATTGATATGCGTGCGTCGTATTTCATGCGCGAATGTATGGACAGATATCACGGATGGAATGTTGACTATGGAAACTCTATGCTCCGGACTTGTACACCCCTGTACCTTGAATCACCGATCCTTACTCTCGATCCCTCACCCCCTTTCCACCCTCCAGCTCTATCTCTCTTTGTATCCGCTGCATACGTATATATCTATCGTGAGTGTAAATCCTACGTGTCACGTGACATCTCCTCTGCCCAATTACGCAAAACCCGGGTTACTGCTGCTGCCCTCTTGATTGAAAAAAACTTCCATAGCTCAATCAACTTTGTGATAAAATAATTTTGATTATATTATTTGTATTCTAACAATGTTTCACGTTGGCTCGATTTTTCTTTTATGTATATTTAACAACTGAAAATAAAATGGACGTGAGACTGATGCTGCCTGGGTTATTGTGACTGGTCAAAGTATTTGCGAATTTCACGTCCGCGTATATTTTTATAACCTCGACAGGATGGAGTCGCTGCGAATACGTAATAAAAGGGGTAAACCGCACCTCGCGGAATTAGTGGCTCTTATTCTCCGTGATAGGTATACGCCATGGAGGTAAATCCCTGCATTCGCGTGACATTTTTACGGGGACTTTTTTACCCCACTGTCACCGTTATTACGCATGAGAAAACCACGAGAGGCATATTTTTTCCCGGAATTAATATTTTTCATCACGTTTCCCCTCGTACCTTCGTACGTCTAATATCTACAGACGTGATATCGGATAGAGAACGTATCTCGTAAAAAAATTGACGAAATAAATCGCGGATTTGATCGAGACGAGGAATTCCTAGACGCGACGATATTCAAGACGCGCTCATTTTTCTAAAGAAAAATGCATTTTTCAGGAAGAATTTTATGCCGTTTTATGCGACAATGTTACTCGCGAAGCTCAGGTACGTTATATACTTTTCCATCACGATGACAAAAAAAAGGATAAAAAAGAAGAAATGCGTAAAGTACAGAGCCCTTGTTCTGTATTTCTCCTCTTGCCATCGCCCAGCCGGTTCTCTCCTCTCTCTCGCTCTTCCTCCCGCGAGAGGATCGAGCCCCCGACACACGTGTGTTAGGGGTACGTGTAGAGAATGCTGCGTTATTTACGATTCGTACGGGGAGAACCAGTGATCGTAAAAGCGAACGGGAGAGTGAGCTTGACGCACTGCCTCTGTTATTTTGCCAGGATGCGAGAACAGTTGCGTCCTCCCCGCCTCTACATTCTCGGGTTGTTATCGCTCTCGCGACCTCTGTCGTATTCATTCGGAAATATTCGTTATACGTATGTAGATTTAATATTCAATATAAACCGAGGAAAATTCAAAAATTTTAATCCTCGGTCGTATACGACGCGAGGAAGAGAGAAAGTTTGAAATGGTTTCATTGTTCGCGCGGCAGTTGATCGAATCGACACGGAACGTTCCATATGCGCACGGTGGCTCTCCAGATCCGAGAGAGAGGAGCAATTAATAGTAATTGCGGAAGATTATTGTGATTGTGATTTATACACCGAAAGACCAAATTACCCTTCAATTACCATCAGCGCAATTTTGCACTCTCCCCATATATTCCCGGCTCTGTTCCTCTACTCCCTTGTCTCTTTCCCTCTTGCCGTGGTCTGCCTCTCCACGCCACGATTTAATGCCCGATCGTGATTCGACCGTTATATACGAGACCGAGAGACCGATTTACGGTGACAATGAACAACGATCGTATCGTAGGTAGAGGGAGCCGAGGCCAAGAGGAAAAAGAAAACATTTTCTTTTCGAACAACGAGTACCGAGTAGCTTTATGTTGGCACGTATTATCGTATATGTTAGGAAAATCCTAATCGAGGAAATTGTTCGGATTGAAATAATTTCCATGCGACATTATTCTCTCGAAGTTTGCGGAAAAATGATCATACGCCCGTGTGCAATCAACCGGAGGGCGAGGCAAGTTCGTAAACCTAAAACGTGAAAATTCTCAATGAAAATTAACGGCACTCTTGTACGATGAATTGGAGCGAAAAAATGCGTGTGAAATTCCGATAAACTGGCTGGGAGCAATTCAAGCGCGAGTTGCCGATAATCACGAAATCATTGAACAAATATCGCGCCGGAGAGAGAG
The DNA here is from genome assembly GCA_946811545.1 of Netelia fuscicornis. Classification (NCBI taxonomy): domain Eukaryota; kingdom Metazoa; phylum Arthropoda; class Insecta; order Hymenoptera; family Ichneumonidae; genus Netelia; species Netelia fuscicornis. The sequence goes on from OX328013.1 coordinate 46,284,583, forward strand.
GAAGAAAATGGAAATAAATGATTCCGGTTGTCCGATAAAAAGAGGGTGCGAGCATTGTACATTGCTGGTAAAATCCACCACTAGATATATGCAACTGGGCTCGAATAACGTTTCGCATATCGACACGCGCCATGAGAGCCTGAATCATTTATTTTTTCAATCGCTCGCCAGAGTGTGAGGGAATTCGCTCAAAGCGCCCTGAACATTCCATCCGTAATTAGCGTCGACGAGCACGGCTCTAAAATTCCCGAGATTGGTCTCCCTGTATGAAAGTAAGTCTTTGCACCCATCGACCTCCGAACAAATCAAACAACTTCCTCAAAACGTGAATTACTACCATTTTACTCGATAAAACCAACTGCTTTCAATTTTCTATTTTGGATTTGATCAAAATTGAGTGTGTAAAAAAGAAAAAAGAAATTCAATCATTCTCGATTATAAAAATAGCTCCTCGATCTCTGAATGAACTTTAGTTGAACGACTGAACATGCTCTCTAAATCTGAATTAGCGTACGAATCAAACAACTTCCGTAAAACGCGGATTACTACCGTTTTACTCGATAAAACCAACTGCTTTCAATTTTCCATTTTGGATTTGATCAAAATTGAGTGTGTAAAAAAGAAAAACGAAATTTAATCATTCTCGATTATAAAAATAGCTCCTAGATCTCTGAATGAACTTTAGTTGAACGACTGAACATGCTCTCTAAATCTGAATTAGTGAAAAATTGACTAATTCAATTACTAAATGCATGTTCAACTAGTGAAAGAGTGATAAACGCACCGTTCACTGATAGAATAGTAAAAAAAATAGTAAATTAGACTTACTAAAGCAAATTAGTAATACGATTGACTATTAGTTAGTCAATACAGTTTACTAATTCATTAGTGATATTACACGATCACTAATCAATTAGTACAGGACTCAGCGATCGACCAATCACAGGCGCCAGCTCCCAACCCGATATTTCCTTTGTTCTGCCATTGTCATGTCGGAGTCGTCATTTTCTCATGTCAGTGAGTTCATGTGCAGTGCGAAACGGCGAATCTTATTTTATAAAAGTTTTAAGGGAAAAAGCAAATAGTGTATGAACGTTTCGTTTCCTTGTCGGTACGTATGAGATTATTACATGGTATTCACGCGAAGAATTGCAATCGGCTGGTGCATGAACATATCAGCTGTGTTGACTACTAATTGTGTAGTCAAATGTTACTAATTTTTATAGCGATCATTTTTGACTAATCGAATTAGTGATTTTTCACTAATCATTAGCGACCCACTTTTCGTTAAATGAATTAGTAAAATATGCCTAAAATTTAGCGAAATTTCACTAATTCAGATTTAGAGAGTGTTTCGACTCTAAGACAAAGTACAGTTTCCCTCGAAACGAAATATCCATCGCCCGCATGTGCGTTCACCGCTAACGAGAACGCGCGAGAAACATCAAAGAGTTTACCCCGTTCGCTTCAATATACGGCCCGACGATGGGAATCGAGATCTTCGTATTGCGCGAATGTTGCTCGAGTGCTCCGGAGACAGAGACTACCCTTGCCTCTCGCTCATTCTTTCTCTCAGTGTGTAGAGTCTAGCGAGCGAGAGGCTTTTGAGATGATACCGGCCGGGAGAGAAGGTCTGAAGGAAAAACTCGGAATGCAAACATCGCGCTCTAGAAGCCTTTTGAGCTCTTACGCATGTACCCAACTCTGCGTATATGCATTAAAGCCTCTCGTGCGAATGGCGAAGCTCCAGGTACAGAGGAAGGCCCCGTTGGTTCGCCAGGGTCGCCCTCGACCTTTCCACCAAGAGTATAGACCGCGCACTTGTATTTTTGCCCCCTCCGTCTCCGTCGCTCGCCGTTGGCTACACATTCATGCTTCGAGCTTAAACCAAGAGCAAAATCTCCACGAGCTTCGACTATTTGCGCAACAGGACAAAACAAAAAAAAAAGCGTACGGAACGCGCGGTACGCGGAACGTACGATGTGTACTGCGTTTCGCTATACAGAGCTCGCCACGTGTGCCTACGCGATCCACTGTGGTGGCGCTACTCATGCATGCATTTGATACCGGGGGGAGGTTTGTTTGCTTCGTTCTACCTGCGGATTTACTCGTGCATACACGAAACAGCACTCTAGCTTGCTGACCGTATCTCTCTCCCTGTCTGCGAATCCGACGTACCAACCCCCTCGTCCTGGAAGGATCAGCTGCATCCTCGTTGCACTCATCTTATTCGTACGGGGAGGATCTGATCTAGAATATCGTTCATGAAAAACTAAAGAAACGAGCCTTCCTTGATTTACCAAGGAATTAAAGCCAGTTGTAACTCGAGCTTGAATCCCAAATTATTTTTAGCATGAGATTACGCCATTTTCTTCACAGTGCTAAATTAAAGTAATCCAGAAATACAATTTTTTTCTGAAAGGAACATTAATCCAGGTGCTAGATGAACAGGAATTGATGGAATCCACTCGCAATGCCAATTATTAGGGCGACTAATCCATTCGATTATCTTCGAAGCAGCCTCGTAAAAAGATATCATTTTATCATTGACCTTCGCAATATCAAGAAGAAAAGATATTTTGGTGATCGAGGTGGATGCGAAGTACCGAGGGAGGATTCTTGATTATTACGAGAAAGAAAATCATCCCCTGATAACCTCATTCGCTACGTGTCTACGGATTTTGTGGTCGCTATACCGAAACAGATGTGAGAGAGGGTGGGGGGAGGGGGCATGCCTTTTTTCCCGCAGCGTTTCTCTTGGCATGCACAAAGAGAAGCATGAACAGATCAAGCCCCACAGTGTGCGAGATGGCTAAGCCTCCGTCCGACCAGTAATGGGTTTCGCCCCACGGTGCGGGTACTCGCTGTATGGTGGTGCTCTGCCTCGTTCCACTTCCTTTTTTTTCCTTCTTTTTCCATACATCGTCGAACGAGAGCTCACACATGGAAAAGGTATAGGGGAAGTGGGAGAGAGTGAGGCTCCTCTTCGCCTTTCAAAAATTAATTAGGTCCTTCCATCAAAGTGGCCTTTCCCTCTCCATTCCCTCGCACAACTCCGCGCGGTTCCTCTGGCCACCGAAAGCCTCCCTCGACTCAAAGACCGCGCCTTTCGGCCAAAAGACCTTTCGGCCATGCGATATAACAAAAAATATATATTTCTTCGGGCGGATACACAAAAGTTTCGACTCATCAACCGAAAGATTAATCCAAGCCAAACGTTAAACTTTGATGAGAGACTCGTTCCTTATTCGCGAAGAAAGGGAGAATAGTTTCTCGAGAACCAGGAAGATAAATGTACGTAAAATGAGTTAATATTTCAACGGAATCTTCCTCCTCGTTTCTTTTATTTCTCTATATTACTTCGAAAAAAATAGTACGAATGAAAAAAATGTACGAAAAGTGGTTATATTATACCTTGCCGAAGTTGGTCGTCCGTGAAAATGTTGTAAAACGTTGAAAGTTGCGACTTGGCGACAGAGTTTGGAGGAATCCCAACAGGCTGCCCGCGTTGAATATATACAGTACGAGAACGCTTTCTGTACGCGATATCGCGGCGAAGCAACGGAAGCCCTTTTCAACCCTGTGGGATCGTATAACCCAGGCGCGATTCGTTTCGTCGGCATGAACTTTTGCGGTAATCTCTTCGTCTCTCGCGTTTATATCAGGCGCACGCTAGCTCGCGTAATACTGTAACGTTGGGTTATACACGCGACGTACTTACGGCAAAAACTACAGCTTCGTTGCAGTATGCTGCGGAGGTAGAGCGAACATAAATGTATGCAAACTTTCTGAAAGTTACCGAAATAAGGTTCTCTCTGTTACGTTAAATGCTTCGTGTATGAATGAAAATATTATATTTTACACGGATAATAATCATTTTCAATGAGGAATTCGATTGAGAATATTAGGAAGCTCTACGATTGTATTTCATTAACAATTATTGACGGCATCGACGATGATGCCGTGGCGTTTAAATTTATTGATGAAAAGCTAGAAAAATTAAATATTTTGGTAAATTGCAATTTATCGAGATTGTAATAGTTATATTCGTGTTGCGAGGGAAATTTTGGATTTCGTAACTTCCAATTAAAGCCGTTTTGATAAAAAAAAGAATTTGACCTTCCACAGGTGCGACATTCGTGATTTTCTTTCGAGATTTTGGGAGGGCTGGGGAGGTCAAAATTTTGTTTCGTCTAAAAAGACTTTGTTGGGGCATTTCAGAATCGGAAATTTCCCGCGTAACACGAATATTAGAAAATAAAAGCGTTTTGAAAGAAATCAAATTTTGCCCCACCGCCTAAACGTTTTTTTTTGTCCCATTAGCTCTAAAAATCGCGATTTTCGAAATGTCGCCACGGCTACAAAAATTGAGCTATCCAGATGATTCTTAGCTGCATCTCGAGTCCTTTGTGAATTCTTCAAAAAGTTATTCGTCCAATTTTCTGTCAAACGAACGAGAACGGAGATACATCATCGCTAAAGTCGATTGTTGAAGGTTTCCCGATACTCCATCGAAATTGGCGATATATCGCATTCCAGTGAATGTTGACCGTTGTAAAAGCTTCTTCATTCGCTCGTCAGAAAAAGGAACGTTTCCTACAAAATATATACTATTTTCTGAAATTAGCTCGAGTAAAGCGACGAGAGTTCTTCGCGAATTGCAGAGAACTGCGAGCTCGGTAGTTGTTTATTCAACAAGTTTTGTCACCAATGATGTTTGAGTCTCTCTCGAGTCACGGTATGTTTTCCTCTTACCTTGATGCTCGTGCGTTTTCCTGCTCTAACATAGAAGGATACGAATAGCTACCCTGCTTTTGCGGTTCCCGTCTCTTCTCGTCGCGTCGTTCGTCGAGAGGAAAAGTCAAGAAGAGAGCGGATGCTCACCGACAAACGGAAAAACACCCATTTCCTTTCATCCCGACCCTCCCACTCTACAACTACAGTCAACGCGGAGTTTTTCCAGTTAATGATTTATTTATATGCATTTCGTTAGCGCAACACCGAACAAAATTAACCCAGGCTCTCGGAAGCGTTTTTATCGCATTTGTTTGTTATTCGACTCGAAATGTTTTCCACTGCCACTGCTCAATTTTATTTTATTATTAAAAAATGAATTCATACATTTTCTCCATTAAACAATTTATCCAAGTAATTTTTTAATCATAACATTTTCGAATAATCTAAAATACATTTATAAATAAATTCACGATTCCCTTTTCTTCATTACCACAATTAGCTCCAATTATTCAGAAATTTCAATCTCTTTGACAGTTGGCGTGGGCAGAACGAGTAAATCGAGGGTAGACAGAAAATGTTAAAAAACAAAATTAGAAAAATCAAATTTCAAGTACGAAGCACACGGTGGTAGTGAGAAACGTCAGCTGATATTTGATGAAAGTATTTCGTTGGTGGTATTTTCGTCTCGGCAAGCGAGAGACACAAGTGGGGTATCCTCTCGAGACACACTCTCTCGTTTCCGGTGGCCTTTGACCAGAGACTATCGTATTTTCCAGCGCGACAATAAGTCGAGTTTTCTCTTGTACTCGCTCTCGTTGACCCCTGGTCAGTGTCGCTACTCTTCTTCGGTCGCTCATACAGGACGAGTGAATGAGCGAGAGAGATGAGGCAAATCCACTCATGGTGTTCCCACTTCACGGCGTAACTTCTAACGACGGAGAAAACATAACGAAGAAAAATTGCCACACACGTGTATAACTATAGCGTAGCATTGTCTTTTGCAACTCGTTCTATCTCCTCGCTCGTGTCATAACGCAAAACTGACAGGTAGAAAAAACTTTCTCTCCCTCCGTCAGTTCTCGTTCCAAAAGCGCAGCAGTCAAGACTTTGAGAGTAAACTTCTATCCAACGAAACTGTCTAAATGATATCAGCCAACCCTTCTTCGGGTTTATGCGAACTTTTTGTCGGAAAAGAAAAAAGAAATAATTGTAAGAACACGAAGATAGAAAACGAAGGTAGCGAAGGAAGCTTTGAAATTTATTTAAATCAGGATGAATATTCGGGTCATCGTGGGAAGACCGTTATCGTCTCTTCGGATCTTCGCGAGCAATTACTTTTAATAACACCCTCGGGAGGAGCGATAGAGAGAAGAGCGAGCGTCGAACGAGAAGAAAATGAGACGGAACGAGAAGAGGGATGAAAAATTTGCCAGAGCGACAATGACACAAAAAAAAACGAAACGAGAGAGAGAGAGAGAGAGAGACTGAATATACGATAGGGATGTCGCGCAAGAGGTCGAACCTTTTTTTCATCCAAAAGGAGAAAAGAAAGCACTGTGCGAACGTGTCGTACGATGACGAAGAATACCAAGGATCGCGAGAAAAGGAGAGAGAGAGATTTTCCTACGCGTCTTGGCTTCTGGTTGAGCACGTGCTGAGAGATGGAAGATGGCGTATGGACGAGGTGCAACGAGAAAGAGGATATGGAGAGAGAGAGAGAGAGAGAGAATGGGATAAAAAGGGGAAAAAAAGATCTCTGGCACGTTATTGATGGTCTTCGTGTCGCAGCATCGTTTATATCTTTCTCACGTACTGCCGCCATCTCGACTGAATACACAGATCATGAGCCCTTCTTCTCTCTCGCTCTCTCACCCCTCCCTTTCTTCCATATAAAATAAACTCGGCCGGAGGATATGGAGATGATACCGTGAGGAAACAAATCCTTCGTAGCTCCCACTGTTCGTGCCAAGTCGGACACAACGGACAGGTGTACGTTATTTCCGGCACGTTTTCATCTCCTCCTTTTTTGTTTCCTTTCGAACAACGACGGAAAATCTCGCGAGCCTCGGGAATTAAAATTAATCCTTTCGCCCGAATGTTGATATTTCGTTTTCTCTTTTCTCTTTCTAACAAAACGAATTTTCGTGACTGATTTAAAATCCTTTACAATATTCACGCTAGTATCTTCCGGAAATTACAGTCGCGACGATTTTTCTGACCCGTTTGAAATTCGATGCAGCAGGTGCGTTCGACAGATAGGAGAGGATAATACAATATGCATAAGTTTGAATGAAACGACGATCCGTACGAGAATCGCAGTGAACGAAAAGCTATTTATTTTCTCGACTCTTTCTCGTCCGGAATGTTTGCTATTCATAAATTGTGAAAGGACGGAGAGCGAAGAGTCAAAAAGTCACGTCGTTTACGCATCCAGTTTTATTTATTTATTTATTTTAATACCCGGCATTAATCTTATTACGATATACGACCAATGCCCGGGCTTCTCCGTATACGGAAGGCCAATTTGGAAAGAGCTCCCACATACATAATGGTCCAAGGGCTGCCCCCCCCCCCCCCCCCTCTCATGCCAACGATCTCGTATGAACGAAATTTCATTATCCCCCGGACGTTTTGCGGGCTAAAAGAGCTCCGTATCGCCGAGGCGAACGAACGATTTACCGGTTTTGCCCGTAGCAAGAAATTTAAACGGGTTCTCGATTACCGCACACCGGCATGGCCGCGTGTCTTTGCACGGCCAGGGAGATAATCACCCCCGATGCACCCTCGGGCCTATCATCTTGTGAATTACACTTTTATTTTTTTTTTGTTATTTTGTACGCCTCTGTGCTTATTAAAAAAACAAAAATGTCTTCGATCGTGCACATGTCGAAATAACGAGTAGCATCGTATATATATGGGTCGTTCCTTGCAGAATCGACTAAAGTCTAATAAAGATTTGGAATTTCGTGCGATATTTTGTGTGTTAGTAAATTTAATTTGTATGAGAATTAATGACGATGTGTAATCTGAAAATATGCAAATGGCTGCAATCTTGTGGATATAAATAGATACGTGGGATTTAAGTATAATTGGGTTAGAAGGACGTTATAAACATAAATCTGGAGCGAGGAAGGTTTTTTCGTCGTTTACCACTCGAAATCTTCCTCGGAAACTGTTCCTTATCGAGAAGAATTATCTATACTCCGGATAATTTAGAATTTTCGTCAATTTCCTTCGTTATACTTACTTGTATAGTTACGAGAGTTTTATTAATACGATAAATGCTGGAAGGGCCAACGTTATTGCCAGCCTCTTGAGCTAAGTAGGTGAGAGATACCGGGAGGAAAAGTGAGAGAGACACACATAGAGAGAGAGAGAGAAAGAGAGAGAGAGAGAGAGAGAGAATATATCTCCTCGAGAGAGTTTAGCTTTAGTTTAGTGTTAGAGAGGCAAAACTTTCTATCGAATTTTCGTGTTACCGCGTCGTAAAGGAGAGTTTCCCTAGCGTCATTAAAAAGTTAGCTCACAGATAAAATTCACAAAAGATAAATGTCGAAGAGAAGAAAAGATGGAGATTAATTTCGAAAATAAAAAGAAGAGCATCGTCAGCTCTAACTGGCTGCATTTCTTTTTTTTCCTCTTTCAAGTCGACCGTAAATATTTCATATCTTCGTTAGGGAACTTTCGTTCGGTTAACGAACCTTACGTGGAAATATCGGACGCTCTTGGAATCGAACGCGACATTCGTATAAGTAATATAGACGCAACTTTGGATATATTTATACGTACGGCTATTTAATATATCGTTCGTGTCTTCGATGATTTCAGTGCAAAGCTCGTCCGCTCTCTCCAAGGACTTGCCCCGTTTGAGAGTATCTCTCGATTCGCTCCATCTCTCTCTTTCCTTTCCTCCGCATTTTATTCACAGCTTAAGGGCCTCATCCCACACTCGTCAGATCGGACTTACGGAAGATTTACGGCGCTTACTAACGAGCTGCCCGACATACACACTCGACGTGCACGTTGACGCGATCCGCGCGTATCGTCTGGCTATTCCATATATACATACGTATGTATGTATGTAATGTCGCTATGTACCAATACAACGTTACTCTCAACTTGCTCCTGATACGCAAGTGATATTTATGAGACGCAGCCTCTTAATGAGGATAGCCACTTTCTTGCTAAACATTACTCTCTCGTGTTTGCACTTTCGTCCATCGTCAATTCGACTCTCCATTTATCAAACGAATGAAAAAAACAAGAAATTAGTTCGCGTACGCCCATAACGAGTCAAAATGTTGTCATTCAAAAATTGGAAATTAAAATTCGCTTTTTATAAATCGATTTTTTATAGAAATGTTTGAATCGTAACGAATGTTTCAAAATATCGTCGAGTTCGAAATTCGTTGTTTAAACGTTGCAAGGATTTTTAATTTCAACGGTGGTGGTATTAGCCAGCTGATGACGAGAATTTATTTCAATCGACAACGATGGCTAAAAAAATACGCTTTTCTTTCGACGTATAAAGCTCTCGGCTTAAATGCCCATTCCTCGGTGGCTTTAACGAGCGAAGAAGAGAAACGTCCGAGAAAAGCGAAAAATCACTAGCTCGAGTTCTTTTTTCACGTCGTTATACACGTATTCGAGAGACGAGGAAAGAAAAACTTACCGTTATTTCTATCTATACATCTAACATATATAGAAAATTCTCCTTAATGGGACTTTACTTGGAAAACGAGTACGAGAAGTGCGCAAAATCCTGTACCAAAAAATTCCGTACATTATTCTCTTCCTAAACTCACGACGCAATTGAAAACGCAACGTTTCTATGCAATTTCTGTGAAATTTCGTCACCCTTTGCTTTTTCACGAAGGAATTTACAGCCAGGGAGCGGATTAGTTTGTCGTCCAAAAAAAAAAAAAACTAAACGAACTAGACAGGCCGCGGAGTAAAGCGTAAGATTGGCAAAGAAAGAGACATACTACGCACGCGCGTCAACCCTCGGAGATATAACTCTAGATTACACGCCGAGATTTTCTACCGGACATCTACTGTACGCTCGCTCTGAACAGGAATGGTTGACGACGTCGTTTCTTCAGCCCCTTGCGAGTTTTTGTTTTTTTCCTCTTTTTTTTTATTTTTTTTTTGTTTGCGTCACTCGCATACGTCGAGGAATAAATCTGCACAATCCCTCTAAATTAACGTCTGTACGCGTACTTTCTTATTTGTTTGCTTCCTTTTCATAGGTAGAATGTTGGAGAGTGGAATGTACTCTTAGGCTTGGAATTGCCACGACGTATAGTACGAATTGTTATATTAATTTAATTTATCGAAATTCTCGAATTAAGGAAATTAAATTGTCAGCACAAATCTTGTTGAATAATATTGTGAATTATTTTCGATTTCGAAATGTTTAGGTCTATGTAATTGTTGTAAAAATGGGAATAAAAGTGTCTCATCACATTGTCGAAAATTTTGTTGGTACCAAACGAGTATTACAATTTTTATTAAACCGATTGAATAAATACAAAAATAAAAGGGCACGCATTTCGTTTAATGATATTGTGAATTATTTTCAATTTAGAAATTTTTAGGTCCTTTAAATTGTTGTAAAATTGGGAAAAAAAGATCTCGTCACATTCTCGAAGATTTTTTTGGTACCAAACGAATATTACCATTTTTATTAAACCAATTGAATAAATACAAAAATAAAAGGGCACAAATCTTATTTAGTAATATTGTGAATTATTTTCAATTTAGAAATTTTTAGGTCCATGAAATTGTTGTAAAATTGAGAATAAAAGATCTCATCATATTTTCGAAGATTTTTTTTGGTACCAAACGCGTATTACCATTTTTATTAAACTGATTGAAAAACTATAAAAATCAAAGGGCACAAATCTTGCTTAGTATTATTGTGAATTATTTTCAATTTAGAAATTTTTAGGTCCATGAAACTGTTGAAAAATTGGGAATAAACGATCTCGTCACATTTTCGAAGATTTTGTTGGTACCAAACGAGTATTACCATTTTTATTCGACCGATTGAATAAATACAAAAATAAAAGGGCACAAATTTCGTTTAATAATATTGTGAATTATTTTCAATTTAAAAATGTCTAGTTCCATGAAATTGTTGTAAAATTGGGAATGAAAGATCTCATCATATTTTGGAAGATTTTTTTTGGTACCAAATGAGTATTACCATTTTTATTAAACCGATCGAAAAACTACAAAAATAAAGATCACAAATATCATTTAATAATATTGTAAATAATTTTCAATTAAAAAAATTGTTAGGTCCTTGAAACTGTTGAAAAATTGGGAATAAAATTGTCTCGTCACATTCTCGAAGACGTTTTTAGTACCAAAAGAATATTACCATTTTTATTAAACCGATCGAAAACATAAAAAAAATACAAGTGATAAAATTGAGCGGGTCTCTCAGAAGCCTTCCACTTCCAAATGTGTCCAAAAACGATTTTTTTTACTCGCGCCGCAATTTCAACTTGGCAATTTTTGGTACCTCGCACGCAACAACTTCGAATATCGTTTCTAAGAAAACTTCGATGATTAACAATGTATCTTTTTTTCGTTGTTTTACAGTGCGTGCAAATGGCGCACGCGTTAAGGCGCATCTCGTACGCAACCTGTGAGCCTCAGCACGCACAGTTCAGCTTCCTCGCGCGAGAACCAAGGGCCCACTTCACCATCCAATATTGCCACTCCTTCATCACCGAATCACCCGAACAGGTCAGTTTGAAGCGTGGTATGAGTACGCGGTAGCGACTTATACGCCACCACTCGTATTCTTCCACGGTTACGCCGATACGCGTCCCACCCTTCGGCTTTCTTTTTACGACGTACGATAGCCGTCGAGTTTCGTGCCCGGCCCAACATTTTGTGCCATTTATGCGCGATATAGTCAGCGCGACTACCGTTACGCAGAAAAAAAAAGCCATAGCTTATACGCCGCATAATGTCCGTGCGTCGAACCGAACGTGACGACGAGGGAGAAAGAGAGAAGCAAGGTAGGCCGTTCCACTCGCACTGTGGCCTCGAGGCCCTCTTCGCCCTTTCCCGGCCCTCCGGTATTATAAAACGTAAAATGCCGCTGGGCGTAGCGCGGTTGCTCAAGTCTCAACGATGAAACGAGTTTGCAAAGGGAAAGAAACGAGACGAAAGAAAGACCGCGCGGTGAGGATGTTAAAAAAATGCGCGGTATCGCGAAGAAAAGGAGTAAAGGGGCAAGGAGGAAGTGAGAAACGAGCCAAAGGGTGTGAGAGTAGGAAGTCGGGCGAGTTTCGCGATGTTCGACTAGTGCGGGAAAAGAACAACGAGCTCGCGATTTCTCGTAAAACATTTATGACTTTAGGGCTTTTGCGACGTCGCAAACGTGTCTTATTCGTACAATGTATGGTTCTTGAAGTCAAAGGGTGGAAAGTTTGATATTACTGTATTGTCTCCATCTCTATGTACGCGTAAACGTTCAACCGCCGGGATTTTCGATATCCACGATCGGTAGAAGACAAATGTGGAAGCTTCCCTTCCTCGTGTCCGTTGCAAAACGAGCCCTGAGGAATACGCGACGATCAGGGGATTCCCCTTCCTTCCCAAGGGACAACCCCATTTGGTTCCTAAGTATCTCGTTAACAGGTTTATCGGTGAGAAACTCGAAACAAAGATACGCCGCGGAAACCAAAGTGCGATTAATCCTCGGCTGGTAGTCCACGGGTCGTAAGATCGAGCATAAAGATCAGAAACCATACGGGAACGACGTTCTAGAGTATACACAAGTTCCGAGGAGGAACTCTGGTTTCCGTGTCAAGTCCAATCAATGCTGAATTGCAGTAAACGCGTGGCTTATCAGGGAGAAATCACACGGGAGTGGCTCGCTCTGGTGGCGATTCGTATCTTCGATGGCCAAGTGGCTAAACTCACGGAGTCAAATGTTTCTTGCGATTTCTCGGTATTACTGCGATCCTCATTGGGCCGACCAAGAGTTTCTCGAAGATAATTATCTTTTAAGAAGAAAGCGAGGCAAAAACCACTTCAAAACTTACGCCAGAAGACAGGAATTTAGAGCAATAGAATAAATTGATTTGACACGGATCAGGATGCTTGTTAATTCGTGAAAATAAAAAAAAACAAGATTTTCTAAAAATACATGCGAGAAATGACAGAAAGCACTCTGCAATTGGACAATATAATATCTAAAAAGATTGTAAGAAGTATCTGTGTCAAAGAAAGCTTGCGTTAAACCAGCTTTGTCAAAAATTGGCCGGAATAATTTTTGAAGTAGAAATATTTCTGGAATTTCCTCATCGAGTGTTTCAGCAAAATTTACACGAAAAGACACGAATTTAGAGTAATACAATAAATTTATTTGACACGGAACAGAATGCTCGTTAATTCATGCAAATGAAAAAAAAAACAAGATTTTCTCAAAATCTTGAAAAAACACACGAGAAATAATAGAAAGCACTTTCCAATCGGAGAATATAATGTCTGAAAAGATCGTAAGAAGTATTCGTGTTAAAAAAAAAGCTCGAGTTGAATCAGCTCCGTTAAAAATTGGCCGGAACAATTTCTGAAGTGGAAATATTTCCGGAATTTCCTGATCGAGTATTACAGCAACGGGACGGAATCTGTGCTACTGATGTTGGTTTTAGAGCCACGATGAAGTTCCGATTACCGGTGTTCACGGAGCTTGAACAAAACGACCGTAGGGGGGTGTTATAAATTTCCTTTCTACTCTGTACTCCCAGCTATGTTGGCTGGATCCAGCGATTGCTGTGTTTATACGAGAGCCACAAGTGCTTCGCCGTTAGTACTTGCTCCGACGAACTCACGCTGCGCGCTTATAATCGCCCAAGACTAAACGGTACACATCTGCACGATGTCATTTTACGACCGGATATGCTGCTTCGAGGAGAATGAACAGAAATCCTGCTACGCGAACACACGTTTCGTATCTATAATTATATCGATTTTACCCTGTCGACTACCACGTAGTCATGAAAATTCCGTGGGTTATGAAAGTTACAATCTCTCCTTCAATGACAGTTTAGTTTTTCCTTCATTTTGACAGATTCCTACTCTCTAAATCTGAATTAGTGAATTTCACTAAATTTTAGTCATATTTTACTAATTCATTTAGCGGAAAGTGGGTCACTAATGATTAGTGAAAAAACACTAATTCGATTAGTCAAAAATGATCGCTATAAAAATTAGTAACATTTGACTACACAATTAGTCAACACAGTTGATATGTTCATGCATCAGCCGATTGTAATTCTTCGTGTGAATAATATGTATTAATCTCATGCGTATCGACAAGAAAACGAAACGTGCATACACTTTTTGGTTTTCCCCTTAAAACTTTTATAAAATAAGATTCGCCGTTTTTCACTGCACATGAACTCACTGACATGAGAAAATGACGCCTCCGACATCGCAATGGCAGAACAAAGGAAATATCGGGTCGGGAGCTGGCGCCTGTGATTGGTCGATCGCTGAGTCCTGAACTAATTGATTAGTGATCGTGTAATATCACTAATGAATTAGTAAACTGTATTGACTAACTAATAGTCAATCGTATTACTAATTTGCTTTAGTAAGCCTAATTTACTATTTTTTTACTATTCTATCAACAAAACAGTGCGTTTATCACTATATCATCAGTAGAACATGCATTTACTAATTTAATTAGTCAATTTTTCACTAATTCAGATTTAAAGAGTGAGTCATCAAGGGTAGTTTCTGCGCAGTTTGGGAAAACGAAGATCTTTCCGAATTTTCTTAGAACGTCCTTGTACACGAATGGTTGAAATATTTGTACACGACAGTTTATAAACATAGCTCTATATTCGATTTAATATTACATCTCAGGTAATAGTGACATGGATTTGCTGTATGGCGTTGTACGTCGAGAGATTGGTACGTTGTCACACTTCTCTAAATCCGGCGTGGCTCAAGATGAAGAAATATACGATACTGCCATGGCTGTCATGTTCAAGGGGAGAGAGAGACGTGTCGTAGAGACATACCCGGAAGTCACCCTTCGTCGTCACTGATTGCCGTTAGACACAGATGGGAGAATTGCGAGAGTTAAATGCACGCAAGGCGAGAGAGTTATGGAGAAACGTCACCTCCACGCCACCTATAGAACACTGCTGACAACGTCGTCGTCTTCGTCCATGTCGCGGAATATATTCTCTCAATCCTACGATAGTGATGGTGGTGAATTCCTACACAAGTATTCAACACCCACACACGGCTCGAACGAGAACCACCCACACTGCCCACCCCTCTCCTAGCACCAGGCGGTACATGCATAAACGGCAATTATGCAAAATGAGAGAACGACGTAGAGGGAGAGAGAGGAAGAGAGACAGAGAGGATATAGGCATAAATGTAACGCTCGGTTTAACTGGGTGACTATTATACCACGAGAATTACCATTCGGGAAACGGTCGAATGCGTATTATACACCGAGCTCCCTCTTTATCTCCCTTACTCTCACGTTGTGGGAGCCCGTTGCATTAGATTCGTCCCTCGAGACCGAGATTTCCAGTGGGATATTTCCAAAAGGCGAAATAACGAGAGAGGGAGTGGAAAGAACGAGCTTTTCACGATGACCCAATAAAGACCGACGCTAAAATCTTTAATTACGATTGTAATGTCGCGATGGGAGAAGGAGGTTTGAAAATTAGCGAGAAAATGAGAATAACCGTTGATTATATATTCCTCGAACATGGCATGCACTTCAGCAAAGTGTTATTATCGTTTCCTATCTAGAGAATTAGCATGCTCCACGAGCTTCCTTACTTCATTACGTTTCATTAAATTTGTTTTGTATGTAAAATTATGACGGTTATGTCTCGATATAGTCCCTTTGTATTTTTCCTAGCTCGATTTTTAATCAATAATTCCGCTCGTTGTTTGTGTATCGTTGTGCGTATACAGAATCGCAAACCAATTGAGAATCTACCAGAGATGACTGGAATATTATTGGACCTAATTAGCATCGTTATTGGTAGCGCGCACCTGCATTAATAGAAACGTTGCAAGCCTCTCGATTCTGGTTAGTTTCTGCCTATCCCCAGCTCGAACGATACTCTCCCCTTGCTGTTCATTCGCACACCGCATCTCGTTCGCAGCAAACATATATATATATGTGTACCGATCAAAATTGATAATTGGCTGAGCACGCACTCGGCTCTCACGATATTACGCTTACCATCCCCGATTCGAGTGTTTCGATTTTACCCTCGATTAAACATTCCTCGTTGTACATATTTAGTAGAAAATGATAAATAATTCACGTTTATCGTAATTAATTCAAACTAAAAGGTCTTTTAGGCTCAGCGACCTTTAGCTCGTGTCAAGTTTGTCCAATATTCTCACGAGCGATTACACTTTTCAGTATATCGAGCTGTCTGCAATGTGCGTTGGTAGTTTAAACTTTGTAAAAAGTTGAGAAATTGCATCTCGCATCGATTGCTGATAGTGCCGGTCTCTTCTGTAAAGGTCCTACCTACCAAAAACCATTCGCGTATACCGGTGCTGCCCTCGCGAGACAATCGTCCTTCGCGCAGCGGTTCGCGAGAGAAAGATCGGTCTGGGCTCTTCCTCATCGGTATATGGTTCTATTCTTCGCGGAGTTGTTAGGTACCGTACCTTTTCTTCGCCTCTCGTCGGTCGTGAGTGCAACATAGATCGTGCTCTCCAAATCTGAATTAGTGACAGTTCACTAAATTTTAGTCATATTTTACTAATTCATTTAGCGAATAGTGTGTCACTAATGATTAGTGAAACATCACTAATTCGATTAGTCAAAAATGACTGCTATAAAAATTAGTAAAATTTGACCACGCAATTAGTAGTCAGCGCAGCTGATATGTTCATACACCAGCCGATTGCAATTCTTCGCGTGAATAATATGTAAAAATCTCATACGTACCGACAAGAAAACGAAACGTTCATACACTTTTTGCTTTTCCCCTTAAAACTTTTATAAAATAAGATTCGCCGTTTCGCACTGCACATGAACTCACTGACATGAGAAAATGGCGCCTCCGTCATCACAACGGCAGAACAAGGAAGTATCGGGTCGAGAGCTGGCACCTGTGATTGGTCGATCGCTGAGTCCTGTACTAATTGATTAGTGATCATGTAATGTCACTAATGAATTAGTACATGATTAGTTGGTTAGTGACAGTACTAATCAATTGACAATTATTAATTATTGACAGTACTAATTGATTAGCGATCATGTAACATCACTAATGAATTAGTAAACTGTATTCACTAAATAATAGTCAATTGTATTACTAATTTACTTTAGTAAACCTAATTTACTATTTATTTTACTATTCTATCAGTGAAACGGTGCGTTTATCACTATTTCACCAGTAGAACATGCACTTACTAATTGAATTAGTCAAATTTTCACTAATTTAGATTTAGAGAGTGAAAAACGTTATTCATCGTTCGTAACATTTTCATTTTAAACGTGGCTTTTAGCTTTTCTTGGAATTCTAATTTTGACGCATTGCAGTAGACTTGTGAAGACTATCGGTATATCGATCGTCGCATCGAACACGAGCATCCTAAAAATATATGCAGTAGCTAAATTCTGACAGTTTCGTCTCGATACCAACGATTTTTATTCCATCTCAATTTTATTTTATCTTAAATCGTATAGGAAAGCGTCGTGCTCGTCGCGACTGAAAGCACTGTTGCGTTTGGATCAGGGAGGTGCCAGTGAACCTTTGGAGAACGAAGCTCTCTCGAGAAGCATCCTTTTTTCTCGGGAAAGCTCAGTGTCGAAGCTCGCGTCAAACGTCACAGAGAAGCCTGTCGCACGTCATTTTCTCGCTGTACCTACCGTGTATTTTCCAGCATCGGATTCGTTCCAGTCAAAGGAAGTTCCTTTGTCAAACGGAAAAAGAACAAGAAACGTTTTGAAAGCATACTCGCGGTAAATTCTCGTCACAAGAAGGAGAGATCGAAGTATTTTCATCGAGACATTGAAGATTAGGCTGATAAATATTCGATATTACAAATCAAAATGTCAGAAATTTGATTCTGATCATAATTCCGTCCTACCGGAAGTAAACCGGTCCTGCGTTCCCAGTAATATTGATTCGAGGTACAAAAATTTATTTCCAATTTTCATCGTCGAAGATTCGATCCTGCACTCACTTTGACGAAGCGTCTATAGAAGTTCTTGGATGAAGGCGACGGATATCTCACCACTCCTGTGGAGGTCAAAGGGCTTTGTGGCTCGGTTACGTATCCCTGGAATTTTGGGTAATTGAGCAGCTCTAATAGGTAGCCTAAAGTGGCGTGGCTTATTGCCGTGATCACGTTGATCTCTCTACGATCCAGTCGTGGACATCGTTCATCCAACGACCGCGCGATACGCGAAGATGTGTCTGTGTGCGTGTGTGCCCGCGCGCGGGCACGTTCGAGATGAGTTTTTCGATCTACGAGCGTGTCGAACGGGCATCGCGAGCCGTTACGAAAGGAAGGAATTTCTCAATTGCGTCGTCTTTCATCTTTCTGTACGTAGAAGAAGAAGATGAAATAATTTTATCATCTGTACAGTAAATAAAGTATATGATTTTTGTATTTATTGGTTGTATTTGCTAATGTAATTTAATTTATTTATCGATAGATTTACGTTTTAATGTAACGCGATTTTTTCAAACTTTTTTTTTTTTATTATGTGAATTTCTTCGTAACGCACGATTTACGATTCTCTCGTGGCTGATATGTTCGAGAGTGGAGAGGAAAAAAAAGAAAGACTCGAGAGGAACAAGAGTAAAAGAGGTGCGCGAGCTAATGCTTCTTGGCGAGGGACAAAGTCTCGACACCCCTTCCTTTAGAGCGTGCGAGGAGTGGCGAGGAGGAGGAAGAGGAGGAGGAGAAGGAGTGCTCTTTCACCGACGTTGAGATATTTGCGAGGTTCTGCCGAAGACGCTAATGTGCAAAAAGGTCGAGGGAATACGCCCGTTCGCCGCAGTGGAAGAAGCGAAAGTCTGAGGGAGGGAGAGGGAGAGAGGAGGACATACGTCGCGACTCACCTCGTAATTTTCCTGAGGGGACTTTGCGAACGTTGCAACGACGTACTACTACCAATACCCGATCATACGTGTGACTCGTGTCACCAGCTAAAAGGACTCCACGATTTTGGCTCTCGATATTCACGGCACTTACGCGAAATTCCAGTCGCGCTACGTACCAAGATTATGGCAATTTGATAGAAAAATTGTTATTTTTATCAACAATTAATATTTTTACGATATAATAATAATATTTCCATATAATGACGATATAATTATTCTTATGAGAACGATTAATATCGCATAAAAATTAAAAGAGTGGCGAACTTTTTCACGAAATTATTCCTAATCGTCGAATATGTCGATCTATCATATCATAGTTATAATTTTCTCGTAAGAAAACGTCCCAAAATTATGGCAATTTGATAGAAAAATTGTCATTTTTATCAACAATTAATATTTTAACGATATAATAATAATATTTCCATATAATGACGATATAATTATTCTTATGAGAACGATTAATATCGCATTAAAATTAAAAGAGTGGCGAACTTTCTCACAAAATTATTCCTAATCGTCGAATATGTCGATCTATCATATCATAGTTATAACTTTGTCGTAAGGGAACGTACCAAAATTATGGCAATTCGATAGAAAAGTTGTTATCTTTATCAATAATTAATATTATTACGATATAATAAAAATATTTCCATATTATGACGATATAATTATTCTTATTATAATACAATAATGAATATCGCATTAAAATTAAAATAGTGGCGAAGTTTTTCACGAAATTATTCCTAATCGTCGAATATGTCGATCTATCGTACCATAGCCATAATTTTGTCGTAAGAGAAGTGCTAGAGCAGGACGTACTTGATATATAACCTAGACGTGTCGCAAGGGATTGCAATTGAGTGGCCGTTGAACGTGGGGCGGGTGCTATGGTCGGTCTTTCGGTCAACTAATACTATCGTACCTGCGTCGTGCTTTCCCATACATACACACATACACATATGTATATACGACCTGTAAGGTATACTATACAATAGTATGTGAGTGGAGGCTCTCGCCACGCACGCCTTGCTGCGACTGGCATGAAACATTTCGGGGGTGCATTACCGACGATCCGGAAAATACGGCCGAGCTGTCGTCCATTGAGTTCGCAACGCGCCGCGAGAGGGAGAGATCGGGCCTCCCGTGTATCAATTATTCGGGCAAGCGTGCCTCTGAATTATTCATTCGCTGGGAGGGCGAAGGAGGGAGATCTGGAAACGGACCGCACTCGAGATGGGCGCGAATAGCAAGTCTTACGAGTATTCCTCTATACCTCCAATTTTATATATACATATCATTTCGTGAATTGCAAGTGACGTTAATCCTTCTCTCAGTTTATCTCGGACCTCTGTCCGAGTTGAAGGTATACTTACTTTTTGCATCCTTTTGCAACATCCGGGGGAGAAATTTAATTGATTTATCTTACTATCTACGAGAATTGAAACTAATTACATTTTTTCCATTTACTTATTGCCATGTGTCAAAATTAATTGATTTAATACTATTTTATTATGAATGTTATTTTATTGATATTAATACTATTGCTGCTATGAGGTACTACTATTATTATATTATACTATTATTTTTTATTATTAATACTATTTTATATTAATACTGTTACTAATATTACTTCCACTATGTTATTATATTATTATATTTTATTATTAATACTATTTTATATTAATACTGTTACTACTATTACTTCTACTATTTCATTATACTATGTATGTATGTATGTATAATGATTTATTGATTCCCCTTAGGGTTACAGTGACTTTCGTTTCTTTCTCGTTTTTACATTTTCTTACAGTCTTTGTTTCGTATTTACAGGTTTACCTTATTCTACTTTTACATTGTCCTTATTCTATCTTATTTTATCTAATTCTACCTTATTTTCTAGTTTCTCCTGCTCCTGCTCTTACTCTCATCTTTATTTGTTTATCTCTTTGCCGCTTTCTTGTTTCTTTGTTCTTTCTGTGTGCCTTCTTATCCTCCTTTTCTCTCTCTTCCCTCTCTCTCTCTCATTATTCTATCGCTCTTACATTGCCTTACATTTATCGCTCGCCTCTTAACAGTTTTTTTTTTTTTTTTTTTTTTTTTTTTTTTTTTTTTTTTTTTTTTTTTTTTCCTTTTCCCTACTTCTTTCTCCCGCTTTCGTCGACTTCCGTTTCCGCTTCATTCATTCCAATCCTTCTTTCATTCCTTCATACTCCTCTCTCGCTTCTTTCTACCTCTCTTTTTTCCTCTTCTCCTCCACTTCCTTCATCCACCCTTCCCCTCCTCCTTTCTCGTCTAGAATTTCCCTTATTCTTTCTCCTATTCCTCTCTCCTCCTCCCCTTCTCTTCCACATCTGTCTAGCATGTGCTCCCACGTTTCCTCCTCTTCCCCGCATATCCTGCACGTTTTCTCTTCTTCTGCTCCCCAATAATGTCCTGCTCTCATTTCATTCCCTAGTCTAAACCTCGCTATCCTCTTGTATCTTTCCTCCTGCCATCCTGCTACTAAGTATTTTGGTACCTCCTCGGTTACTACTTCTCTGTACCATCTGTTGTATCTTGAATTTGTTATTCTTTCTCGTCGCTCCTGCGCTTGTTTTTCTTTGTCTCTCTTTTCTATTTCCTCGTATGCCCCTTTGCTTTCTTCTCCTCCGTTTCTACTCTGCTTTTTTACCCTCTTCCTCTCCTTCTCCCATTCCGATACCTCTTCGTCTTTTACTTCTCTCTTTTTGGTCTCCTCCAGGCATAGTCTTGCCAACTCGCTTCCTTTTCCTTCTTCTAATTTCTCTTCAAACTTCCACGCTCGTCTTCCTGCCCTTATTCTTATTTTTTCCCTTTTCGATTCTTCTCTTACCATGTACCCTGGTGTTCTCCAATCTACTCCCATCGTCCATCTTATGTACCTTTCCTGTATTTTCTCCATCTCTTTTCTCTCCTTCCACCCCCATATTTCGGCTCCGTACCCCATCACCGTCCAAACCAGCGTGTCGAACAGCCACATTCTCCTTCCCCAGTTCCTTTCAAATTTCCTTTTCCCTATTCCCCATACCTGCCTCATTGCCGTTCCTGCCTTTTTTACTCTATCCCTTATCTGTGCTTCGTGCCCTCCATTTCTTTTGAATATATATCCTAAGTATTTAAACTCTTTTACTTCCTCCAGCCTTTCTCCTCTCCATGTCCATTCTATTTTCTTCTTTCTCCCACCTCCTTTCCTAAATCTCATCACTTTCGTCTTTCCCACGTTTACTTCTAGCTTCTTTTCTTCCATGTATCTCTCCATCCTCCGTATCATGCCTTGCATCCTCTCCTCATCCTCTGCCAGCATGACTACGTCGTCCGCGTAAGCCAGCGTGCATATTCTTTTCCCTGCCACCTTTATTCCCCCTCGCCACCCTTGCTGCATGTTTTCCTCCATATCCGCGATTAGCAAATTGAATAAGGCTGGGCTCAATGGACACCCCTGCCTTACCCCTTTTTCTATCCAGAATTTCTCTCCTGTTTCTTCTCCTACCTTTACCCTGCTCGTCGTCTCCCTGTACACCTCTTCTATCCTTCTCCTTAGTCCTCCTCTCACCCCTCTCTCCTGCAGTGCTTTCCATAACGTCTTTCTATCTACTCTATCGAATGCCGCCTTTAGGTCGATGAATGTCGCAATCAGTTTCCCCTGTTTCCTGTTGATCTGCTTCCCTATTATATAGTTTAGTGTGTATATGTTGTCTATCGTCCCTACTCCCCTCCTGAATCCCGTTTGGTTCGGCGGTACCATCTGTTTCCTTTCCACCTCTTCCTCTAATCTCTTCCCTAGCATTGTTGTATAAATTTTGTACATTGATGGCATTAGTGTTACTCCCCTGTAATCTTCTGCCTTTTTTCCTTCTCCTTTCTTTACTATTGGCACTATTATCCCCTCCTTCCATCCCTCTGGCCATCCTTCTCCTCTCCACACTCTCTTGCAGACTTCCCACACCATTTCTACTGCCATCTCTCCTCCGTACTTCCATGCCTCGTTCGGTATTTCGTCGTTTCCCGTCGCTTTTCCTTCTCTTATCTTCTTAATCGTCTCCCTTACTTCCTCTTTACTCAATTCTTCTTCGCTGTCTTCCTTTCTTTCTATCTCTTCCCCCTTGTTCCCTCCGACTTCTGTTCCTCCCAGTAGTCTCATGAAGTGTTCCTTCCACTCCTCCTTTCCTATACTGTCGTTTACTCTTTTCCTGATTTTCCTACCCCTGTTCACTATTTCCCATACCTTGTTTTCTGTCCTTGCCTCCGCTATCTCTCTTATTATCCTCTCTCTTTCTTCCTCTTTCTTCTTTTCACACCATTCCTTATATCGTCTCTTTTTCTCCCTGTACATCTCTCTTGTTCCCTTTTCTTTCCTCCACTTTCTTAGTTCCTTTCTTACCTCTTCTTTTTTCTGTTTCCCTTCCTCGTCTTCCCACCACCCACTCCTTTTCCTTGTTTTTTCCATTCCTCCGTTTTCTTCTCCTCTCTTCATGGCCCTTTTTATCCTTTCTTCTATTGCTCGAATTGTCTGTTCCTCCCCTTCCGTCGTCTCTTTCTCTAGTCCTGTCTTATATTCCTCCTTCATCCTGCCCGTCCATTGTCCGCTTCCCACCTTTCTTTCTCTTCTTTTCTCCATTTCTTTCTTTACCTTTCCTTTCCTCATCGTTACTATTAGCGGGTGGTGGTCTGATTCTATTCTATCTCCTACTACTATGTTTTTCACTCCCTCCCTTGTTCTTTCATCCCCCAACACATAGTCTATTACTGTTTCCCCTACCCCCCCAGTGAATGTAAACTCTCCTTGTCTGTCTCCTTCTATATTTCCATTCAATATTTCCCATCCAACTTCTTCTAACATCCTTATCAATTTGTTCCCCTCTGCATTTGCCTTCCTATCCTTTGAGTTCCTTTCCTCTTCCTCCTCTTCCTCCACTCCCTTTACTCTCCCTCCTTTCCTACCCGTCCTCGCATTGAAATCCCCCCCTATTATCACTCTTTCCTCTTTCCCTTGTTTCTCCATCCTTCCTCTGACTTTCTCTAGCTTGTTGTCTATGTCTCCGTTTATATATAATCCTACTACTTCCCACACTTCTCTCTCTACTTCTATTCGTTTCGTTATCATCCCTTCAGTCTCCTTTTCTTTCTCCCTTTCTTCTACTTTTATCCCTTCTCTTATTCCCATTATCATACCTCCCATGGCTCTCCCTCTCTTGTTTTTCTTTTTCGCCCATTGTTTTTCCCACGTGTATCCTTTCGGTAGTCTTTCTCTTATCCTTTCCCATCCTTTTTCCTCTACCCACGTCTCTGTTAGTGTTACCACATCCCATTCTCCTATCGTTTCCCAAAATTCTTTGTCTTTATTTGTTAATCCTGCCACATTCCAGAATACTATCTTCAATTCCCTTTCCTCGTTCTTTTCGTCCTTTTTCGCTTTTCCCTTTCCTTGTTCTTCCTTCTCTCCTGTCTCTCTCCCCTTGCCTTTTTTTGTAGCTTTCTTCTTCTTTCCTCCTTTCTCTGACCTTATCCTTTCTTCCTCCCTCCTTCCCCCTTCTCCTCGTTTTTTTGTCCTCTCCTCTCCTCCTCCTGCCTTCCTTCTCCTCCCTCCCTTTCTCTTATCTCTCTTCTTGTATCCTTTGGTCTCCACCTTGCCCTTCCTCTTTCATCTCTCAGGTCCTTGCTTTCCTCGTCCCACTTCCACCATATCCCCTGCAACATAATCCGTCCTTGTTCTACCCTGACTCTTTCTCCTTTCCGCAGTTCCTCTGCCCCTATTTCTCTTAGTTTCCATTGCCTTTTTAATTCCTCCCTTGTCATTTCGCTTTCTATCCTTTCCTTTCGTCCTCTTAGTCTCTTCTTTTTTTCCATTACTTCTCTCTTCCCTTCCATGTCCTTCATTTCTACCTTTATCATCCCCTCCCTTCCTTGTTCCCATTTCCCTATTGCTGTTGCCTTTTCTATTCTTGCTTTTATCCCCAACTCTCCTATCAGCTTCCTTGCTGTTTCTTCTGGTTCCTCTCTCTCCACCTTGATTCTTTTCATTACTATGTTCTTCTTTATCGCTTCTTTTTCTTTTGCTTCTATTTTTCTTTCCATCTCCTTCATCCTCTCTTCCATCCCGTTTGTCTTCTCTTCTCCTCTCTGCTCCCCCTGCTCTCCTTTCCCTCCTCTTGCTTCTATTTTCTCTATCTTCTTTTTTAATTCCTCTTTCTCCCTCTCATTTTCTTTCATTCCTTCTTTCATTTTCATTATTTCCTCCCAGATCTCTGCTTTTTCTATCCTCCATCTCTCTTCTCCTTTCTCTAGTTGAGTCCTTATTTGTTCGTTTGTTGCGTTTATTCTTCTTATTTCTTCCTCTACTCTGTCTCCTTGTCTCTTCGCTTCTTCTCTCCCTTTCCTCAACTCCTCTCTCATCCCCTTTATCATTTCTTGCAGCGTTCCTTCTTCCTGTTCCTCCTCTCCTCTCGCTTTCTCTGTTCTTCTATTCTTATTTCCTGCCTCTCTTGCCCTTTCCTCTTTGTCCCTTTCCTCCCCTTCCTCTCTTTTCCTTTTCCATAATTCTGCTAAATCTCCTATGCTGCCTGTGCTGCTCGTACTGTCCCTTCTCTCTCTTCCTAGCCGTTCCGCGTTTGTTTTCCTTCCTCTCTTCGCTCCGTCCTCCCCGCTTTCCATCACTGCCACGCTCTTCTTCGTCTTTCTCCCTCCTACTGCCCCGGTGTCTTCTTCTCTTTCTCTCTACGCTCACTGTCTCGGTTCCCCTACTTCTCCTTCCTTCTCTTTCTCCCCTACCTGCCTTATCACTTGTCACTTTCTTTTTCTAATTCCTGCGCTCTGCCGTTTACCTCTCTACTCGTCCGATGGCAGCACCTTTCTTGCCGTCGTTCCGCGATCTTCTCTCTCCCACCTGTCGCGACGTCTTTTCCCTCTCTCTCTCTAACGCCTTTCTCTATCTCGCGTAATTTCCTAACCTCTTCCTCCTGTCTTTCCTTTCCTTCTTAATCCTCACCTTTATCCCTTCTTTTCCTTTCCTCCCTACTTTTCCCTTGGTTCCTGTCGCTCTACCCTGCAGCCCGACCACCTTCTTTCCCTCCTCTCCTGCTTTTTTTCGTCAGTTTTATTCACTTTCCCGCACGCACACTTCTCACACGTCCACTCTCTACCACGCCGGAAACGAAAGTCCTATTTCATTATACTATTATATTTTATTATTACTACTATTTTATATTAATACTGTTATTGATATTAGTTCTACTATTTTATTATTCTATTATTTTTTATTATTAATACTATTTTATATTAATATTATTACTACTATTACCATTACTATTTTATTATACTATTATTTTTTATTATCAATACTATTTCTACTATTACTTCTACTATTTTATTATACTATTATATTTTATTATTAATACTATTTTATATTAATATTGTTACTACTATTACTATTACTATTTTATTATACTATTACTTTTTATTATTAATACTGTTACTACTATTTTATATTGAACTTGTATAAAACCTATAATTCACTTTCACAATATTGAAAAGCTATGTCTGAATAGACTTGCAGGGCTGTGAATTTAATTCATCTCACCTCGTGAGCCTTGTATACGCCAATCGAGATTATCAGTCTCAGAACAGACTTCAATAGCCACGAAAAGAGGTAAAAAGCGAGCAAGAAGGAAGAAAAGAAGCGAGAGTTGATTTTTTTTTAAAGGCTTTCCTGTATCTTCGCAATATATCGAACATAAGAGGACTGACGTAAGAGTGGATCCCGAGGGTTTACGATCTCGTGACGTATAAATGTATATACGTTCATGTACAAGACGACGAAAGAGAGTACTAAATTTTGATCGCGCTCGCGACGAAAAGAGCGTAACGTCTGCTTTTCCTGGTTATGGCCGGCGTTTCGCCTCCAACATTGCTATTTGGAGTTATCGACATAGAAATAATCCAACCACACGAAGCTTGGCCATAAAGAACGAAAGATTTGATATTTTCCCAGGACACTTATAATTTTTTTTTCAAACCAATATAATTTAATAAAAACTTGGTAAGTTGCAAAATTTTTCAAGCTCGATAAGTAAAAAAAACAATAATATTTGTCAAAATTGTCCTGTCAATATTTATTTAAGGAATTTCGAGTATCACTATAGCGATTTAATCTCCAGCATTATTTTTTTTATACGTGCCCTTCTATGTTACAAATATAGAAAGGGGAATGAAACAAAAAAGGTTTTTCCCCTTAACCTTTTATCTTCTCGATAGTTTTACGATACATGTCCCAGAACCTGAAAGCCTCTTCCTGTTGTCTCGTGGAAGGTCCGTTCGTTGAATTCTATACATATATATATGTCGAGGGAGGCTTGTATCGAGTGCGATTCTGAGAATCGCGAGAGGAGGCGAACTGCGAAAAGGAGCCGCGAGGCTTGGAAAGAAACGAAAGAAAATCAAAGTCGTGCAACGACAATGATGGAGAAGGAGGCAGGAAGAGAGAGAGAGTGAGAGAGAAAGAGAGAAAAGGGGAGAGGGAGAAGGAAAAATCCCCGCGGCACAACGTCTTCCCGAAAGAAGAAGTAGACTTTGCACTTGGAACTTTACGCCCTCGCGAGTTCTCGATCCCCTGCAGTTTTTTTTCTTTTCCTTTTATTTTTTTATATCCTCGCTCTCATACCTTTTGCTCGTCGCTGTGCGCACGTTTAGTCAATCCTAATGGCACTTTTGCAGATTGAACTTTGAACACTTTTTGGCGCGAGCGAATCGACTCGCCTCGATCTTCTTTCTCGTCTGCTTACTGCGTTATACGAACAAAAGGGAAGAAAAAAATTGAGGGAAAACTTTAGGTGTCTCTCTTTCTCTTGGGTATTGGGTAGAGTTGCTTCGCCCTCGACACTCTTGGCACTTTTTTTTTTCACGAACGATTAAACGCCCGTCACCCTAATAAGATTCTCGATCATTATCCCCTTCTGCGAGCTCCAACGATCGCGAGACGGCCCATTGAGAAAGAGCAAATACTTATATAGATGAATCGAGGAACGTAAAATTAAATAAAAACGATAACGAAATTTACAGTTGATTGCGAAGAAATTCATTCAGCACAATCGAATGCTCTTTATTGAGCGGGATAATATCTACCCTTTTTCACCCTTTTGGATAAGTTTCCAACATTATCTCGCCTGCAAAAAAGAATTCGATGGGACGAGTGATACAAAAAGGAAGTAAATACGATACGGAAATGAGAAAAATAATCGATTAGATTGAATTAATTGAATCGATACCAGAAAAATTCCCAAAACTTTGCACAACTCACTAAAGAATTTATAATATTATTCACATACAAAAAAATCTGTAATAAAATTAATTTTAGTTTGAATTTGATTGAAACGATATCAGAAAAATTCCCAAAACTTTGCACAATTCACTAAAGAAGAATTTATAATATTATTCACATACAAAAAAATCTATAATAAAATTAATTTTAGTTTGAATTTGATTGAAACGATATCAGAAAAATTCCCAAAACTTTGCACAACTCACTAAAGAAGAATTTATAACATTATTCACATACAAAAAAAATCTATAATAAAATTAATTTTAGTTCGATCGAATAAATCAATTTTTTTACAAATTAACATATAAATAAAAATAAACGATAATTTTATTAGTTCAGTAATAATCTTGTGTTTACAAAAAGCCTGTTTACATTTTGTTGACCAAGGAATTGTCTATTTGATTCGTTTTTTTTCGATACTAGAAGGTTGAAAACCGTGTAAAGAACGAGTTTGTGGAAACAAAGGGCCGATTTTGCAACCCAATGTACTTCAGATCTTCTCACAGAGAAAAGATCTTCTGAGAAAGACAAGGTACTAACATATATATGTTTTATTCTGCCCCCTCCCCCTCGCCCTTTCCCTGTCTCTTTCCCTTTCTATCAGTTTGTCTCTCGTTCTCTCTCAGAACGAACGGAAATGAAAGTCTGTACTCTTCTATGTACCGAAGGAATCCAAGGTATTTTCGCTTCGATCGTCGCCACTGTCACGGAGTTTGAACCATTAAGCCTTTTATTTACTCGCGAACGAGAGAATGCCCTCTCGGAAAAAGAAACTAGAGGGAATGTTGGCTGGACCATTGGCAAAGATTAAAATGCCATTGACCAGAAACACGAAGAAGTAACATTAATAAACGTTATACTATCGATAAAATTATTATTTATTCGTATCAGTTAATATTTAAGACTCCAAAATAAAATTGATGAAAAATAAGTTACAATTTATAAAATTTGGGTCGAATGCAATTAATTTGCAATACGAGCTTTTCGACAAAGTCTCAGGAAATGATTCTACTAAAAGCAATCTGGAAAATTCTGGGAGGTTTTAAAAATTTATCTTAAGACAGTGAGAAAAATAGGAAAAAGCGAAAGCGTTCGTTTGTCGGGAACGTGCGAGAGAACTGTACCCGGACATTTGGTCACCAGATGACTCGTTCTAAGCTCGGACCTCATCACCGACAGACGGATCTAGTTACAACCGTGTTCGCGTTAACCATGGACAAGTGAACTATCGTTACGGTTGTTAACGTCGAATTGAACTTCCTCTTCACGGAGGTATTTTTGTTTTACATACGCTTTACAAGCTCCAAATCCTCAGAAAAATATAATTAAACTTGAAAATTAATTATTTAAATAATCTTATTTATCGAATCGAAATTATTCCTAGACAAGGAAATTAATAATTCCCTAGTTTGAATACAACAATTTAATTAATTATCGTACGATTTGCTGATTAATCATCGTGTGTGTGTAATGAAAATCTTCGATCGAGCATAAATAAATTTTCCCCCATCGCAAAATACAACAAATTTTCCCTCATCGCAAAATTCAACAAATTTTCCCACATCGCAAAATTTAACAAATTTTCCCCCATCACAAAATTCAACTTCCGAAAGAGGACTTTCTCGGAAACGTTAAATTGAACTTCCTCTTTACGGAGGTATTTTTGTTTGACATACGCCTTGCAAACTCCAAATCCTCCAAAAAATATAATTAAACTTAAAAACTGATTATTCAAATAATTCTATTTATCGAATCGAGATTACTCCTAGACAAGAAAATAAATAATTACCCAGTTTGAATACAAAAATGTAATCAATCATCGTACGATTTGCTGATTAATGATCATGTGTGCGTAATGAAAATCTTCGATCGAGCATAAACAAATTTTTCCCCATCGCAAAATTCAACAAATTTTCTCCCACAGCAAAATTCAAAAAAATTTCCCCCATCGCAAAATTCGACCTCCGAAAGAGGACGTTCCATTAACGGAAACGTCGAATTCAACTTCCTCTTCACAGAGGTATTGTTGATTGACATACGCCTTGCAAACTCCAAATCCTCCAAAAAATATAATTAAACTTAAAAACTAATTATTTAAATAATTCTATTTATCGAATCGAAATTATTCCTAGACAAGAAAATAAACAATTCCACAGTTTGAATACAAAAATGTAATCAATCATCGTACGATTTGCTGATTAATGATCGTGTGTGCATAATGAAAATGTTCGATCGAGCATAAACAAATTTTCCCCCATCGCAAAATTGAACCTCCGAAAGAGAACTTTTCCGTTAACGCTTGTCCCTCGTGAGCGTTCTCTCGCATCACGTCGTTTGTAAAAACCGCGAGCAGTCTCGAAAAATGATGTCGTGTGCCGATATGCAATGGAGCGTATGGCGTGGGTGTGGACAAAGATAAAAGGAAGGGAGGAGGGAAGAGGTAAAGACTGAGAAAAGGAAGACGAAGGATAGTCGGAGGACAAAATAGGAAAAGCCACGAGGCGTGTAGGCAATGTAGTCAGGTGGTTAGATATCCGACGCGCAAAGCGCCACTCTCATCCGTTAGAATCGTGGCATTAACATTCTACAGGAGCGGCAAACCGTAACCGGGCACTTCCATCTCTCTCTCTCTTCCTCTCGTTGCTCGTATCTTTCCCGCCCAACCTACCCTCGTCACCCCGAGCCTCTTTCTCGATCGCTCTTTCCACTCGACTCTCATCCCTCTCTATCTACACTCTCTTCCGCCTCGATCCCACACGATTCCACAAGAGAGACAGAGAAGGAGAGAGAGATACGTTGTTGCCTATCGTCGCACGTGCGTGTGTACACAGACACTACGTTGTTGCAAATTTACCTTTAACCGCCTCAACGATCCGGGATCCTGGGGGAACGAGGCTCGGTTAGATAGATCTGTACATATATCTATAACCAATCTAGACACTTATCAATCTATGTATAGAAAAGGGAGAAAATGCCTCGAAGAAAAAAAAAGTTTTCTAAAAAAATATTTGCAACAAGCTTGAGTCGATCGATTCGAATTTGTCAGGGTAGCTTCGCCATTGTCACAAAATCACTCGATATTCAGACAAAACGTATATATATATATATAACCAATCTAGACACCTATCAATCTATGTATAAAAAAGGGAGAAAATGACTGGAAGAAAAGAAGTTTCCAAAAAAAAATTTACAACAAGCTTGAGTCGATCGATTCGAATTTATCAGGGTAACTTCGCCATTGTCACAAAATCACTCGATATCCGGACAATACTTATATCTATAATCAATCTAGACACTTATCACTCTATGTATAGAAAAGGGAGAAAATGCCTGGAAGAAAAGAAAAGTTTCCAAAAAAAATATTTGCAACAATCTTGATTCCATCGATTCGAATTTGTCAGGGTAGCTTCGCCATTGTCACAAAATCACTCGATACCCAGACAATACGTATATATATAATCAATCTAGACACTTATCAATCTATCTATAGAAAAGGGAGAAAATGACTTGAAAAAAAGAAGTTTCCAAAAAAAAATATTTGCAACAACCTTGATTCCATCGATTCGAACTTGTCAGGGTATATCTATAATCAATCTAGACACGTATCAATCTATGTATAAAAAAGGGAGAAAATGACTGGAAGGAAAAAAAAGTTTCCAAACAAAATAATCGCAACAAGCTTGATTCCATCGATTAGAATTTGTCAGTATAACTTCGCCATTATCA
Source organism: Netelia fuscicornis (assembly GCA_946811545.1). Lineage (NCBI taxonomy): Eukaryota > Metazoa > Arthropoda > Insecta > Hymenoptera > Ichneumonidae > Netelia > Netelia fuscicornis. Next base: position 46,316,515 of record OX328013.1, read on the forward strand.
CAAAATCACTCAATCTCCGGACAATACGTCGGACAGGCACGAGTTGGAGTTTATATTATCGTAATCGATACGACGAGCCAAACCATGTTTCTTGCAAAACGACCCTTCTACTCGTAATCCGGGTCACGATCAACGAGCATCGAGCTGTTTATCAAGAGGACGATATAGCGAACGAGCATCAAACGAATTATTACCAACTGGTTCGAGCACAATTAATCCTCGGCTCTTTACCCCTCGAGGAGCAATTTCGGTTGCTACGTATGTATACATAAAGTAAGAAGAGTAGGTATAAGGAGGGATGGGATTCGCATAGTGTAGGAAATAGGCATTATACACGGTTGGGAAAGCACAAATTGCAAATAATGGATCTGAAAAAAGCATCGGCCGGAGCATCTCTCTCTCTCGATACACCGTGGAAAACCTCCGAGTGTTATTTCATCATTTTTCCACGTAATAAAAACGGCGCGAATGGCCAAGCCCCTAATCATCGAGCCATTTTACTACGACGAGGCTAAAGGAGCGTTTAGTAACGTTGAAATAGAGCCAACGGGCGTTTGCATAAAAAGAAAGGTATCGACGTCGACGCACACGACTCGTCGAGCTCCTCGATTCCTTCCAGGGATAAATCTAGGCTGAGGATAAATATCGATGTCTTGAGAACGGAAAAGGATCGGTCCTGATAGCTATAATTACGTGCTTTATCTTCGAACATGAAGAAATCGTAAGTACTTTTCATTTATTCGACACCTTACTCATTCGACTTCATTTCTTTTCTGTATATTTTTATTGATAATAAAAGTTCACATTGCGACCGAAATTTCAACAATTTTCTGCAAAAGATTAAAAAAAAAATTTTTTCATGTAAATTCGAGATTAATCCCGATCGATCGTTATGCAAAATCTGGGAAAGTTCGATAAATTCGCGAAACATTCCATTACTCGATTACATATTTGACTCGATTTTTTTCCACATATTGTTATCAATAATAAAAGTTCACATTACGAATAAAATTACAACAATCTTACAGGACAAATTTTTCAAATCATTGTCTCGAGCAAATTCAAAAAATTGTTATTTCGAGCAAATCCGAGATTATTCCCAGTCGGTCGTTATGCAAAATCCAGGAAACTTCGGTAGATTCGCGATACATTCCGTTAGTCGGTTGCGCGAGCGTGGCGTCGATAAAGCTCCTTCCTCTCGGTGCGCATCCCGCGAGGCCAGGATAATTGCGACATAACGTTCGGACCGGATCGAGAGACGGTGGCACCCCCTCGCCACGGGTCCTCCGTCCTTCCTGTCTACCCCTCGCGCCACCAACCGATCCGCATCGCACTTCGCATTACGCGGGGACCTGCAATCGCGGCAAATTCACCGGCTGTACAAGAGCGAGCTCGGTGGCGCGTCGTTCGCGAGCCATTGGCTCGCCGAACGAGCGTTCATCCCGCGCTGCGAACGTTGCGAACGCCGCGTTCCACGGGAATGCGCGTATATGCCCTGACTATGAACGCAACTTGCAAGAGGCAGGGGGGAGGGGGGGTCTCTCTCCAGGAGTCTTTGGAATGAGGCTGACCTTGGAATTCTCGTATATAGATAATAGCGAGTTCGCCACGAAGACCGGAGCGGATTGCGTTCGAGGCTTTTGCTCCATCCGTATCGGTTCCCCGTTGAGAACTCGATCGTTCGCTTCTCTTGACCGATGTCATATCCGTGTTTCGGACGATTTGTAGAAACTTTACAGGATGATTGTGTGAAATAAGAAATTTCTCCGTAAAATGCGAATCTAGCGGTCATGGCAATGATTTTTCGAATTAAACGGTCGAAAGATGGAACATTGCCAGCTTGATTATATTTTCATGGAAAGATTACTGGGACAACTCAAAACGAATTTGCGTTATACCGGAAATTTCGATAGAAATAGGTATAAAGTCATTATTTATATAAAAAAAAAGTTGCAATTCGAGAATGACGAAAGATGGTTGGAGAGAATAGTGGGCGAGGGAGTTCAAGCAATACGCGAACGATTACGAAACGGGGTGGATGAGAAAAAATAGCAGCAGAAGTTTGCCAGTGCGAAACTGACCGAGAGAGAGAGGAAAAGAGAAAGAGAGACAGACAGCCATACAGACAGACAGACAGACAGACAGAGACAGACAGAGAGAGGGGCAGAGAAAGAGAGGGGGAGAGAGATAAACAGACAGACAGACAGACAGAGACAGAGATACCGGGGGGGGGGGGGTAAGGGTGAAGGAGTGAGGGGGAGAGAGAGAGAGAGATAAAGGCGCGTGTGCGGATGAGAGTCGCGTGGAGGCGTGCGCTACTATGTTAGGTATGCAGCCTCGGGCTTTTTTTGTAACCTTATATTAGTCGCTTCGGCCCTTTGCCTCTCTTCGTCCTTCCTTCCTTCCTTCCTTCCTTTCACTCGTCCCTCGCGAGATCGTACCTACTCGAGTCAAAAATGAATACTCGACAAAAAAACCATTCCTTACAAATATTTTTCTTTTCTATGGTTTATAATTCAATCGATCGGTTTCTCTATCTCTACGAGGAAGAATCGACGATGAAAAGAAAACATCCACCTACGCGTTACACGCCTAGACTAATTGAAATAGCGAAACGTATGGTTTATATTTTTTCAACTCTCCCACACGAGCCAAGAGCGAGAAACGAGCTTTCTCGTTAAGTCTCGAACTGTAATTGCTCGCGTGTCTCGTCTCTATCGCCGTACCGAAACTGTAAACGCCTCCGCGGTATTCCACGAGAGACGTTCTTTCATTATCGAAACCGGAAGAAAATTTACACTTCTAAGAGGACGCTACTAATATTTTCTAATCTTATTAAAAAATGACATTTCATTTGCATCAAATTAGTGATAATGAGAAAGCGATTATAAATATAATTAATAAAATTTGTCTTAGAGCTGTGAATCAAATACAAATCGGAAGAAGATTCTCGTGTCCAAGAGGACGTTACTAATATTTTTAGATCTCATTAAAAATCGACTTGATTCATTTGCATGAAATTAATGATAATGACAAAGCAATTATAAATATAATAAATAAAATTTGTCTTACAGCTGTGAATCAAATAAAAAATCGGAAGATTTTCGTGTCTACAAGAACGCTCCAAATATTGTTAAATCTTATTAAAAAATGACAATTGATTTGCATCCAATTAGTGATAATGAGAAAGCAATTATAAATATAACAATTAAAATTTGTCTTAAAGCTGTGAATCAAGTAAAAAATTGGAAGAAGATTTTCGTATCTAGGAGAACGCTACTAATATTTTTAAATATTATTAAAAAATGGCATTTAAATTGCATGAAATTAGTGATAATGAGAAAGCAATTATAAATATAATAAATAAAAATTGTCTTACAGCTGTGAATGAAATAAAAAATCGGAAGATTTTCGTGTCTACGAGAACGCTACAAATATTGTTCAATCTTATAAAAAAATTACAATTAATTTGCATCCAATTAGTGATAATGAGAAAGCAATTATAAATATAACAATTAAAATTTGTCTTAAAGCTGTGAATCAAGTAAAAAAATGAAAGAAGATGTTCATATCTAGGAGAACGCTACTAATATTTTTAAATCTTATTAATAAATGGAATTTAAATTGCATGAAATTAGTGATAATGAGAAAGTACGTATAAATAAAACAAATAAAATTTGTCATAGGACTGTGAATAAAACAAATTCAATTCTAAATATGTTTGCTCGTAGCGTGGAATTTCTGGTACTCGTCCCATTTTCGTTCTCGGTCTTTGCCTTTCCGTCCATCTCATTGAAATTTCAACATGCCAATCTGCATATCGGAGTACACACGGTATTATCTCTTAATCCCAAAGGCCAATGACAATTTAATTAAGGGACGTTTGTACGCATATATAAGATTAAGGTTGTCCGCAGTGGCGAAGGGCGAGAATGGCGGATAGGACATGGTGTTTGTTCTCATCTCTTGTCAAAGGATGCTTCGCTCCACGTCTTTCTATCTTCACCGACGAAGCTCGAGATGAACGAAGAAAATGGAGAACTGCGACAAGAGAGCACCGAGAAATTCAAGTACTCTCGTGATATAAAGCGATGCCGAGAGAGATGGCGAGATCCGTAAAGAACTCGCTTCGGTATTAAAGAGAAAATAGAAGCTCTTTCGCGTACTTTGAAGACGACGGCGACGACGCTCGGCCAGAACAATTAACTCGGCATTATTTACGAGCAGCCGCCATCAGTATCATCCCCAACAATTATATATAAATATACGGATACACGCGTATGTGTACCTATATATAAAAGCCTCTATATTTTTCCTCTCGACAACTCGGTCGCTTTACTACCCTCAGGAAAACTATATGCGTTAATTGAATTTCCTAGCGAGAGACCGCATCGTACGTTCCTCAAACGACGATTCACACTGGCCATCAACGACCTCATTCACACACACGTATACATATACAATCTTCCCTATTTCCATCATTTTCTCTATTTCCTCGTATGGGAATAACGACAATATTTTTCGATAAAAGCTAATTTGTCTCTTCTGTTTATTTAGCGCCAATAAATATCTGACGACGGAATTCAACGTTACGTATATTTTTGTAGAACGATAACGGAATGAATTTATTTAATTTTGTTAAAAGGGTCGTAATTATCGAAAATGGGAAAAATCATTTTTTCTCGAGAGAAAAAATTAGAGCGAAATTTTACCTCGCATATAACAAGAACGTAATATTTATTGTGGTTGATTATATGAGGAGTCGCTTTCAGCTTTTAATCATCAATTATTTTCATTTTCTGTAATTTTTCCCAGGATAACGACAATATTTTTCGATAAAAACTAATTTGTCCATTCTATTTATTTACCAGCAACAAATATCTAACAATAGAATTTAATGTTACGTATATTTTTGTAGAACTACAAAATAGTCAATTTATTTAATTTTGTTAAAAGTCTCATAATTATCAAAAATTAATTTTTTCTCAAGATAAAAAATCAGAATGAAATTTTATCTCGCATATAACAAGAGCATAATATTTACTGTGGTTAATTATATGATGATGAGTCGCTTTCAGCTTTCAATCATCAATTATTTCTTGACAACAAATACAAACGAATGCCCATCAGCCAGCTCGTTAACGTTGATCGATGAACGTAACCCTTTTTTTTATACTATGTTCCTTTTTCTCTACCTTTTCTTAGTATGCACTGTCACCTCGCGATTTAATTCTCACTTCTCAAAGCATCGGTCTTTCATGGCTCCTTATCTCCCTCTCTCTCTCTCTCTCTCTTTCTCTCATTCTCAAATAGGAAAGACCGTATTTATTCACGAAGGGATGAGCTCGCTGAAAACATGCGAGACTTTCAACAGCTCCGACTATGTATATTTATACACATCGAATACGTATGGTACACGTAACTGTTTAGCCATTCAAGAGCCAAGCTGGATGATTAAGAAATAGTCTCACGCCGCGAGAATGGTTTGCCCACACTCGCTTGCTTATATATACTCGAGTAAAAGAAAGAGAGGGAGAGAGGCGAACGACGATGAGGAGGATGGTTCGCAGCGAGGAACTGAATACACGTTTATGTCCCTCTGTGGCGAACGGTTTTATATAAGTACAAGAGAATACCAAGGAGAGAATCAACGAGACGCGTGGTCCGACCAATAATAATTTCTTTGGTCTTGGTCGATCGTCTTCGTCGTTGGTCAGAACGAAAGGGACAAAGACCTTGCCGAAAAGAGCCGAATGTTACATTCGTTTACGTCACTGCAAACGTACAGTCGGACGTCTCCTAACTCATCGACCGATCGATCGATCGAGCAATTTTTCAAAATATTATCGTCATAAATAAATTGTTCTAATTAGTTGGATATTCGAAGGAAATATAAAAATTAGTTAAAATTGAATATATATATTTTTTAATGTTAGATTCGTTCACGTCACTGCAAACGTACAGAATCGGATGTCTCCGAACTCATCGACCGATCGATCGATCGAGCAATTTTTCTAAATATTATCTTCATAAATAAATTGTTCTAATTAGTTAGATAATCGAAGGAAATATAAAAATTAGTTAAAATTGAATTTATATATTTTTTAATGTTAGTTTCGATTACGTAATTGAAAACGTACAGAATCGAACGTCTCCTAACTGATCGATCGATTGATCGATCGAGCAATTTTTCAAAATATTATCGTCATAAATAAATTGTTCTAATTAGTTGGATAATCGAAGGAAATATAAAAATTAGTTAAAATTGAATTTATATATTTTTTAATGTTAATTTCGATTACGTTATTGAAAATGTAGGTACAGAATCGGACCTCTCCTAACTCATCGATCGATTGATCGATCGAGCAATTTTTCAAAATATTATCGTCATAAATAAATTGTTCTAATTAATTGGATAATCGATGGAAATATAAAGATTAATTAAAATTAAATTTATATATATATTTTTCTATTATTCCCAAATATGTTCAGTTATTTGTTTCGTTTATTGAAACGTTTATCGAGTTCGTCGATTCGTTACGTCGATATAAAAATCGATGATTCTCGAGACGCCTCACGGTGAAGTGAATTTGCACACTAGGGGTTTTTTCTTTCGTTCTATCACGCGGTGTCTTCGAGTTATACCCGCAATATTTCCTCTTCTTTTTCGAATGAATCTTCAACATGACAGATGGTCCTCTCGTATGCGGGCGATTAATTCTCACTTTGCTGTCGATTAATTCAACCTCGCGTTTGGATAACTTATGCTGGGTCGAACGATCATTAGGCATCGCTGCGTGCGTTACGCTCATCGCGATCGCGATCGTGAATACAACATTAAAACACGCGTACGTATTTACATCCGATCGTAAAAATCGGTTGCTCGATCGACTCGATAAAATTTGTATCATTAATTACGCGGGCCAAAAACAAATCGGTTCTAAATTCGAGATATCGATCGTTGGAAAATATGGAGATCGGATCGATTCGAATCAGCTGCCTCTCTTCAATTATTATTATTATTATTTCTCATTTATGTGAGAACCCTTCTGGATATAAAAATGTATCCGGTTACACAACAGCTGATGGAAACTCTCGGCTGAATCGATCGCGATCGAGAAAACATATCGATCGCTCGAACGCCCGCGTTCAAGGGGAAACTTCTTCTTAATTCTTTGCGCGTGAGGCTACGTGGGATTCCTCAAGACGAGAACGATATAGAATTACCGAGAGACAAAAGCGCTTCTTCCGCGCTTACTGGCAGAGACGTGAAATAAACGAATAGTCGCATTAACGACCCGTACGTAATGGCACACATGGAACATAACGGTATGAAATAACAGACTTGTTACAAGGGCCGACAATGTACAATTTCGTAATTCCTCGAATTATTCGTCATTAGGTATAAACCAAAATTTATAATAATATCATTTTTTGTTTACTCATCGTCATTTGATCATAAAAAATTGTCGATCATTTTTATTGATTTACGCCGATCCCATTATCGCTATATACTTCTTAACATTCTTTCGTATAAAAAAAAGTCCGTTAAATTGAAAAAAGTTCTCGCATTTTCGCAATGAAAAGTTCGAATGGCTTTCGAAGACCTCGAAGTGTCAATCGACGATGCGATACGAGAAGGAGGAAGCGTAAAATGAACGAAAAGGGGTCAAAGAACGTACAAGCTCGCGAATCTGAGATCGGAGAAGAGTTTGTACAAGATCGTGGCATCGAGACGTAGCTCCTCACACCTACGTGCAAGAAATATATACCTATAATATTATTATTATTATATTATATTATTATATTGTAAGATTGTTATATTATTATATTATTATATTATTATATTATTATATTATTATATTATTATATTATTATATTATTATATTATTATATTATTATACCATTATATTACAACATAGTACAACAATAACAACATTATATTGATATATTAGTATATTAATATATCTATATAATATATAATATAATATGTAATAATATAACTAATTTGTTTATAATATATACTATATATTATAGATAGAACTATATATAAATATGTGTGTGTGTGTGTGTGTGCGTGTGGGTGTGTGTGTGTGCGATAGTGAGTGCACATGTGAACGATGAAGAACGTTGCTGCAGCAAGCGAGTGCAAGGCAGCGGCAGCAGCAGCAGCGGCAGCAGCAGATCTCTTGCGAGCGTTCGCTGCGATTGCCGAGCGTGGTATTCGCCAGCTGCCGTTGAACGTGTTCAATGCCCGCTCGTGAGCCGCAAGAAAGCGGCCAGCGAGAGACTAAAAGAGAGACAGAGAGAGCGTGTACCAAAGGAAAAGCATCGCGGGGAAGAGAAGCCAGCCGTCCGGGACTTTCTGGCCTACCTGGCAATACCAAAAGACCTATAGAACAACTATTACAGTTATTGGTCGGTTCTCAGTGATTGGCTTATTAAACCTCCTTCCATAAACGGTAAATTAAAATCGAATCGCATTTGTGGAAATTTACCGTTTCAAAGATTTGTTTTTTTTTTTTTGATAATTTTTTATCGTTTATAAATATTAAGTTTTTTTTTAAATTTATTTGTTTATAAACTTATACAATTTCAGGAAGTGTTGAAAATAATTGTTTTTTATACTATATTCGACTAAAAAAATCATTTATTCTTTCTAGTCTCTGAGAATCTTTCTAGTTTCTGAAAAAATCCCCAAGATTTGAACAAATTTACAAATATTTGTCAATTTTTAATTGTACAAAAATAAATAATAAAATTAATAATAAATTTTATGCGAACGAAGCGAGTGTCGTAAAACTTGACAAAGTTGTTTCGAATAACAGTTTAACCGGCCAATCGCTGTATCTTTGTTTATTTTTTTAATTGTTAAAAAAATTGTTTAAAAAACTTCTTTTTTATTTATTTTTTGATATTATATTTGACTCAAAAAAAAATTTAATTTTATCCCTCCAGTTTCTGAGAAAATCCCCAAGTTTTGAACAAATTTACAATTATTTGTCAATTTTTAATTGTACAAAAATAAATAACAAAATTAATAATAAATTTTATGCGAACGAAGCGAGTGTCATAAAATTTGACAAAGTTGTTTCGAATGACGGTGTAACTGGCCAATCGCTGTATCTTTTGACTGGTATATTCAAACTACTACTACCACTACTACGATACTTACTTATACGCAGGGAGGGGATGAAACCGTGTGGGCCGTTGGTCGTGTTGCACACAGAGAGCTCTCCAAGCTGCATGCGTTCACTCTTCAAGCTCTTTGCAACTTCAGTCGTTCACTAGTCTCTCGTCTCTCGCTACGTGTGACTAACGCCGCGTGGTCTCTCGATGCACCGCTGAAAGAAACCTCCGAATAACTAGCGACTCGCGATAACGAATAAAACAGAAATTTCGGTAAAAACTTCGTCCCTTTAAAATCAAAATTTCCCAAACAACAAAATAATCGACACAAAATTAACAATATTTATTTCCCAAAAACAGAAAAAAGTGCACACAAATTTTCATGTAAGACAATTTGCAGTGCCTGAAAATTAAACAAAAAAGGGACAAAAAGTTATAAATATTGTGAGTAGAGAAAAGTATGTCGTTATTCATATCTGATTTTTTTTCGGCTCCTTCGTGTTTCGTGTGAAACCATAAAATTCTCCTTACGATTTGTTCTTGGCAAAGAGTACGAGTACATTTATATCTATATCGGTGTTGTCAGAGCGATAGAACGTACAGTGCTTCGCTCCCTATCGCCGTCGAGACGGCGGTACCTCGACGTTCCTCTCTCTCCAGCTCGATCGCGTTGCCTGGTGAGGGTAAAAAGAAGAGAGAGAAAGAGAGAAAGAGAGAGAAAGATGGATAATCGTTAACCGGTTCTCGCGAAGAACGGGGCGAGAGAGCGATCGAGAAGGTCTCCTCCTTCCTCCTCTCGTTGCGGCCTGGCATGCAGAGCGTCCGCGATCGTCTCTCCGGAGTGAAGTGTCTCGCGTGCTCTCTCCGTGTGATCGCGAACGGACCACGAGGAGGATCCGTAGATCCTCCTAGCTTCGCGAGAGAAAAGATCTATCGCGCCCACGCACGCGGCCAAGAATCGATTTTCTTCGATCCCTTCTCCTCCCCCGAAGTGATTTCCGGGTTTGTCGATTCGCACGAGAATCGTACGAGGAATTGACATTTCAGTACGATCGATAGATCGATAATCCACCATCTTCGAGAAAAAAACGCGAAGGAAGAAATAAATAAATAAATAACTTCTTTTGTTTTTTAGTGAAAAAGTTGCGAGAAAATAGTGAAAATTATTGAGAAACTGTAAATAGGAGAGTTATTAAACTCGAGAAGTCGAGAGATCGCAGCATATGTGTGTGAGAGGATCGACAAAAAATTATATGTACGTGGGACTGTCGAAGAAGAAGGAAAAAGAAAGACCCGAGGCGATTTTTGGTTCGAGGTCGAGAAGAGAGAACGGTGCGAGGTCTGCTTTAATCGTTGCCAGGTCGAACGAAACAAGGAGGGTTAGTTGCGTGAAGTATCGATGGAATTTGTTACATTCCACAAAATCCACATATCCGCTAAATAATAAAACGATTTTTTTCGATCGAGCGATTTCCATTGCCATGCGCGAGAGACAATTTTAGAAAGCGATCTCTCCCATGTCCCATCTCCCAATTTCACCCAAATTTCAATACTCACCAATTGACAACGCGTCTTAAAAACACGTGACTGACAAAAATCAAAATCAAAATTACCGAATACAAAAGCAATTTTGAAAAATGAAGAATCGAAAAATAAAAAGTCGACAGAGAAATCAACTGGCGAATTTAAACAATGGCGAAATGATCAAATAATCGATTAAATATTTTTAAAGACGGTGATAATAAATAAAAACTCTTTATTCTACCGGCGAGGAAAAAGTTACTGGACGAACGACGCGATTAAAAAATGAGCAAGAAAATGGCTGAAGAATTTTAGCTGTCGAAGAGTTAAGACCGGATCGTTAACGAGGCTCCCGGGCTTACGACTATCTCTTTTGTGGATTATATTCTTCGATCTTACGTGTGTCTGTGCTCGCATATGTGTGTGTTTGTTTGTGTGTGTTTGCATCTCTGTGTGTGTTATTCGCCGGTTGCCACCGGTTAAACACCGGTACACAAAACGGCCGAGAGCTGAAAAGTCGTCGACTACATAACTCCGCGAATCCGAGGGCCGTCGCGAGTCGTGGCATGAGGAGGTTAGCACGCAGGCGAAAAAGCCTGGCAGCGTTCACCGGGATTATGGGCAGGCTCGGTAAGGCGGCACAGGGCCATCAGCATCAGCACACGACGACGAGCGGATGTACGAAACCGATATTTCGCGTACAGTATCGTAAACTCGTCGACGACAGCTCGTCGCCACAGCAGCAGCATCAGCAGGAGCCACAGCTGAAATTTCTACCGGCATTGCCGGATTATATGTCGTATTGTTGCTGTCGTTGCGGTCACACGCAAAAATTCGAAGTAAGTCTATCAGATGGTATTCTTCTTTATTCTGGATCGAGAAGTCTCGTTTTTAGTAATTTTTTTTAGCGCGGGTGAATAATTACAATTTGTTGTTTCAAATAACAATAAATAATTGTACGGTTCGTTGTTTCTATGTAAATCAACGGAGACATCCAATGATACCTTATTCTTTGGTTTTCGTTACCGTTTTCGTTCGGAATTGACATTTTTTAGTCTTTTAATAGTAAATTTCTATTGAGTAAGTTTGTTGCCAGTTCATTAGGATGGATTTCGAGTCTTCATTCGTAATTTTTAATAAATCGTTTACTGCCTTTGTCACATAGTTATTCATTTTTAGATCAATTAAAAATACGCGAGGATATAATTTAATTCAGTTTTGATCAATTATTTATTAATTTTTATCAGTTTTTATCAATTATTTATTAATTTTTACCAATTATCAGCGATATATATCAATTATTATGTTTAATTACTGTACAATACGATTTTTTAATTTTTGGTAACAGCGCAAAAATTCAAATTTTACTCTAGCGAGTAATGATATAAGTAGGAAAAATTTAAAAACCGTCGAGAGGAAAATAAATTGTGTTTGCGGGAGCGGTAATAAATTTCTCAAATTTTTTTGATCGCAACTGGATCGTTAAACGCTTCGTGGTAAAAGACTTTCGCGAAGAAGGGCCTTAATTGCCCTCTTGACTACGACGAGCGATATTTTTCCGAGGCGAAAGGGCCATTATAAAGAATAATCTCGTTGATGGCACTTCGTCTCTTCCCCGTAAATATAAAAGCAACGAGAGCAGAAAGAGAAGATTCGACGACACGGTATAAGTTCGCAATTTACTCTGTCACGTTAGAAACGCTCCCGCGGCATATCGAGGCTAACCAGTTTAGTTCTTAACTCGAAGCAATTATCGATATCGCAAGAAACAACGGATCTATAATGATGCGTATCTGTACATATAACATTTACCGCGAATATACGAAGTACATATCTCACGCGCACCGTATACCAGTGGAATAAAAGTTCCGAGTCGCGTCGCGCATGCATGTGCGCAAGGGTCGCGTGGTGGGAGGATCGAGCGCGCATGCGCATCGCGTCGCGCGCGTCACCGGCCCCAGCGCTCTAACCTTATGGCTCTCCCACTTCTTTCTCATCGTTCATACGTTCTATACTACGTAACTCCTACAGAATCGCATATATAGAATAAAGTTAGAGAATATGGGCCACCAAATGTTTTCTTTTCCAAACAGCACGTACAACCAGATCCCCAATTTCTATTTTATTCTACTCGAGGGACGAAATATTTAAAAATGCTCGTTAATTTTTACGACCCTCGTTTACTTCGTTTTTTGGGCTCGTTGATAATTTGTACTGGTCCGAAGTTGGAAGCTTCTGGACTATATTTCTCGACTTTATCGTGTACGTGTATTAGAAGGTACAGAGCAGAATATCTCGGCGTGATTTCTCGCTGTACTACGTCGAGCGAAGAGTCGAGAGAACCTCGAGAAGGAGGAATGAAGGAGGAGAAGAGGGGGAAAGCCGTGGGATCGGACGAGCGCATTCCTCAGGTCCTTACCGCGCGCTCTCTCGTGGCACACGGGATGCCTCCTCTCCTCGTGTAGCGACCGGCCGATCCTTTCCTCTCTCGCTCTCTCGCGCACTCTCTAGGCTCGTTCGATCCTCCGGTACGCGGCGAACTCCTCGAGGAGAGCGCGGGAGGCGCGAGAAGACACCATCATCTTAGCCAAGAAACTGCTCAGGGCGCAACGAGAGGAGCTCTCTCTCTCTCACTCTTTCTCTGTATCTTGTATTCTCGATAGATATATAGATATATGAGTATGTGCCCTATGCCAGTCGCACGTCCGAATATCCTTCGGGTCATGAATTCCTCGAGACCGAAAGAAAATTTCAACGAGACAATCAACCCGCGAAAAAATCCTCTCGCAACGACGAGCGAGATTGTTTGAAAACATTTTTCGAGGCTCGACCGAAAGCTTCGAATAAATGTAAATAAAATTCGTTTATTTCTTTTTAATGTCATTCTTGTATCTTTTTCGATCTCGATATACCTTTAACGACTCGATTTTTTTATAGGCTCGATAAAAAAGAGTTTTATCACTCTCGACTTCGTGACAAGATTAATTCCGGAGGCCTCGAAAGAACGCGCAACGCCAACGAACATTGTCGATATTTTCACAGGACATTTTTCAAATGTTTGGAGCGCTGGCTCTCCGCCTCTCTCAATTCTTATCTGCGAGGAAATACCGCCGAAAAATCTTTCAAATATTCAACATATTTCGTCTCGAATCATTATGATAATTATCTCCCAAAGGGATACAAAAAATACCCGCTGTTCGGAACGATCGGAGAAAAGAAAATGTAAGAACGAGGGAAAAAAAACAAGCTCGAGCACGTGTTTGGAACGGATTTTTGGGGATAGCCGGGGGCGACTTTTGTGGGCGGGATTCGTCTAGAAACACGGGCCCCGCGGAGTTTGAAGATTTCTATCTTTGCTCTTAGAGTGGCTCGCGAGAAAGAACCGCGGGAGCGATGACTCACCTATGAAAAACGAGAACCTCTCTCTCTCTCTCTCTCTCTCTCTCTCTTGGTCACGAGGCACTCGGAGTTCCCGATTTAACAAATTTTCGAACAAATTCTTATCGAATAAAAAGCAAAGCTCATTCCCAACTTATCTCTCTAATGATAATAATAATATTTAAACAAACTTTTACATCTTCCTTCCTACAAAAATAAAAATTAACTGGAAAAAAAACTGTGTTATAAGTGGAACAGCGAAGCTTCTTGAGACGGTTTAATGATAACGTATCAAATTAAATTTTCGTGGCTCGTTGAGCTTGATCCGAAAGAAAGAAAACGAAACCTTGGAGAATATTATCTTCCCGCTACTGCGAATTCTTCGAGAGACTATTTTATAGAGTATTATACATCTTATTTGTTCGTCTGGAAAGAAAAAAAAATGGGGGAAGAAGCCAGAAAACTTTAATGCCTCTGTTTCTTTCTTTCCTTTTCCTATTCCTCCGTATCTCGCTTCTTCGCTTCCTGCTCACCCTTTTACCGGGAATCAACTCGTATAGTCCTGTGTAGAACGTGCTGTGTGAATATATATGTGTGTATAGACATACGTATAGCGTGTAGTCGAAGGTAACAACGCCGCGAGAATCCCTTGCACGCGGGGGAATTGTAAAATCGCGGGCAAACTAACGCGTGAGAGAATCCGCTCCCAGGGCTCTAAAATTGTATATATATATATATGTATAAATATACGCGTATATATATCAGTTTACCGAACGCAATTATCCTTTTAATCGATAGAACACCGTGTGCGCGCTTTAATCGATTCGCAGGGTTTTGTTACGTGGGACCCGTGTGACTCGTTAAGCGACGAACATTATCATTTTTTTTATCCTCTCTGCAGCGAAGCGTCGTTTTTTGTTCTTGATTATAAGTGAATCGTACCGATATAAATATCGCTGTAAATCTTCGTTCGAATTGTTTCAGACATTGTACAAAATTTTAATCTAATTTATTTTTTCGTAGGAAACGAAAACAAACTTTTTTTTCAGTTGGGTACGAATAATTTATTCATTTATGGAAATTGATTAATATAAGGAAGTCAATTACGATACACACACGTTGGGTAACTAACCATAAGTCTGAATTCGAGAAGTTACTGCCAATGAAAACAAAAAAAAAATTTTTTATCCTCTCTGCAGTGAATCGTCGTTTTTTGTTCTTAATTGCAAGTGAATCGTACCGATATAAATGTAAATCTTCGTTCGAATTGTTTCACACACTATAAAAACTTTAATCAAATTCATTTTTTCGTAGGAAACGAAAAGAATCTTTTTTTCAGTTGGGTGCGAGTAATTTATTCATTTACAGAAATTGATTAACATAAGCGATTCAATTACGATACACACACGTTGGGCAATTAACAATAAGCCTGAAGTCGAGAAGTCACTGCCAATGAGAACAAAATAAAATATTTTTTTATCCTCTCTGCAGTGAATCGTCGTTTTTTGTTATTGATTGCAAGGGAATCGTACCCATATAAATATCGCTGTAAATCTTTGTTCAAATTGTTTCATACATTGTAAACAATTTTATTCAAATTAATTTTTTTCGTGTGAAACGAAAAGAATCTTTTTTTCAGTTGAGTACGAGTAATTTATTCATTTACAGAAATTGATTAACATAAGCGAGTCAATTACGATCCACACACGTTGGGTAACTAACAATAAGCTTGACTTCGAAGTCATTGCCGACGAGACCAAAAAAAAAGATATATATATCTACATAATGAAAGGGGAGAAAGAGAAACGAGAGCCCTCGACGTCCTCCTCTCGGTAGCACTTCCGGTCGTGGCGAGGCTCCCGTCGTATCGAGGAGGGATACGAAATTCCCACACCCGACGAGCCCGGTGCAACCATAGAGAGAGAGAGAGAGAGAAGCGTTCCGGGTAAACACGATTTAGATAATACGGCGTGAAACGAGCCAACCCGCCGCCGGCAGATTAGCCATCTTCCCGTTTGTTCCGTCTCCATTAACCACGTATGTAAAAATAATGAGGAATAAACATTAATTTTTTTTGTAAATTTCTTTTACACACGAACATTCCTAACGATTTCTTTTTTACGACACGTTCCTCATGAATGTTGTCCTTAGCCAAAAGCCAAGACGTTAACCAGATATAAATCTTGTCTCTTCCTTCCACTTGAAGAAATTTCGTTCTCGAGTTGACTCGAGGACCAAGATATAACCGTCTGTTTATTTTCCCACGAGATTCATGTCGCAATTGCCAGCTCAGACCTCGAGTTGCTCAATGCAATACAAGATATACATATATAAAAGCGTCAAGTTTTACGACGAAGCGCATTTCTGTTCTCGTTTTTCGAAAGCCCCGAGCGAACGAGAGATCATTGAAATGTAACGACGACGATGATGAGATTATCGGTACGAAAAACACAAGAGCATTCGCGTATGCTACCGTTGTCCTACCTTCGTGACAATAAAGCTTCTCGCACCTCGTGTTCGAGAAAGTGAAAGGGAATTTCTCGAGACTTCGAACCGATCGTCGGGCGCCGGAGCGATATTCACACCTCTGCATTCGGCATAATCAATTCACCGCGTTGCATACGATATGTAAATTAAACGAGAACGAGTTTTAATGACACTTGTAATTAATCGTCGCAACAGCCTGAATTCAATGTCTCAATTTATCGATTTTATTTTTTCGATTCGAATGAAACTCGATCGAAATCATTGTATCGATCGTTACGAATCCTTTCCCATTTTTCCCTAGATATTCGAGCGAGCAGCGAGTTTATAAGTTCGAGGCGCCCCTTGAATTCTGATCGCCAAATATAGGCCAAATATTTATTTTATTTATTTTATTTATTTTATTTATTTTATTTATTTTATTTATTTTATTTATTTTATTTATTTTATTTATTTTATTTATTTTATTTAGTTTATTTATTTTATTTATTTTATTTATTTTATTTATTTTATTTATTTTATTTATTTTATTTATTTTATTTATTTTATTTATTTTATTTATTTTATTTATTTTATTTATTTTATTTATTTTATTTATTTTATTTATTTTATTTATTTCATTTTTTTAATTTTTTTTATTTGTTTTATTGGTTTTATTTATTTTATTAATTTTCTTTATTTTATTTATTTTATTTACCCTGTTATCACCCGTTCGATCGATAAAAAAAATTCTTCGATTAAAATTCGATAAAACAAAAATGATAGGAATTTTTATACAAATATCTAAAATATTTTTCTCATCGTAGTCAAGGATCCAGACATTGAAGAATTCTTTTCGACGTCAATACAGTATCGTGGCACAATGGGGGTTGGGAGGTAACGGAGCGTATACGACATTGTCAACCAGACCCTCGCAACTTTAGGGAGAGACTTACAGATAAGACTCTACGTAACATATACGTAACGATATCAATGTCGAGTATCACTATAGATAATAAACTCGAACATTGAAAATAGACCTATAGATATAGTAACTTCACGTTTGCGCTTCTCTACTTTCTGTTACACAACTCGCGCCCTCCCCCTGGTCCAAGTCGTTTTACGTACGTCCCATGACGATGTATTCGCGCACATCGCCACCCCCCTGCTACGTCACAGATAGGACCATATATTTCGTCGTTGTTGCTACGATTTGAAAAGACTCGACGAGCAGCTACACGATGCGAGGGTGGCGAAGCGAGAAAGATATATCGAGAGGAGCAAAACGTAACGAAAAGATAGAGAAAGATGAATGTCGAAAAATAGTCTCGCTCCCTTGCAGTCTGGGATACGCACGAGAATATAATTGGCACCACCCGTGGAACGGTACGTAAACGGGAATGCCCATGGGGTATCCCTCGGTTTTACATTGTACGAGGTAGTTCGAAGTCTCTTCAAGAGAGAGAGAGAGAGAGAGACTCTTCGCTCGAGTAAATAAAGAACGTATAATGGACTGTATGGTCTATTCGTGTGCTATACATTCGACATAACTATACATATTGCTATATACACAATCGACTACCTATAAGGCTCGATGGTCCATAGCCAACGGCGTATTATGTGACTTTTGTCGAGGCCCAAGGCCTCGAACGATCTTTTGGGAGACTCTCGAAAGCACCCGGAACGTTCGCTGGCGCAAATTCGTTCATTGTCCTCACCGTTCCCTTTTTTTTCATTCTCGTATACCACTGTGCGTGTGTCACTCCGACGAATTCTTTTCGCTCGAGTGGCCCAACGACTCGTCTGCGGGCTGACACACACGTCATACTCAAAATTCACTCGTGCACGATGGTTTATATATATACCGCAATGTTCGTAAAGGCCTCGAGGGGTTCATCGAGAGGATCATTTTCTTTCCCTTTTTTTTTCTTGGTAACTCAAAAGATCGTTTCTCGTCGATACGTCCCTCGTTTCGTTGCACCTTTTACATTTAATACCCATTGTCCATCGTTATTCTTGAATAAATGTCCGATGTCTATTCACGCGTGTGGCTTTTTTTCCTTTTTTTTTTTGGTGGGGGGAGGGGAAAATCTTTTCGAGTAGCCGGAACGAAAAATGTGGTAGCGAGGGAGGTGGGATCTTTGGAAAGCTCTTAAAAATCTTTTAACACCTGCGAGCTACGGTTTTCATAGATATATGGAGTGTAGCATTGTTGTATACTCGAAAATAGCTCGTCAGAGTCAATTGTCCCAGTTTTCGTTCGAGAGTACATCGTACACTCGACACCAGGTGGCGCTGACCGCAAGGACTTTCCATTTTACGTATCTACGTCTCTTATGAGAACAGGCGCACGACACTTTTTGAGTATCAAGGGTAAACTTTCTCTTGCTATCAAAACAATTAATCACGTGACACGGTTTTGTCTTTCACGAAATAATTTGTTAACGAAGCGATATTTTGTCAATGGGATTTTTTTCGAAATAATTTGTATAGACATAAAATTGATAGACCTAAACAATTCTTCGGGAGAAGAATTGAACGTTATGTAAGTAAAATGAAGTCGATTATCTTCCCAGATAAATCACTCGAGTGTCAGTTACATCGTTCCAAATTCGCGTTCATTGTAATCTCGTTTTACAGTAATGGCAATAATAATGACATTGAGGATAATAATAATAACAAATCAATTGTACAAAATTTCCCGAGTTAATTAGTCACTGGGAATAATTCGTCGTTGGCCGAAACCCGCTGTCATTGTTCGATTTAATCGTGCATCGCTGGACACAGACGACGAAGGAAGAGCGCTCAACGAGAGACATAGAGAGAGAGAGAGAGAGAAAAAAGAGAGGAAAATGATCGAGTTGCGTAAATACAGGTCGGAACGCTCGTCAGTGGCAGATTAGCCTTACCAGCCAAATTCGTGCGACCTGTTCTCTCAATGTCCTCCTGTCCGTTGCACACACGTGCCGATTTCGCGTACAAAAGGGATCCAATAACTCACAGGTATTAGCAATTCAAACTAATAATACGGACGCCATGTGGATACTTCGTCGAGAGAGAGAGAGAAAGAAAGAGAGAGAGAGAGTGAGAGGGAAAGAGAGAGACGGAGAGAGAGAGAAAGAGTGAGAGCGAGAGGGTGGGAGGGAGGGAAAGAGATAGAGATCTGTTCAGGCTTCGTTCGACGATACCTCGCCAGAGCGCACTGGTGTCCAGACCTCTAGCGGTAGTACGAGGCACTACACACTGTTCTCGATAAACGATATGCAACCAACCCTCTCGAAAACGATCATCCTCGTTATCTAGCTCTCTCTCTCTCTCTCTTGATCGAACTCTCTCGCGTAATACGCGAGAGAGTTCGATCGAGAGAACCTGATATTGTCATCGGGGCTAATGACTCCGTCATTATGGATTAAATTTACATTCGCGGAGTGTGATAGACACACAGTGCTCCTTGCATATATACAAACGGTTCGATCGATATATATATATATATATATGTATACAACGAAGCTGGGAAATATGAACCATCGAGATATTTCTGCGTATAACTTTTATCAAATTTTATTCCATTATATAAGGTTGAAATTTTTTCGACATTTTTCAAATTTTATTCCATTATACAGAGATAAAATTTTTTCAAGATTATTTATAACTTAATTTCGCAATTAAAAAGATTTATTTTGTTTGCTTATATTTTTGGCTATGATATTTTTCAAATTTTATTTCATTATACAAAAATGAAATTTGTTTAAGATTATTTATAAGGTAATTTCGCAATTACAAAAATTTCTTTATTTTTTGGACCAATGGATAAATTCATTGTCAAAAGTTTTCAGTTCATAATTTTTGTTCAGAAACGATCTATGAAGATCCGAAATCCAAACGTTGCAGATCGTTTGTATCAACTTCTATTTTCCAGTAGCCCATTTCATTGAATTTTTTCAGCATACTCTATTCAAATACATGAATTTGGCCCGATTGAATTTTTTTGTTAAGCCTCCGGTCGATCGTATCAACCCGGTCCATATTTCCCATACACACTCGTTTTGGCGCATGAGAAACGAATCGACGAATCTCGAACAAGAGAGAGATCGAGAGAGAGAGAGAGAAAGAGAGAGAGAGAGAGAACTCGGCAAAGCTCACCTACCACATATATCTACGTATCCGCCGATCCCGCGCGTGATCGAAGCTTAAAGCCCGCATCATTTCCATCCACTCGTATATGGAAATTCGCGTATAATTCACGTTCGATATGTGCATCGCTATAATACGTATGTACATATTTACTTTATACGAGTACATTCTATACACGCGAATACATATATCGCTGCCTACATTATACGAGTCCGAACATGTTGGTATGACTTCGAATAATTAATCAAAACATTAATTACGATGAATTTAATACGGTTTATCAGTCCAATTGACGATTAAAAATGTACTCTCGATGATTTTTCTCGTTCGTTCGCGTATTCGTATTCCCCGCAACTTCCGGCTTCGTTCAATGGCGACGAGAGAGGGATGGAACATGGAAAAAAAACGAAAGAAAGAAAGTGACAACGCCGTCATCGTCGCGAGAGAAGCGCGCCAGATGTGCCGTTTCCTCTATGAAAACTAGCTTTTACTATTATACACGTGATATACATACATACACACACGTAATATAATATAACATAATATAACATGATATATTATATTATATTATAATATAATATAATACATAATATAATATAATATGTTATAATATAATATGATATATTATATATATTATATATAATATATAATATAATATATAATATATATAATATAATATAATATAATATAATATAATATAATATAATATAATATGATAATAATATAATATAATATAATATGATATAATATGATATAATATGATATAAAATGAAATAATATGATATAATATACCTAATATAATATGAAATAATATAATATGATATGATATAATATGATATAATATAATATAATATGATATATTATGATATAAAATGAAATAATATAATATAATATACCTAATATAATATGAAATAATATAATATGATATGATATATTATGAAATAATATAATATAATATAATATAATATGATATATATATATATAAGCTCGACGCTACCTTTGGATCGATAAATCGATATAGTCATTAAGTACCATGTAGGTACCCTCGCAGTATCGCGTTATCTCTGTCTCTGTCTCCCTCTGTACCCTCTCTCTATTTATAGATATATATACATATTGCTATTAATACTCGAGGCACTAATAGCGAGAGGCTATAATCTCCGCGGGACAGATGCCCGGCTTGTAAACCGCCTTCGAGCTATATCGGGTCCATTACGATCGATATCGCGTGGGTCTCAACTTCCCCCTGCCTCTCGCCCATTTCATTCTCCATCCGTCTCCACCTCCCCCCACCCCTCCCCATCGTCCTTTCCCGTTTTCTCTCTATATATTTTATATCGTACGGGTTAAACTACTAAACGCCCTATGTCCGAAGCAACCAGTCTTTCTACTATCGAGACATATGTCGGTAATAAAAAAAAATTGATTTTTCTACTATTTTGATCAAAGATGAATTAATAAGTCGTTTAATGGAATTTTTCTTGGGGAATCGAATCGAGATATGTTTATTAAATAAATGGGCTGGAACACGTATGTAGAGATTCGTGGAAACATTGAAGGAGTGCACGCCTTTTTTTCTTTACATCGCCCCGCTCTCACTCTCCCCCCACTCCTCTCTTTTTCTCTTGTCTTAATTAACTTAATTACTTAATTAACTTCGGGGGACCTTCTCGTATATTTTCTCACCGCCAGTCTGCCTCACCTGTACAACGGTGTTCTCTGACTTCTATACGGGAAATTCCATACCAACTCGACATTCGAAAAAGGGTATTTTCTAATTTACACTTCGGCCTTACGTTAGGACAAGGTGCTCTTTAGAGAACCAAAAAAAAAAGTTTTGTTTTTTCAGTATTCATTTTTTGACCTGTCTTGAATTTCTCTAATCGTGTAGCTCAAATGTCATAATATTTCCGTTATTTTACAAATAATAATAAATATATATATATAATTTTCGTAAACTTTTTAGAATGATAGTAAAATTATTAAAAAAAAATTATGGGGAATGATAAAAACTAATGCAATTATCCTGATCGACACGGACTGGCCCATAAATAGAGATAGATATTTCAATTTTTATTTTTAATAACAGACATGTATATATATTATCCGAAAACTTTTTGGAACGGTATTAAAATTATAAAAAATAAAAATACTACGCAATAACAAAAAATTACGCAACTATCGTGGACGACACGGAATGACCTACAATAATAATAATAATAATAATAATAGATATATATCTCTTACGAAAACTTTTTGGAACGGTATTAAAATTATAAAAACTAAAAGTATAGGCTTATAGGCAATGATGAAAAATAATGGAATTATCGTGGTAAACACGGAATGTCCCATATATGCTTATGTATGGTAAAGAACAGGAATTTATGAAGAGACCACCGCCGGTGGTATATTTTACCCTACAGCCCGAAGCCCTCTCCCTGATTTCTCGCAAAACGTGCTTCGTCGATGTAACTCGCTACCCGCTGGTCCCTCTTGCCCCGCACAGCCAATGTGTACCTATAGGTCGTTGCACGTGCTTTAATTTCATCAGTTATGAGCACTAATGAAACTGTAGTTTGTCTTTCGGCGAAAGCAGCACGCTAGGCCATTGTTCACTGGCGAGAGAGAGAGAGAGAGAGAGAGAGAGAGTTGGTGGATTCTCTTCCCTCTACAATGTGGCCCGGGGGTTGATGGTGATGTGGCGGTGGCCTACGGCCTCCGGGGTCATAAGCGAGAGAACCCACAAGAGCCTCGCGGCATACTGTACAACCTGTATTACGCGTGTATGTGTGTGTGTGTGTATGTGTGTGTATGTGGGCGAGTGAGAGAGGGAGGAAAATGGGGTGAGCCGCAAGGAAACCTCTGTACCTACTCCCGCGCTCGTTGTCCCTGTACCCAACGTTATGAACATAGAGAAGCTCGTATATTGTAGATATTTGTATATTTATGTGTTATACATGAGTTATGCACATATGTACGCCCGATGGATCATTGTAATTTACACGAGACTAGGAGCTTTAAATGAAATGTTATATTAAAGTTAACTCAGAGAAAAATCGCTCACTCGCAATATTCAGATATTTTTGATTGAAATGATAATTGTAGATTCAATTCGTATCCAGCAAAATAATGAACAATCATTTTTGGCTAATAATAAAATAATTGCTTATTCTAAATTGTTTTAGAAAATTGAACAAACTATTATTGTTATTAGTTCGTTATAATTGAAGAAAACAAAGATCAAAATGAATTGATATTAATAAGAATTCATTAAACACTTGAATATTTATTTTTGTTATTCGTTGTATTTAAAAATGTTATATTAAAGTTAACTCAGAGAAAAATCGCTCACTTGTAGTATTCAGATATTTTTAATTGAAATGAAAATTGTAAATTCAATTCGTAGCCAGCAAAATAATGAACAATCATTTTTGAGTAATAATTAAATAATTGCTTGTTGTAAATTGTTTTAGAAAATTTAACAAAGTATTATTATTATTAATTCGTTATAATTGAAGAAAACAAAGATCAAAATGAATTGATATTAATAAGAATTCATTAAACACGAATATTTGTTCTTGTTATTTTTTGTATTTTTAAATGTTAATTTTTTATTGAAATGTAAATTATAAACTCAATTTGCATCTAGCAAAATAATAAACAATCATTTTGATTAATAGTAAAATAATTATTATAAATTGTTTTAGAAAATTGAACAAGTGATTATTATTATTAATTCGTTATAATTCAAGTAAACAAAAATAAAAACGAATTAATAAAAATTGATTAAACGCTGTAAATATTATTGTTTTTTATATGCTGGAATAACGAAATATTAATTGAGAATTTTTATAGGGTCGATGAACTTTTATTCCATGAGCCTATCTCGAGTAAATATTCGTCTCGCAGGCATTCCATGGAATTTTTAGGATATAAGACGCTCAAGATCTTTTGTGATATAAAATAAAATATACGTGAGAAAGTGGAGTGTTGGATAATTTTACACGTATCACGTTGCCCCGAGAGATACCTGAGGGCTGTGCGATGATGTTCCTGGACGTGTCAGAGGACGAGGACACGAGTATAGTGAGAGTGAGGGAGATGGAAAGAACGAACCGAAATGTGAACACCGAACCGGTGTCCGATGTCCAGGTGTGGTCCTTCTGGTCGCACGTCCGCCCTTTTGCTCATCTCACTACCGACTCTCTCGACAGTCGGGAATTCGAGTACGATCGTTGCACACTTCGCGAATGTCTCATAGCGATCTTGGCAGTGACAGCGAACTGACAGACTCGTCGAACAATCACCGAATTAATATCGAATCGAGACAGTACGTCGGAAATCTCCGATCGAGCCGTTGTGATATCTTTTACTTCGTCTGATTCAGAATTGCGATTGAGGATTCGATAACTCCCATGTTTACTCCATTTTCTGACCAACTTCGAATTTTTTAACTGCAATTAACAATCAGCTTTATCATCGTGCCGGTATAATTAAAAAAATGGCAATTGGATAAAAGTAACATTTCTAAAATTCAATGAAAGAATTTTTTGTTTACGTTTAACAATTTAGTCGATAATTAATTAACTGTCAAAAAAACGTCTGCAAGAGTCACCAATACAACCAACGAGATGGAAAATAGAAATTTTCAATTATTTCAAAGGCCAAACCCAATTGGGTTATCAATTTTCTTCGTGATATCGTTTACTCTGTCGGATTAAAAATTGCGATTAATGATTCGATGACTCCCATGTTTACTCCATTTTCTGACAAACTTGGAATTTTTAACTGTAATTAACAGTCAGATTTATTATCGTGTCGTTGCAATTAAAAAATTGACAATTGGATAAAAGTAACATTTCTAAAATTCAATGAAAGAATTTTTTGTTTACGTTTAACAATTTAATCAGTAATTAATAAACTGTCAAAAAAACGTCTGCAACAGTCATCAATAAAACCAACGAGATGCAAAATAGAAACTTCCAATTATTTCAAAGGCCAAACTCAGCCGGGTTATAAATTTTCTTTCGTCACCGGTTCTTTCGATGCGACGCAAAGTCTCGACGTAATTAGTGCCTGGCTCACGCACGATCGTATATTAATATTTACGTTTATAATATGACAGCGCGTCGTGAGACGATGGCTGAGATAACGGCGAAGAATGAGGAAGTCGCGAACGGCTCATCCGATCTTTCCCATCTGTTATTTTCTCCTGCGATAAGTGATCTATAAATCATTGAGTTCTTTCTATTTATTTTTCCTAGTAGGAAGAGCAAGAGAGAGAGAGAGGCTTGTCGAGGATTTCGTGTATGAAGTCGTTAAAAATTATGTAAGCTTCCTTGGTTCGAGAGCACTTGCTTTGAGAAATTCTCGAGGGTGCATACACACATGTGTTACCATACTCGTCACACTTGAAAATATCGCAGCGATAAGGCAAACGAGTTTCTCTCTCTCTCTCTCTCTCTCTCTCTCTTTGGTTTGAAAGTAAGAGCTGACAACCGGAAGTTCACCACAAGAGTCAAACGTTAGTGAGCATTTTATGTTTATTCGAGTGGAATAAGTGTGCGGCACTCTGAGAGTTTATAATGAGATATTTCTCAAGACTCTCGTGATATTATTGCAAAATGGCCTCGCTCCACGAAACTACCGCTATTAGCGAAAAACTCCGCAGACTTCGCCCCGAAAGCTTCTTCGCTCAATTGGTTCAAGACGCGGAAACAATTATTTTCCTATTCTAATTGGCTTTATACAACGTAATACAAACCACCGACAAGTATTCGCGATAATAAAGAGAAAATAAAATTTATGTTTTCAAAGAGAAAAAACAAAAACAAATAATAAAAAAAGAAGAAAATCGTATTTAAAAAGTATTCGAATTTATTTGTCAATTATTCGATCAATATTTACGACCCAAATGTTAAAAAAAAAGTGTCTGTTGTATAATGTAAAAAATTCTGCATGAAAAAATAAGATCAAGTTACAAAAACAAAAACAAATAAAAAAAAAGAATAAAATCGTATTTAAAAAGTATTCGAATTTATTTATTAATTATTCGATCAATATTTACGACCAAAACGTAAAAAAAGGGTTTCTCTGTTGTATAATGTAAAAAATTCTGCATGAAAAAAATATGATCAAGCTGCAAAAACAAAAACAAAAACAAATAATAAAAAAGGAATAAAATCGTATTTAAAAAGTATTCGAATTTATTTGTCAATTATTCGATCAATATTTACGACCCAAATGTTAAAAAAAAATTTCTCTCTGTTGTATAATGTAAAAAATTCTGCATGAAAAAAATAGGATCAAGTTGCAAAAACAATAACAAAAACAAATAATAAAAAAAAGAATAACATCGTTTTTAAAAAGTATTCGAATTTTTTTATCGATTATTCGATCAATATTTACGACCCAAACGTTAAAAAAAGTATCTCTCTGTTGTATAATGTAAACAATTCTGCATGAAAAAATAGGACCAAGTTACAAAAACAATAACAAAAACAAATAATAAAAAAAAGAATAAAATGGTTTTTAAAAAGTATTCGAATTTATTTATCGATTATTCGATCAATATTTACGACCCAAACGTTAAAAAAAAGCGCGACTTTGTTGTATAATGCAAAAAATTCTGCATAAAAAAAAATAGGATCAAGTTGCAGAGGCACGCGTAATCTTTCGTCTCCGCATAATGCACATTAATCACAACACGTATCGTTAGCTGGGCTACCGTATAGCCCTATTATTCATGAAAAAAGAACCAAGATCGGGAGTGAGGTCGTGAGAGGAAGAGAGTGCGAACGATAAAGAAAGAAAGAAAAAAAAATGATGCACCTGCCAGCGACAGGGACCGCGAAAATTTCTCATGCATGCTCGTCTCTCTTCTCCCTTTCGCACCCTCTGCCACTTCGATTATCACCCTAATGTATAATGTATATCGACGCTCGCCACACACGCGTCAAGCGTCCCTATAACCGCACGATGAATATCGAATGTATAAGTCAAGGGAGAACGAGGGAAAGGAGGGAACTCCTCGCTTCCCTCTTTTTGGTTCTTCGTCGCATTACACGCTCCATATAGCTTATATATATATATATATATATATACATATACATATATATATAAGTATATTCTGGTCCCTCCTCGTCCTACAATCCTTCCCAGGGATTCCATGGATACCTTTTTCCTCCTCCTTCCTCATCCCTCGCACTCTTCCTTCACGCACCCTTCAATCCTCCGGAAGAACGGTCTGTTTCAATCGGGAAAAGCGAGGGAGTACGAGAGAGAGAATGAAAGCGAACGAGCTCTGTGTATCTCGTGCCGGGCAATATTACGTTTTACCCTCGGCGGGTTCATTTCCCGTGTCGAGGTGCCCGGAGAGTTTACCGGGCGAAAGAGAGAACTCCACCGGCTCGCCTGGGGCAAACTCCGACAGACACGAGAGAACCGGTAGGATCGGTAGACACTCTTTGCAATATCACAGTCGAGGAGCTTTTAGACTCTTCTGATATCTCGACAACGTAATTATTCAACGTTTGACCTTGAATTGTAATTTTGTTTCCAGATTTTCACAAATTTTGTACAAAATATCAATTATTCGATATTTTGGCGTTTTGCAAATTTGATTATTTTGATTTTTCAAATGAATTATTTTTAGATCGAAATTTCTTTTGTCAATTATCGATTATGAATTACGAATAATCGAATAAATATCGAACAGCCAATTATCGTACCGACTATCGACTGTGCCATAATTTCCAGATTTTCACAATTTTTTTTACAAAATATCGATTATTCGCTATTTTAGCATTTTGCAAATTTGATTATTTTTTTCAAATGAATTATTTAGATAAAAATTTCTTTTGTCAATTATCGATTAACAATTACAAATAATCGAATACATATAGAACAGCCAATTATTGTATCGACTATCGATTGTGCCATAATTTCCAGATTTTCACAATTTTTTTTACAAAATATCGATTATTCGCTATTTTAGCGTTTTGCAAATTTGATTATTTTTTCAATTGAATTATCTAGATAAACATTTCTTTTCTCAATTATCAATTACCAATTACAAATAACCGAATAAATATCGAACAGCCAATTATAATGCCGACTATCGTCTGTGCCATAATTTCAAGACCGTGCTTATACTCGAACAGAGATTTTGGTAAGGCTATGTCGGGTGCGAATCCTGGGGGGTATGAGGTTGACGAGACGAGCGAACGGGCGATCCATGAAGGGGGTAAATAGTCGAGAGTCGGAAGAGGTGGAGTGAAAGGGAAAGGGAGATGCAAAATACGAAACGATTCAACCGTGAGTCTCGAGGGCTCTTTCCACCTCTCTCCCCCTCTCTCTGCTTCTACACCCGTCTTCGTTACTCTCCTCACTACCCTTCTTCGTCTCCGATGAGCATACGGACGATCGCGGATTGGAGAAGCTGCGTCACAGCGTCGTGGCAAAGTTGCTCAGCCACCGGTGTTAATTGCTGATCAAAGAATCCTTCCTTCTCTCTCGTACTCATCTTCAATTCCCATATATACATATATATGCTTAGTCCTCTTTACCTTCGAAAACAGCTTGCCTCCCTTCCTGGTTAGCGTCTTCCTCGATCACACGCTTTCATCCCTCTCCACTTTTGAGACATATTCATATATATATATATATATATATATATATATATATGTAAATATATCGAAACTGCTTCGGATCTCTTCTTCCGCCTACGTATCGGTTTCCATCGGAATAGTCAAACAATTTCTCGGCGTTACGCCCGCCCACGTGATACGTTAACGTCATGTTCAGGATCTTCGAGACTGTTAACGTTCGACTGAGTTCGAAAATCTCGAATAACCATTTATCGTCTCTCTCCCGATAATTATTAAATCGAATTTATAATTTTTGAAATATAATTTGATTCGATTGATACATTAATTACCTCATGATCGAATAAAAAATATTAAATCGACGATTTGGTTGATCTTTCGCGTCTTGAGGAAAAATGTTTCGAGTTGAATAAATGTGATAGGTATCGATTAATTCAGAGAGGTTCTCGTAATAAGTCTTATACGAACAAACAACACGTGACGAGTCTTCAGTCATAATAAACACCGACTTTGTCTCGAGAACCAAAACGTGCCTCTCGCCTTCTTTTCGCAAAAGGAAAAAGTAAGTCTCGCGAAGCTCCCGTGGGTGTATCGGACGTGACGTTGTCGCTTTCGTTCAAGCTTTTCCTACTTTCTCAATGTCCTTGCCCTGTTCTTTTATTTTGTTTTTCCGGCACGAAGGGATTGTCTCTCCGACGTATATATTAGTAGATTTAACGTCAGGAGCGAACTCGAGGGGGAAGGAGCGAGAAGTCTCGACTCGATTAAAGAAAGGAGAAGCGAAAAATCGTGACTCTCTTACTTTCCAAAATCAAACGGGTCTTTCTTCTTGTCGATAGTAAAAATTGCTATTATTACAATATTAATAAAATTTATTCATTAATTGATTAAAAATATTATTAATTCAAAATAATAATCAATAACAAAAATTGTTATTATTGCAGTAATAATAAACTTTATTCATTAATTGATTAAAAATATTATTAATCCAAAATAATAGTGAATAAAAAAGTTGTTATTATTACAATATTAATAAATTTTATTTATTAGTTTATTAAAAATATTATTAATCCAAAATAATAGTCAATAAAAAAAATTGTTATTATTACAATGTTAATAAATTTTATTCATTAATTCATTAAAAATATTATTTACCCAAAATAACAAAAATTGTTATTATTACAATTTTAACAAATTTTATTCATTAATTCACTAACAATATTATTAATCCAAAATAATTCAACCTCCAACTATTTACCGATAACGATTCGCACAAAGAAATAAAATAAACGTATTTTTGCCGTCCGATAAATCGAACAAACAAAATTCCCTCATTCACATATTTCGTCCGTCTCGGAGAAATCCGAGACTTTTCGGCACGCACATGTGGTACAAAAAAAAAGTCAGTGGACGAGCCCCCGAGATCTTCGACTGTAGAAGGTATATGAAGAAGACAAGGAGGGAGAAGAAAAAGAAGAAGAAACAGGACAACGACTTCGAGCGAAGAAGTGGAGGATCGAGATAGAATAAGTGGTGGGGGAAATTCTTTACTGAGTACGAGGGGCGGAGGGGGTGGGGGGAATATCTAGAGGAATGGAAGATATGGCCGTGACCGCCCGGTATGCCCGGAATGTGGCCCGTCACGGCGCGCGCGAGGAGAGGCAAAAGCCTGTAGGCTGAAGTTCACACACACATAGATATATTGCGCGTGTCTGTGTGTGTGTGTGTGTAAATACACAGCACAGACCGCTATCTCCACTCTTTCACTCGTCCTCTTACAACCGGACCACGAGAGTCCTCCGTCCTTTTGGTCCATGTCGATCTTGACTCTCTCTTCAGAGAAAGAAAGAAAGAGAAACGCAAGATCGCAAGATGCGAAGCAAAATGTACATTGCTGCACCCTCTTCGTCCACGCACATTCGTAAAGAATCATCGTGTGGATATATCCACTTCACGAAACTCTCGACATTCTCGACATTGACGAGACGATGTCTCTTTGCACGTTGGTTAAAAAAAAATGCATACGAGACGATGCAATTTTTATGCATGAATAATGCATTAGATATCGCATTTTATTTTAATTTATTATTATTATTATTATTGTTCATTAGGTTTGTCGCTTGTTGAATGTAACTGAAAAAATTTCGTTTTGTCAAAATATGGAAAAATTTATTTTGTTTTTTAATCGACGTATAGAGAGCTTTGTTTGGGAGATAAAGCTTACCGCGTATTGAAGAAATCACACAGAGAACTCCATTATACATTGTGTTAGAAACGATCCTATTCTTGATCTCGTCAAGGTCTTTTACCGAGGATTTTTGGACCAAGGACTTTGGACAGACCTCCGCAGATGTAGAAATAAGAGTTGCTCCGGGCTTCTGTGCCACTTACCGATTAATGCTACACGGACCGCTTGGAGCATGAAGATTACGAAGAAGAAGCAGAGGAAGAGGAGAAGGAGGATCCTGAAGACGAGCCAAGATTGTCGAAAAGGTCGATAAAAAAAAATTGCAGACGAAGGAAGAAAGGAAAAAAAGGAGAAAAGGGATCTCACTCCGGTATCTGGGTCTTCGGGTACGTACGAGGGTGCGATTAGACAGGTGCAACGTTGGGCGGTTCTCTGGGAGAGTAAGAGAACGCTCCTCGGGCTCTCCCGCAATTGCGCATAGTCACACCTGCCCCACCGAGCCCAGAAATCCCGACACGAGATAGGCGGAGTACACCCCAGAATCACTGCGTTCATCCTCCTCTTCGAACCAAAAAAATCGCTTTCTTCCTCTTTGCCTTTGGCCTCTCGTCCCAACGGGATCGACAACACATCGGGACGAGAAATCGATCCCAGCCGCCACCTGCGGGTTCTGCGGGAAAGAAGATGCAGAAAACAAGAGAAAACGAAACGTTCCGATCAAACTTGGAAAAGGAAATAATAATTATTACATAGTTATTGTTCCCATCGATTATAATTTGTTGTTTGAAAAAAAGTTCCAGGAATCTTGAAAATTTTATTTTTGTTACCGACGGTTGGTAAGAATCGATGAAAACAAAATGCCGATCTCCTGCAATCTTCGAGAATTGATGGGACGATCGTGTATATTTGGTATTCGTACGTGAGCCAGAATCGATCTAGTATAGAGCAAAAAAAGTAAGGATCTTGTTCCTTTCGAGGGGAAGACGAAGAGTCGACCGAGCGCAGGTGTGTCGGCCCATCTTTTCGTCCTTCGAACTTTTTCGATAACGGACCGTCCGTTGACTCACCGCACGGTGTTTGATTTCGTGTTCTTCTCACTCTTCGCGAGTTCGACGAACAAAAGGTCCATCAGTCATGCCAGAGCCAGAGTGCCTGTTTCATTTTACTTATAGAAAGGAACTCGCACTAAAACACACGCGAATGACGATAGCGATGCGAGGTCGAAACTATTCCTCGATTCGATGACACCTGCCTCTACCTGACAGCCTTTAAAAAAAACAAAAGGAGACGAGGGAAACATCGGAACTCTCAATTTTCCCTTTTAATTTAGAACCTTGTCCAATTTATTTTCGAGAAAACACTGACATTAACAAAAAAAAGAATTAAACGAAAAATAATGATAACGACCTTCACCTCAAACTCCATTATTATATTATCGCATCTGCGTCATCTTACCCTTGAGAGGGCTTGTTCCCGTCGACCACAAGATTACGCCCGTGATCGAATGAAAACATTTTCGTGAAAATTGGGTCAGGCTAATGCAATGCGAAAGAAAGAGAGAGAAGAAGATGAGGAGGACAAAGGAATCGAGATGGGGCGTGGATGAGCTCTCGACAGTAAGAGAGCTTGACTCACTTTTACCATAGAAAAGAATTTCAGACAAATATTCTACCAGTCCTCTCGCTATATATAAAAATACAATTTCGTGAAAAAAAAAAAGAAAAACCACCCTCGGTGATAAATTACCTCGTTGACACCCGACCTCTCCCACCCTTATCCTTCAATATCCACGCTCGGTAACCAACCACTCGACAATGGACTCGAAAGACTTTGGAAAAAATCTCTCGGTCATTTTTCTTCGTGTGTGATTTTCTTTACATTTGTTGTATATATATATATATATATATATATATATATTCTTGTCTTTGCGTTTCGCTCGATTTCGGGGCTGACGGTTCTACCTTTCCTCGTCTAGGTCGCTGGAGGGTGAAGAGACAGACGGGTACGAGAAAACTTGCCTAGGAGTTTTTCACCCTCACCCCTCCAAACTCTCCTATTCTCCTCTTCAATTCGTAGGACGAAACGACGTATATATCTCTCTCCTCCTCGCGACAATAAGTATCGGCTCGTTGGATTTCTTCCAAGTCGACAAAATCCGACGGGAATCCACCGCATTGAGCACGGTGTGACGAAAAAAAAAAATCTCATCATCCGTTTCAACATTTTTCACCGTTTTTTTTTCGTTCCGCATGATTTTCATTTTTACGGTTTGTTAAATATGTCTTTTAACGGTTCGAATTCCCGTTCGTGTTTATACGATGTGAACGAACGAATCGTGGAAAAAATATTAACGAATATGAATTCTCTTTTAATTCAAATTTGAAATATATTCGAACATTCGTCATGATTTTTTTCAAATTTTGTACGAGCTCCTTTTGAATCGCGCGCCAACTAACAAGACCCTCCGGGAAGCTGTCGTGACTGTAGGAGAATGAGGAAAGTAAAAAAGTGAGGCCCACGCGGAGGGCCTCGAGTGCGCAGCGCGACGACTATGGAAACCTGACCTTTCTCCGACAATGATTTTTACGGTCATTGAATCTTCGTTCTCCCGGCGCCGTAAAGAAAACCCGACGTAAAGTCGACTCTGCCCACGTGACCGGATCGGCTTCACTCCCGTCGGCTTTCCCATGGGATTTTTCTTACGCTCAACATTTTTTCTCCTTTCGAGTAATGCGCACGTGTGCCATTACGAAGAGAGCTCGATCGATTTCCTTCGTTCTCGTCTCTCGTGGTTTACGACTGTCGTGAAACGAGTCTCGAATTTCAGAATTGGTCGGAAAATGTCTAATCGAGAGATTATTCAGTTTTTAAAAAATGAATAATGATAACTAGATTGTTAATTATTAATTAAGAAGATTACAAAATCGTTATAAAAATTGACTTTTCATTATGAAGAATGGAGTGCGTTACACGTTACGACCGACAGTTCATTCAAGCCGAGAGAGCGTACAAAATCGGATATGTCGTAGAATTTCTCTCCCGAGAGGGAACGATACGTATATCTTCCAATGCACATATCGCATTGGTATCCTCCACGCCACAAAGCTGGAGTATAGCGCTGGAGTATATGCAACCACACGAGCATGAGAGAAGCTGCGACAAGCCACAGGGAGAGAGAGAGAGAGAGAAAGAGAGAGAGCGAGAGAGAGAGAGAGAGAGAGTTCTAGCTTTCCCATGATGATTCTCAGCGTCACGGGAGAGACGAATCCATGTAGCTAAGTGCTACTGGATAATACTCTCCGGGTTCTCCCGATACTGGAAGAGAATATGTACGATGAGATATAGAGAGGAGAGGAGAGAAAGACGATGCGACGTAATGTGTCCCACGATAAGCTCGTCGCATGGGACAAGTCGACTCTGTCCTCCGGCTAGACCTCCGTATAACTGTTATATAGCGTAAACTCGAGTATAAACGTAAACTCTCCATTTTCGTAGACGTACGATATCGTCCGCAAACAACATAAATTTTGGATCTCGGATATCCTGGTTAGTTCGTATCGTTGTATCCAGGAACATTTTCAACATACCAAAGGTAACATTGGACATTATTGAAGGACATTCCATTCTTTGGAGATATTCGAAGAATTTTTAAAAGTTATTATGAAAAAGGAAATTAGCTTCTAATAAAACTTTTAAAAAATTGACTTGTCGAGCAAGTTTACCAAAAATGAGATTTATCTCTTGAAACTATTTATTTTTAGAGAGATATTGTGAAAAAAAATGTTTATAGGTTTTTGTGATCGTTTTAATAAGGATGATACTCAAATAATTATCGGAAAGCCAATTAGCTTCTAATAACATATAAAAAAAAGATTTCTCGTTCAAATTTACCAAAAACTAGATTTATCGCTCGAAACGATTTATTTTCAGAACTATATCGAGAAAAAAACGTTTATAGATTTTCAGGATCGTCTCAATAAAGCTGTTAATAAAATAATTGTCGAAAGTCCAATTATATTCTAATAAAACTGTAAAAAAAATAGATTTCTCGTTAAAAATATACCAAAAACTAGATTTATCTCTCGAAACGATTCATTTTCAAACCTATATCATGAAAAAAAGTTCATAGCTTATCGTGACCTTCTTACTAAAAATGTTAATAACAAAATAATTATCGAAAAGCTAATTATTTTTTAACGAAACTGTAAAAAAAATAGATTTCTCGTTGAAAATATACCAAAAACTAGATTTATCTCTCGAAACAATTTATTTTCAAACCTATATCATGAAAAAAAGTTCATAGCTTATCGTGACCTTCTTACTAAAAATGTTCATAACAAAATAATTATCGAAAGGCCAATTATTTTTTAATAAAACTATAAAAAAAAAACAGATTTCCCGTTGAAATTGAACCAAAAACTAGATTTATCTCTCGAAATGATTTATTCTCTAAGCTATACCGTAAAAAAAAACGTTTATAGCTGTTCGTGATCGTCTTAACGATTAAGGCAGCTCATATTCGTACGTACAGCGAGTTCATAAATCGTGCCTTCGTTTCGCTCTCCTCAAAGCATTCGTATACCGCAAAAGAATCGTGACGATCCGCGTTAAAACGTTCGGTTACATATGAACGAGAAAATGTTTTCCGATCTCGTGGGACTACGCGACGGGTCTCCGGTTTACGGTGACAGAGCCAGTACACGAAGAGACGGGCAGATCGAGCGACGAAAAGAAAAAAATGGAGAAAAAACTAAAAGTGACTATCGTGACTTTTCTCGAAGTATCTGCACGCACGCTACAAAACGTTCGCGATACTTATACACCAGCGGGGGATGAATAGAGGTATAAACACAGAATCGATTCCCATCGAGAAAACGTAACGGGCGACATCGGCGACGGTCTTCAATTTTTAACCGCGCAATTTATCGTAAATCTTTCTCTTCCAATTTATCGTAAATCTTCTTCAGAAACGAGAGAAAAAGAGAGAAAACGATCTTTTCATGTCGAGAAACACGATCACGATTTTATTCGTTAGCGTATAATCGACCAGACGTTTCGATTAGAAGAGCGAATCGGATAAAAAAGCTAAATCGATGCGAAGATTCCACGATCGACAATTTTTACGAGTCCGCGCATTGTCGTCATTGACTTTCAACGAATAATCGCTCGGTGATTGAACGTAGGATTTATTCGATCGTTTACCACCAATCACGAATCGCCAGTTACGACATAATACTAAATTTCCATTAGAAATAAAAAAAATCGATACAATTTTAAAAAATCATTAGATTTCCATACTTTTGTTTGTGCAAATTATCGAAGCGCTTCTCCAATTTATCGTGATTGCTCGAACGGCTGGATTTATCACGGACTTTCGCCCTTTCATCGTTCTCTCCCGCTGCACGAGTACGTTTACGAACGCACGACGGCACTTCTCGAATTCCAGAAGCAACGTACTAAATCCACTTGGTAAATAAAACCTTGCAAAGGAGGAAACCATCGACAAACTCGAAAGCGAGAAAAGAACGTACATATATATATAAATGTGCTTATGCCGTTGTTATTCCTGTCGCTGGTGGCACTTTTCTTCATTCTTCGTGTGCACACACTCGAAAAAAAAGAACGAAAAACTAGCCAGAGAAAGGGAGAGATGTAGAGGAAGAAGAAGAGAGTCCTGGCAAATATTTGCCAAAGCGATCCGTTGTAATAACAAAATTTGAGCGAAACCGAATTCGTGCAATTTTCGAGATCCCGAGGACTCTGTTCGTTGAGCCGTGGGTGTTGAGTTGCTCTTTTCCCTCTTTATCGGTCTCCGCTCGTTTTTCTTAGGCTGTCGATTCCGGACCTTTTTCCAAGGGTGCTTATCGCCATCATTTCGTTCTTCGAGAGGGTGAAAGAGAAATAAAAAACAACCAGACCTTTATTGAAATTATAAAAAGAAAATGATTAAGTTCGATACATTTTCGAAAAATGTAAATTCGAAAATCTCACCGTTTTCTTTTTCAATAATTCCCAAAACGATCGATTTGTCACGGCGTCAATAAAATAAGTAAAACAAAAATGAAAAAATTAATTCCCTAGAATAACAATCTCTTCCGTTTTCTTCGAAGCGTGAAATAATAATACGAAACTTCTCGTATACGACGTTAAAACGTTCTCGACGTAAGGTTAATGCAATTTTCTCGAGGATCCTTCCTTTTTTTTCTTTTTATTTTTTGTTATTTTCCCCCCTCCCGGGCAAAACTTGATTATCCCGAAGCAGGTCCTTGACTCCCGAGGGACGGTATACACTTTGAGGCGACACGAGGAGAGTAAGAGGCAGAGAGAGAGAGAGAGAGAGAGGCTCGACGAGGTTGTGTCGCGAGTGGAAGGCCAAGTCGCTATATAGTTTCAACTGTTTTATCTCTCCCTTCGGGTCGCCTCCACTTTTCCCAACTCTCTTTCTCTCTCTCTTCCTCTTCCTCTCGGTCTTCCTCCTCCTCCTCCTCCTCCACCTTCTATCTACCCCAGCCAACTTTCGCTCCTTTGCCCCTTTTATCCGAGAGTAATCGGATCCGCCCAATTGACCCACTAATCGACATTCGCCACGGGGAGAAATGAAACGATATACGCGAAACGCGTCGAGCACGACTTTCGAGTACTTCGCCACGATATACGCGTGGCTCGAATACGAGTGTGAGTTACAGAGAAGAGGAGCCAGGAGTCGGATATAAATCCTTGTGTGCAACGCAATGATCGCCAAACTCTTTTTACCCCCATCGTTCCTCCACTCCCCATTCTCTGGAATCGTATAACAAACGTTCGATAGGTATTTTTTTTCTTCCTTTCGAACAACGTTATTCTCTCCCCCTGACCGTTCTCGCTCCATTTCCATCGACGAAACGAGATACATAGGCACACCCCGAGAGCATAGAAAACGATATCGTTTCACGAGAATAACCGTCCGGAGCGCTTTTTGTCCCGGAGTGAAAATATATTCTGCAAATGTTATGAAACAATAAAGGAAAAAAACGGGGGGGGGGCGATAAAAAAACAGATCAAAACAGAGGGAGTGAATGCGATTTATTCTCACGATCGTGCCAATTTGTTCAATTCGATCGATCGAAAAATTTCGTTCTACTCGGAGCGATAAAAAAAATATACGTTATCTTCTGTAGATCGAGCGAGATTGAAACGGACGTTTTGGCGCGAAAGTTTGATACAAATATTACTAAATGTTTACGTGCCCGACCACTCGTCGGAATTGCAATATGAAATTTCTATTTTTTACTTTTTTTCCATATAAATCATCGTTTTTATTTCAACCAAAGGAATTCGTTACCGGGATTAAGCAATTTGCTACGAGAATAAAGAAAAAAAAAATTCGCGCAAAGAGTCACGCTCGCGACGAATAGATTCGCGATTCACGAGGGTGACCCCTTGAGTCGGTAATTCAAGGTATGTAGAGAGAGCGGGCAGTTCGACGGGGTATGCACACAATCCGGATGTTATGACTCGCGGAATTATGGGGGAGCGTCGAATCGCGGGAAAGCCGTCGCGGCTCGCTCGACAATTATAGCGCTCGCATATTAAAGATTTCGATGGCGTGTCCGGCGGAGCCTCGGCTAACTCAACTGACCAATCGCTGTAGCTTTCATCCTCATGGAAACCATCGCTCGGTGCATATTCCGCCATACTACCGGAGGGAGGCTACGGGTCTCTCGTCGTAATTGAAATATCTCGATCCTCCTGGACCTGGCCGGCTTGATCTCGGGACCGCAAACCATGAAATTATACGAGCGAGTGATTCCTACCGCAAGAAAGACAGCGAGAGAGAAAGAGAGAGGGAGGCAGGAGGAGGCGATGTATTTCTCTTCGTACGAAAAAATATCACGAGCACCATTTCTTCGCTTCTGGGAAATAATAGAATACGTATTAAAATTTATATAAATATGTGGGTGGGAAATTGTTCATGCGATTTGAAATAATTCTTGTGGAAACTCTGTTTAGGAAAAAAAACAAAAGTAAAATAATTTTTTTTTCCAATTTATCAAATTTAATTCATTTTATTATTTTACTTTGTTGCTTTGCCAGTTTTGTTATTGTTTTTAAATTTGAAAAAATTTTTTTTGAGAGTTGAAAAAAAAAGATTTTTTTCAATTTCTCAAATTTACTTCATTTTATTATTCTACTTTGTTGTTTTGTTAGTTCTTTTAGTTCATAGTTTTTAAATTTGAGAAAATTGAAATTTAATTTGAGTGAATTGAAAAAAGGGAGATTTGTTTTCAATTTCTCAAATTAACTTCATTTTATTATTTGACTTCGTTGTTTTTTTTCGTAATTATTCAACGAATAAAAACATATCTGAGGACTCATTTTATTTAATTTAGAATTGCTCATAGACGTATGTCCATGGTGGTCGGTCTCTTGGCAGGTTTTTACGACTGACCGATCTCTACGCGGTCGGTGGACCGTGGTCGATGCGAGAAACCGCAGGTAACATATACACACGTTCTCGCGGTCCGTCCGTCACCGCGACAAGCGGGGAAACATGTCAAAAAATAAAAACAAAATTTAAAAAACATCGCAATAGAGAAATTGGAATACGAGAAGAAGATGCGAAAGTATCGAGTGTCATCCTTCGTCGCTGTTTCATCGACGTTTTATTATTATTATTATTATTATCTCTCATATTCAACAATATTTTATCGTTTGCAATCTTCCTTCATCCGGAAGAGAGAAGTACATTTAAAATCGATACCGATTTTCATTTTTGCTCGTTTTAACTTTTTTTTTACCTTCATTTTTTCAATTACATTTTTATTGCCAGAAATTGCGATCCGGATTGTGAAACGGCAGGGAGCGCAACGAGAAACTGGTATCAAGCTATAAAATGTTGTACTCGTATAAATACGCATACACAGGTGGTACAGCGAGCCCAGGAAAGATCGAAAGGGCTGTTTTCTCTCTCGGTTATACGTTCGTAACGGACGGACCATGCACTTGGACCCCGTGGGGCTCAAATGCCAGAGCCCTGAATGTGTAATAAGCACTCATGTCGCGGCCCTTGCGGGCTCTCTCACCCCCCGCTCGCCCTCTGCGGTGTTCGCGCGTCTCTGCATTTTAGAAAGGTCCTACCCGCGCTCGCGCAACGTCCGAACCCTTCATATATTTACCTGTACATTGCCTCGAATAAATATATATATATCTCTATTTGAGGTACTGGCATGTATATATATAGGTGGTGGCGAACAAATGAATCGTATATAGGGTGAATTTCATAAGATGCCACAAGCTTTATTCTAAGGTAGGTGGGATCATTACAAACAAAAGTTGCAAATATACATTAGCGATATTTTCAATAGTTTACGAGATATTAATTTTTAAAGGTGCTCCAATCAGAGTGCGCTGAGAAGCATTGGTGCCGCCCACTCCCTGCCGTAGCGGCCAATGCTCGAGAAATAAAAAGGACTGCGTAATGATATAATAAATAAAATTGACTGCTCTAAATTGTGCA
The DNA here is from genome assembly GCA_946811545.1 of Netelia fuscicornis. Lineage (NCBI taxonomy): Eukaryota > Metazoa > Arthropoda > Insecta > Hymenoptera > Ichneumonidae > Netelia > Netelia fuscicornis. Next base: position 46,357,430 of record OX328013.1, read on the forward strand.
ACCCCAAATGTAACGCCCTACACTGTACTATCTCTACGGCTAGGACTGGAGTGGGCGGCTCCAACGCTTCTCGGCGCGCTCTGATTGGACCAACTTTAAAACTTAATATCTCGTAAACTATTAAAAATATTCCAAATGTATATTTGCAACTTTTGTTTGTAATGATCCCATCTACCTTAGAATAAAGCATGTTACACCTTATGAAATTCACCCTGTATAAGAGCGTACAGGGACTCGCGAATGAAACGACGACGCACATTTGATCACGACCAAGAGACGACCGACGAGTAAACACGCAACCGTTCACCTCTATCTCTTCCAATCTTTTCTTTGTCTATCCAGTAGGTCCTCCCTTTTCCACCTATTTTCTTGCTCCCCTCGACCTGTTTTTTTCCCGTTTATTTTGTTTTTATTTCTGTATTTTCTTTTTTATTCCTGAGCCATAGACAGCACATGGGATCTTTTCTTTTTCCTAGGACGTACATAGGGGAGAAGGGCGTGTAATAATGCAAAGGGACGACGACGACGAATATGTTTTCCCTCGTTTCTCGTCTTCGACGGATACCGCTGTTTTTTTCGGTCTTTCTCGTTCTTTTCTTTCTACGTGGAATGTACGATAACGTAGCTACCGGGGCCTCGGGACACGAAGACGTTGAACCAAGAAACTAAGACGAGCTGCGGACACTGCACTTTGTAATTACGAAATGCATTCGCGTGTATGAGATGTGAAAAAAACGTTGGAGTTAATAGATTTCGTTTTTTTGTTCGCATTCGGGTTATTTAGATTCCGCTCATGAAGGTTCATATTAGTAGTAATATTGAATGATGATTGTTGTTAATTGTTATTATTGTTATTATCAGTATCGCAATTATAATAATTGTTTAAAAAATATGACGAGTCGTGAAGATGCGAATAGAGAAAACGTTTAGAGCGTGCACGCGAATAGTGTAAGTTTATACAGACACGAACGATTCCTCTGCTAACTTTAGACAGAGAGAAAGAGAGAGAGAGAGGGACATTCTGGCGAAGTAGCACGAGCAATAAAATAACAAAAAAATTGGAGTCAATAGATTTCCATCCTTTTTTCAAGGTCGGGTTATTTAAATTTGCCTCAAGAAGGATTATATTATTAATAATATTAAATAATGATTATTGTTAATTGTTATCATTGTTATCATTAGTATCACAATTATAATAATTGTTTAAAAAATATGACGAGTCGTGAAGATGCGAGAATAGAGAAAACGTTTAGAGCGTGCACGCGAATAGTTTAAGTTTATACAGACACGAACTATTCCTCTGCGAATTTTCGAGAGAGGGAAAGAGAGAGAGAGGAACATTCTGGCGAAGTAGCACGAGGAATAAAATAACGTTCCTTCCTCGACGGGAGAAAGCACGTGGAAGTAAAACGACACGAAGAAAGACCTCCGCATTACCTGTCTGACATTATGTGCCTCGCCCACTTAACAACAATGGGACGACCAATCTTCGTTATTATCGCGCGAGGGGCTCGTCACCTTTTTATTCTCCCTACGGCTTCGACGAATTTTATTCACAATTAAATAACCATTATTCCCCGAACAAAAATGTCTTGCAAAAAGAATTTCCTACGAATATATTGCTGCTTACCAATAATCAATTTATCAGACACGTATTAGTGAGTAATTGTCAATTTACATCGCTCGAGTGAAAATCTGAACGAACGTTAAATTTATCACATTATTATTGTTATTATTATTCGAGAGTTAATTATTATACCACATAAAATATGCTAATTGCGTGAAGTAAATACTCCGATTACATTGCGGTCACGGTGATAAATCGTGGTTGAGAGTAATAAATTAGTGAGATCTAAGCTCGACCGGCATCCAACATACACGGTTCGGGTCCCATGGTTGGTCTTATGCGCCTTCTCTCTAGGTATTACGCTGTCTCGGCCAGCTTTTCGTTTATTAATGTTATCCATTTGTATTATTGTTATTATACCCAGGTTAGACGCCTATGAATTATCATAGAGAACGTAAACCGAATTTAGGAAAAATTAGGTTTTTATAAACATGCACAGGTAAACTTAAAAAAAAAGGAATTTTTTAAATCGAGGATTTTAAAAAAATTGTCTTTGTTCCCTTTTTTTCACCGGATATTATTTTTTTCGATGCACACAATTTTTCAAAAATACGCAACAAATTTTCTCTTTGATCTCGCCTCGTTCAATTTCCTCAATTTGCCTCTCGTCGAAACATTTTTTTCATTGTATTTGTCATTTTTTCTTTTTTTAAACTCGTCGATAAATAATCGAAATTTCGGTCCAATTAAGAACTATTCAACCCCCGTTCGTGCGTATACGCGACAAATATTTCAACAATGATTCATTAAAAGTTATAGCTCGCGCGCTCGAACAATTTGGCAATCAAAAACGTACGTTGCCCGTCGATAAATTTGAAAAAGTTTATTTTTGTCGTGTCGGTCGCGCGGGTGGAGCATATATGAATGACGAGAGTGGAATGTTCAATCATCGTGCGACGGTCCGTGATCGGAATAAGCGACGAAAAATTCTTACTTTCATTCGATTAAAAAGCCGTGGCCCCCGGGGTTCACTCATTAGCATTCACACGCTCTTCGTGGCTCGCGAGTGAAGTCTATTAGCGTGGAGTAATTAGGCTGATGTATATAGTCTAAAAAAAAAATAAAAAAAAAGATCCTCGCTCCACGCCTCGTCATATACGTATATATCGTTCTCGCGTTCAACGAAACTTCCCGAGGAGGTGGGATTTGTGGAAAATCTTTATTTGATTGGGCGAAGCTGAGGAAAATCACTTTATCTCCGGTGTGGTAATACCTCGAAGGCGAGCGCCAAGGTGGGAGGGATGGTTGGCTCTTAAATTCTCATCCTCGGCCGGACTACCGTTAAATACTTTCGAGACTCGAGATTACCCGGCATTTTCGTTCGAGTCTAATTTCTTTCGTTTTTTTTTTTTTTCATTCTTTTTTTCTTACTCCACCTCTCATCTCTCTCGGCCACTATCCCAGTAGCGAGCTTCCTTAAATCGATATACCACTCTTGGTTCTCGAACTTCTCAAGAAAGAAGAATACCACGCGCCAATTAACATTTTCTTCGCGAACATTAAATGTGGTAATATATTCACCTCGGCTCACTAATTTCGAATTCAATATCGAGACTAATTATGAAAATTTAGTTTACGAGAGAGAGAGAGAGAGAGAGAGAGAGAAGAGCTTTTCAGCGATTTAATTTCATCCGGTTTTACGAAACGACGGTTAAACGCGAGGATATAACAGTTGCGATTGTGGAAAAACAACGAATCAACGCGAAATTTTTTATTTAATTATTAATAGGCATTTTTATATATTTTAAATTTATTACAAATATTTGCTATAATGGAAAATATTTTCAATCGCGTTTATAAATAATTTTTTTTTAAGCACGATTGAATAATTATAATATGTTATTTTACATAACAATAAATAATTATGTGGTCCCTCGTTTATATATAAATCAAAGAAGACATCCAATGATACTTTATTTTTTCGTTAAAAAATTATTAAATAAAATATATAATTGAAATGTAAATTGCGCAGTGGACGAGTGGTGAGCGTGCTTGACTAGTAAACCCTAAATCGTCGGATCGAATCTCATCCACGGAACTTTTTTTAAAAATAATTATAATTAAAATATAATATAAACAATAAATATATAATAAAAAAATATAATATAAATAATAAAAATATAATAATTAAAAAAAATATGCTTTCTGTGTGACAATAAATATTCGATCCCTGTTCCCAGTTCTACCCAGTTATCGTCCTCTAAAAACCTACTACACGAACGACACTTTGACAAACTTCTCCAACTGGATGTAAATCGAAACAAAGACGAAAATATGATCGCGCAAACAATGAAAAAATTAAACAGCGAGTCTGATTCCCTCTCGTGCGTGCGAAGAATAGAGAAAACCTCTGGAGGGATTTGGGTACAGCAAAGCCGTGGAAGAGAGTGAAAAGAAGCAAAGAGTGAAAAATATAGATATACATACCTATATTCGGAAAGAAAGAGAAATGTCGAGAGAGAGAGAGAAAAGAAAAGAATCGAAAAAAGGGCGCGTGTGAGGGAGAAAAATGCCACGACGAGGTAAAGAGTGACGGGCAAAGAGTGAAGAAGTCGACACAAATAGTGAGAGATGCATCAGCACTCGGTGAAAACCACACGTGACTGCACAACTGCACACAGGCTGGAAGAGAGACTCGTTGACAACGAGAGGAACTTTTTCTTTTTTTTTTCTTTTTTTACCATCGACAGAGACCGAGCGAGTCACCGATCGAGTTTCAGCATTTCATCGTATGTTTCTTCTACATAGAACATCGCTCCGGTGTGTTCAAAAAAAAGAGAAAAAGAAAAAACGAAAACGAGGAGAAGAGACAAAAGGCAAATGCGCGGACAGTTCGCGCTCGCACGTGTGTGCGACGCGTTATTTTCCCTTCGCACAGCTCGCCCTTTCATTCATCGTATTCTTGTTTGAAAAGTCAAATGACGCTCCCCGCGTTTCCACGCATCCGTTTGCCCCGAAGGGAGGGCGGCTCTGTCGCTTCGCTACATAAACCTCCCGCTGCTTGTGAGAGCTTTTCCGCAGCCGCATACCAGATTTTCGATAAATATTTGTCGTGGATTTCCTCTTTTTTTGTTTCTCCTAACTTTCCGTCGTTAGCTACGTCGTTATACGTGACGAGTGAGCCGGGGCACGAAGGGGGAGAGAAAAAAAAACGTGTCGTTAAAATAGGGACGAAAACTCTTTTTCACGGAATATACGTTTTTATAAATAACTATTTGAGGAACTGAGAAACCTGTATTGAATTTTCATTTTTACGTCTGCTGCTTGTACCGGAAATGTGTTTATTTTGGTTGAAAAAAGTTTCGTCGAACGGGTCGTTATTACTTGAATTATTAGGAATTTTTTTTTATAGTAATAAAATATTTTTTTTATACGTTCAAGTTGTACTTAGTAGTAAGGGCTGTATAAAGCAAAGCTGTACAGATGGAACAATAAATCTAAATCTATTTTCTTTATAGTAATATTATAAAATATTTTTTTTATAGTAATAAAATATTTTTTAATAGAATTTGTTTTATAGTAATAAAATATTTTTCATATTCTATTTCATAAAAGGATAAATTATTTATAGAAAATTTGATTAATCTTCGACGATTATTGTCAAACAGAATAATTTTGAACAGTTTTTGGAAGTTTTTTCTAGGTAACTTTTTTTAACATCCTAAATTCCAACTTTTTTTGCTGTAATAGAAGAATGTGTTCTTCGACTATCAAATGTATATAAAAATCAAGCCCACCCCACCCATTTTTTTATACAGTGTTTTTAAAAGTAGGTTTTGTAAAATCGCAAATTGCCAGTGCGATATGAATCTCACAATTATAAACTTGCAAAGACATGTTGCAATTCCTGTAAATATTCAGTTTTTCGACTTTTTCACCCACAAATTCGAGTGCAAGCAAAAAGAAACCCATTCATTCATCGTCAATGACATATTGCCGATCGACATCAGCTCTTGCAGCTTTTGAAACGATCACAATTCACCGGAATGCGATATATCGTCCATTGCGATGAGTTCTACGAAACCTCTAAAAATCGGCTTTTCGGGATGCTGTATCGTCGTTTCCATACATCCGACGAAAAATTGAACGAATAACTTTTTGAAGACCTCATCGAGGACTCAACAAGTAGCCGAGGATCATCCGGATAGCTCCATTTTTGTTGCCGTGGCGACACTTTAAAAAACGCGATTTTTGGAAGCAAAAAAGAACAAAAAAAAGCCTAAGAGGTAGAGCCAAATTTTATTTGCTCCAAAAAATCTTCAATTGGAGGTTACGGAATCGGAAATTTCCCTCGTAACAAGAATATCACAATTATAATCTCGATATATTGCAATTTACCGAAATATTGACGTTTTCGACCTTGTCACCGTTCCAATTATATTCAAACCGTATTTTCTCGCTAATGTCAATGTAAATCCTCGTTACAACAAGCAATTTTGATTTCCCAACTCATCTTAGTTACCTCATATCTCCAATTAATTCCCCAAGGTACTCAACACCCCCAATAAAATACAAAAAACAAACTAACTCCGATAAATCGACGATAAAAAATAAACCGTTGAATTTCGAATCTCGCGTATATAATGGCGGCCCTCGAATATAATCCGTCCGACCAGTACTCACTGCGCCGAACTACGTGAGATGGAAAGAGAGAAAGATATTCTCCGGAATATGAGATCGAGCAACAGCAGCAGAACGCTGTGACTCGAAGAGACCGAGAGATAGCAAACACGAGCGGGCCTTCTGGATTTCTGCGACTGGCGAGGCCACATCTCGGGGAAATATTCGTTCACCGAGACTCGTTCCTCGTTCTCTCGCCTGGTCTGGCTGCCTCGCGAGCCTCGGACACGCTCACGTGGACAGGAAAACGTCTGCTACGAAACTATTCTATATATTAAACATAATACGCTCTATGTACATATATATATGTATGTATACGTATAAAGATATAGGAAAAGCGAGCTTCCCATTTCGGATATCCGGCTTAGCCAAGTGCAGACCGCAGAGGAATACGTATCGGAACAACCCAGACTCGACTCGTTCTCTCTATCCAGACTCTCGTCTCCTTCTCACTTGGAACGTTTTCGCAACAAACATACGCCTATCTACCTGTATATACACACATATCGTATACCTACACGCGAGCCAGCTACTCTCACTCTTCATTTCCATCTCGTTCCGTTTTATACGCCGAGGCTTCGTGTATAACGCATGATTTTCTCCCTTTTACTCCGAACATATATCTTGTCCTTGATACATACGAGTATAATATCGTATCTATACGTATTACTTGCACGCGTATCTCTGTCTCTGGACCAACGGGTTTCGCCTGCCTTGGCTTATTTTTGGTAAATCGATCGCAACTACGGATTTACCAAGATTTTCTCCGTGTCCACTAAGGATTATCCTTCTCAATTTTCGTATCGTATCCACCCTTTTCTGAAATATGACAGAGAAATTCATTGTCAAAGGATAGAAGTAGATATCTATAGTGCGTCAAACATTTTTGACTGAAGAAAAATAAAGTATAAATCGCACATCCAGATCTAAAGGGGACTAACTCGAAATTGCGATTTTTGTGTTAGCCTACCTAGGGGTGCACTGCAAAATCGCAATTTTTGAGTCAGCCCCCTTTAGATTTGGATGTGCGATGTGAACACTCGGGAGGCCCCTAGGGGTCAATCCCTAGGGGCTAACTCAAAAATTCCGATTTTGCAGTTAGCCCGTAGATAGGCTAACTCAAAAATCATAATTTCGAATTAGCCCCCTTTAGATCTGGGTGTGGGAAATATGAAAATATCGCGAAATAACGTTATTTTATATTTATGTACGATGTTGATATAACGAACGTTATTCCTAGCTGAGTACCATTATAATTGGCCTGGACTAATGAACTTTAAAGTTACGAAACAAGTTTTATTAGTTACGTTAATAATTGAATTATGGTTTACCGTCGAAAATTGACGCTCGATGCGTTCGTCTCAATTTACAGTTGGCGTTAAATGTAACTCGTTTACCTGCGAATTTACTTCAGAACACGAACACGCTAATTACCGAAGTAAAAGCGCCGAATGTCTGAACATTTTTTCTTTTTATTATAATCTCAATTTTTGTATCGTGAATCGTAAAGCGAAAGAATTTTTTTTGCAACGTACGTCGAAGTTTTATTCGAACGAAACGAGCAACGAAAATTCGTGATGAAGTTTCTCGCTTTCTCTCCTTCTCATTTACTCGGGTTCATTAACTTTGTGCAGTATTTCACGATACCGTATCGAATCACTCGCTCTTTGGGGAATCCGATAAATGGACCAGGATGGGCGAACCGCAGGACGACATGTTCGATGGTTTCACCGTGTGCAACGAGAGAGAGAGAGAGAGAGAGAGAGAGAGAGAGAGAGAGAGAGAGAGAGAGAGAGAGAGAGAGAGACTCTTTGATCTACCAAATGAGCTTGATTAATCGAAAATTATTCCAAGCTCCCGGACCAATCCAACTAACGGCTTTCTCGCGGACAGTTGAACTACACTGCGATTATAAACATATATATCGTATCTCATATCCCCCTGACCTCATTCTCTCACCGAACATTCCAATCAATTGCTTTTATCTAAAACGTGTTTTTTTCCAATCCGTATGTTCACAGGCAGAGGAATTGAATACGATTGTCGGTAATGCTTTTCGCATGGCGTACGTGGCGCAGCTGCAACGCCAGCCGATTCTTCAAGATGTAATAACGCCACAATCATCGCCCGTTTATCGCAATAAGGACAAACAGGAAGAGCAACGAAACGCTCGGGTAAGAATATAAAAAAGCAAATTTCGAATCGAAACTAATAATTAAAAATTAATTAAAACAAAGGAGAAAATTGAATAGTTTGACTACTAATCGAAACATTGTCGTACATCGTCCATTTATTTCGTTAATTACTCTCGCACGTCGAAACTTCAACGAAAATCTGTTTGACCAAACTGTCCAGACTCGATTTAATAATGACGTACAAACAATGTTAAACGTCGATTCTCGCGTTTGAATACAAATCGGTACGTTTCTGTACATACACGAGATTCCAGGATTAGCTCGGAAAACTATTTTCCTCTCTACGGTTTGTCGATATGCAGCAACGAGACCAACTCGTAGATACCAATTTCGTAAACTCCGCTCTCTATCTCGTTCTCTTTGCCCATTAAATCGATCAGTATCGGATCTCCGTCTATGGCATCGAGAGAGCACGCAGGGCGCTTGATCCATGCGCTCGTTCGTACATCAGACGCTGAAAGTTCTCCAATCGTGAATAGTCGAAGGGAGAGAGAGAGAGGGAGAGATAAATCATCGATTTGCTAGTGCCGCATATACACACCAAGAGGCACATGGGAATCAATCGTCATTCTATTCGTCCTGATTCCGTGAATAGTTGATCGCAGAACTTTCTCCGCTATTCGTTTATATCGTAGCCGAGGTATTTCACCCTTTGAGATTTTCCATCTCCAATACGAGAACAGCTCAAGGTCTGAAAGATAAAAAAAATGTTTTTGATTCGAGACGGAACATATTTAGTTATTACTATTTGTAATTATTAATTCAACAAGAAGTTTAAGGTTTGAATTATTATTATTGTTCTTGATAAAAAAAATGCTATTTCTTTGGAACGTGTAAAATTTCGACGCTGGTTACGGGCATCGAATGCAACCGGCTAAGGAATGTCTAACCAGAGCTCTATCCGGCGTGTTCTCTCTATTCCGTTGTAATAGAGGCTCATGGAGCAAACCTTACAGAACCCGGTGTGCAACTAGGTGTCCCATTTACCGCCTGGCTCTCGTGTTAATTATAAATTCGACCCGAGAACGCGAGGACAGAACGCGTCCGTTCTCCGATGTTTCATTTCCTAGTAAACATGAGCGCAGTTAGCAGTGACGCGCGACACACGAGCTTGGAATTAAAAAGGAACAAAAGAAAGAGAGAATGTTGAAAAAAACATTTCTAAAAAAATAAACCGTGAATTATTAATGTTTTGAAATTATTCTTTTAATCGAAACTTACTTTTTGAATTTGAAACGTTCATCATCGCGAGTTTCCATTAGTCTGGGATCATTTCTCAGAGGATGGAGAGTGTATTAACGTTCGAAGGTCGCGCGTTTCTCAGATTCTCCATCTACGCTTGTACCATGGAATTCCGCCCATCCATATGCGAGAACTCCATCTCGAATGCCCGGATAGCACAGATTTTCGCGCTGCCTACTCCTCTCTTTCACTCGCTCTCGCTCTTACTCTCCCTCGTTTCTCGGGGGAAATTGCATTACTCCGGATTTACGTGGAAATACGTGACTCATGCTGCGCGTCTATAAATGCATATGGGAGGAGAATTTTCGCGCTCCCTCTCACCGAGACTTCCAGCCGAGATATGTATATATCACTTTTAAATATACGAGAATCTACTAGAATGATAAAAGAGTGACTATAAATTAATCTAATCGGCGCAACGATTTCTACGTACGCAGATTTTTCTCGCAAGACTGTCAGCGAGAACTTTATTAAATCCGAGGTATGATAGGAAATTCGTCGGACCTTCGAAAGGAAAAGATTTAGTTATTCATGACCTTGAAATGTTTGAAAAATTATTGAAAATTGAAAAATGTATTAATTTACATCTTTCCTTGTCCTCGTTGTTATTTTTGTCATTTTGTGGAATCAATTCGAACGACGTAGTAGAAAAATCATTGAGAAGCGAAAGATATCATAAGAAGTTCATGGGACCCCTCAAAAGAAAAGTTTGAGTTATTCGTGACCTTAAACTATTCTAAAAATTATTGAAAATTGAAAAAAGTATAAATTTACATCTTTCTTTGTCCTCATTGTTATTTTTGTCATTTTGTTCAATCAATGAGCACGACGTTGCAGAATAAATCATTGAGAAGCGAGAGCTATGATAGGAAGTTCATGGGACCCCTCAAAAGAAAAGGTTGAGTTATTCGTGACCTTGAACTATTCTAAAAATTATTGAAAATTGAAAAAAGTATTAATTTATGTCTTTCTTTGTCCTCGTTGTTATTTTTCTCATTTTGTGGAATGAATTGGAACATCGTTGCAGAACAAACCATCGAGAAGCGAGAGCTATGATAGAAAGTTCATGGGACCCCTGAAAGGAAAAGATTGAGCTATACATGACCTTGAAATGTTCCAAAAATTATTGAAAATTGAAAAAAGTATCAATTTATAATCGTCTTTGTTCTCCTTGCTGTGTTTGTCATTTTGTGCAATCAATTCAGACGTCGTTGCAGACCAAACGATTGAGAAGCAAGAGCTATGATAGGAAATTCATGAGACCATTGAAAGTAAAAGTTTAACTGATTCATGACCTTGAAATATTCCAAAAATTATTAAAAATTAAAAAAAGTATCAATATAAATTTTTCCTCGTCCTCGTTGTCAATTTTGTCATCTTGTGCAACCAATTCGAACGACATTGCAGAACAAACCATTGGGAAGCGAGAGTGCTAACGGCGGAATCGGCACTGGAGGAGGCGGCGGGGGAATCGTCAGCGGCGGTGGCGGAGTGGTGGGCAGCTGCGGTAGAAGTCCGTCCACGAATTCGTGGTTGAAAAGTCGAACGGCGCCCACGTCCCGTTCTGGTAGCGGTACGTCCGCAGCGGACATGAACGTTCAGCTCGGCAGCGCAGGCTCGCCCACGCTGCGACTTGCGAGCGTCAAGGTATTTCTATATATGCCTCTCACTCCCTCAACATAAACTTACATCGAGCTTTAATCGCGTCATTCCCCAAACATTTACCCCCTTGCCATCTCAATAATAATCTCATCAACCTCGAATCGAAAAATTGGAATTCGTTTGAAAACTTTGTCGACCAAAATTCAATTATAAATATAATTTGCATCTTTCTTTCATAGACGCCAAATTCGATACCGGGTCTGAGACCATCGCACAACTTCACCAATGTACTCGGACCGATCAGCAACGAGAATGAGACGAAGAGTATATCTCAACAGAGCACACCGAGCAGCGACGAAAGCAACTCGCCGACCGAGCTCAATTCGTACAAGAGACTGACCGATAAGCCGCCGCTGATAAAGCGACTTACCATGGGATTGACCGGTGGACGAGACGTTCTCGGATTGAATAGCGAGGACGATAGTTGTCCTCTCGTCAGTGGCAGTAGCACACCAACGAGTCCAACGAATCGTCCACATTCCGGTGGTTACATCAACGAGGCCATCATCGATTCCGAAGGGACGAGAGCACCTTATAACAAAATTCCACCCTCCGAGACTCTCGACAACACTATTAACGCCTCAATTACAGCTAAGAATTTTAACATCGAGAATAATAGGTAATTTCATAAATTTACTTTTTTCCAATATTATCGACCCATTTTCTAATAAAGTGTACCATGAAAAGAAAAATAGTTTGTTCGATTAGAAAAATGTTGAAAAACGATAGATCGATTGGTCCAAATTTCAGGATAGGACACAATTCACCAAATTCCGGTACCGATACGGAATTCAAAACCAAGAGACGATCGCAGATAAGCACGTCGAGCAGCTCCGTACCGGCTGACGGTAGCACACATGGCTCGACACCGACACCACCACCTCTACCCGAGAGAACCGACAGTCTGAACAATCGAAACGAAGAGGGCGAATTACGAAAGGCTCCCTGGTTTCAAGCGGGAATACCAAGGTCAGTCGATCAAAGATCGACGGATTCAATTATTTAATTAAAGAACAACTGGAGAAAACGATTGACAACAAATTCCCATACGACTCGAGCGAACAAACATCATTCTCCCGAGTTTACAGGAGTCAACGTAACTTGTTTCAACTCTAAATTTTCTAAATTTAAGTACCATGGTCGAAGTTTGGTAAAGTCGTACGAACGTCGGAAACGATAAAATTTATATGACACGTTTACGCGAGTTTCGCTGTTCCTTCGATCAACGGTGATAAACATAACGATGCGCCATGACGAATGGCTTTGGTCTCGCGTTTCAATAATAGTCGAACGAGTCGTAAGCCGGTAGACAAATACGAGTTTCTCGTCTTTCGTAGTTCGCAAGTAGCGAAACGAATGTACGAGAGAGAGAGTTCGTCTTCCTCGTTATCTCGAGAAGTCATCCAGCGCACGGTGCGCTGGATGACTTCTCGGCGCATTGTTCCACAGACGTAACGTCGTTTCTTACATCTCCCCTTGCTGTTATCGTTCTCCTCCCTTTCCCGTCCGTTAGAAACGGATTTACCATGTACAATAACTTCGTATCTGCCAAGATTTGCATTTTCACGATCCCCTTCTTTCGTTATTTATCGTCCAGGGAAATAACGCTTGAGGTGCTGAGCCAGGAGCCGGAAGGAGCCTTCATGGTGCGAGAGAGCACCAGCAAACCCGGATGTTACGCTTTGTCATTGCGAGTACCGAGAGAATTTCAACCGAGTGGCATCGCACATTATCTCATCATGAGAACGAATAAAGGATACAAGATCAAGGTACGATTATTCATAATTTTTACACCTCGATTCTTCTAAACGACGACGTTGATAAACGATTATTATTTCGAGGCGAACGAGTCGATTTAAAATTGCCTATACGTCGTTAGAGATAATAATGTTATCATCGTATCGAAACGATACCTGTAATTACATCGAACAATTTGCAATTTCCGGGTACAATTTTAATCGCACAATTCTATTACCGTTTCTCAAAGTCCTCGAGAGTTTATTTATCCCAGCGGTAATTTAATGGCAAATTCTTGAATAAAAAGATCGTTTCAGCTTCGCAAGGTTAATTCGCCTTGCGGCATACGGATCTATCCGTTGTCAGTAGAGTTTCGCCTCGGTTATCTCGCCGACGGCGAAATTTCAACGGAATCAGTGTGGGGGCTCGCACAACTGTGATCCGCGAGACTAATTCAACTAACTTTGCGATTGGAATTTGCTGTGCATAATCCTCTCCCTCGCTCGCTCTACCCAACCTTCTGCTCATCTACAACTTTACGTGTGTTTTCTGAAATAACGATATAAGCAGCGTAGCTTCACCGTGGCTCGTATCAACGTTCCCTGGGAGCGATAGATGCGAGCGACACATGCGTGCTTGTCTATCATCATGAAGCTTGCCGCTAACATCCAGCGAGCAAACAAGCCCCAATACGAGTTTTATCGCTCCTGTGTACCATTGGGAAATTAAAGTAACTCTCTCTCTCTCTCTCTCTTCCTCTATCTCTCTGCCTTTCTCTAGCGCGCCAGTTCTCACTTTGATCGCTGGAAATGCTCGTTTTATTATACGTGTGTTATTCGGCTGGCACGTAATTTTCTCTTTCCTCAATTTCTGCGGTACCACATTATTCCAAACTCATTTTATCATTATTATTAGCCCTTAAATTTCACAGCGAGCTTTACTCGCATATTCTCATTAGTTTTTTCCTCAATTCTAATTTAGAATTTTAAGAAATCATCTTTTCCATTTGGAACGAGAGAAAGAGTGTGCGAATAAAAATTATATCTGGAAAATTCAAGATAATTTGTAATTGTAGATATTTTTAAAAGAGTCGAAAATTGTCGAATTTGTCTCTAATAAATAATAAAACATAAAATAAATTATAAATAATAAAAGTAATATAATAATATATAATATAATAATTATAATACTATAATATAATATATAATAATAATAATAATAATAATAATAATAATAATAATAATAAATAAAAGAAATAAAAGTAATTACTTTGTTTTGTTTTTCAGGGATTTACGAAGGAATTTACGACGCTGACGGCTCTGATAACGCATCATTCGGTGATGCCGGAACTATTGCCCTGTCCGTTGTCCCTAAGTCGTTACAATCCGAGTTTCGTGAAAAGCGACTCCAACAAAGATTTTGCGGACATAGACTCGGATCCGGACTACAACACACTGGCCGATTTTCGCAAGATGATGGCCGACCTCAACGTCTAAAGTGTTTCTCAAGCAGTGCCAAAATCCTCGACTTGACGAGAAAGAAACTGAAATAATAAACGACATGTAAAACGTGTCGAGTACTAAAGAAGAAAATTATTTAAATGTCCGAGAAAGAAAAAAAATGATAATGGCACGAGAGCCAAACGGTGATAAAGACTCGCCAAAGGCAGTGATAGGATACTAAGACGATTAGTAGATTAAGTAATTTATAGATTTCGCCAACTGCGAAAATGTGAATGTAACTGTGAAGAAAGAAAAACGAGAGAGAGAGAGAGAGAATCACAAACTTTGTTCGAAATGAATTTTTTCAGAAATTCGTCCACTGGAGATTAAGACTTGGGGACGAAGAGTAAACAAGAGAGAGAGAGAACAAACTGTGCAAACAGTATTTCGAAAGTATATTAAAAGAAAACAAAAATAAATACACCATTTAAACACGAGCCACTGCCAAATGTTTTACGTATTGTGAAATTCTGTCGATCATTTCTGCCAGTGAAAAACGAAGATAAGAAAAAGAAAATGATAACGAGTGAATAATTAAACGAGAAAGGACCAGGTATTAGAGCCATAATTGTATCTGCACGGTTCGATAAATATGACGTAAAGTTGATGTAAATGTGTCTATATGTATATAAATTATAATTATCGTTAAAGCCCGAGGTTTTTTTTTTATAATTATTTAAATTGAACGAGAATCCGAGAGAGATCGAGAGAAAAGAGTTTCAATGAAACGAGAAAACAGAATGATTTTCTATAAAATATTCGGATCGAGTGGTCGTTTTTGTTTTTACGAAGAGAGAAAAAACAGAAGGAAAGGAAAAACCGAGAGAGACGATTAAGCGGTAAAATCGATTGCTCGACTAAACTAGTCTTGTACAGAAGTTGCGTGCATAGTTTATATTATATATAAATACACATATATATAGATTTATATATATGTGTATATATATATGAATAATTATATCAAAAAAAAATCGAGCGACGAAAAGAACGTACTTTTGCACGTGAACAAAATGTCGCTTCGATTTGCAAGTAAAAAATGAAATACGAGCGATAGAGATGATCGAGTATTCAAAAATTCACCGAACTGAGGAGTCGCTCGTGTGAATCGTCGATTTGACTGCTCGTTGCCTCGTTGTTCTTGAAACGGGAGATGTGAGGCAAAGTAAAATCGTCTCTCACAAGTCCCAACGAGAAAAACTGTAAATGGTTTTTTACTCGATATTAGTTTGGTTTTTCGGGTCAGTAACAATCGATTGCGCTTCGATTAAAACTATCTCCAGCAATTATTGCATATATCGACAGCGCCATGAGCGTGGCGATAGTTACAAAGAAAACAAACGTGGGAAGAAAAACAACTCGAAACGATTAACTGTTGCGAAGACTACGCTAAGACAATTAATCACCGCTTGAAGTTTATAACTGTTCTAAGGATCATTTATATAGCGATGCGTTGTATGATTTCAATAAAATTATTTATTATATGCGAACAACGGATCTCTCGTTCCCCTATCGGTTGAATAATTAGTTTTGCCTGTTGAGCAATTTTTTTAATATCCCACGATACGTGAGTATAGTAAATATTTATTAAACAATTCAAAGAGTATAAATTGAAAAGAAACAGCTCTGAACGATTCACTGCTCTTCCCGAACGACGTGACGTTCCCTCTCGGACACGAAGGGAACTGATCCTTTCTTCGAGTGCGCTCGTCTGTTCGACTCCCTGAAAGCAAAGACGAATAAGAATGAAATACATCGTTTACAGGGAATATGTGTATAATAAAAAAGTACGTACTTCCGTTTTTCTTTCTCGCGTATTGTACGTATTTCCGCTTGGGCGTTGTAAATGTGCTTTGGCACTTGTCTGTGACGTGCAATTCTTCGTACTTGGGGATGACCACCGAATTTTTCCTTGAGGGCGTCGTTGTAATTCAGGGCTGCTCGTTCCCGACGTTTTAGCTAAGAAGACAGAATAAAAACAATAGAGAAATCTTCCGACAGAGTTCTTGTCGAGAGATTAAATAATGGAAATATTACTAACAACTCCCAATTTTTCCGACGCTCGTGCTTTCCAAACTCGAATGTTCATCTCGTCACTGCCGCTGAGAATGTATTTGTTGTCGAGAGACCAAGCAACACTGGTGAGTCGCTGCATTCGCTTCGTGTGATAAATTTCACGCGAATGTCCCTTGTTTACCTCGTAGATACGAACAGATTTATCATAACTTCCAGATACGAATTCTTTGCCCGTTGGCGAATAATCAACATCTGTAACTGCATCAACGTGATCCATGTGAACATTTACTGGAGTCTTCAATTTTCGTGTGTCGAATGTATAGAGTCTGGAAAAATAACAAATGTTTTATATAGACCGTTATGGTTACCTTAAACATGTAAAACCTTATTTTACAATGGCAAAAACGTTGCAGTCTACTACATAAAATATACTTACTTGTAATCCTCATTGGCACAAGTAAATGAAAAAGCCTCCATGGGATTCCACGCAAGTTTATTAGTTCTCATTTTCATAGTTACTTTTCGCAGAGGTCCCGTGTCTCTCGAGTCATAAAGAATAATACTTCGATCACTCGCGCAGGCCGCCAGAAGATTCGTGTGGACAGGATTGAATTTGATATCATGAAGACTGTCGACTCCCCATTTAAAAGTTTTAACAGGTTCGTTTCGAGTTTCCTCCCAGAGCTGACATATTTCTCCACAAGTTGCAAATAACGGAGCTTCACGATGATGGGATATACCGGATACAACAGTTTTGCTTATAATAGTATTTGTAGGCTCGTCATCTTGACTGTTCTCCGATTTCGCTGATTTCCACGTTTTTATTGTTTTGTCATCCCCCACAGTAATAAAATGCTCTGCATTTGGGGTAAAAACGAGACCACGAACTATTCCATCATGAGCGAGAAACGAACGTTCGCACTTTCGTTGTGGAAGGTCCCAAACGCGAACTTCGCCATCAAAAGCACCGCTGAGCAGAACCGAGAGACGTCCGGGATGTTTGCACATGCAAGAAATACCATCTCGATGACCTTCCAAGTTTCCAATGAATGGCTTGGCAAATACGCGTTCTAATTTTATGGCATTCAACGCTCGAGTGTATTCTCTCGCAGCTTCGAAAGGATGAAGCGACGGATCGTAATTTCTTGGCACTGAAAATAAGCAGAGTAAATAGACGTTCCCATAACCTCCAAAGAAAGGTTATGTCGCAACGCAAATCTTACCTTTGTGTATGTCGCGTTTTGTTTCACGTAAGTAATCGTCCGGATTACGAGTCAATACTTTAACTTTCATTTTTATGCTCAATCATCAATCACAACGAAAGACAGCTGCTTTGTTTACGACTTTTCATGGAATCGAACTATGCATGCTTGATTTCTTATCCCAAACACGGCGAAGTGAAATGCGATGACAGCGCTTGCGGAAAAAATGTGAACTTGAGTGAAGTGTGCTGAAGTTGCGCATACTCCCACGCTGATATAAATATTAATTTAGATTATCAATATCTACACATGTTCATTTATGAAATGTACAGTTAACTATAATATCAGATACCAGTAAGGAGATCAACAACGATCAACAAATGTTGAAACCTCCAGATTTAGTCCCACGGGGCGACATCTGTGTGGCCAAAGAATGAACAATAGGTATTTTCATACCTTCGACATGAAGTTGGCTCTGCCAGTGGAATTATAAATATTACATATAATCTGGCGGCCTGTTCACGCCACTCGGGTGTTTTTTGCCTACATATGAGAGTACAGGTTCTTTGCATTTTTCTCCTAGAGTTTTTGAGATATCAGGCAAAATAACATCTGAATCTTCATCAGCAACAAATTTCCGATTCCGTAACCACCCTACAAAGTCTTTTTGGACGAAAAAAAATTTCTACCCTCAGCAGGTATCGAACGTCCATATTCGTGATTTACTTTCGCGTCTCTAAGGGGTTAAGAGGGTCAAAATTTTGTTCCGTCCAAAAAGACGTTTTATGGTCATTTCGGAATCGGAAATTTTCCGCGTAATACAAAGATCATGAAATAAAGGGGTTTTGAACCAAAAAAATGGCCCCCATCGCCTAGGCGTTTTTTGCAGGTCCTGAAAATCGCGATGTTTGAAGTGTCACCACGGCCATAAAAATGGACCTACCTGTATGATCTTAGTCTCGCTGTCGAGATCTTGGCAAGCTCTTCAAGAAGTTGTTCGCGTCATTTTCTGTCAGACGAACGAGAACGGAACTATAGCATCGCGAAAAGTCGATTTTTCGAGATTTCGCGAAATTGTTCATATATGAATTCCGGTGAATTTTAATCCTTTCTCAAGCTTTAAGAGTCTATATCGATCGCAAATTTTCCGTACAACAAGAAAATAATTGTATCATTTTACATTCTCCAGATTTTATCGACGTTAAGTAGATAAAATGTTATTTCGGGTTTTTGCGATTTTCTCCCAGAGTTTTTAAGATATCTGGCAAAATAATGTCATAATCTTTATCAGCGGGAATATCCGATGGAATAAGACCATTTCTAATTGTTTAAAGAAGATTTTTTATTTTCCGACCGCCTCGAATCGCAAGGTATAAGCAAATTAGAATACAAAAATCGACGTTTCGAAATTTTTCCTTGTATGCATTCTTAAAGCTCATATGGATCGCAGTTTTTCCCTTATTACGAATATCACAGTCATTTCCCTCTCGCAAATTAATTCCCAACTGAAAAATCGAAAAAATGCGAAACTCCACACTATTTTCTGGTATTTGTCCATTAATTTCAAACAATCCCACGAATCAACACTTTTGATTCTCACCTTTCCAATTCTGACTGCAAGTCAATGCTTTCACACTCGTTTTGACTGCGTGCAATAACCGCGACTCGAGTTCATACATGACGCTAACGCTCGTTCCAAAAACTTGCAACTTTACGAATTTTTACGAATCGTACAGAAATTACTCGAAGATTTGCCCACAATCATAAACAGATAATTTTTAATCCGTTGAGCGCCCAATATCTAGAATTCGCTGCAAAAAGTGCCAGGTAGCCTTCAGGAAGGAGAAGTACGATGGGTTTGAGGAAAAATATATAAAAGAATTGAGTTTTCATTTTTGTACAATTCCATCGCTGTGTGCTTTCATTTTTGAAACTTACGCGTCATTGAGCATTATTAGGATGATGATACCATCGCCACGAGCTAAAACGTACAAGTATCCACACCGTTATCAATGAGTAATCGATAAAGTTATGAGTAACGAAGGCCAAATTTCCCCTTCCGTTATGCAAAGTCAAAGCTGTACGAAGACTCTCACTAATCGTTCGTATTATTTCTGTAAATCGATGAACTATAAATAACTCATTTATATGTTTAAAAATAACACAAATCATCAAAGTTACGAAAATTAGACAAACCAGAAAGGAGCAAAGAACTTAAAATAAAATTAATTCACGCGAGTGATGTCGGGACGTTGATAAGACGATCGTTTCTGACGATTTACAAGTATATCAATAATACTTGATACTTGGATACGAGTGATAACATGCTGATAACAACTACGTGCAATATCAAATCAATTGTTCAATTTTTAATCGGATAATCTCATTATGTTTACTTTACAGCCCAAAAAAAGAAACATTGTGTAAACGATAATAATTATTTTAGAAAAAACTCGTCGGATCGATAAAAATGATAAAATGTAAGTTGAAAAGTGAAATTTTTAATAATTGTGATCAAAACAAAAATAAAAAATTGGGCATTTCTTTATCGTTAGGGAGCACTTTTGTCAGTGTGGTCTCGCGAGTTCTGGGAAGTATGAGGCTCAACCTGGCGACTTATTCAAACAGACGAGCGCAGACGCGATAAGATAAAACGTGTTCTTAACCAGGTACGAGAATCTGATAAGCGTCATTTCGCTTCTAACTTTCGACGTTGTCAATTGTATCGACGAAAAATGCCAGGTAAGTCTCTCAATAATGGTTTGAATTAAAATAACGTTCGGTTTGATTGATGCGGTATTATTAATCGATATCAATCTATTAATAAAACATCAATTCGCTAATATTCATATTTCTCTAGTTTCATCCGATAAAATTTAAAAACATCGTAACACGTAATTTTTTTGTGACCGAAAATGACGTCACGCAGTGCCTTTATAGTTGATCGAATAAAATTAGTGAAAACGTGGCAAAAGATTCGGCCCAAACCAAATTTCTTTCTTATAACGATGTCAACACTCATCTTTCTAATAAATATTCTCTTTGAATTTTAATTAATTTTTCGACACTTGCCAATTTCTATCAATTTTTACTTTCTCGTTTTAAAGAAATTGTGAACAAAAATTGTGTTCTTTAGACATTTCACAAAATGCCAAAAACTTTCCGGTCGTTTCGAAAAATTGTCTTTTTTCTTATTTAACAAACAAGCAATATTGTGATTTGTATTAATATTAAATAACAATTTTCATAACAAATGACAGCATACAGATGGGTATCTCGCTCCGTCGGTGATTCAATTCCACCAACGGCTGTGGCCGGTGGTCGTGATGTCGATGGTGCAACGATCTACGTTGGACGTTCTTATCACAATGGCGATATGGTGCCTGCCAAAATAATCCCTGATAGGAACGCCGCCTATATCTGTCACGGTGGGGAGGAACACTCCAAGGATACGTACGAGGTGACTAAATAAAAAAAACAATAAACGTCACAATCTCAAGTTTATAATAACAATCTAATCGTTGAAGTCGCCCTCGATACTTTTCGAGAAAAATATGACAGAGGCGGAGACAAATTCCTGTTTTGATTCTAGGCAACGCAAACAACCGAAGACAAAGGTCACTTCGAAAAACCTTTTTCATTCTCAACAATTATCTTATCAATTCCGATTCATCGATAACAAAATATAATTATTTTTTTTCCCTCGACTAGAAATTTAATAATTATAACAACGATTCCAATTCATCGATAGCAAAATATAATTAATTTTTTTTCCTCGACTAGAAATTTAATAATTATAACAACGTTGCTTTGCGATCGCACAATTTTTTTTCTCAAATCTTCGACATAATTATAAAAATTGCACGACAATAAACGATATTATTTTCTAACTCCGGTCGAACGATGGATTTTTAAATGTTTCTCGGTACTCTCGCGCATTGTTATTATTATTTTAACCTTAAGTAGGTATATTGTTTTTCTTGTTTCCATTTTTTTTCAACGATAACCGTTTATTTTCGAACAGGTTCTGTGCCAAGGTGAATTCGCGTGGGAATTCGC
The DNA here is from genome assembly GCA_946811545.1 of Netelia fuscicornis. Taxonomy (NCBI): domain Eukaryota; kingdom Metazoa; phylum Arthropoda; class Insecta; order Hymenoptera; family Ichneumonidae; genus Netelia; species Netelia fuscicornis. Next base: position 46,379,289 of record OX328013.1, read on the forward strand.
GAGCAACGGTGCAATTCCCGCGGATGCAATCGTCGCGGGCCAAACGACCGAGGGCGAACCCCTTTACGTAGGACGCGTTCTTCACAATGGAGCACAAACTATTGGCAAGGTTCGTTCATTAAGAAAAAAATGATTAACAAGTTTTGATTCCACTTTTGTTTCTCTCGTAGGTTCAAGCGAGTCACGGATGCCTCTACATCCCCTACGACGGTGAAGAACTCTCCTTCCGCGACTACGAAGTTCTCGTCAACCATTAACCAATCCATTCCATCATTAGTTTGAGAATAAATCATTTTTTGTCTAATTTTTAACACTACATTCTTCTTCATATTTTTTTTTTACAAACCTCCACAATTTTTACCCAACTCCATCGTGGAAAAATCGTTTTCTTATCTCTGACAAGATAAAATTTAATTGCAACTCCGCAACGATGGGATAAGGTTAAAGTTACACTTTAATATTTTGCTGTTTATGAGAATTTGCGAGAATGAAAAATTTATAATGCGATTTTCATCGGATTTTATTTTTCCACGACGATTATTTTTGTTATCTAAAGATAACAGTTAGTTTAAGAACGTAAATCGGTTATGAAGAAAACGCGATGAAAGAAAACCCTAGCCACTAGCGAACTTTGGTCCGAACGTTAAAAATTGATTAAAATCAATTTTTAACGTTAAAAATTGATTTTAATCAATTTTTAACGTTCGGACCAAAGTTCGCTAGTGGCTAGGGTTTTCTTTCGTCGCGTTTTCTTCATAACCGATTTATTTTGTTTCGAATTATAACGCGTTATCAGTCATCGCCTCCCTAACCGATTTATTCATTCATATCTCGTCCTCGAAGTGGGGACATTTATTAACATTTTAACCTCGCTTACTTTAATTTACATTTTGCATAAAAATGCAATTTTAAGCATCGGCAACGACACTTCATGCACGTATTCTGAACGATTATGCATAATGATAGCGATTATGATAAGAGATAACTAACTACGCGAAGTAGTTCGTTTCGCACTTTTTTTTAGTTCGCCAGTCGGTTTTTTTAGTTTACGTCTCAGCGTCTTGGGAATAACCCATTGCGAAAACACGGTTCGTAATAAATACAAAACAAAAATGATCGGCAAAAATATCTCGGGCGTTTATCGACGACGATTCGGCAATAATTATAATCGTGACATTGATTGATCAAGGTGATGGAAGACGTTCAGTTTTTTTCGCTCACTAAAATTTTGCCCACTCTCCGCCTTTCTAATTTGCTTACATCGATACATCGAGTCGAGAATTTTTACATTCATCCTTGGCCTCGCATCCAACCAGAAAAAAACACATAACGTTCAACGTTATTTCAATTTTATAAACGTTTTTTTTCGCGTGTCGAACAGTGATTCTTCTTTACAAAAAAAATTCGCTGAGTAAACAAAAAACAAAGCGTGAATAATGTAATTGGCAGGTATAGGAATGATATCGTGAAAATATGCATAAAATTTCGTTCGATGAGAAATTTGTTCATTTTTTAATTAAAAACAAAAGTTTTTAATTAATAAATGACGATATTCAGAAACTTTTATATCGAAAAATTGTTCGAAAAAAAACGAACAATTTTTCGATAAAAATCGAACAATTTTTCATTATAAAAATGTTTAAAAAAATGGGAAGTAAATGAAATAAAGATGATTAACGATATAATAATAAATTACGATTACTTACGATTATTTTCACTCCTTTCTAAATATTTATTCCCAGCCCGTTGCGATTATAATTGCGGAATTGACATAATTCGCAATTCGGATTCGCGAACACATTCGTTGTTGAATGTGGCATCGTTCGCCATTATCTAATATCCTGAGCATTCGTGTTCATAAACACAGGCTACCGCGGATCCAAAACACTATAATGCCGACGATACGGATAAAAGTACTCGAGGCCACGAGCGTTTTTCACTGCCGATCGTGAAAAAAAATGTTTTTGCGACGCACGTTGGAATGTCGACGATCAAACAAATCATTCATAGCTTCGCGTTCGAGATCCATTGTCATGATTTTGCGCTTGACGAAAGAACGGAACGATCGCGCAACAGTAGCTACCGCAAAGAGAACGGTAATATTCGAACCAACGATAAATGAGAAAATTGAATAAAATTATAATTGGAAAAGCAAAAAAAAATCATTTCACCAAGGACTTTTCTCGATTGCCTAACATTTCTCTTTTTTCTAATGATAGTCTCGCGATCGGGTACTTGACGTCATTACGTCCTTACGCGCGGATCGAGGTAATGAGTTTTTTAAACCGAGTAATTCGAGTAGCGAGTTTCGTTGCGTCACTTTGACCGTTATCCGGTTTATACACGCGTTTCGTTGATATATCGATATCGATAGTGATATTTGAGGCGATTAATGGAAATTTAATATTTCTCACGGGGTTCGCTGAAACTTTAATAATAATTGTTAATGGCGATATATGGAAAATGATCAAATTATTATTTTTATGAAATAATTTAAAAAAATAGGAAGATACGATAAAAAAAAGATCAAAATTTAATTTTCTGATCGAATATAAAATAATAATTTAGTGTAAATCTTGGCTGCAAATGTGCTATGAAATTTTCATGATGATTGTTGATATCAATATATGTAAAATGATCAAATTTTTATTTTTATGAAATAATTTAAAAAATAGGAAGATATGATAAGAGAAAGATCGAAATTTAATTTTTTGGTCGACAATGAAATAATAATTTACTGTAAATCTTGGCTGAAAACGTGCTATGAAATGTTAATAATAATTGTTAATATCCACAAATATATAAAATGATCAAATTATTATTTTAATGAAACAATTTACAAAATATAAAGATACAATAAAAAAAAAGATCAAAATTAAATTTTCTGCTCGAAAATAAAATAATAATTTCGTGTAAATCTAGGCTGAAAACGTGTGAAATCTTGACTGAAAACGATCAAATCATTATTTCAATAAAACAATTTAAAAAATATAAAAATACAATAAAAAAAAAGGATAGAAATTAAATTTTCTGATCGAATATAAAATAATAATTTAGTGTAAATCTTGGCTGAAAACGTGCGAACGTGTTAGTGTAACTAGCGAGCCGATTTCCACACAGGGTTAGTATATCGCGTCCGTTGCAGGGATATCGGAGTCGATTTTAATATAAGCATCGCTCGCATATTACTCACTTAAGGCTTCGCGTTACCCTACCGGCATGTATTGGCGAGGGTCGGGGCTATAGGCCTGGCACTATAACACTACATACTGGACCGAGAGTATGGAGCATCACCCACCGGTAGAAAGAGACCGAGGCCTGTCATTATTGTATCAGCATGTTGGCTCGACGAAGTACGAGCTTCTGCTCTCGCATAATCGACAGCGTCATCGTTCGAGCGCGTATCCCAAATTGTGTCCAAGACGAATAGTTGATAATTCACAATTTTAAAAACAATTACAACTTTACAAGTATCAAAAATATCGAATCAATCGTAATGACAGTTGCGCCATTAAATTCGCGAAGCCTCCAATCTCTCGGAGAAAAAAGTGAAAGGGATTTTTTGAGCCAAGGGAGTGCAGTGTTTTGGCTCGATACGAAGCTCTGACGTCACGATTTGCGAAATCTCAACGAGGTCGGTTATGTACCAGTGTGTGTGACGGTGTTCGAAATAATCCAAGTTTTTCCTCCATGGCGGAAGTAATTGTCTCGAATTGGCCATTAAGAAAGAACTATCGGGATATTCGGACGACCCTGGCGTTAAATCACGGCTTGTTTGTTCCACCCAACTGTGGCGCGGTGTGGCAGTGATCGGGCTTTGCTCGGGCGGGCACGACAGGATATACCGAAGAGCACTTCACCAAAAAGCATGTCATGGATGTGCTAAATAGACGCGAGTCACACTAACACTCGTCCACAAGAATTTCTCCACCGAATCATCAATTTTCCCTTTTCCTCCTCATTTTCCTAACTCACTCTCACTCTCGATTTTCTTTTTCTCTCAATTATTCCAAATAATTTCTCGAAAATTCTCGCAATTTAATAAAATATTCATTTTTTTTTGCATAATTTTATTCATTTATTATTTATTCGTCAGACGGACATTGCGGAAAAAAAAACATCAAACTTTGGAAAGTTCGAAGTTCCTTATTTTTGCCAAAGTCTTTGATATTCGTGCGGAAACACTTCCGGCAGTTTAATCGCGTTCGAATCGTATTTTTCTTTTTCGTCTCTTTATACGCGTCGCTCGACACACCGCGTTTAATATAAAGTGGTCATACCTGGCGATAGTATCGCGTATTCCTTCATTATTCTTACTACGCTCGCGTTTGTAAAACGAGTTTGTGCGTTTAATAGTTTGTTTAAACCCGCGTATGCAAGAGACGAGCTCTGTCGAATATGAAACAGGGCCGGTTTGTTCGATAGGCTTTTGGTGAAACCAAGGTGGTAGAGGCTGATAATAATGTCAGGGTCGAACGAGTATACCCAAGAGTGAAAAGAGTCCGACCGGTGTCAAAGAGGAGGCTGTTTGTCGCGAATTTTATAAAAGGATTTTTAAAAACATGTCTTTTTTTTCTTTAAAGGTGAATATGTAATTCGGGACAAAAGTGAAATCGGTGCCTTGGCAAAGTCTCGCTTGTTTTTCTCGCCACTCGCGTATTTACAACGTGACAAAGATCGAAATCATCGATCACACGTGGCGAACAAAAATTCTCGCAAGAATCTTCATTTTCACGGATAGAACAATATTTCATTTTTCGATATATCACGCGCTTCACGGACAAATATTGTGCTCGGGATTTCGATCTAGCGCAACACGTGGCAGTTAACGATTCATCATTGCGAGAGACGTGTACCGCTTGCTAAAAACCATCGATAGGGCGAAACCTAAAAATTATGCGTTTACACAGCTAATTGTCATAACTATGTAATAAATAACGTTTGAAGCGATCGTTATTTTAATATTTTTCGTACTACTGGTAAAACGTATATAAATAGAAATTCTCGAAACGTTTTCGCACAATTGCGCTCAAATCTTCGTGAACCGAAGTGTCGTCGATAAATCACGCGACAAAAGTTAATCGACGATCCCGAAGGAATATAAAAAGTTCGAGATAAAAATCGCAATGTTCGTTAACGAAGAAAAAATATATAAATTTGTCAAAATTAGTTCAAAGTGAGGTGACACTGCGTTAAAAACAAAAACAAAGTAAAGATAAAAATTGTTCATTCAACGACGAACGATCGGTGGTTTTTCGTGTATCTTGTGAGAATCCCTATGGTCCACCCCGATCCAAGCCAGGACCAAGAGAAATTCGTAAAATTAGTCGGATCGGTTAATGAAGGCGCTCGGTCGTAAATTCATCAGCGACGAGTTCGAAAGAGACCGTTAAACAAACAGTACGCACGTCGCGGAGGATCGTAGCTGGAGGGGGAGGTCTCGGTGTGGTACAGAGTGCAAAACCATTATTATTGTACGTATGTTTGCATACACGCTTCGGGGAGACAAGAGAGAGAGAGAGAAAGAGAGAGAGAGAGAGAGAGAAGCGCAAAGAGTTCCGTGCGGCGAGTAGTAGAGAGGCAGACACGGGCAGACGTGAACCGGGCTATCCCACCAGAGTTAACCAGTAGTGACGAAGTAGCCGCGACGTCGGGAGCGAACCACCAAACGCGAGCTTAAGCGCAGCCAAGAGACTTTTTTTCCCCTCGGTGGTGACCAACGACCCATGGCTCCATGGTTGTGAACCCACGAATCCCAACCATCATCATCATCGTGGAGATTCCATCCGCCCGGATCAACGAATTGGATCGACGAACCACCCCGAACGAGAAAAAGTCGGTTATCCCCTCGTAAACGCGATTTAAGATAAACAATCGTGTCATCTAATTTGAACCGAGAGAACGTTTCATTATAGAATAGTTCGAGGTAATACTTGTCATCCGTTGCACCACGGGGCGAAGCTAACGGAGAACGTAACGAGGATCGTGTCATTAATTTAAAATTATTAGAAATCCAAAGTTGTGACAACCTGGTGCGTCGTTTACAGAAGAGGTCAAGATTCCACGGAGTAGGGACGATTTGTCGAGGATTTGAGGAAAGTAAACATTGTCGAACGTGGTGACATTTAGATCAAGGTTGGATTTCAGTGATCGACGGGATCGATGACTTGATCGGTGGTGTCTCGTGGTGCGAGTGAGGCGTTCCAGGATCGCCGAGTCCGTGGTGACAGTTCTTGAACCCTCGAGCTTGTTGACTTACCTCCTCTTCCTGTTCGCGTTAACCCTCCGAAAACCGAGCTAAGATCGTAGGATACGAGTCGGGAAGGTGTCGATCCCAAGATGACGAACAACTCGACTGTCCCCGAGGCCGGAAAGCAGGAGTCCTCGATCGACAAAAAATCCTTGACACTGCAGTCGGGCAGAACCGGCTGCAATGCGGAAGGACCCGGAACGTGGAAGTCGATGAGTATGAGGCAAAAGTGGAGTTTTCTGACGAGCAACATAACAGTGGAGCCGATGGTCGCTTGCTACATAATGCCGAGTGTACTGGCGTCATTGGCAACCCAGAATCTCAATCTCGAGAAGGCGTGCCGAGTCAACCTGGCCTATTCGGACGAAATTTGCGGCGCTCTAACGGCGAGAAACACGACCGGTTTCGAGGCGGAAGAAACCGCGGTGCAACAGCTCGTTGCTGGAATGCAGACCTGGAAGACGGCGCTCCAGAGCGGTTTGCCAACTTTATTGATACTGTTCATGGGCGCGTGGAGCGATCGGACCGGGCTCAGAAAACCGTGCATGCTGTTGCCGATCGTCGGTGAATTTCTCACGAGCATAAGTCTAATAGCTTGCGTCTATTGGTTCTACGAATTGCCGATGGAAGCTGCCGGGGTATCGGAAGCTCTATGGCCAGCTTTGACCGGGGGTTGGTTCACCATGTTCATGGCAATTTTCAGTTACATCGGTGACATTACGACCGTCGAGTCGAGAACACTTCGAATCGGTGCCGTCAATGTTTTTCTCTCCCTCGGCGTGCCAATTGGAATGGCCCTTTCCGGTATACTTTACATTAAAATCGGCTTTTACGGAGTTTTCGCTATATCCACCGTTTGCTACGTCCTCGCTTTCGTCTATGGCCTCGTAGTCATCAAGGAAGCGCCTAGACCACCTCAAGCGATCGTCACCAAAGAGAAGGAGCTCTCGGCCTGCGCCACCGTAGTCGATTTCTTCTCCATCAGGCACATCAAGGAAACGTTCAGGGTTGCTTTTAAAAAAGGTGCCAACAATCGACAGCAGAGGGTCATCGTTCTTATGGTCATTGTCATGGTTGTCATTGGACCGATGTACGGTACGACCAAGGATTATTCAGTTTTTTCTCATTATTCCAAGAAGTATAATCAGCATTAATTGTTTTTCGTTCGAGAAGACAGTTGAGCATGATCGATGGCAATGAATCCAACGATTATGAACAATTATCTTCGCTATAAATTACCACATTCCCTCTCCCTCCCACCCAATCTCTCCTTCCTGTATAAAAGGTTAAGCAACATTACGAAGATTATATTTGTGTGCTTTGACGATAAAAGTTGGGATAACAGTCGTGTTCAACCGAGCGCAATAATGCCTTTTCATAATCTCGGAGAGGTCCGACGACTATGCGTAATGGTCCTCTTCCGCGTGTTCAAGAGTCACGTGTACCAGAGAAGAGGAATAAACCGCAGAGAGAGAGAGAGAGAGAGAGAGAGAGAGTAATTTGTGCGGATATTTATTCGCGTGCCCGGCGTCGATTCTCCCGAGCGCGAGGCAATATAATGGAGGGCGAGTTTCGTCCTATCTCAAAAAAATACGCAAAAATCGTGTCGGTGGAATTTTTTTTTAAATCTTTTTTTTTGCTTCTTCCCTCTTCATCCATCGCCATTCGCCTTTCTCGCTTCGGGATCGACGGCGATAATTGGAAGCTCCGGGGGAGCCTCTCGCGTGCCATCGAGGATTAAAATGAAAAATGATGAAAAAGAATTCTCTCTTGTCACGAGAGAATATCAATTATTTATTCAATGGATAATTATTTTTCGCATTGAGTAACACGAGTCGCGCATCTCGCATCGTCGACTCATCCGGAGGGTTCACTGATTCTATAGATTGCCAGGAGCCTCCAACGTTGAAAGATCGGATAACACAGGTGTATACGAGACCAAGATTGACGCTAAGACATTTGAGTTGCGTCATCGTCATTATTTTGGTCACGAATGAAATCGCGAGTTGTTTAGCTAGCTTATTACTCGATACGATAATGCATAACTGTTCGCGTCGAGAAATATACGTTCGCCTAGTTTGAATAAACGTTACCTTCGTCGATCACGTTTCTCTCGATAAACGACGAGAAAAATTAAAAAAATTAAAATAAAGGAGACTTTGATTAATCTCGATACATTTTCGAAACATTTTCTTCGTCAATATCGATGAATAAATAATCTTTCGCTTGAATTAATTTTAACTCATGGCGAACCACTTTCTCTTTCCATCAACTTTCTCGCGCGATTCTAATTTTTTTTTTCACACGTTTCCAACGTTACGATATTCAAGTTTGCCGTAAATCTCGCGTTAATTCGACGCGAAAGAAGATTCGAGGGTTAGCTAATACGTTTTATGCGACGAAGTAAGATGGTGGTTGTCTCGCCATTTTGACGCGACGTGACTTTCACGTGTCTCGCAGACGTATAAACAGAACTGGTACGACATTTGTAAACAGCTCTCACGTGAGATTATTAATATTCCTCTCTCCCTGTCCCTCTCGGCTTCGAATTGCATTAGTGAAAGTTGCATTTATCGGGTCAGCCGACGAACGAATGCAGAGAAACGCGCGAGTTTAGTCGTAGCGCAAAGATGAAAGTTTCGTCACACTGATAAATCTCTTTTCCTGTCGATTCTAGGCACGAATGTGTACCAGTCGCGCGACAATTTCCGGAATTTTGACTTCCCGACGAAATCGTTGGTCGCATCCTCCGCGTTGTTACGTCACGAAACAAACAAAACTCCCGCCACGTGCAACAACAATGACGAAATTGTTCTCGTATCGAAACGATCGATAGTGAACTTCGCTCATCCGGAAATTGCGAGGACTTCCGATCCAAGCCGTAACGCGAGTTCCATTCTGTATTTTTCCTCTCAGGAATTCGAAACTTCGACAAAAATATCGCGTTTTGCTGTAATCGAGCGTATCCTGAGATTAAATTCAATCATCGAGCCTCGACGACTTTCCAGCGTTGCGGAGCTTTGTTTTTGTTTCTGTTCGCTTATCTCGTCGAATTATTTTTCTCGATCGAAACAGAAAGAAAATCGAATCGTATTTAATCGCGTGCAATTAAATAATCGGCCCACGATGACACTAATATACCGGACGATAATGGAAGTACGAGCCGACACGTACGGTCGATCATTTCGCGCAGTTCTCGCGGCGAGAATATTAGCCATTATTTGAAATCCCTCGGTAATCGCGGTTGTGCTCTTTCTCGCGATAATCGAGTCTTGCTGTGTAGACTCGGTTATTAAGGCACAACTCACACCGATTACCCGCGGGGAAGAGTGGCGGCTCTCATTTCTGTGACAAGGTCAAGCCACGAGAGAAGCTGGGACAAGATCATAGGAAAGATAAGACGTAACGGAAGTCCTCAAGTGTCCTAAAGAGTTTGTGTGTATGAGACATTTCGTACTAATTCCCACTCGTTCTCGCACGGCCATCTTGGATTTGACCTGTTATTTTCTTTTCTATAACGTTCGTCATCATCTTCGAGTACAAATCTGTGAAAATTCGTGACAATAAACTCACTCTCTAACGTTCGCCATTATCTTCGAGTACAAATCTGTGAAAATTCGTGACAATAAATCTATAAAGATTTTGCAAAATTTACGAAAATTAATTATTATCGTTTCGATAATTAGATTTAAAAACATTCCAAGGGTGACAACGGTCGCGATACGACGAAAATAATGAAACGAATAGAAAAATCCGAGTTAAAAATGGCCAACGTTCTGAGAAAAATGAAAACTCGACGCATGAACCAGTCTCGCGAGATAACGTACTTATTTAAAAAAAAAAGATTATTACAGTGGCGAGCTCGTCGCTCATTATCAAGAAACAATTTTATCGGCAAGATTGGTTTTTCCAACTTGGTACAGTCATTAGTTCCATAAAACGAGCCATTCTGATCGTGGGATCGGCAATATTTTTATCATTTTTCAAGCAAGATTATGAACGAATTAGCCCCGAGACTTATTTAAGATATGATTGCCTCAATTAAGAAAAGTCTCGTGCGGTAAACTCGCGATGATGACCGCGGAGAGACCGGTAGACGGATACGAATCGACGATAAGACCGACTCTCCGACACGTTTTCCCGTCGTTTCTTTTTCATTCCGGCAAGGCCACGTAGACATACACGCCAACATTGTAAAGTTAAAAGTCGTTAGTTAATGCAACGCGGAGACGTTGCATACGGACGAGGTTCGCGTTCACGTCGGTGAACGTAAAAACGGACGATACGCGTCTCTCGCCTATTTAACCGGTAGCGCACGATTCGGTTGCTCACGGTAGAGTTAGGTCGACCGGGAGTAACAACGAGAAGAACAGGAGCGAGGAGCTAAGATAGATCGAGAAAGAGAGAGAGAGAGGGTCGAGCATAATTTGATAAAGACCGCGAAGAACTCGGCGGAAACGACTAAATGGACGTACTGATAAACGAACTTGTTGTGCAACCTGGGCATTCTTACATAATCCCTGGGTATAATGACGGACGTGTGACCGAGAGAGCCGAGAGAACGAGGGGAACGGGCTACTGGTGTGTTCCACGGGAATAAATGTTGAACGCTCGTTTCAACGTGATCGTTCAATTTTATTTGGTAATTTACAATAGGGTCGATCCGCAGAGTGTGCGAGAATGAATAAACAAAATTCAAGAATTATCACGCGCGACGAATTCTTTACGGAATTGGACTCGAATTCCGGTGATTCAAGAGATTTTTATTCTAATTTGTCATTAAAAAAAAGCTTCGATGGATTCGAAACCAAAATTAATGAATTCAATTTTATTTGGTAATTTAAAACCGGGTCGATGCAGAAAAGGTACGGGAATGAACAAACAAAATTGAGCAATTATCACGCTTGATGAATTTTTTTATGAAATTAGACTCGAATTCCGGTGATTCTAGAGATTTTTATTCTAATTTGTCAATAAAAAAAAACTTCGATGGATCGAAACCAAAATTAATAAATTCAATTTTATTTGGTATTTTAAAACCGGGTCGATGCAGAGAAGGTACGAGAATGAACAAACAAAATTCAGCAATTATCACACGTGACGAATTTTTTACGAAATTAGACTCGAATTCCGGTGATTCTAGGGAATTTTATTCAATTTTTTATTTTATTTAAATTTGTCAATAAAAAAAAGCTTCGATGGATCGAAACCAAAATAAATAAATTCTATTTTATTTGGTAACTTTAAAGCGGGTCGATCCACAAAAGGTACGAGAATGAACAAACAAAATTGAGCAATTATCACGCTTGATGAATTTTTTATGAAATTAGACTCGAATCCCCGTGATTCTAGGGATTTTTATTCAAATTTTTATTTTATTCAAATTTGTCAATAAAAAAAAAGCTTCGATGGATCGAAACCATAATAAATAAATTCTATTTTATTTGGTACTTTTAAAGCGGGTCGATTCACAAAAGGTCCGAGAATGAACAAACAAAATTGCGCAATTATCACACGTGACGAATTTTTTACGAAATTAGACTCGAATTCCGATGATTTCAGATACTTGTATTCAAATTTGTCAATAAAAAAAAGTTTCGATGGATCGAAACGAAAATAAAGAACGAATGGACAATAAATTTGATATAAATTTTCGATAATTTTGTTTTCGTTTTCACAGGTGAAATGGCAGTGATGTATCTCTTCACGAGGTATCGATTCAACTGGAACGAGGTCAAGTTCAGCATGTTCTCGACCTACAGCATGGTGACGAATCTTATCGGTAAGCATCGTCCTTATCGATAACGAGCCATGAAAAATTTACTTCCCCGTGAATTAGTAACAACTGTAAAAAAAAGAAACGAGAAATAATTAGGGAAACTGCACCATAAAGGTCGAGGTGAGTCTAAAACGGAGAAATCCAACGATGGACTCGCTAAGTCGAGCCTCGAGACGTCGCTTCCGGCAAGTCGGACGTGACCCAATGTCGCGGAACTTTCGTTCGTCCGGTTCGACGTTCGCGCAAACTTCCTCTTCCTTCGTTGGCCGTCGAAACGATCGTTGATTCTCATTTCGACCGTAACGAACTTTTATCTCGATAATACGAGGGAAAAGTTCTCGGGGTCGGTTCGTTGTCCTTCGTCCATCGGGCGAGACTAATTCCACGAACAACATGATTAATTTTTTCCTACCCAACGGAAAAATCGTTTATCCGTAACGAGGCACTTTACCGATCATATTATGTATTACTTTTTTCGCGCCAAATTAAAAAAAAAAAAAAAAAAGAAAATCAGAAAAAAAACAATCGCTTCAACCATCACAAATCGTCGATACATCGATCGCGACACCAATTTTCTTTTTATCATAATAAAAATGGTATAAAAAAAGTTCTATGTGAAATGCCACACCTGCATTAATTACTCGGTACGCTGCATAACGCCTCGGGAAGCGGATAATTGTTTCTTTTTGCAACGATCCTTTTTTTATTCCCTTCTTCTTTTTCATTTTATTCTGTTATCTTAATGATTCCGCAAATTAAAGATTCAGGGCCGCGAGTAAGTCGAATGCCGTAAGCCGATTCCGCTATGAGAGAGTGATTGATGAACGCGCGATCGTGAGATCGCTAATACATGGATCTCGTTGTTACTTGTCATGAATAAAGCATCGATCGGTACGTCGATAGAGCATGACGGGAGAAACAAAAGATAAAGATAAAGACTGAAGAAGAAGACGAGGAAATAAAAATAAAGAAACAACAAGTTGTTTCGAGCGTCATAACTTTGTACATTGTACGAAACGCATATATATATGTATATGGGCCATTCCACGCCAAATCGGGCAAATACCAAAATATTGTTTTTCTCAATTTTTTAATATTTTTTAGTACTTATTTTTAATACCGAGTATAAAAACAATTATTACCAATTTTCAAAAATCGAAAAAAAATAATTATTATGAAAAGCTTACGATCTACCCAGGCTTAAAAATTGTTTAATTCGCAAAAGTTAAAAATTAAGAATTTTCAAAGCAATGAAAATATCACTTTAAAAAAAAAGATTTATAGTTTAAAGCTTGAAAATCGCATTCAAAAACACCTCAAATAATTTTGTTATAAATATTTTTGAAAAACGCATTTAAAATTGAAAATTAAAAAAAAAATCAATTTCAACTACTATTAAAGAAGTTATGAGCCAAAAAAGAGCGATTTTTTTTAAACGCGATATTTTGTGAACAGGTAATCAAAAAAATCTCAAAATTTATCACGAAAAGTTTTTCGATATGTACTAAAAAATATAAACAAAATTGATAAATTAAAAAAAAGAAATTCTGGCAACTGTCCAATTTGTCGTGAAATCCCCCATATATGAAAAATTTATATATGTATATATATAATCGTGACTTGGATCCGCATCTCCGTTAACTCGAGAGGGGCTCGCCTCGACTCTCCTTTCGCAGCCGTTGGCGAGGCGCACGACTCGCTCCTTGTAATTTTCTCGTACCTCTCTCGAAGTGCATTACCATAATCTCGTTGCACACGCGAGTTTTGCGCCTGTATCGCGCGGGGATTGAATATGAATCGTACCCGATCTTAATTCGAATATTCGCAACGCGTGCTTGGCCGTAAATCAAAATCGTCGAGGGGACCGCGAAAATCTCGTCGTTTACCGTGGTTAAGGTCATTGACGCGTGATAATATCGTTATTACCAGGATTATTATTTCTCCTCGATAAAATCGTTATTTTGATTATTAACTCGTCGACGTGGCTCATTGATAATTAAGCGACGATGCTAATGATGAAAAAAAAAAAAAAATAATGCGGAGAACAAAACAACACGAAGACTATTTTACGGTCGAGCTCGATCGAACTTACGAGTTTTCAGCTTAATGAAATCAATTCGAGTAGCGTGAGAAAAGATCTAAAATTAATAATTCTGGTATAATACGACTATTAAACTTCCTCGAGCGATTTCCTTACGATCTAAACCTGGCACGCATGCAATAATCAACCTGGAACTCGTTACGCTTATTTCTCACATTCACGATTTATTAATATAAACGGTAGACAGAGCTAGACTGTCTGCGATGGAAATCGAAGGTCAAGTTCGCCACGACGAGATTTTCTCTCGACGCGATACGCACCCGCGCTCACCGCTCTAATCGAGCAAAGAACGAAAGAGTTATTACCTGAACGATTCCTTTACTTTTACACCTAGATTGCTATATTAATAAGCTTCGTACGGGCTTTCTTGCATAACACTTATCGACGTTGCTAGGCGGATTTCTCTGACATTTGCCTAGGTATGATTACACCTCGCATAATCTACCACACTTTTTCTTCCAGTCGCATCGAAAGTAACTCTCGTCATTCGTTCGAGTTATTTTCGATCTAAGTTTCGCGTATTGTCTCGAACAAACTTGGATATTTTATCGTTTAGATTCAATTTAAAGACGAGAGGTATCGAGTTCGAGGTACGAAAATGAAAACAATGCGACGCGGTTTTTTTTAATTTTCTTTTTGTCGAAGGATTTATTTTAAAAAATCACCGTTCGAAAAACGTATGAAAGTTTATTCGATACTTTATTCTCATTTTTCAGCTGGGCATTGACGTATTATTATGTATAGCATGGCTATGCCAACGGGAATGATAATTTATCGTTTCGATTTGGTGTTTTTTTTCGAATGGAGAAAAAAAAATATTGAGAACCTCGCGAAACGTGTTTCTTTGTCACTCGGCGAAATGTTGACGCACGTGGCTGTTGTAGAATCGAGGGGTTATCTTACGTTTGGATAACAGACTCGAGTCATTGCTAGTAGATTGTTTTATAGCTCGTGTATCGATAATTGTACCCTGAAATACGCTTAAGACACAGTGTAACTAGCGACGAGCTACTTGCACTTCGAAAACGGGATCCGTAAATTGTCCGGCACTGAGCAACCGATCGCCTTAAAATTTGGAGAGTACATAGAGAATTGTGGCATAAAGGGCATGACAGTCTTATTTTTCCAAAGCTTTGGAAACATTTTTGCAGGTTCAGTTACCATCGAAAAAATTTTTCCAAAATTTTGGAAAAATAAGACTATCATGCACTTTATGCCATAATTCTCTATGTACTCTCCAAATTTCAAGGCGATTGGTTGCTCAGTGTCGGGCAATTTACGGATCCCGTTTTCGAAGCGCAAGTAGCTCGTCGCCAATTACACTGCCTCTTAAGAATCAATGTTACATGCGACGAGTAATTAAAAAATGCGCTACGTACTCTCTTCGAAACTGAGCAGCCGATCGCGTTAAAATTTTGAAGGCATCTACAGAATTATGGCTAAAAGTGCCTAAACGTTGTATTTTTCAAAAATTGTTGTTATAATTCAAAATCGATAAGAAGTCAAAATTTTAGAAAAAGAACATTTAGAGTCACTTGTTGCCATAATTCTCTAGATACCTTCAAAATTTTAACGCGATTGGTTGCTCAGTACCGGAGAAATTACGATTTGAAAACGCAAACCGCATTTTCTCCGGAACTAAGTAACCGATCAGGCTAAAATTTGGCGAGTACATAGAGAATTATGTCACAGTATGGATGACAGTCGGTTTTTTTCAAAAATGTTGAAAATAGTGTTGCAAACGACGAGCGATTCGATAACGCCATCCGTACTTTCCCCCGCACTGAGCGTTAAAGTTTTTAGAGTATCTAGAGAATTATAACAAAAATTTTGGAAAACTAAAACAGTTATCCACTTTTTGCCATAATTCTCTAGATGCCCTCAAAATTTTAGCGCCATCGGTTGCTCAGAGTCGAAGGAAACACGGATCGCGCTAACGAAACACTAAATCTTAACTCTAACCGCAAAGAATTTATTTTCCAAACGACAATATCATAAAAAGCAATCATATTTATCAAAATTGGAATTAAATGAAATTGTTGTTCACCATCGACACAGGTACAATGGTGTCGGTGGGTCTGTTTAGTCACGTGCTCAAGATCGACGATGCTCTCGTTGGAGTGATGAGCTGCATGAGCAAGATCCTTGCCTGTTTCGTATACGCTTTCGCAACGGAAGATTGGATGATCTATCTCGGTAAGTCTCCTTCTTTTACTTTTCAAAATTAACTAAAAAATATTCATCGATGCAAAAAAAAAATATCGAAATAGCGTTGAATAAATCGACGTTAAATCCTTAATCCGTCGTGTTTCTTTTGAAAACAGCACCCTTGGTCGAGATCGTTAATGGAACGTCCTTCATCGCAATGCGTTCGATAGCCTCGAAGCTCGTGCCGACCGACGAATTAGGCAAGTCCTTCGCATTTCCAGATCGGTACCACGATCTCGAACTCTCTTTTTTCAACCTCGATGAAATGTGTGTTGTTGTGGTTTTTTTTTTATTTTGCGACGAGAACGGCATCCAAATGAACCTGGTCGGATTGAAAATAATTGCAGGCAAAGTGAATTCACTGTTTGGAGTCTGCGAGTCACTGATGCCACTGGTTTACGGGCCGATGTACAGTTCCGTGTACGCCGCAACGATGAACACGTTTCCGGGGACCTTCTTCTTGCTCGGCGGGGGCCTCACTATACCCGCTGTATTCTCCTTCTTGTGAGTTATCTTTGACTCGTTCTTGCCATTTTTCTCGCGCGTACGTACCGAATATTTAGCATCGCGCTCAGGCTTCAATCGGCCTCGTCCCATTAACCATTCGTTGAAAGTTGTGGCGCGCGCGAGCTGCCGGTTTTCCTACACTAATGGTAACGAAGCGATCAAACACGATGATTCATCGAGAGTCCAGAAGCCACGGATGTTTAACATAATGAACGATTCACGATTCCGAGAGATCTTGGATCGGTTCATCTTTATTTCAATTTTAAAAAAACGTTTCATTCAAATACGCTCGCAAAAGGAATTTTTTGTGTACATCTGGCACGAGCCGTTGTTCACAGGAAAAAGCGATTAAAAATAGCTATTAAGACAAATAAAAAATTCTCCGTAAATTGAAATGAAACATTGTTTATTTTTTTTTTAATTTGATAAAAGGAAATTCTCTGTAAATTATAAAGAAATTTTTTGTTATATTTTGGAAAACTTGATAAAAACAATTCTCGGTAAATTAAATAAATTTTTTTTTTAATTTTTAGAAAAAAAAATTTATTTTCTGAAAAATTTGATAAACAAAAATATCCGTAAATTATAAAGCAATACACTTTTATTAAACAAAAAATGATAAAAAAAATTCTCCATAAATTATAAAGAAATATTTTCTAATTTTTTGAAAAATTTGCTAAGAGAAATTCTCCGTAAATTAAAAAATATTTCGTTAATTTAAACAAACATTTGATGTGCAGGTGGTTGTACAAAGAACACAGACGGGATCGAGCCCTGCTCGAGCTGGAAATGAAGAAGGAAGCGCTCCGAAAATCCGAGGACAGAAACGAGAATGGTTTGACGAAAATTAGCACCGATAACGAGAAATCAAATATGGAAAAGTTGATGGACCCGAGCGTCGGAATCGCGAACGCGGCTTTCGTCTCGGAACACTTGTGACCCGACGAAATATTTTCCATCAGTCGGTACGAACTTACCCGATAGGGATTTCATCGACGACGGGAGAGCGAAACGCGCCAACGAGGTAACCGAAATAACTTTCGTATCAAAATTACTCATTTCTTTCGCAAACGATGAATTTAATTTTTTTGATCATTTTTGTCTAATTATATATTTTTTCGTTCGCACAGGTGCGTTCCGCATTCCAATAGTCAACGGTGCGATGATTCACGATTCGATAAACAAGAACTCTTCGTGAAAAATGGCGTGAAATCTTGGCCAACGATTTCGCGAAATCTCCGAAGAAAAAGTGAAGCGCGACACGATATTATTAGCCTGTAAATATGAAAAGAAAAACAAAAAAAAACAGATTTTACTTATAAACGCGAGTGCCGTAAATCGTATCGTCGAACTAAAAAAAATTTGCGAAAAGCGACGGAGATTTATTGGAAAATCTTGGGATTGTAAAGAATGAAAAAAACAAAGCCAGGCTCAAGGAGCCTCGTCGATTTTAAGGAAATGCATATTCGCTCGTCGTCGATGAGCGAAGTGAACGACGAAACGAAAAAAAGGACAAAATCCCCGAGAGATGCAGCAGTGTAGAGACGTTTTGGTACTTAAATAAGTTATATTACACGTTATGTTATTCCCATTATTAATGAAAATCGGTAAGGTACCGATTAACGTTAGCAGTATTATTACTATTATATAAAATATTTAAACTTTTTACGAGTTACTCGACAACGTCGATTCGACCTTGGTACGAACGTGAACGAGACAACAGAATCGTTCGCAGGGTTCTATACGATGTAACGAAAAAAAAAAAACGAAAAGTTTATTTTACGATCGATTAATATCGAAAAAACCACGTTTTTTCTAATGCTGTGAGTGTGTTAGGAATATGTTTTTTTTTTCTTGGGAAGTGTGCAGTGGTGTCGAATGAATAATTATCGTTAAACAAGTTAAGAAGCATACACTCCGTTGTGATATAGCTATACTACTTTTGTATGTAGTTTCAATAAATTATATTCAAGAATTTCTGAATTATTCTTGATTTTCTTAAAGTACACGAATATTCAAAATTCAAATTTTTCGCGGGTTCTGCGACGTTTATCGACCGTCGATAAGAGAGAAATCTGCCTTCCAACTCCTAATCTGTTTTTAAACTTTAGTCAAGAAAATCTCGGATTCTTTTTTCCTCTGTCGCTTATGTTTGTCTCGAACAATTCTAACTTTGCAAGACATTCGACTAAATTATCGAAGCCTGGAAGAATAAATGTTTTTTTAGAAAAAACTGTGGAGAAATAGAATTAATCGACTAACTTCAAACCATTGACTATTCTCATGTAAGTAAAGTCTTCAACGCCTAGAACTCGTTCTCATCAACGCACCAATGAAATTCTAGCAGAGCAACGAGCCGATCGACGATTGGCTAATGAGATTGACGAATCACGAACGACTATCTTAGTTCCTGTATTATCATGAGAGCGCGTGGGGCGCGACCGGCAGGTAGAGAAGAATGTATAAAAAAATTCTCAGCACGACTGTGAATCTATATAGTGTTTGAATAATTTATGACCAGAGAGAAACGTTTTATCACGTCACAGTAGCAAATACTGTGGTCATGTCGTTGGAACGAGTGGTGTGATATGAGCGAACCTGGATTGATTGAACTTTGAACGAACATACAGTCCGTACCTCGTTGCATGGGACGCGCCAATTTCTTTTCATTCTTCCCGGTCTCTCTCTCTCTCTCTCTCTCTCTCTCATTATTTCTCACACATTCTCTCTCACGCTCGCTCACTCGCGGTCTCAGTCGAGATAATACTGTATTACATGTAACTTCCGAAGTTCTCGCCGTACACGCGAATTCAGTAGTGGCCTCGACAGTTTCTTTCGGTTTATTTTTTCTTCTTTCAATTCGCCCTTTTTTTTCTCTTTTACAATTCTCTATACGAGTGAACATAACTGCTTGCGAAGAGCCGTGATCGAGATCAGTGAAAACGTTAGAACGCCACGCTAGGGCCAACACGTTCGTCCGTTCGTTCGGTACGAAGAAACAAAAACACGAACAACAAAATTTCCAACGAGATTATTTCTGCGCAAAGTGTTCGAAGCGAGTGACGCTAAAACGACAAAAGGTAAGGCTGGGCCCTCGAGAGTTTCGCTCGGTCACGTGACTGTCGACCAAAATTAATACCAAAATAATTGCGAAACGAGATTTCGGCCTTTTATTATTAAACACCAACGACAACGATATTTTCTTTAGTCGTGTCTTAAAACTCCTCGTTCTTAATCTCACAACGATTAATTTCTCGTCTTAACTTTCGACGTTAGAAATATCAAATGTGACGCGTAAGTTTCATTCGAGAAATGAATTGTGTCAAGCACGAATCGACACGTTAGGTCTCTTGCACAATCGCAACAAGGACGGATGCGGAATTGATAAACCGAGTGTTATTGTCGCACAACGTAGTCGAGTTTACATACGAGAAGTTATTGTTCGCCGGAGAAATTTTGTTTTCATAACGAGTGACCTTTGAATTTGAATCACTCCGTTTGTAATAATTTGTTGGTGTGTTTATACCTGTGGAAACTTCTTTGTGATTTAGAATTCAACGTTTCCCGCGTTTCGCGAGACCGATTGGAAATTAATTCTATCGGTTGGAATCGTCGATGGATTTTCTTTGCAACGCCTACATAGCGTTGTTACAATATACACAGCCAATTGGGAAGATTCACTGAATTGTACGCCTGTTGCATGATTCATTAAAGCTCCAAAGAAAACACGATCCGAGAAGAACGATAAAATCACAGCAATGACTCACTTTATCTCGGATGTTTCTCGTTCAAACGGTCATATCGAGAATTCACCTTATCCCAATTGTCAATATTGAATTTAACACTCAATCAAAATATTTCCCCTCGCTAAGTTGTTCTAAATTTGCAGATAAACAAAAAACAACAAACATTATTTCATTCACAATTATCTCTTTGTGTTTACTTTTTATTTCGTCATTCACCAAACAAAGAATCATCGTTTCATTGATAATTGTTATGGGAATGGAATCTTGGACTTTGAAAAAGTGAAAGGTGATCTTGTTTCATCGATAAAAATTTAATTGCCCGGGCGTTAGTCTAGCTATAAGCGAGATTGACTAAAAAATCACGTAGGTTTTTATAGGTACATATATAGCGGAGACTTATACGTAAATACGTAGATGGCTAACGACAGAATACATGCCCAGTGAAGAGGCACTGCGACTCTTGCTCACGCTATAGCACACGAACCTTGACACGAAGCCAAAGGTTGAGCAGAGCCACGGCATTTATTAGAAAAAAAAAATAAAAAGCCGGATAGAACTCAGCGTTGGACAAGTTACAAGAAAACAGATGCCTCGCTATCGTCCTCTATGCGTCATGCCCAATGGAAATGAACGATTTCAAAACCGATTTTTTTTTAATATCTGGAATTTGATTTATACTAAAATAATATAGACTCCAGATACTCAAGGTTCCTCTTGAATTTCACAAGTTTTTAGAGATAAAGTAAATAAAGAATTTTATTAATTCAATCTTGAGATATTTTTTAATGTGAATTCTCTTAAATTACACAAATTTTTAGGGATAAAGTAAATAAAGAATTTTATTAATTTAATTCTAAGAGATTTTTTTTATATGAATCTAAAATTATCACAAAAAGGTGAATTTAGGCATAAAATATTTGAACGATTTGACAAAATAAAAAAGAATTTTATTAATTCAATCTTAAGATATTTTTTAATGTGAATTCTCTTGAATTACACAAATTTTTGAAGATAAAATAAATAAAGAATTTTATTAATTTAATTCTAAGAGATTTTTTTTTATATGAATCTAAAATTTTCATAAGAAGGTAAATTTTGGCATAAAATATTTGAACGATTTGACAAAATAAAAAAGAATTTTATTAATTCAATCTTAAGATATTTTTTAATAAGAATTCTTTTGAATTATATAAATTTTTGAAGATAAAATAAATAAAGAATTTTATTAATTTTATTCTAAGAGATTTTTTAATACGAATCTAAAATTATTATAAAAAGGTAAATTTCGGCATAAAATATTTGAACGATTTGACAAAATAAAAAAGAATTTTATTAATTCAATCTTAAGTTATTTTTTAATATGAATTTTCTTGAATTACACAAATTTTTGAAGATAAAATAGATAAAGAATTTTATTAATTTAATTCTAAGAGATTTGTTTTGAATACGAATCTAAAATTATTATAAAAAGGTAAATTTTGGCATAAAATATTTGAATGATTTGACAAAATAAAAAAGAATTTTATTAATTCAATCTTAAGATATTTTTTAATATGAATTCTTTTGAATTACACAAATTTTTGAAGATAAAATAAATAAAGAATTTTATTAATTTAATTCTAAGAGAATTTTTTTAAATACGAGTCTAAAATTATTATAAAAACGTAAATTTCGGCATAAAATATTTGAACGATTTGACTATGGGAATAATAAGGACGATAGGTACTGCATGATTCTACGACCACCAGGCACATTTTTCACGTTGCCCTCGGATAAGATTTCTATCACGCTCATGAAACATATTCGGGCCGGAACTCGCCCGTCCATCTCTCGTCAAAACAGATACACATTGTCGATGGTAATTTCATACGTAACTGAACTTCACGATCATGCTTTATTTATCGGACCACATTGCGTTGGGCGCGCTTTTATTAATTCTGTCGCAATGGGCTCGGCACGTAGCTATATAAAATAAAAGCTAGAAGTGTTTATTACGCTTCTATTTTTGGCACGTATCGAATAAAACCAGTGTATAAACTAAAGTACTAAAATAGCCAAAAATATGGAAATTTTGAGATGTACGAGAAACGCTGGCTCATTCGAGGACCGGGCAGGAAGTGGCACCTCTTGTTTTCCTTCCAAAACCGGAACATGGAAATATTTGATGACGAGTTGAACCGTCGTAGCCAGCTAACCGTGTCAAAATATTACGTGGACACGAAAAACACGTAGCGATTGTCTCGTCGTTATTCGCTCGTATTCCTCGAAGCGAGACAATAATGTTTTTCTCTTTCCCTACAAACAAGCGGTCAGTCAGGGTTAATATTTTCTCAAGATATTTTTTCAAATCTAGTGGTGTTATTTATTTCACGAAAAAAATAAGAGATGCAACATAAACATAATTTGTTTAATTATAAAGGAAAATAAATCAAATTTAATGCACCGAGATATCAAGAAAATTATTAAAATTATTCATCCATCTCATCGAGGTAAATTTTATTTTCTGGTTTTTGATAAAAATTTGACTATTATTTTAGCAAAGGGAAACTAAAGAGTGATTAGCTGCTCAGTCAGCCTCATATTTTCTCAAGATATTTTCCCAAAACTAATTGTGCTGTTTATTTCACTAAAAAAAACAAGAGATACATAATCAGACAAAGACATAATCTGTTTAAAGATAAACGAAGATAAATAAAACTTAGTGAACAGAAATATTTAAAAAAAATGATTAAAATTATCCAAATTCATCTGATGGAGATAAATTTTGTTTTCTGGATTCTGATAACAATTTGCCTACAATTATTTGCAGTTCAGCTGCCAAAGAGCGGCACATTTTCACACCCGATCGAAAAACACTTTGCACAGGTCTCTGTGACGTACGAACTCAAATTTGCTGACGCGTATAAAACTCGTCGTGTCTCGTAGAATGAAATTCATGAGATCGACGGAAAGAGAAATTGGCGTACGGTCACCAGTAAACGAAATAAATACGAGATAAGTGAACGATCTTATCGTCGAATACGAGAATGCCAACGGTCAATTATTCCGCACCTTTTGACTCGACTATCGTAAACAGAATTAATCCGGATGAGCACATCCTCCAGTTGCAATTTTTTTTACCCTCTTTTACGTAACACCGGATAAATAAAATAAAAAGAAAAAGCCATTGAGGAAGCGGTCGTGCGAAATATCTCCTTGACAATGAACTTTGAGAGGAAATCTTGGGCATATTCATGCTTTTATCACGAAAACGATGCACGCCCAGTTCTACTTGTCCCTATCTTTCCATTCTTTTCGCTCGATCTGCTTCCTCGGTACTTGACCCCTTCTCAGCTTTGCAATTTTTCCTCGCTAATTGAGTCTCGAGAAATAAAACGTTAAGTGGGACCGGAGACAATGAACGACGAAACGAGAACTTCATAGTTATCATGGTATTCTTAAATATTTTTTCAAATCTGATTGATTGTCCTAGTTATTTCACTAAAAAAACTAGACATACAATACCGACTCAATCTGGTTAATTATAATGGAATGTAAATAAATTAATGAACCAAAATATCAAAAAACAAATTATTGAAATTATATGAATTCACCTCATGGAAGTAAATTTTATTCTCTGGGTTTTGATCAAAATTTGACTATTATTTTTTACAAAAGGAAAGTAAAGAACTACTCAGTCAATCTCATATTGTCTCAAGATATTTTTTCAAATCTAGTTGTGCTATTGATATCATTAAGTTGCCCAAAATTAAATTATTTCCAAGTAACATTGCTCTTTTATAGTTTGCGATTATTTTTGAAGCGTTGGTAACGAGTAGGAGTTAAAAACACTGCGTATCTTGACTCGTATAAATAAATTGCGAAGCAAAGTTAATTCATTAAAATGTATAAAATGCCGTCGTCAACGGGAAAGAAGGTAAAAGTCCCGATAATTTGATCTTCGACTTTCGCTCTAAAGCCACCTCGACTCTGAATCGCCAATTTAATTTCGGAGTAATCGCGTCTGACGATGTATACATTGTACATGCACATATACAGGGTGAATTTCGTAAGGTGTCGCAAGCTTTATTCTAAAGTAGATGGGATCATTACAAACAAAAGTTGTAAATATACATTAGGGATATTTTTAATAGTTTGCAAGATATAAATGTTTAAAGTTGGTCCAATCAGCGTTGGAACCGCCCACTCTTGCCCTGGTCGTAGACATAGCACGGTGTAGGACGTTATATTTGGGGTTGCAAAATTCAATGCAGTCAATTTTATTTATATTATTACGCAGTCATTTTTATTACTCGGGCATTGGCTGCCAGGGTGGGGAGTGGGCGGCTCCAGCGCTCTGATTGGATTAACTTAAAAATTGATATCTCGTAAACTATTAAAAATATCCCTAATGTTTATTTACAACTTTTGTTTGTAATGATCCCATCTACCTTACAATAGAGCGTGTTACATGTTATGAAAATTCACCCTGTATATCTAAATAAGGATGTAATACGAACGGCCCAATTGACGATCTTTCGATATTGACCAATGGTCTTTGATTAGCAATTGTCGAGACCGAAATTAAATAATTGAAATGTGTGAGACACGTGTGATCGATCGAACGACCAAAGTTACGAGTTTATTTATAAATTTCGAACAACCTTGAAGAACCCAAATGTTCGAAAACGTTTTAACGTAACAAAAAATATTATATAAATAGAATATTATTTTTTTATAATAATTCCAATTGTTTGGATATTATTTATATAGAATAATATAGATAATATGTTTGCTCGTTGCAGATTCGAGGCATGCATCTTCTGTGGACGTTTGCAATTGTGAGTTTACTCGTATGTGCCCAAGGAATACCCGAGGATGAGCTGGGAGAATTCATAACTTTGACCAAGTACGGTTACGAAGATTCGTGCTCGAAATCAGCGGAATTCCAATGGTCGTTCATCAACGAGCCGACCAACGAATCTCAGCAATTATGGGTAAGAGCATTTCCAGAAAGTCAGGTATTATTTCGCAACGTTCCACTCGCACGTGAGACACTAGCATGGACAACCTTTTTTTTCTAGGAAAACGCTGCCAGCGAGTATGCTGTGTACAAGATTAACCAGGTGAACGAAACCAGAGACCAGAAAGTCGAAAGGTTCCACGATAGAAATTTGGAATACGCTTACAACGTTGTGATCAAACCGGGCGACGCTCTACTCGAAAAGGATGATTTTCAACGGGTGAGAATATTAAATTTTAACGGTCGACATTTATTTTTTTCCCAATAACTTCAACGAATTTGTTTTCAGCTGGCATCGTTTATCGGTCGAACCGAGCTATCCCGTTTAACCGGTTATTGCGGCACAGGAGCTGAAAAGAACTACAGGGAAGGTAAGCTCGAAAGAGAATTAGTCTTCAAATTTTTGAATTTTTTGTTATACGATTTATCGAATTTGTTATCAGACGTTGAACGTGAATTGGAGCGCTTTGGAACCCCTGAAGAAAAGCTTAAACTTTGGTCAGCTTGGCACAAAACACTCGAGCCAGCGGCAGCGAATTATTCTCAGATCTTACACTTGGTGGAAAAAGCAGCAACAGCCAATGGTTCGTATTATGTGTCATGCGTTTATATTCACGTAACGCAACGATATTCTCTCGTATAAAATGAGTAGATGCATTTTTTCCTTTAAGTGTCGGTCATCCTATAATCTATAGTAGCGAGACGCGATCTACGTTGGATTAAATTACTGACAATTTGACCATACAGCTCGCATAGTAATGAAAAATTATCCTGCATTACGAAAGTACTCGATTTAATTCTATTTTTTTCTTCCATACCAGGGAAAAATGGAAGTCGCAAGTATTGGGAAATGCTCGCTGGCTACAAGGATGGTTATAAGCATGCTAGAAATGAATGGGAAAAAATTTCGTCTCTTCATAAAAAAGTATTTGAATTTGTGAAATTCCGTTTGACACAAAAATACGGTGAAGGTGTCGTGAAGAATTTACTGCCGGCCCACTTGCTAGGTAAAAAGCTCGCTGAACAATATTTTCATGGCCAAGTGATTTGAGACAATTATCTGGCCATGTGCAAAATTCTTCAAATTTGTAAAAATTTCATTTTTGATCTTTTCCGAAGGATCTCTCGGGGGCTACGACTGGACCAGCCTGGCTATGGACGTCATACCGTACAATGACATAACGTTCAATATACGAAAAAACTTGTGGGAAAAAGTTAGTACCTTGTTACGATCCTAGTATGTTTGTCTTCAAGACTAATCCGTACTTAATATATTGCAGGCAATTGTCGGTGAGAATTTGTATAAAGATGCTTCGAAGCTCGGACAGATTATTCTGAAACACGTTCCACAAGCAGATTTTTGGAAAGAAAGTAATTTCCATGGCCAATGCCCTTCTCACTTAATAAATCTCTGTCGAGATGGAAAAATGCGGTTGGTATTTAAAATAATTTTTAAACGTACATAGGATTATTATATTTGCGTGATAAACGCACCGAAACAAATATAATGTAATATATTTCTAGAATTTCTACTTGCTCCGAAGCGTCGATCGGACATTTCATAGCAGCTCACAAAAACGTTGGGAGAATTCTCTTGACACAAATGTCTCATGATACCGAACCAATTCTCAACGTTGCCAATAGATATTCGCGTAAGATAAGAACATATTTGAAAATCATATTTATTTTTTAAACACTTGAGATTCGTAATTTGTAACTATTTATTTGCGTTTACAGCGCTCGAAGAAGGGGTAGCCGAATTATTTGGTATTTTGTCAGTGAGTCGAGCCTGGCTGAATTCTCGAGGTTTGATCGACAACTCAACAGACTTGGATGATGTAAGAATTGTGTCTTTGATGATAACCGCTTTGGATGTCTTACCTCGAATGGCATATTATCTAGCAGCGGACGAGTGGAGAATCAATGCTACAGAACAATCTACGTTTGATACAGAAAAGCTTGCAGTAAATTGGTGGAAATCTCGGTACAAAATTGATTTCAACCCCAAAATACAAAACTGATTTCGAACGCTTTACGAAATTCTAAATGTTTGACCATTTTTCATGTTCAAGAGAGAAATACGAGGGCATAAATTCCAATATACCAAATCTTCCAACTTTCCTGGATGATGACTACATTACTAGCAACAGACCTTATCTGTCGTAAGTCCGAGTAAAAAATTTCAATGTAATGCTTTTTATCGTGTAAATTTTATCGAGTAAAACGTTCTTGTAGAAAATTCTTGGGTACGATTTTGGGTTTTCAAATGTACGAATATCTCGTGGAGTCGACCGAGATCAGATACGAATTGATCGATTTTCCATCGGGCAGCAATCATCATTTGGCGTATGTCAACAAAAATACATTTCGGTGATCGTAAATTTTCGAGACGTAAGTAAATAATCGATATCATTACAGGAAAATGATTCGTCAAGGATTCTCACATAATTGGACCCACGAAATAGGAAAATATCTCGAATTTGATCAAATAGAAGCGGATAGTCTTCTGTCGTATTTTTCCCCATTGGTGGAATACATCGACGAGTTGGAGGAGGACGATGAATTAAAGAAAAACTTACAGATACCCGAGCAACAGGAAAAGGAACTCGATTTTATTGCGGATAAATACCGAAGAATATTCAATACACCGACCACTACCACAACGACTACGACGACGACTACGACACGAAAACCCATCAGATCGAAACCTGTCGCAGTATTGCACAAGGACGATAGTCATAAAGTCGAACTTCCAAAATCTTCGAATATCGAAACTCCGACAAAAAATGCTACAAGCTCGAAAAACGTCGAAGCTCCACCGGCCAACGAGACGAAAGAAATTCCGATACACACGGAAAGCGTTCAATCGGACGGAACCGAAAGTAGCGACGAGAATTCTAAACCAACCACGAGCAAAGCCGTTTGGGCCGTCGCGGCTGTTTTAATAGCCACAGTGACAATATGCATAATCGCCATTTTCGGCAGAAGAAGATGCAGAAAAGCACCAAAGAATAGAAGATACGTGTAGAAAAAATAACTTTCTTTTCCTCTCATCCTTCATCGAAGCTTAATAACTAAGAGAATTTTTCTCTAACATTGTTGCTCGATAGTTACCGATTTTTTATTGTTCTTGTAAGTCTGCCAGTGTTGAAGTTTCACGCAATGCAGTCAGAACTTGTCAGTTATCGACTCGATACCAAACACGGTTTACGACCACTGCAGAGAGTTTTTTTTTTTACGAGGGGTGTTCTTTTTCGTCCGAATGGCATTCCTTCGAACCACTGCAATGTCTCATAATTCGTCGGAATTTTGGAGCATGCGGTGGAAATTTTGAAAAATTATTTATTTAAAAGAAATATAGCAGCAATAGCGCAAAATTGTGCTTGTACTGCTAACCCTAGTTGGTTCGTTTAGCAAGATTTCATTAAATTTATTTTATTGTTTCATTGTTCGTTTAATGGCCCTCCAGTTAAACAGAAAAACAAAATAATGTAAATATCAAGGCTGGTTTCGTTCACGTGGGTAAAGCTATAGTTTGGCAATCGACAGTATTTTTCAAACGGTCCTCGCGACCGTCTTGATCCAGTTAACGTTCTATTTATTATTGTAATTACAGCGATTTGTGAGATTTTCCTCTTCGAGGAGAAAAATCTCGGGGCAATTTTCGTTTCGGTGCACAAAAATGAGAAAAGACGATAGATTTTAATTACTACGATAATTAGTCGTGTAAGACGGTATTTAGCTTAAGTACGGTAATAGTCAATCAATGAGCTTTTTCGATCGAACCATGCTGAGTAATTAATTATGTTATCAAGCAAAATCCGCAAGTCGTTCCTTCGCACTATGTTAAAGAAGGGTTCACTTTAATATAAGCATTAGAATCAACTAGATAGTATTTAGTATTTGCAAGTCGCAAAAACGAGACCGAAAGAAAAAAAAACATCGGAAATTTATTAAAGTTGGTTTTCGAAAAAATTTCGCTATACGCTCAGAATGTATGCGAGCAAATAATATAATTGAGGGATTTCAAAAATATATTGATATATTTTTTAATCTGTGTCTTTCCATGGGGACGAGAGATTGTTTTCTCGTCGTTTATTCGCAATAACTAAAATATTCGTACGACCGGAATTTTGTTTTCCAACCAGGTTTATTTTGCTGAGAATTTTGTCCACATTTCCGTCTTTACACTGTCGTTTTTCCACGCTACGCTTGTAAATAGTGCTCGCGATCAGTTGTAAAAAATCATCGGAAATCGGAGAACAAAAAAGTGCATTCTTCTTAGCGAGAAAACAAACGCACAAAACAAAGATTTATATTTTTGTAAAAGTATTTATTTTTTATCGATAATGTGTGTGAGCAAAAGTAAAATAAACTACGAATGTGCGTCGAAAGAGAGAAGAAGCAATAAAATTTGGTAGTGGTACGAATGAAAGAAAAACGTGTTTGGAATTTAATTATTTGAAAATAATCCTGAATGACGAATATTCATGGCGTCGTCTCGTCGACGCTGATCCAACGAATTTAACGATTTTAACGTCATCCAAGCTCCGTGATATAATGCACCAGATGAAAACGGACATGAAACAAGGTTACCCCCTGTGTTTTGCGTGCAAACTACGAGAGTTATATATCGAGAGAACCAATTCAATTTCTCAGCGAGTCGACGCCACGGAGAAATTGCAACCGGAAAATCGATGTGCAAAACCATCGCGTTCTCCTTTAGTTGCCAACTAGGACGCTTTCCAAGAAACATCCCGAAAAGTGCACGAAAATATTCCAAAGCTTTCCAGCTTTATGAACTATTGTTCGACTACTTAGCCCGCAAATCCTTTGCCCTCCTTCATCACAATCTCGTCGCCAAGTCACCTTGCTGCACAATTTATTCCAATCCTAGAATGAAAAAAAAATTGATCTCATTATTTTTTTGGTCGATAGTCGATGAAAATAGATAAATGGAGGTGAAACCTTCGAGAGGAAATGACCCTCGGAGACCTTCGTATCGGCTCCAGTGGGAAATCAATACCGGCTTCTCGCTTGGCTTCTCACCGAAACTAAAGCCCGGGCTAACGCCTTCCACGATTGAACTATGTTCCATACAAAGGCTGAAAAGTTTAAAAAATCTTTAGCTTCTGTTCTGCTAAAATAAATAATAGAACGTTGATAAAATTATGTTAAGAAAGGGAAAGTAAGATCGTTCATTGCTTAAAATTTTGGTCAAATGTAGAATAGCCTGAAAGGGCTGCGAGCTCGGTGCGGTATATCATCCCCTTGAATTCCGAGGTTTCTCCAAGAGGGCACAGGAGCTTCAGGAATCTTCCTTACTAACCGAGTCATCGATACCTTTACAACGCTAAAAGTAAAAAAGATTTTTCTTTCACTTTCAACTATCACCTCTATACTATAGAAAGTGCAACTGTACCTTGACAAGTTTCACTAGACGAATAAAAAATACATTCTCGAATAAAACGTGTTAAGCTCTTCGACCTAAAAAAACTACCCTAATCCTTGGGGTGGTGTATACAAGAAGGTTGTAAAAAAAATCAGGGAGATTTGAGGAAACTCTTTTACCATCCGGGTCAACAACCTCTTGAAAAAATCGTAAAAAATCGACGGAATCGTTTCTACTACAATTTCACCCTCCGTAAGGGCTCTCACTTTCTTCCCCTGGGGAATACACATGTGTATATACACGTATTCGCATACAACCCAGAGAATGTAACAGCCCCATATTTCTCGGGGTGGTTGGTGGAAGGTGGTGCGCTATACTCCAGGAGAAACTTGGATAGCGGCACGGCAGAGTCATCATCCCCCTCAGTTTATCGGAGAAAATGGCTGGTGCACAAGGCGCACCGTTCTATCCGGGGCATGCGCTTTATCGCCACGAAACAGGGGTTGTTACATACTCAGGGAGGGGCACAACTCTACTATCGCGTGACTCAGTAGTCCGCACTTCTAAAACCCTAGAAATCGTTCCTCGTTCGGTTTACGAAAAGAAGCAAATATATTTTGTTGTCTTTCTGATTGGATTTGTCGACAGAGAGAAAAAGATTAGCGATGGTTTCGCGCTAAAGGGACTAAGGGGTGACTAATCCCTTTATTCTTAAGAATCGACGCCGACAAAGACCACGGGAATCGCGAACTATACATTTTCCTAGTGTGAATACTGTGCAGTTGGAGTGCGCAGAATTTTCGTATGGATTGACCGCTGGGGTACTTTAACATGAACGTGAGTACTGAGACTGATTCTTACTATTTTTTATAATTAAACAGATATCGATATTTACAATGATTTAACAATTACGTTGACAACAGTTTCATTGACAAGATTGAAATAAAATTGCTGACTCGATGAATGGATGGATGTTTCATTCGTTCGTTAATATATTCTTTTAATTCAGAGTCGAATCTAAATTTATTGGAATGATCGATCGACTAATAATTCGATCACACGTTTGCCTGGCTAGATTGTCGTTGGCTGGAGTAAAAATAAATTCAAAAATAAATTTTAATTGATACATTGATTCAAATTCCAATCACCAAAATCATTGTAATTATTCAAATTGGGAATAAGTAACTAATTTTGATTAAATATACTCGTAGCAATGGCTCGAAAGTTCAATGCGAGGATCACGTGGCTATGATCGAGGGTGAAGAATTTTGTCTTCTTTTAACGACTAAGAAAATCGTCCACATAATTCCACAGTCAATGACCCGAGAGATATCGCTCACAAAGAGTGTCTCCCTGCATGTTTTCGTAAGATTCAAACTAGGAATTGTTTTTTCGAGGGCCGATCCGTCGTCGAAACCCCTTGAAAAGAAAAATATTTTAGACCCTGGGGCGGAAGTGTCTGAGACGGGAAGAATGAAGATCGATGGTAGGGAAAATAAGGCAAGATGTAATAACACTGCGCACTTGTATCGAGTATGGACACTGAGAGATCCATGTTCGTCTAGCGAAAGAGGGAACTAGGCACGGCCGACAATCGCGTCCGCCTCTGCATATCCAATTATCAACGTAGCGTGTCCTTGTCACATGTCACAATCATAAATGCGTTCTCTCTTCGTGTGCATTAAACGTTTCATCGCTCGAATCACAAATGATCTCTCGAGCCAGCGAACGATCTAAAAAATAGAAAATTTGTCGATTAATTCGGACAAGTACCATCATAATTTTACATAGAAGAAAGTATGTACGTACTATTGATAGAAATTATTTAATTAATACTTGCTGCAATACGATTAACAAATTCTTTCAAATTTGAATAAAAGGGCTCTTGATAAAATTACTTGGATGTCTCACTACCGCATCGAGTCCGTTGGCACGATGTCGTCGTTCTTTTTAACTTGCCTATAATTTATGCGGATTTGAGGACCGCCCTCTCGGGCACAGAACACGTTACTTGCCAAAAGAGGAATTGGAAATTTTCCAACCGGCACTCGATGCTTCGGCGCAGTCTCCCTGGGAACTAGGTAAATATTTCATCCTTAGGACCAATGCGTATACTTTGTGAAATATTTGTTGCGCCAGGGAGAGAGAATTCAGACGCCTTAACTATGCCACGAAATACTTTTTCCGTGTTGATTATCCGTTACTCTCCAAGAATCGTAAATTATCGAAGAGGCGATACGCACACGCCTCCTTGAAACGACTGCTGGGTAACGAGAGTGGCGAGAACGATAAATCTCTTTAAAGGAGCTCACGAGGCTCTCTCGTATGCTCCACTAGCCGAAAATGGAACTCTCGAAGATCCAAATCCCAGTTTAAGAGCGACGAAATAGCGAATATTCTTTTCCTCGATGCACCGGAACCAGTTCTATAAAAAATACAAAAAATATATTATTATTTAGATAAAGAAAAAGAGTTATAGATCAATAATTATAAATGCAAAGATATTTTCGTAGATTCAAAATCAATTTCCATATCTTCGGTTAGTATTTGATAAATTCGAGTTTCCTTATCAATCCATACAAGAGTGAATGAAGATGAGGGTGGTAATATAAAGACGACCTAGGGAATACTCTTTTCCACGATGCACCGGAACAAGTTCTATAAAAAATACAAAAAATATATTATTATTTAGATAAAGAAAAAGAGTTATAGATCAATAATTATAAATACAAAGATATTTTCGTAGATTCAAAATCAATTTCCATATCTTCAGTTAGTATTTGATAAATTCGAGTTTCCTTATCAATCCATACAAGAGTGAAAGAAGAGGGTGGTAAAGTAAAGACGGACTAGGGAATACTCTTTTCCTCGATGCACCGGAACAAGTTCTATAATAAATACAAAAAAATATATTATTATTTAGATAAAGAAAAAGAATTATAGATCAATAATTATAAATACAAAGATATTTTCGTAGATTCAAAATAAATTTCCATATCCCCACTTAGTATTTGATAAATTCGAGTCTCTTTATCAATCTGTACAACAATGAAAAAAAGAGGGTGGTAAAGTAACAGACGCAAAGACGACGATTTAGCGAATACTCTTTTCCTCGATGCACTGGAACAAGTTTTATAAAAAATACAAAAAATATATTATTATTTAGATAAAGAAAAAGAGTTATACATCAATAATTATAAATAGAAAAATATTTTCGCGCATTCAAAGTCAATCTCTATATCCTCAGTTGGTGTTTGATAAATTCAAGTCTCCTTATCAATCTATACAAGAGTGAAAGAAGAGGGTGGTAAAGTAACTGGTCCGAAAATACTTTGGGCCACTCTCTCGATTCGTCATCTTTTGAAGAAGATAAAAGTACGTCTTGGGTTCTCGAGAGAGAGAGAGAGAGAGAGGAGTCGCCGGGGTTAAGAAACCACCGCAACTAGGAAGCAAGAGGCCAAGTAGCTCCTCGAGAGTGAAAATGCACGCGTGTATATGTTTCGATGCGCGAGAAGAGATAGGCTTGAGTCAGCCACGAGCCGGCTTTTCATTCTCCAGTCATGCTTCGTTCGTTCGCGCATATTCGTTTCTGACTCGAGGTGACTGGTTTGGCAGTCGGAAGAGAGAAAGAGCAAGAGAAAGGGAGAGCAAGAGAGAAAGGTTCATGAGGGTTGTTATTTTAAACGGGGCATCTCTCCCACATCTGTACTTCTCCTCTGCATGCCATGAGAAAAACGAAGAGAAAGAAAGAGAGGACGTAAACGAATATAGACGCTGCATGCCGTGTTGATGGCACACGTGGCCCCCTAACGTTGACGTTCTTCGAGAAAACACGGCAAATGCTTCGCTGACTAAAATCCTACGTGAACAAACTCGCCTGACTCGGCACGTATACATACATATCTATACGTGACAAACGTCTCCCTACCCAAGAATGAAACCTCTGTGTAAACTTGTTTTTGTTTTGATATTTTATGGTAGGAAGAATTAAAGCAATTACGAAATTCTCGACGAAAATAGAACGTCCGTCTCGGTGGCGAAACTATTTCTGCGACTGATTTATGTCTTTTTTAATTTATATCTTTTAAATATATTTTACCAAGTTTGTTCAATCGTTTCAATTCGATGCAATTAAATTTTATTTCGCTTAAATTTCTCAAATTTTACGGTTGCAATTAATGATTAAAAATTGCATTTCACCCCGAGATTTGCCTTTACTTTATTTTGATTTTTATTTGGAAAGATCGAGGAGAATTACGAAATTCTTGTGGACTATTTTTGTTGGTAGTCGGTATAGTACACCGGGGTCACTCCTTACTTCTGGTCTTCGCTTCTGCCACTGAATTCCTGAGGAAACTGATCCATGTGCCAGACAGTCGACACGGTTCGCTACGTCGGTTTCGGATCGCTGGTCGATTCCTAGATCTTTTTTTTTCACCCGTCGAATAAATTTATTTTTCTCCGATCTTCGTTCACCGATGTAACATATGGTCTTGCACAACTTTCTTCCCACCTAGTCGATTTTTCTCATCGAAAAGGATGCGTTTCTCGCTCTCTCGTGGTTGAATATCATACTTTTCATGAAAGAGAAACGTTTTCTCTCATACAATGGGAGAAACAGTTCTCAAGCATTAATCTCGGGGAAGACTTCATCGGAATGACGATGTTTATAGAGACCTACACTCGAGTAGAAGAAACAAAAATTTACATTTCTATAGCACGGTGCGATCGCGAGGGCCGAGAAGAGCGGCTGGCGCTATGGAAATAAATTTTCGAATTTCAATGTCAACGTGGGAAATACTCAAGGCCAATTCTATCAATTGACTCGTTATATTTTAAGATTAAATTATAACTTTGAAATCATCGAATCAATAAATAAGCAGGAAACAAGCGGCCAAACTCTCGCTGTTCAATAATTTCATTAATTGAAAAATGAGTTTCACGATTTTATTTTGTAAACGAGCTTATTAATCATTAATATTGTATTAATATAAATAACTCGATCAGAGTGTTTGGGTTTTTGGAGTACTTTAAAAGAATGGTTTAATATTATGAAAAAAATATTGTCAAAGATTGTAACCCGTTGTAAACTCATAGTGGCAATGATGAGTTTGGATTCAATGAGCCAGGAGAGTTGCGAGTCTCGCTCTATTCTGGCCCCCGGTACACAAGCGGGCGGGCGGGTATTATTAATAGAGATTAAACTCGGCGTCGTGTAGTGTCGTGTGCAAGAGCTCTCCCGCGCTGCTCTCGTGCAAGCAGAGCAGTCTGACTCAGACTGTGGTCCACGAAGAGCATATTCACACTCTTACGCGCGTTCGTTCTTTATATTCTCCACCCTATACTCGTTTCACCGACGATCGGACGTGTACCGGACGCCATTTTCCGCCTCGAAGATAAAACGCCATTATCGTTAACGGCCAACTCGTTTTTTTATCCTTTCCCGGTTCATTTTTCAATAATCGATTCGCGATCGTATCGCTATCGATCGATCGGCCGTGATAGATCGATCGTTATCGAATCTCGTTATCGGTGTGAATTTCATCAAATTGATCGACGTCTCGGTGACACAAAGCCCGCGAGGAGACTCGTCGCGCCGATAGAACTTTGGACTCCTCCTCCGAGCTTCGAAAATTTGTGCTCTTATCATTTGACTTTTTTCTCTGGAATTACGAAAAGTGAAAGTTTTGTGACGTTTGTTGATTTTTTTTTAAATACATAAAGTGCGTGATTGTTTTTTTTTTGTAACTTACGTGTTTACGAAGCTTTTTATTTGTGTCTTTTTGTTATGTGAGTTCGAGGAAAGTCGTAATGGCGGATCGCTGATGGAACTCGAGGACTTTTTTAGATGACCCGTTGGGTATAATGCGATCGACGTTAGCGAGGTAGAAAATAAAAAGGAAGTTGACCGAAGCTCGAGGGTCCGGATATTTGGTATATTGCACATGCACGTTTACGACGAGTACCGTTCGTAAACGTGTGTGTGCGCCTGTACATCGTCTATTCCGGCCTCCTAATAAGCCAAATGAGACTGAAACGTCGTTATCTCGCTAGGCCGGTTCGATTAACTTGAACAATTGGCTCGTCACTTGTTGCAATTTAAACGCCCCGGCACGCCTGGACTGACGTAACTTCTATTATTGTAGGCCCTGGTCGTTTCCAAAAAAGAGATAGTGTGTTATTTATCCAAATCCTTTCTCCAACTGTCCATCTCTGTAACAATAATATTTCTTATTTTAGAAGAACAAGTCAAAAAAACATGAGCACCGAACAAATTTGTAAAATCTTATTTCATTACTTACAATTTGATCTGAACTTTGATATCAAAATCGCAATCTCTGAGAATCGATAACAGCTCTAAATAGAAATTTGTAATCGATAAAAAATTGAGATTAAAGAATCATAATCGATGAGAGTGAGCAACATGGACATTTTTAAGTAGTTCTCTCCTTCCCCCTTCTTGCTCATAATTTTCTGTATGGATCGATGGATCGAACGTTCGATACCAAAAGTAATAAAAGATTCCGTGAGTCACAAGCCATTCCTAAAGAGCGATAAGCTTGTATCATAACACCAACAAAGACGATAAAGACCACACGGCGTATGTCTATTCTCCCTACGTATCCGTCATTATCTCTGTTGACTCGACTTTATTCCTCGTATTATAACACACTATCCTCGGTTTATGTTCCATCGGTTATTTGCTATACCCCCATCGTTCCTTCATTGCAAAAGATAACTCGAGAATGAAGATACTCGAGAGTGGTTGACTTGGATCTCGAGTGCCCTCTGTCGATTATCGCATCGACTATTTACTTGGCCAAAAACTCATTGCATCTCGACCATGCGAATGTGTACGTCCATCTGTTGGAAAAAAAATGCAATTATTTTTTGACCAAGCTAAAAACAAAAATTCTTATTGTCTAGAACTTTTCCTTGTTATTATTATTTTAGCATTAAACAAAAGTGCGTTAGAAATGTTCGACTCAATGTTGTACCGCGCGCTAACAACACTAGATTGTAAAAAACGCGGTGAACTGGGTTAGTGCACTTTTGTCCTGAGTGAAATACTTTGTAGTTTTTAATTTCTATATATATATATACATATATATAAAACATACATTACCATATATCAAAAGAGCTTTGACAGACGGTCGGAAAAAAAGCAGCAGGTGCGATTATGCTGTAAAAAAGCTCGCACCGTGTGAACAGTTATTCAAATGATGCTAGTGCTTTTATTGTGCGTCATAATGAAGATAGCAGAGTTTTCTGTCGGGCGCGGAAGCCCACCGTTTCCATCGCCGGGGCGGCCAGTGATGCCGGTTTGCTGCAACAAAAGGAAAAGACGTTACCGCAATCAGTGCACCAGGAATACGAACGAGAATTGCAAATGCATAAGCCTAAAACGTAAGCTACGTGAAAAAGACTGA
This sequence comes from Netelia fuscicornis, assembly GCA_946811545.1. NCBI lineage: Eukaryota > Metazoa > Arthropoda > Insecta > Hymenoptera > Ichneumonidae > Netelia > Netelia fuscicornis. Next base: position 46,417,704 of record OX328013.1, read on the forward strand.
AGGAAAATGTACTTTTCCTTTTTTTTTATTTTTTATTCACTAACTCATCAATTAAGAGTAATAGTAATTACTATTAATAGCAATTCAGTCTTCAATTAATTAATGGTTCATACCATTAATTAATTGAAAAGATCCAAGACTGTTCTATCAATCATTTTCACCGTAATTTTATTTATTCCCTTATGCAATTATCGAATAATAAGGGAAATAAAAGAATATTGATAAATCAATTGATTATCTAAATTCAATCAAATTAAGTTATTTGATTTAATTAATTTTACGACGTACGTATCGTCGATGGAATTATGACGCTGTTCTTGGAATATTTATAGATAACGCGTGTGATAAAATAATGGGAAAAAAATGTGAATAGGGCGGTGTTAGGTTCGTGACGCCTACGATGCGAATATGCCACGACATTTCAGACGTTTTAGAGACCGGTTGCCAGAGGAAACTCTACGAGGTTGAATTTTCAAGCAATTTTTGAAGCAATTTCTGCGAAAGAACGTTTCGTTGCACGATCATTGCCAGTTCAATGGTTAATAGGCGCTCATTCTCCCCGTACGATCATAAAGTAGCTCTAAACGATCCCGACTGCAAAGTCGAGTAGAGGTTTTGTTTTCCCCTCCTATCCGGTGGATGTGGTTTTGCCCTCGCGGTCTAAATGGCCAAACTTTTTTTTTTAAGATTTTTTTTGCTTAAAGTGATCTTCAATTTAAACTGCGGTGTAGTTGTATCTATCGGTTCCGAGAATTTTCTATGACATCATCGAGTATGCTGTTCTAATGACAAATACGAGTGTTGGAACGATCTCGACTGTTTGGGATCAGCGCCATGTGGCGAAATCATCTAGAAACTTATAAATGTCGAGGACCAATGTATATACTTTGCAAAGCGGGGGAGTTGATACTTTTCTGCTGCACCGATTGATCCGCAGGGACTTGGCAGAGCACGATCTCCCCAAATGTCTTCTTCCAAAACGTTTCATATTTCATATAATTTGCCATTGAATATTTCCACAAAAAATATTCTCGACTCCGAAACGAAATTTGTCCAAAACTGAAACAATAAGAATAAGAATAATTAATTGGTCCAACGTGAAGACGAGCTATTAAAATACTCGGATAGGTTTCTTGAAACGGATCGTGTTACCGAGATCTTTGACCCTTTGGGAGCAAAGGGCACGAGCATTGAAATAGCGGAATACTCTTCATAAAAAACGTTTTAAACAGTTAGCTCTCCTCCGTTAGAAAAAGTTGGTGGTCGTTAAGAGTTTACGGGAGAAAGAGAGAAGTCCCGCCTCGGATTAAGTTTCACAGTGCATAAATGAAATTCGCGAGCCGACACGAGAAGAAGAAGAAGAAGAAGAAGCGGCGAAGGTATACTCCCGAGCTTTGCTTGCCGCCTTCCGCGCGTGACCCTCTTGTTTCCCTCGCGCTGGTTCGGCTCCTCGTCTAAAATTACCACCCGGGACGCTCGCAAGTTTTTCTGGCTTCGGACCCATTTACTAAAATATGATCTCGCACTTGAACCAATTTTTTCTAGCTCTCTCTTGATCCTCGACGTTCCAAGGATTCTTTGCGAATCACGAATGCTCCAAAACCAGGTAGAACTGAAACAGATTGGAAATTAAAAGTCGATTTTATTTTCTAACCAGCTCGATAATTGGCAAGTTTCCCTCGAGTCGAACTTTACGAAATTTACTGCTCGAACGAACTTTCTCAATCAACGAATGCGAACTTACATTGTATTATCTGAATTAAATCGAGTGTGGACATAACCAGGCGTTCGGTAAATTTAAGAGAAGTATAAATCGAGTCATTAAGGAAAATGTTATAATTAAAAATTATTGGCAAAATTCCGAGCGATTCATTTTCCCTTGAATTTGCATTCACTCCTATAAACATTGGTTAATGACTAAAAAGTGTATATAATGAATAAATAATCAATCGATTGATTACAGTTAATTATTATATTAAAGCGAAGAAAAAGTTGAATCGACAAATTCTCAACGATGAAAAATAATTGTTATTCTTCCTTGTATCTTGAACAATGTTATTTAAATAGGTGAGTGTTTTTCTTCTAGGTGTAAATACGCCCTCGATATTTGAGAGAACGTATAATATATCAAACTCGACGGTATTAGTATTCAATAAAGCTATCACCTTTGTCCGATGGACATGCGCACATTGTTTCATCCATAATGATGTATAGAGCAACGGTATATCGGTTGTATACAGGTATAGAGTATGTAGGCGCATGTAAACCCGACAATGATGAAATTCCAGTCGCGACAGTAGCACGACAGAGTCGAAAGAGTGTACAACCGGGAGACGGCTCGCCATATGGACGCGACAATTACGTACGATTTCGGTTTACGTTTAACGAGTGTAAATGTTTACTGCTTAAATCGTCATTTATAAACAGTGTCAACGACAATTCATCATGAGGCTAAAAACTGTCGTCCGTTCAGGTGGGCGATTCAACACTCCTATGCCTATTTGTCTGTACATATATGGAGATAGAAACCTCTACGAGTGTACACCTAAACGAAAGTTAACTGCGTCGGTCAAACCGTAATCTAATTAAAATACTGTTCTTATTTTTACAACTATTTAGTATTTTTTATGGTGATCATTCCTTACCGTCATTAACGGTGGATAATGATAATAATAAAGCATTATTCTGAGTAATAACGAACTAATCAACCGAGTTATAATAACATCGTCTACCTTTGGTAGACTGCTCACTCGGAATTACAAAACTCGGAGCACGAAGCTTCCACGAGCATTAATTGCGATGAGAATTATATTCCTCCTAATGAGGATTTTCATATAGGTTTGATACATATTAGCAATACCTCGAGTTTTCATTTAAATGTTCCAAGAATCATTTGGAATCCTCTGTTTCATACGGTGAAGTTCTGCTTGCTTTGTTTTGACCATGTGACCTCAGCGCGAGCTCGCCATAAACCTCACGAAGACCTAGGATTTGTAGTATTGCGATAATAATCATTATATTCATGAATCAAAGATGGGATATTTAAGTTGCAAAACATTCCGAGCATCGAACCTTTGCAAGAGGAATAGGTCTCACGAGTCGAGGCAGACAAGAGTAGAATCGTGTTGTGTACTTACCATACAATGTCGACAACTTTCTTGCTTGGCGCCGTTTGTCTCTCCGAACTTTCCCGTAGATTTTCCTCGCGAACTCGTCGCTTCGTGGATTCACCTCTCGTCAATTATTTACTACAGCGAACATCTATTTAATCAGAAACGGGAGTTTAGGGAAAAAAGTGGTTGGATCATGGTCATGGTGTTTACGAAAACAGCGTGCATTGTCGCGGTGACAAAAACGTTGCGGTAGCATATATAACCCTTGAACGCTCGTCGCGTTCAACTCGACGACGAAGCCCCGGGCTAGAAACAACTTTTTTCTTTCCACGTATCAACAGATCGAAAGTGAGGACGATACTCACTTTCCCAATAGAATTCTCGTTGCATTCGTCTCACGTACATTGGAGAAGCAAGGCACGAGAGGAAACGAAAACGGCTTCTACACGGAGTATTTTCAAACTACGTAACGTACGCTTCTCTTCCCGACGAGGATAGAGTATTTTCTCCCAAGGTGCTCTGCGCGTGCGAGCATGCGCATCTCGACGTCGGCCATTGCACATCGTGACGTCACGACTGACAATCCCACTCGATCGGACGTCAGTACATTCCGGAGAGTCGAATGGGGAAGATCGCTCTCGCTTCGCGGCGTGAAGAGCCTCTCTTTCCTCTTTTACTCTATTGAATCAGAGAGACCTCGGAAATCTCCTTTCGATTTTTTTCCGTCGAGGCAAAATACTGCGCAAACGTACTGACAGTGTTATTATCGCGTAGCGTGTTGCGAAAAAAAATGTTTCACATTCGTCTGCTGTGCATTCTACGCGCGGTACGGATCGATCGACCGATTGCCATGTAAGAAGGTTAGTACTTGCTGTTTCGCATATCGCAAAGACTATGCACTATTGCAAGAACCAATGCAAGACAGCCTGACAATGCACACGTTTCTTTATCACGAAGTGACAGCTCGCTTTGTTACGTCGATAATGAGTTATGTGGAGAGAAAAACAACTACACTCGTCTGTCATCGTGTCGCGCGATATAGAAGGAAAAGTAATGTTCCTCGAAAAGAAATACGGACGAACGGTGGAACGTGATTGTGCGTGTGATTAGAGCAAAAGCTCAACGTTCTGAAGATCAATCGTTTAAGGACCCACCCTGCAAACCACTCGCTCGTGAGATGTCTAATTACGGAGACAATTTCAAAACACGCCCTAGATTTTCTAACGAGGTCTCTTGGGTATATACCCTGCCTTCTTTAGCGTGTCGAACGCCTGTCTCGTTATGCTCGATGCTACGTTTGGTATTATCTTCGCGATACATGATTCCTCATTGACATCGATATATGAAATCTAGAAACGTAGATATTGCACTATCGATGCTTCCATCGCAAAAAAAAACATTTTTGTCTTGTAACCTGTACAGCTATTGTTGGCATAAGAATCCTTGAGAAATAAACGATTTTGCAAATAACAAATTCGTATTGTCTATACGATTGTCGTTGTTAAATTCTAATATCGGAATTCCTGTGAAGAAATGCTGTCTTTACATTCAATGTTTATGTATCGATAGTGCATCATCACCCTTGTTGTTGCTGTATGTGTTTATCTTCTTTAATTCATCCGTATAAAACAAAATTGTCATGGTGTTATTGGTAAATTTCGAGTCGTAATGATTCATGAAAAATAATTCAAATGTTCATTCCCATATTGATCCGAAAACGTTGATTGCATTGTCATGATTCGTTAACATATTATATAATAAATTGTTGAGATTCATAGCATACAATCGATTGACATTATTTAATGGTACGCTTACGTTTAATATAGCGATCAATGACAAAAGTTTATGTAAAGAGGTCGCGATTGAATATATTATTGGATAAACGAGACGACCATTGCATTAAAGATTCTATGAATTATTCAGCAGAAGAAAAGTATCGAAAAAAAAAATTAAAGTATCTCTCTTGTTACAATGCATTCAAATTCATGTGCTTACCTTCGATTAATTTGTTATGTTTCAATTACTTTTAAAGGCACTGTCAAGGGAGCCTCAGTGATGGAAGATCCACAGACACCGGGTTCAGATTGCAACTCCAATCCTGCGGATTTGATATCGCAAGATCTTATTGGATCTGAATTCATCCAGGACAATTCCGAATACCAATGGTTCATTGACTATGGGTAAGAGAGATTGGTTTAGAATATGAATAGATGAAAAATCAAAAAAATGTATTTTGCGATTAAGGTGAATGATGAAAAAATTATAGTTACAGAGATGGAGGACTTCACGTTCATCCGAGCGTTTTGTCGTCTCTCTCCACCTCGTACACTCAAGATGATCTCGGATATTACGATGATATCGCGAGAAATTTGGACGCCAATTTGGCCGAGGTCGATATGGAGAGCTTCAAAACAGCTGACATTCATACTCTGCTCACTGCTCTCCCGGTCATGTGTACCGAGCCTGTCCAACATTCAGAGGTAACAATTTTACCAACAAAGAGTTACAAAAACATTCTATGGACGAAGAATGACACCTAGATTAGCAAAATCGATTTTCTCGAATTACTCGAAAGAATCGATTTGTCATTGAAATTTCTCAATCATGCAATTTCTATTTTGCTTACGATTATACGATATTTTCATTCACTGCTGCTAAACGAAATAACCATGTAGCGTGAAATCGCAGTTGCTATAATTCATTTTACATAGAAAGAGCGAATTCAAGCATCGACAAACAATTCAAAGATAAGATTTTGCCAATTGAATTGCATCAGTTCTAATAAAAGGCCCTGCCCAACGGGGGTATCAACGAAACGCGCAAAATATCGATACATTTCACGTACGCCGTACACTCCATACTCATTTGCGATTAGATTATCGACAGATAATTCTTAATCGAACCCAATTCTCGTATCCCGTCAACAGTTTAACTATCAGAGGGAACGTTACGCCAGCATATCTGGCTCAGTCATGGAAAAGATCGACATTGGATCCTCTATCAGTCCTCATACAAGCAGCCAGGTATGAAGAAAGAAATGGCTGTCTTGTGAAAAAAAATGGAAAGATAAAAAAATATAAACACCTGCATCCACCGAGCTAATCTAGCGAGAGGATTTCTTGACCGAGAAGAGAGAACACTGATAACGACTGAATGCAGCACCTGCTTCTGCTCTTCCTTTGCGCATGGTTAAAAAATCTGTTTTTCTTTTATATGCCCGAGATATACTTTATCATCACAAATATATTTTGCCCAGCAGTTATACTTTTTAACTCCGCTGAATTTCATGACTATCGAACATAACACTGGAAACTATTCCCGCAAACCAGGATGCCATATGTGCCTACTTTTAATTTCACTGAAACTTAATTTCTCTCGTGAAATGAATGTTGATTAAATATGATGATATTAGTTTTTTTCATTATCTGAATCGTGATCATTTTTAAACCGAAGCATGTTATTAGTTGCTGCAATGACTCGAGAAAAATGCATTCGTTTACGTTGCAAAAATTGTACGAAAATTTGTAGCATTATTGTAACAAAAGGTAATCTGTATCATTCGTAGGGAGAAGATTCGGCATGTTCGACGACGGATACAATATCCATATGCAAATCGTCGCTACTGTTCTCCCCCGTAAAGGAGACACCTGTCCTACCTCCAGGAGGTAGCTACAGTGTCGACTCCCTGGACTGCGAAGATATGTTATTGACATGCCAAACGAACAACAAGAACAATTACACTATAGCATTCGAAGGCAGCATGACAATGTACTCCGATGGGTCGCAAGATTTTGAGACGCAAGGTAATCATTTGCAGACTAAATCATACAGTTTGAATAATTGTTAAAAAAAGGGGGAATTATTTATACCAATGATGAATGTTTTTAGAGAAACAAAAAATGTACGAAGCTCGTGAAGCGTACTACAACACAAAGTTGGATCTGAAAAACATCTTGGATCTATCGATGGCTTGTTCGGACTCAAAGATCTACACGACCTGGAGTAATCTTAAACACTCGTCGTCAAACAAAGTTATGACTCGTCATCCTTCTGGTAATAACAACACCATACCGAATTTTCTTACCGGTGCCGAAAATCTCATGCTCAGCGCAAACAAGCGCAGTCTGAGTTTGCCAGATCTCAGGAAAACTCAGGAACTTCAACAGATCCACGCCCCCTTGAATTTTTCCGTAAGTTTACCAAATACTTGACATAGTAAAAATTATTTTATCGAATCTTTGGCGCAGAACATATTTGTTGGACTCAATAGAAAACATAAGGAAAGACAAAATATCTCAAGATCTCTAGTAGTAAAAAATGTAACATTTTGAAAAATATTAGCCGAACACTTAAATTGAATTGTTTTTTTTATCGTGAGGTATAATCGTAAAATTATTTATTCACTGTTTCTCAGGTCGATTCGGCCGAGTGCAACAATCATCCGACGAATCTCCAGAGCTCTGGCTCGGCTATGAGCCGTTCGGTGAATGAGGACAGTTCGGGAAGCGTCGAACACGCCGTATCCGGCAAAAAATTGCAAAATCTGAGTCTCGTTCGTCTCTTCATGAAGCAAAAGAGCATGAGCGCCGAAGGTATGAGTCTAACACTCGATCAGTCGGATTCGGTAAGCGACAGTGGCTGGCCTACAAGTACGAGCGGCAGTGACAGCGGAACGACAAACACGAACACAAATACTCAGATACCACGACAAAATCTAAACAACAGTGCGGGACAGAGCAACAGCTATCACATTCCGGAAAACGATTTTGCTATCAATTGGGTCAAAACGGATTGTTACAAGAGCCTACCGGACGGAAGTTCGAGCGAAAATACGTCGAAGCGCATATCATCGATCAAAGAATTCAAGGAGGATTCCCCTTCGGTCGAAGAACTTTCCGAGAGCCTCTTAAAATCGGAACTCTCCTGCGAGAAGAATTCTAGCGCGCACGACTCCATCGTCGACGAGGCACCGAAAAATCCGACGAAAAACGCATGGTGCAAGTCCACCGATAGGGAAAATCCAATTTCGAAAACCACGGGTATTCAGGCTATCATAGAAGTCGAGGAGAACGGCGTACAGACGTCTCTCGTCTATCCTCCCGTTGAAAAAGTGGATTACCCTCGTTTGCGCGAGACCATACTTGACAAAAAACCCGTTTACGTTGTATACCCAAATTACACTTTGCCGGATTTGTCATTCTTGAATTCCAAAGATAGTGGTATGGAGAATGTGGCGTTGAAGCCGCAGACCTACGACAGAGAGAAAACCGGCTGGAAGCGAAATGCCAGAAGCGGACGACCTTTTTCTTGCAACGACATAGACGCGCTTCGACAACGTGGCTTCTCACACGTCAAAGATTGGGAATCACTGACCTTTTTATTACCGACCGAGTACAAAAAAGTTCTTCACGATGTGCCGGAAGTCTCTCGTCACATAAGACTCGGTGAGGAAGCAAGAAAACCACTTTTCTGTCTATCACCACCGATGCGTCATCGAACACGGACCATCAGCGAGATCATACCGGCGAACGTATCGTCCAGCAGTAGCACCGGTACTCAGCCATCCTCTGGCTACAGAGGGTCCTCGACCATTCTCACAGATTCGTGCTCGAATCAGCAGCAAGTTGGCAATAATGCCGCGAATCCACTCTATCTTTATCGATACGATAGCATGAGCTCGGCCGAAGCGAGCCTCGTGAGTCAGGAAAAAAAATCACATCGCTCTCTCAGCCATGGGAGAACGAGCAATCCTGGATTCTCAAAACGTTCAATTTCGCTGCCTCAGGGTGATCCGACGATCGATATCAGTGGTGGAAAAGTTCCGCCCAGACCACCATTGCCAAAGAGCATTTTGCGAAAAAATCGCGCAGCTGCCAATAAGAGATACAGCATGTTCGAGATGGGAGGTGTGGAGGAAGTCGAGGACCGGCAGTCACCTGAACCCTCGAAGAGAATGTCGCTTCAAGAGCCATACTACATGAATAATGATTTGCAACTGTTGAGGCATGGGAGAATCGTCGATTCGGAGAAGGACGTGGACGAGGTCGAGGAGAGACGTTATGCAGAAAGACTGAGGGAAACCGGAAGTTACGGAAATCCCGAGACGGAAGCTTTAGAATCAAGCGGTGACGATGTCAGACAACTCGAGGAATTTCTGAAACGAAGCGGGTTTTCGTCCCAAAGCAGCGATGGCGATAACGAGGATCCCGATGTCAGGCTCAGATCGTATGTCAGGAAATTTTTGTCCCTGCGAATGAACAAGGATATCAGTAAAGCCACGGATATGATGGAATCGCAAAAGAAGACTGTTAGCTTCGCTGTTCATCAGAGGAAAGCGTATCTAGCGAGTAGGGCGAACACACTGGCTGGTTTGACCGAGCCCAAAGAATGTCCTGGAGCTGCCGAGGCAGCCACAAAGAGTGAACCAAAACCCATCGATTTAGAAGAAAAGAAGAAGATGATGTGGTCGGTCAACAAAGCGGTCGATCTTCTCGTGAAATACTGGCATACGCAACCTTTGCAGAGTCCACGAGAGTATACGGACAAGAACGAGTGCGCTCAGCTCTGCGTCAGTAATTTGTGTCCAGCTCTGTACGCGATAATGTCCGATGGCCTGAAGCCGCAGCTTAATTCAACCTTCGGACCTATCGCGAATAGCGTTTGGCAAGTCGTCGAAGCTTCGTCCCAGCAAGGTCCGTTAACGAACACGCTCAACGAATTGGTCCAAAAGATCAATGGCGAGGACCTCATAACCGAAGGAATGCTCAAATTTCACGCTTTTGTATTCGGCCTATTGAATCTACGCGCTTTGGATGCTTGGTTCGCCTATCTCTGCACGCGAGAATCAATATTACGAAAGCACTACAACAGCAACAGTCTGTTCGTCGGTGCGCTAGCGTGTGTGAACGCGCGCGAGGTCGTTGACGCTTTCCTCAATATTCTTCAGCCATTAGCCTTCTGTCCATTCCAACTCGATCTTCTCTATCAATATCGTCAACTCCACAACAGTTTCGGCACTATGAATAATCATGCGATAAACACATCGCCGTTTAGAACAGCCGAGCCCACGAAGGAGCATCACTTCGACAAAACGGAAATCCCAACCGGTATACCGAGTCCAAAGAAAATACGTCCGCGTTCGTGTGGCGCTTACTATACCGAGGACAAGAGAACCTCAAAGACCGACGCAGACAACGCGATGAAAAAGCGCTGGAGTCATTTGCCCGGTGGAACAAAAATGTATCCGGGCCTCGACAAACTTACGTCGGAAGATTCGGAAGATTACACGGATAGTCTCGAGCATTCACCCCTCAATCGAGCAGGTGGTAGCACGAGGCAAAACACGCCGAACAGAATGTCGAGTCCGGACGTTAGACAACCGGAGGAAGAGGACTCGATTCCCCGGGAATTGAAATTCCGAAAGTTGCAGGAAAAATGGGAATTGATGGTTGAAAAGGACGATCCGAGGGATCTGGCTGCTGCCACAGTAACGTCACCGAGTCAAACGCCGAATAGTGCATCTAAATCGAAGATCCCAAGATTGCTCACCTCACCGATCAAACAACCCGCGTCCAGTATTGCGGCCAAGACGGCGAAGTCACCAATTTCCGGAATTCCCTCGTTGAAAAAACCGACTCCGGTTTCAACTACGAAAGTGGGACAGAAGAAAACCACGGATGTGAAGGGAACGAAGGACGTGCCGAGACGCACGAGCAGAGTAGATCAAGATGTCGTTGGACCACCGCGAACACTTGCACGACCAAGCTCGTTGCCTTACAAGTCTCACGGGGTTGCGGCGAGAGAAAAGAGTCTGATTTCACCGCACAGGAGAGCAGCTTCTACGTCGCTGCCGAGGCCAACTGGGCCAACTAATTCGAGGTCCAATGCAGCAGCTAAACAACCGGTCAAGTAAGTTTACTTTCAATGCTCCAGGTCTTCGATTTTAATGCAGCCTTAATGAACGGGACAATGTTCTTCTTTACAGGGAAGTTCGCACGTTGACGCACAGATTGCCATCAGACAACGGTCATCTGTCGTTCAACGAGGGTGAGAGGCTCAAGGTAATTCTGGAGGTCGACAGCAAATGGCTGCTGTGCGCGAGAGGCGATCGCAAAGGTTTGGTACCGAGATCTTGCGTCCACGCACTTCACTCCTAACCCACCGCCGTTCTCGGCGGAAATCAGCGACTGGAGGCAACAAGACCCAAATGTCTATAGAAGTAAACTTGACATCTCCGAGAATGTGAGAAAATATCGCGAGTTCGACTTTATGATGCGAGCCTTGTTCACAGCGCGGCTGTGAAGACCATGAGAACGAGAGCTAACTAAGAGGCTCGATCAATTGACGAAAAAATTATGAAAAGGACGCAAAAGTCAAGATTATATTGTACAGTGTATCAAAAATGCAGATTAGAAGTCGTTCTATCGTGCAAATGACGCAGTCATCGATAGTTTATATACCCAGGAAAACAAAAGTAATATTTAACTATTTAACCAATGAACGCTTGGTTTGTATCTCGTACGAAGGCGTATTTTCATTGAAGAAGAAAAGAGAGCTGAACAAAAAAACACGTAAGACGATCACGGTTGTTACAAAAAGAAAGGAAAGAGAGTTGTCATAATCTTCGGCTAGTCACAATAGGCTCTCGAAAAACCAGATTGTATTTAATGATTAATCTGAACATAAACCTATTTATAAAAAATAACCCTTCTCCCACACCTTCTCCCATTCCCCGGATGTAAATATATATTCAATGACGAGAAATGCGATGGGAACGACGACGAGTAATAACTTATATACCATTATTATCATAAATGTAACTGTGATCATAGCGAATAGGCGAATAAGTTTATCGGGAACGAAAAAAAAGTGCGATGGATCGCTTGATTCGTTCCTCCGAAAAACATTGTCACTCTTATACTTTAATTACGTGGTAGTATTCATCGTTTATCTTTTTTTCTTCTCACCTTCTTTCGTGTGATATTGTCGCAACGCGCAAACGTTTGGCGTTTGTTTAAATTTTTTTTAAAAAAACTTTCATGTGAAAGAATGAAAAACAATGGGAAATCGAAAAATCCAGTCGCATCGCGCGGCTCGTGAAATTGATGACGTTTTTTTACTTGCTTCTTGTATTCTTTAGTGTATTTATGAATACCCGTAAGATATAACCGAAATAAACAAGGAACAAAACAAAATATCATTGTAATTTATCGTCTGTACAGTTTCCTCGGCGGAAGCAAACCAAAAATCCGTCATCGTGCAATTTATCATTAGTGTCAAGATTGGAGAATATGCCCGATTGTGGAATTCGGAAATAGTGGAAAGTCTCTCGTCGAGAAGAACGAAGATATGTACATAAATTCTATGTGCGATAGTACGCTTCTCTTTGGCTTACGACAAAATATAAAAAAGAGCGAAAAAAATTTAATCGTTGTAACCAACCCATGCCGTTAAAAATTCTTTTGCGAACATCCGTTCTAAGGCTGGAACGCGAATGTGCTTCTATAATTTTGTCCAAGCTGCGAAAATCCTCGCTGAGGGAACGATCATCGACCAAAATGAATGACGTATTATTTCCATAAAAACCTCAATGTTCGTTCGTTTTTTGTAATCACAACACATTAAGAAGAAGAAAAAAGAACAAAGCGGAGGGTTTTTGCCACAACAAAAAAGAAACAAAGGACATTGGCCTCGTATCAAGTTTATTAATACGTTCGTAATCGAAGTAACGTACAATTATGTATACGTTGGATTAAATAAAATGATCGTATATGCTTTATCTTTCAAGAATAAAATGTTCCCACTTACATTCTTCCCACATCCGTTTAAACTTTGGACCAAGAGTAAGAACGATTTTGCCAGGAACTGAGGATTGATTTTTTTTGGGAAGAATTAAAAGGTCATACCCAAGGAAAAATTGTAAATTTCTCGTTTGTTGGAATTCACTGTTGAAACAATAATTTTATTGCGAAGATAGAAAAACGTCCCTACAAGTATCACCAACGAGGAACAAAAGGTTCAAAAAGTCCATGAACGATAAATGTTCCAAACTCTTCTTTTTCAGAGGATAACCATTCTTGAGGTTGCTTTATGTATTTCATACTCTCCAAAAAAAAAAGAAGAAATTCTGATGGGTGTTTTTTTTGTTTATTTGGCACACGTGCAACGATCGATCCGTCGGTTTTATACGGTTGTGCGCAGTAGGAACATTCTATTATATACAATTCGTACTTTTGGGTGATAAATAAAAAGCTATGGTCAATAGTCTTAAATCTCCTACATTAATTACGCAATTTTATTTACAAGTGAAAATTCAATCGTCGACGAATTTGCACACCATCCGAATCCGAACGATTCGTCCAGCTAATATGTTTATTTTGTTTGTTTATCTACAAACGTAATAGTCATTCTTTTCATTTCTCCTGTATTTCATAAAAATAACTATGAAACAAATTGATCCAATGATGACTTATGGAATTACGCTAACAACAACAGTACCAGAACAAATTCACCAGTACCAGAAAGCGACCAGCGATTCACGAAGAATTGGCGTTTCAATAAGATAATAAAGCGGGCAATTTGCTCGCCCGTTCAGTCTCTGCACATTGTTTTTTTTTTTTAATGTAATGATAAGATTTGGGTGTGGCAATACGTAAAAATCCGTCGTGATAATTCCTTAGCGATTTATGTAAAATCAATGAAGATGATGAAGAAAAAAGAATGGTAAAGTGAAGATTAAGATTGTAACATTCGAGACAAGATTGGGCAATCACCAATATCTAAAATGTGAGAGAAAAACTCAGATGACTTATGAACATGAAACATTCGCATCGAATGACTCACTAAAGCCAGTCACAATAATCGCAGCTTTATCCTATTGAATAAAATGATATTTCAAAATCGTTTCCTCCTACCACGTTAAGAGATCACTCGCAATAAACCCAAAACAATTGATTCTTCTTTATTTTTTCAAAAGAAGTAAAAAAAAGTTTATTTCTCACAACTTTAGTTAACAATTTGGTACACATAATCACAATCAACCTTTCGATAAAAATGCTATTTACCATTTCTGTTTTTTTTGTTTGTTTAATATTATTAGTATCATACATTCCAACGTTGAGGAGAAAACAATTTCGAAAATCCTTCAAATTTGTATTTTTCGTTTTTCTTTTTCTTTACGTTACAAAGTTAACCGAGGACGATGAAAACCACTCGAACACGTTGACGATGTGAAAACGGCGATAAAGAACCGATGTGAAACGAGAAAGTAAAATTTGTTCAGCAATTATGTAAAATCGATACGCGCCGTCTCGAATGTGTGTTTGAGAATCGAGAGATTAAAAATTTGCAAAGGCCAATGGGTATTACATGTATATAAAAAATCCTGTACTATTTACACTTTACGAACTAATTTATCTCCGTTTACAATGTCAGTCGGTTAGAAAGGAAAAAACGTCGCATACGCGACCAAAAATTGCGAAGGATCTCCGAAATCGCTTTTCCGACCGCCTTTCGATATGTCCAGCGGATAAAGCCTTCCAGAAATATTTACTTCTGGGCTCTTCCTTTTTCTTTTGTTTACCGATATGCCGCTAACAGGCGTATCGAATATCGACAGGATTTTTCATTTCGCATTCTTTGTTTTTCTTTTTTCCTTAATTCCTCTTCTTTTTTCTTCGCTACACCCGATTATGCTTTAAATCTTAAATCTTACGTATTAATAAATATACAATCGTTAATTAAAAAGCGCGTGTCATATGCAATATATATATAGTACGCCTATTTGGCACTGTCGAAACCCAGTATCGATGAGAAAATATTCAATGACAAGAGTGGAAGGCAAAATTAAACAAAAAATATATTACAGTGTTTTTTCATTTTTTCAATAATTTCTCCTCGAGCCCAGTTGAAATGCATACTTTATATATACTTGTTTCCAAAAGTATATCATCAAATCTATGCGTGTAATATATATGTATGTGTATATATATATTATGCAATGTGTGATGCAACGAAAATTAATGAAACCAGGAAAATCGAGATACCGGGCAGACACGATACCGTTCATCTTCTTCTTTTTTTTTCAAGCTTCTCATCCTCTCCATAACGCTTGTTGTAACAACTGTATTTGCATTATTTTTATTTTCATCATTTGTTCATTTGTTTTCAAAAACCGTATAATCTACTAGATACTCCATATGCTCTTCGTTTCCATTAACTGTACAAATAATTACGTATCGAGGGCCTTGTTACAGGTGAAAAAGCGTGTGTCGAAATTAGCGAGAAAAATCGTTGGCTATAAAAATTGATAAGGACAGTTAAAAGCGCTGTTGATAAGGGAGCGTAAAGGGTCAAATAAAAAGGAACAGTTCCACGAAGACGAAACGTTACGGACGACATTATTGCGAAATACAAGCGAGAATCGAATGAATCTGCGGTGTGAAAATTTTTGTGTTTTTAGCGCGAGAGTTTCTTTTTCTTTGGCTACTAAATTCCTCGTGGCTGTTTCCCAATCGGTCAATGCGATCGGTTCTACCAGGTACATCGTAATAGGGTCGTTACAACATTCTCGTAGCGATACACGATTTGTAATTTCTTTTCATATCTTTTCCTTTTTTTCTCTCTCTTTTTTTTTCGTTTCTTGCGTAGTTTTAAAAGTACCCGCTCGAAATCGGTTTCACGCGGCTCAATATAGTCCCGCGACATGATGAAGTGTATCTGAACGATATTCCGAATGACTCCGAGAAAAAAAATGTCGATTTTTCGAAAAGTCAAATTTCGCAAAATAATTCAGGTATTCGTTCAGATATGCTTGATTCTTTTTTTGTTTTTGTTTGTTTGCTGCACGGGGTAGCAACGATGTTCGATTCATGATCACGACCATGTACTCGTGGACGACGGGAAACGTCGGGAAACAAGAAGCATGAGCCATAATATGCAACGTGGGAACGGGAGAATTATTGCGCGAGCCACGATCCTACGTTTATTTACAATGGTTAATTTACGGTAGAGTTATCGGCGAGCAAACGAAATATATGCAAAAGCCGTCGACGCTGATCTTTACCCCTCGTCCCTCTCTATCCATTCCCCGTTTTGTGATTCAATGACGCGAACGCGATTCACGATAGTGACAATAAACGAAAATACAATTAGGAGAGAAGCGCGCACTGATTGCGCCAGTTGTTCGTGGGCGTTTGTTAATTTATCAAACTCGCCCTCGCTCTCTCTCACTCTCGCTACAATGAGGAAGAAAAAAATCATATTTGTGACTGAATTGCGGCATTTATGAAAGATTGAGCAAAAACCTTAATCTCCGCATTTGAATGTTCGATTTCAAGTGCAAATTCGTGAGTATCGAGCGAGCAAGTTGGCAGGAAATTATAATGGTTTACACTTATCTACAATTTCGACGTTCCCCGTCCTCTCTCACTCTCACTGTCTCTCTCTCTCCCTTTCTCTCCGTCTGTGTGTTACGAAAAAACGAAAAATAAAAAGTATGGTACAAGAAAACTGGTTGGTTGTGCAGTTCAACTAAAACTATAATACATATAGGCTACCTACATACTAGACTCCTTGGTGGTGATGGACTCGTTTGTATTGTCGACGCGTATCAACGTCGACGAGTTTATAACGAGTGTTCTGCTTAACGTAGCGACTCGTTCCATGACGCAGGAGGCCGATAAGCGCGCCTCCGCATCATGATCCCAGCACTCCTCCATCGTGTCGCAGATGGAGAAAAGTCCCTGCAATAAAAAAAGAGAAAAATGAGACTTTCGGCGACGTATCCTTAGATACGAACGAATGAGGCCATAATGGACGATTTTTGCTAATAATCGGAACTTAATGCTCACGGGATGTTTTCGCCACGTTTCAAGTATCAGTGGTCGTTCTTTTTTGTGTACAACACTCTCCTGCATGTCTTCCAACGTGGGATGAAGACCCACTTCCTCCTCGAATGGTAACCTGTATTCTCCGATCGGTCCCTGTTGAATAAAAATCATGAAAATTAATACCTCGATTAAACGGTCGATACCATATTTGACGGTTGCGAAAATAAATATTTTCCTTTCGGATTCTTCGGAGGAGTTTTGAGTTACTCACGTCTTGAACGGTACAACGGGAAGCCAATTCCCAGAGCACCAAGCCGCACGCGTACATATCGATACGCAGGAACGAGTCTCGGGTGAAGTTTATTGCGCCTTCGAGAACTTCCGGCGCCATGTATCTTCGAGTTCCAACCTGCAAGAATGATTCGGGTAATTATTTTTGGAACAATTTTGATAAGAAATGGATTCTCAGAAATTTCAGGGTTTACCTGGCCGTGCGTGTCACCGCAAGGTTTTCCAGGATGAAATATGAGGGCAAGTCCAAAATCCGCTATACAGGCGCTCATATCGGCTTTGAGAAGAACATTCTTAGATTTGAAATCCCGATGCGCCACAGCAGGCTTGTAACCCTCGACTTTGTTGGGAGGTATTTCTTCGTGCAAATGCATCAAACCACGTGCCATTGATTCGGCAATTCTGCACATTTCCGGCCAAGAAACTACATTGGCCTTGAGATAATCACAGAGTGATCCTTTCTCGTGATAAGCCGTTATTAACCAAAATTCAGCCTGCAAATTGTCACCACGTTTTTCAACACCAATAAACTGCAACACATCCTGATGGTCCATGTGAGCAAGCTTGAATATCTCCTGCTCGGTTTGCCAGGATTGTTTGTCCTGCATGGGGAAAACTTTAACAGCTACCACATCGTTTCTCAGCTGTGCTTTCCACACAGCACCAAACCGGCCGCGAGCTTTAATCTCCAGCAACTGGATCGGGCGAAGACCCAAGATCGGCGATGGTTGGGGCAATGGTAATGGTTCCAGCGTGGGAACCTGCTAAAATCGACAATTGCACTTCAGTAAAAATCAAAAATTGGGAATAAACAATGAAAAATAATGTAAGAGAGAAAGATCCATTTTCTCCAAACATCCACTTGCCTGGTTAAAGTATCCCAATTTTCGGCGCTTGAAGCACCAGTAGAGAGTTGCCAGAATAATTACAAGTATGAGCATAGGAACTGATATGGACAACACCAGAGTGAGAAATTGTTGCTCCGTGTTTGGTACAGCTTTCGGTTCTGTACAACCAACAACAATATAATTAAAAATTGAGGTCCATTCTTGCTTCGCTTCCCTGTAGTTATGTTTAAATAATCCATCGATATAAATAAATTCTCACGTTCTGTATGTGGGCGCTCCGTGGGTTGTGGATCCCATGTAAAATTTTTGTTGCACATGTTCCCATCGCAACAACAGAAGAACAATTTTTTCTTTCTGTCGGCATTTTTCTCAACGCAGTGCGTCTTGTCATAACACTCTTTGCTATCTAAGAAACACCCCTGTAAACAACAAGAACAATCAGTGAGTTTTATCCAAACTTCAAGCAATGGGTAAACAAAAAATACTTTTAATCGTCCCAATGGAAAAGAACCTTTAGCTTTATAGTAGATTTTTTGGTAGCACTGTCAAACTGCCAGAGTACGTAGCAGTGATTACGCTTGTCAGGATCGTGGGGTATGCACTCTTCTCTTTCCGAACACCCTTGCTGCGATTCGGTGCACATTGTCTCATTGTAGAACTCGCAATAAGCTGAGCCTTTGACATCGTGCCCAAGAGTAGTTCCTATTATAAAAAATTAACGTATTATAAAGCGCATCTACCATATAACCTTTTGACATATTTTCATTATAACACATTTTCAAACAAGCTCCTTTATTCACAGATATACCAGAGATGCAAAAGTATTTGCCTCTGTGTATGTGAAAATACAGAATAAGGTAAACAAAAATCTCTGATTAAGACCGGAAATTATACAAAATTAAAAAATCCACGAAACTCTGAATCCGAATACTACTAAAAATGCAAATCGAGAGAAACGTATAACAATAAAATCCAATTCGCTATCGGGACGCGAGATCACGCGTTTCCTGAATTAAATTGTAACCGAGAGAAAGAGAAAGAGAGAAGCAGAGGAAATAAAGTGTTGATAAGCGAGAATAACCGATGGATTTGCTGCGATTGCGATGCACGAATTCGCGTCCGCTGTATCAACAAAATTTCAAGAAAAACCGAGTGTCTGAAAATATTCCGCAAATGTTAAAGTGTAAACGAAGATTAACACAAAAATTCGTAGCCTTTGATTAAGAAGAGAGAGAGAGAGAGGTGAAGCGACATAGAGGGGGGAAAAAGAACATCAACAAGTAAAACGCGATGAATCGGAACAAGGAGTAAAAAAAAAATAAGGAATTACAACTGTCGAAAATTCCAGACGTTCGATCGGAATAATGATAAAAAAAATATGAAAAAACAAAAAGGAAGATCCAAAGCGAAGGTCATCGAAATTCATTCGTCGTTGCTCGAGAGAAGCTTTTGCCAATTGGTTTTTTTTTCTTTCTCGTATCATTACCTAATAATCCAAGAGTAATAATCGTCAGTATAGTGA
Source organism: Netelia fuscicornis (assembly GCA_946811545.1). Taxonomy (NCBI): domain Eukaryota; kingdom Metazoa; phylum Arthropoda; class Insecta; order Hymenoptera; family Ichneumonidae; genus Netelia; species Netelia fuscicornis. Next base: position 46,437,307 of record OX328013.1, read on the forward strand.
AATACGTCGACATCGTGACGCGATATATCACATTGGCATAACACGAAATACCCAGTCTATTAGCTATTAAGCAAATTGTAGTAATTCATCCACCGACACATGTCTCTCGCTATGTCCTAAGCGCGTGTGTTGCGCGAACACTTCTATATATATATATGTGTGTATATATATATATATATATCTGGTGTTGCTCTTGTCACACAAGCGCACGCACACACACGCGGAACTGTGCGGTGGTGCTGTGTTTTATCCGCTTTTGACGCACACACACAAACGCACTGTGTACAAAACGCATACGAGCAAGAGAAATTCACGTCATTTTGCACATCGAAGAATCGTCTCACTCGATAATCTCTTTCTCTCTCTCTCCCTCTCGGGGCACGCGTCCTATACGCGAAGAGAGAGAGAGAGCGTCGCACACATAAAACGGTAAAACTCGATCGTTCGAAGAGCCGCGAGGGCGAGAATCCCTGTACACGCACGATAGTTCACAAACGTTGTGACACAACCACTCCCCGCTCGGCGAGCTCGCTCTATCGACAGCCGAATTCAACGAGACGCAGCATTTTTTTGTAATTATCGTTTTAAAAAAACATACAGACCTCACGGGAGGGGGTCGACCGAATACCAGACGCACGGATCAAAGCGTAACTAGAGAAAACACCGCGATGTGTTTCTCTCTTTCTCCACGGGGCAATGCGAGATTCCCCACCGCCGTGTTAGCCTCGCGCGCACAGCACCTCGAGGTACCTTTGCCAGCTTTTGCCTCTCGTTTTACGAGACACACACACCCAAGTTGAGGATGTCACAGAACCAAATCTCAATCACTGTTTTCCACTGGACGAAAGCGTGTGTTCTCGCCGTCGCGCGATACCAAATCTGGTTCACTCTGGCACCAATTGGGATCTCCGGTGCAACGGGATTTTCGACGCGATTGGACGAGTTTAGCCTTGTTTTTTTCTTCACCTGCGACGTGGCGACATCTATTGGCTCAGTGAGGTAATTATTGCAATGTCGATAAGTGCGATAACTTCTTAAAACGTGAAGAAACAAGAGTCGTCACTCTAGGTAACAGTTTTGTTTGTCGATGACGAGATGTCAACACGACGGCGCTGGTGTTCAGTCAACGGTGGAATCAGATAATGTCTTTGATCAAGTAAAAGGCTGTAATCATTCGATTTGCAAATCATGAGAGAATAGATGACCCATTAAGCCTGCGAATGATCGATAGGCTCACTTATGAATAATAAATCGAGGATCTATTGATTCACGATCCATAAATGTAAGGTGTGTGATCAATCGATTCACGAATTATCTAGAATTCATTGGTCTATAAAGGAATAATGCTATTGGATATTACAATTTTATACCCACGTATAATAACAATAATATAATTTCAGACGAGCTAGATACCCTTTGCACAACCTGAAGTAAAACATCACGAAGGTCTTACTATAAAAAAAAAACTTGAATTCGTATGTGGGAAACGATTCAAGCCCAACTCTAGACTTACTAGAGTCAACGTCACAATATATTTCACCTGTCAAATTTGATTAAAGGCTCGGATACATATCGACATACACCGGTGTAAACAAATATTTTTGGTAAACACGACGGAAAAATGTCGATACTACAGGAATATAATTTTCGTATGTTATGTTCCTATAGCAACCCCGGAGTCGAGTTACACACTGGATACAACGAATTCACTCGAGATCTGTCCAAAGTAGACAGATAAGTCGGAAGAGCTCGCGTTCTAACCAAAAAATCGATTCGTAGTAAATTCGACCCGATTGATTTACGCGCATCAGTATTATCCTTAAATCGATAATTCGAAAATATAAAATGGCTTCGAGAACGAGTCAACAGTGTCAGATGTGCAACAGAGGGATGCAACCGTACGACATACCGTCGACACAAACAGCCAAGACGGAAACGTATACGTTGGTCAAGAGTCCAAGAGCGATACTCCACATACAAAAGAAATATCGAAATCCACCCATGTAAGGTTAAAAATCACGAAAATCATAGAAATCGATTTAATCTAATTATCTCAATAATATTAATTCATCAATCGTCGAATTATCCAATTAATCAATAATTCATCATTAAAAATCAATAATTAGTGAAGAAATAATGTATATAATACTTTTCTTAGGTTGCAATAATTTGTTTGGATTGTTCGTAGCTCGTAAAATACGTCTAATTCACTTTTTGTACAATTTATAGGAGTTCATTATGAAAATTAGAGGCAATTATTTTTGTGAATTGGCACAACGCGAAATGCGTGTATCGATCTGTACAGGAGAAAATAATGCGGCTCGGCAATAGTGTGTATGGATATAGGAGGGTTGAGATGTTGGTGGGGCAGGTAATACGGACTACCATTACCGGACACACAACCACCCCGACACACGGGGCGAACAGGAGGGAATGACCGCCGCAGCGAGATATTATCAGACGCTACTCTATCCACAAACTGAATAGTATATAGCTATATAACACATGGAACGTTATAAAAGTATGTCGTACAAAAATACACTAAATATCGCGTTTCACGTAAGCGTCATAATCAACTGAGTAAATAATAATTTTTAAAGAAAGCAAAATAAAATAGCGATAATTAATTAATACTAATAGATAGTTTAATAATTCGTTAGGATCTAATTGATATTTTAATTCGACAGGTACATTTATTTTTCGTCACTTTCATTGAACGAGTAACAAATTCGAGAACAAATTTCTCCTAATTCATTTCCAATTAAGCAAAAGAGGTGTCTCCCCAAAGGATATTCGAGTTCTCCGTATGGTCAAAGTTTCAACGATCGTGACATAGAGAAAAAAGGATACTTCCAATAATCAGATAATTTTTAAAGAAAGCAAAATAAAATAGCGGTAATTAATTAATACTAATAGATCGTTTAATAATTCATTAGGATCTAATTGATATTTTAATTCGACAGGTACATTTATTTTTCGTCACTTTCATTGAACGAGTAACAAATTCGAGAACAAATTTCGCCTAATTCATTTCCAATTAAGTAAAAGAGGTGTCTCCCCAAAGGATATTCGAGTTCTCCGTATGGTCAAAGTTTCAACGATCGTGACATAGAGAAAAAAGGATACTTCCGATAATCAGACGCTTCGGCTTAAACGTAAAAACGATGGCCTACATTCGATACAACTTCACCCTTGCGTTCTACGAAACACACCGCAAGTTTTTCAAGTCGCAGGTGCTAATAAGAAAAAACAACAGAAAGAAATTTCTCGACGAAAATACAATATGTTGGTCGTACAAGGTTGCGTATCGAATCGATTTCGTCTATCCGCAAATAACTCCGACGTTAAACTTTGGCCAAAGGGGGTTGGTCGTACGAACGCATATTCCGTAAGAATCCTCTCTTTTCTTTTTACTTTGAAATGTCAGGGCAAATTCATGACCGGTAACGCCGGAGAAATTTTCGCGCAGGTGTATTTCATTCGATGGACGAAGGTCCGCGACATTTCGCAACCTTGGCGTGTGCCGGTTTGTTGCTAAGGGCTTTACCGACGACCCTTGCTAGGAATTCTTAATGAACGCGATCGACGATAACTCGAACCACGAGACACGCATATTATAGTTCAGATAAGAGCTTTGATTTCCTTCGCATTATTCTCTTCGCATCTGTATATATATATTTACATTTATACAGACAAGGAAAGAGACTCGTATATAGAAATATATTAATATACGGTGTTCTTGCTTCGTCGGTGCGGTGGTCATCGCAGTTATAAGCATGCGCGCAGAATGACCACACATGCACATACACCGACCAATCAGTCACTCGATATACGAAGAAACGAGTGTCGGTGAGCGCGAGTTCTACGAGTTTATATCGAGCCACCGTCGCGGACAATGTCCAGCCGGTATTTTCTTACTCGAACCATCTCCTCTTTCTCTTCACTTGGCCAGCGAGAGTTCAGTACTGCCGCGAATCTCGTCGCGGAACTTCCGGTCGCGCTAAACCATCGCTCGTCAAATGTCTCGCCACGATAAAACACTCTTGAATTTAAACAACGATCTAATAATCGAACCGATGGAGATTTAAGTCATACGGACAAATTCAATTAGAAGAAATGCGAATTTAATTTTCGGACGATATTGAAATATCGAGAGATTTGAGTTTAACGATTTTCGTTATTGAGGGAAAAGAATGACGACAACAGCTCGAAAGAAGTTAAACGATCGATAGCCAGCAGATTCGTAAAATTGTCGATCGCGATCGTATAAAATTATCGTAATTAACGATCGATTAATTTATGAACACAATTGATAAAATAATTTGATTCGAATCTCGACCAATTTTTGAGATCATCGACGATTATATTTTTGATGAATCCTGCGAGATAAGAAAGTAGAAAGTACGTAATATGGAATAAAGTCGAATGTGGAATACAGCGCGGCCGGTCGTCTGATCGCAGCCGGATCTTTTCTACTTGGTCCGAGAGCGGCCGGTGGTTCGCCGGGCGAGTCGGTCGATGAATGACCATCGTGTATTATACATAAGAACGTTCGTGACGACGTGTCGCACACGGGGCCAAGACCAATGAACGATTAATAATTTATCGAATCGCGATACGATATAAAATCGCAAAGAGAATCGAGAAAGAACGAGGGAGAGAGAGAAAGAGAGAAATGAAAGCTCGATAATCGCATTCGAACGAACGCGAAACACGAGATATATTATTATATTGCCAGAAATCAAGCTCTTCGTTCACGGAAAAACCGCTGAATAAAATATACGTCGCTCGGCAACGTGGCGAATCAGGAAAAAGAAAAAAAGAGAAAATGAATTCGAGCGTTCGTATCGTAAAATGCAAATCGTCACTCTTTATCATAACGACCGATCCGTCAACGTGGAGAAGATAACGAGTCTTTTCTCTCTGGCAACACTCGCTAGGAGAGCGTTTCACACGAAAAAAAAAAGAAACAATCGTGCCAACACGAGAGCCTCGACTTATCGCGAAGACTTTACTCTCGTGACTGAGACGCGCGAGGCCTGGCGTCACTTTTGGTCACGCGACGACGACGATATACGATCGAATGTTAAAAAAAAAAGGGAACAAAACGAAATCACTCTTTCATCAACGAACGCAATTTTCTCGTAAATTATCGACCGTGACAATCTACGAAAGAAAATTGTATTCGAGAACAACTTTCGGCGTGTTGAACAACTTAGATGGAAAAGTTTCTTCCCGTCCAAGATCGGAGGAAATAATTCGCCACGTTGAAAAGAATTGTCCAAAGATCTAAAGATAATTTTTGTTCCAGCGAAACGAAGCTTTATAAATAAGAGAGCAAAGCCGTGAAAATGCCAGCCGGAATTTCGAATCCCGCTCATCCACCGCCCGAAACGAGAAATTCCTTCGATTACGAAATCGCGAAGGATCATCCAGCCTTCACGATTCTGCACAAGGAAGGCGTAGGGATGACGCTACCACTGTTGGACACGAGACACCTTAACGGTGATATAAACGAGAATAATCGCGAGTATGGAAATAACAGGACGAGATTAACGCCGAGAAACGGCGATGCAATGGGAAAGGACGATTTCGATCGAAGAAAACGAATGAGTCGTTCGAACGATCACTTGATCCTGGCGAATCTTCAAAATCATCAGTCGAATCCTTTGAAGAAGAAACAACAGAGCAAGAGTCACGAGAATCTTGGTGAGAAAGATGCGAATAAAAGATTGCGCAATGAAATTCTGCTAAACAACAACAACAATCGTCACACTCCTTTGAGCCTTTCGACCGAGGATTTTAACGAAGTATTGAACGCGAAATTGAGAAAAATTCAGGAACGCGAGGACGAGCAAGGATTTAATCGTAGGGGTTGTCGTAAGAACGAGAATTGTTCGAAAAAGCCGTTTATAACGACCGTGAAGACGGGAGAATTTCTGATGCCGCCACCGGAAGTCGCTGCTCTTTTAGGAATGTCACCGAATGGCTCGTGGATCGGTAGTTCGTTCGAGCCGAGTAACGAGGCTGGCGAGAACGAACCTGGCTTGCTTCCGCGCTCGAGATTCCGGCCGTTACTCTCCCTCGGACGCAGACCGGAAGTTCGTCACAGCAGTCACAACGCGAGATGCCCGGCCGCCCTCAAGGCGACCGTGGACTTTGCCTCGAACCTTGTAAACTTCACAAGGACGCATAATAACAATAACGATCATATCGCTAATGGCATCGGTCTCTCGTGTCCGAACGGCGATCGAGAACACATCAGGGCCAACAGGTCCGTCAATGTCGAAACGTAAGTCCGATGTTTGTGGGTTCGATTGATCGGAATTTAATATATAATAAAGCCCAGCTCGTGATTCTCGAGACTGAGGGAAAAGAAAGCGAAGGATCGTGGGAGTCAATATTTGCAGGGGGTGAGAAAGAATAATGTGGTAGAAAGAGGGATAAGGGATAAATATAAATACGATGGAAAATAAAAAACAAAGACGAGAACAAGGTGAGAATATATTGGCACAGAAAATAATGAAAAAAAAAAAACACGCAAGTGCCAAATACAAATTGGCCGCGTTACGAAGATTTATAAAAATCCCCCAAGATCAACCTTGACATGGTAAAGATAAGAAGTGTAGAACTTCGTTTTGGGAAAAAGGTATTACGAAAAGAAAGGCAAAAACCTGTGCGATGATCGTTGGGAATTATATTTTTCTAGAGAATACACGAAGACGCAACGAGCGTTACCGAAAAAGTTGGCACCGATCGAGGGTATGATGAGTATGCTGCCGAGCCCCCGGTAACGATTGAGCACCATTGTGTGATCTTATACGTTATCTCTCATTTTATGATTTATCACAACTGAGTGAAATCTATGAATTTGTTGCTCGAACATTATTTTCCTTTGATACGTTTGCCTCTATTTGTGTTTGGATTTTTAGGGCGTCGCCACTCTTTGCCTCGATGCTGATAGAGATAATTATTTCGCTAAGAAATACTAAAAAGCACAGAAACAAACGATAATAAAATAATGATGATATAAATCTTGAGAGAAATTACAGCAAATTTGGTTCATCACGAAATGGAGTGAAGAAAAATTCGTAAAAAATGTTGCCTGGAATGGAGGAACGGAAAGTTTGTCGATGCCTGCTACAATAGGATAATTATAGAGAATCCTTTCGTTGATCGTAAATTAATTAATATAGAACTTGGACTGTCAAGCTCGACCTCGTTGCACTTAAGATTTAGCGTATAAACTGTAGTATGTAAATATAAGTAGAGCACACATTGAGTCACGTTTTGTACCGGAATGAAGGTCCCTATGGATATTTTCTGCATTGCAGTGATCAATCGCTTCCTTTTGGGAACATCATGTTCGACCGACGAGTCGTTCGTGGTAGTAATTTTGCCTCGGCTCCGATGCTCGTGAGTTTATTCGATATTTTATCCGTATCAATCTATTTTAACGATATATTTATCATTCGCTATTCCACTTCCGATAAATTCTTCATTCTAACGATTGCTTTTATGATAATTATTGTTATTTGTAGATCGATCCTGAACAGTCGCAAGCTGCTCGACAGGCAGAGGCGAAGAGGAAACAAATTGCGAAAAAACGCGGTCAGTCCCAAGCTGCGAGGTCGATAATGATGCGTATCGGTTCGCCACCACCGGTTCCGGGACGAAAGCACGAGCCAGTGCAAACGGAGCAATACCTCGAAGAGGTAGTAGGACGCAACAATTTACACGTTTTTATAATTTGCGATGAAATTTGAAAATGTTTTTTAAAATTCTTTCTTGTCGTTGAATTTCCAGCTTTTCGATAAACCCGAAGAGTCGGAAGTCGCAACGCAAACGGATTATTTCTTGGACAGACCGGCGACTCCGGTCTTTTGCCCGGGGAAAGTTGGACAAGATGTTGAAACGCAAATTGGCCCAGGAGATGTGAGAAAATAAAAAGATTAAACACAATGAATTATTGATAAATTTTTTATGAGTAATGATTCAAAAAATGTTGATTGTTTGTCTCGCCAGCTCTTCGATTACGATGTCGAGGTTCAACCGATCCTCGAGGTCCTCGTAGGGAAGACGATCGAGCAGGCTCTGATCGAAGTACTCGAGGAGGAGGAACTCGCGGCTCTCAGGGAGCAACAGAGAAGATTCCGCGAGCTTCGAGCCGCCGAAAAGGCCGAACAGCAGAGACTCGAGGAGCAGGAGAGACGTCTCAGAGATGAAAAAGTTCGAATTTTTCTCCATTCGAATCTCATCGTACTAATTGTAATAAATTAAATGAATTTTCAGAATCGTCGTGTCAAGCAACACGAGGAAGCGATGAAGACGCAAAAAGAGACCGAGGAACGTGTCGCGGCTGCTGTTCTATTGACCGGTTACATAGCCGAATTGCTGCCCGCTGTTCTCGAGGGTCTTAAAATGTCCGGTTTCTTGCTGGACGAAATAAAAGCCGGTAAATTAAACGTTCCAATCATTCGATTAGTGCGTAGACAAAATTTCCGTACCTAAAAAAAGAAACTTTCTATTTTATGAACGAAATTACAAAAATCAACGATTCTTTTTATGAAAATTTCTTTTAAAAACAAACAGACGTCGAGGAAGGCTTCATGCCGTGGCTGATGAAAGAAGTGAAGAAGGAAATGGGTTCGGTAATCGAAAGCCGAGAACTTTTAATGGGTAAGCGTTTGAAAGTTTGTAAACCGTGAGATATGGAAAAGTTGGAATATAAATTGAACAATGTAATATTAGAAATTTTCGATAATCGCGAGAGATAGAGACAGGAGAGTGGTATACCACGCCCAATGTATCGACAGGAAAAGACGCGTTCGTTCTTCTCCCCAAAGAGTGGAACATTAGAGAGGCTTGGTTCAGTTTTTAGGATTGACCGATGGCGTTTACAACTTTTGGTGAAACGAACAATGAGCGAGTAATAAGGAAGGAAAGGATCGTCACGAGTAAGCTGAATGGTGAACGAGCCCAGGATCACTTACCTCTGTACAATGAAAGAGAGAAAACTCATAAAACAGTGGAAACCCTTACTGGAGCAACCCTCGGGAGATTACGAGTGGCGTTGGGCGTCAATTTTCGAAACTAACGGAAGCAAGCCCGAAGCGTTATTGCCACAGGCGCAATGTCAATATACCGGGTGTCATTTCCACGGTCATGCCAATCGTGAGAGAGAAAGAGAGAAAGGTGGACATGACCATGCAAGTGGCGCCGCTCCAGGCACGGTTTCGCTTCACCGCGCGACGAAACGTACCACCGACTAATCGGCGTCGCCACTATGTCGCGACGCGTACCCTAAAATCGTCCGAAATTTTAATTTACTTCAATGGCAACGACTACTCTACCTAAAGGCTCATAAATAATCGACTGACTCGATCAATCTGCCACGGAGGAAAGGTTTTTAGAGAGAAAGAAGGGAAATCGTTGGCTGGGGAGAAACCTTTCCTTCACCGGTGTATGTCGTTAAATTATATTGTATAAGCTCAGACAGGTTTAGCAAAAATCTGGGAAAAGATTGACTCGATAACACTGGTAGTTAGGTACTTTACTTACGCTTAATGTTCTTCCCATTTATTTATCTTTCTTTTTTCTTTCGTCCGTCGCATCTCCCCAGATTTTCCATTAATAGAATCGATTAGTCTTGGGGTAATACGCAAAGTGTGCTCGAGAACACGTTGTTCCATGGATGAGAACAGGCGGAGAAAGAGTCCACCAGGCGAACCTGCAACTAGTCGATAATACGAGATTATAGAATTAACGCATTTATTCGAAATTCTCCGCCCTCGTTTCGACGCAACGTTGCTTAGGGATGGAATTTTTGTATTTTTCAAGGACGAAGTGTCTCGTTACTAAGCTTAATCATAATTCTACGATTGCACATTTTTGAACGAATCGTGGATTATTTTGTGACAGAAATCATCAGGGAGATATTGGAAAATCGAGCGCAGACTTACACGAGATTGGGAGAAGATTACGACCGTGCGAGGGAAAGCGCGAAATCCGGCGATAAATCAACGAGTCAAATCTTAATATCGACCGATGAAGGGGGTGAAGGTCGAGACGTCGATTTCGTAAATTACGAACCACCCGTTGTCGACGATCGAACGAACGCTCTATAGCCCAGAGGTAAGCCTATACACGCGTATTTAACACCTATTTATCGAGCTTAGAAAAAAAAAAGAAGAGGAAAAAACGAACTATCGCGAGCCTCGATTAAACAGAAGCAAAAGAGCAAGTGGTAGAGCGACTAACTCCGGATTTAGGGACACTCGAACCAGCGGGCGATGGACCAAAACCCTCCCTCCGTTCCCTTTTTCTGGTTCCCGGTTCAACTTCTTCGCCTTCCCCGATGCATTAAAAGCCCGTCGTGTACACAGCTGCGCGTCAAATCCATCTCTTCTTTCTCCCACCCTCTGACTGCTAAGGGACGTTTCATCCCCCTTGTTCCTCTCTTGCAGCTTCGTATACGCTTATATACACAGAGACGAATGTACGCGCCATTGTTAAACGGAAGAACACGCCCGGCATTAAAAACTAATTATCGATCGAATATGGGAGCATAAAAAAATAATTCTTTTTTTTTTCAACAGGTACTTCCAATGGCAAAACGATCGCTGGGACTGCCGAAGATTCTGTTCGACGAAATATAAATTGATCCAAAATATATACATACAAATTTACGTATAATCGCATTTTTTTTCTACCCTGACGTTTCTCAAAATAATTTCAACGCCAGGAGAAATTTGCGTGTTGAGAAATCCTGACCGTTCGCAAGTTTTCTAAATCGGGGTAGAAGTAATTACAGTGAAACTAATGACTAGTGATCAATGGTCTTACTCATCAACGGTACAGAAAATATCATTAGCAAAATATATTTCCGGTATTTTGAGCAAAAATAGAAAAGGTTCAGAAAAATAATTAAACGAATAATTTAGTTTTTATCGTTTACATAATTTTTCTTTTGGAAATAGCAATTTTGTATATTTATATTTATTATTTGGTGATCTAAGGATGAAATTATTCAAAAATTGGGATAATTCGAGAGGTTTATCAATCACTGGACCGGAAATGGAGGCTGAAGAAGACTCCTGACCCACTTTCCCTTCAGAATTAAAATAAACTTTACTCCCCCAGTCTTTCCTATGTTGTTTCACTTCCTCAAAATCATCAAAGGCTACGTTCTAGGTATTCAGGCTGAATCACCTGTCTCTTATAGTCGCTAAACGAGATAACTCATTTGGAAACCTCTTCGTCCAATTTGACAGGAAACGCACTTTTTCATCAGGTCTTGCCCGGTTCCTCGACACTCGTCGAGTGTAAATATTCGTGTACACGTTCTAAGAGGAAGAAGTATGAGGAAAAGCCTTGCGCCTCGTTAAATCCTCTTAATCCTCCCTTTCCTCGATCGACGCAAGTTCGCATTTCTATTTCATTGTCCCACTGGGAAAATATTAGGGTCGACTTCTTTATCGCTATATCGCTTCGACTCAATTTCACTTCGAGCCCCGGTCGAGCCCTACGCCTACAAGAACATAAAAAAATAAAAATTAAAATATTCGAGGCATTGATAAAGATCCGACAGGTTTTTACGACGGAAGGGAATAACGTACTATATACTCGTAATGACCTCACGGATGTTTCGCGCTAATGACTACGAGTACTTGGAAATCGAGGAGAAAAAAAAGGTTCCATGTTTTCAATAATCGCGTTAATCTGATTTAAATATCAACGTGACGATAAATACTTTATTCCTTGCATCAAAAATGAAATTTTTTTGAACTTGGATCAAAAATGAACATTTTTTGAACTTGGATCAAAAATGAAATTTTTTTGACCTTGGATCAAAAATGAAATTTTTTTGATATTAATAAAGGGGAATTAATAAAGGGCACCAAAAATCATTTTGTCAAATCCGATTTAAACCTTCGATTAATTTTTACCTTCTTTCCGTACACGTTCCAAGTTATTATAACAATAAAAAATAAAAAAATAAAGTTTTCCCAACTAAATTTGTAACGAGCCCTTTCAAGATTTTTTTTCGGTCGTTCAGTCTCGACCGCACGGGCCTCGAAACATTTTTGGTTAAAAAAAAGGTCCTGATAAGATCTAAAATGATTTTGAGTTCACTTTTATTATTATAAAAATCCGTGAGTAAAAATATGAGGAAAAGCTTGCCAACGAAAGTAAAGATCGTAATGTTCGATAAGCGAGAGAACAATTTCAATATGGGTAGGCTTAATATAAGTATAGGTAGACGATAAAATCGTTAATGCAGCTGCCAGCGAAATTTGGCAAATTACAACGCGCAGCGTGACGTTCGACATCGTGCGGATCGGTTGGTGTCCCTTAGTTATTGAGACAAGTCGAGTCGAGTTTGAGTAAGACAGGGAAAGAGAAAAATCGTCTCGCATTGTTCGTAATCCCCGAGCGTCGCGACGCCGGCTGTATAAAAATCGGTTTTTGGCGCCGATCCTCGGATCGTCGCACCCTCCGAACCGATCGGCCACCCGTGTCACGCCGTTATTAAGGACATTTTCTTGACGAAAAGAGAGAGAGAGAGAAAGGGAGAGCGAGAGAATGACCAATGGCAGAAAAAATAACCGGACTCTGTGCTTCATTGCGGAACCGGCGGTATTGTCTCTGTGCGCCAGACCAAATCGTTCCCCCGATTTATATATATATATATATATATATCTCCACCCAGAATATCGAGACGTTTTCGCCATTTTCGTCGATTTCGAAAAATCATTAGAACGGAGCGGCCAAAATATTTCCGCAGATACAAGAGAATTCATAGAATTTCGACTCGTTCTTGAAACAAAGAAAGACAAAAAAATTAAGATTCTCCTCAAAAACGGAAACTGATTTTTTGTTCTAGAATGTTGAGGGAAATATATCAGCTGCGAATCGAGCTGACGGTGATAGCGAACACGAGAGAGATTTTGTCGGCAACCGCGTGTTCGCCGCAAAGACAAACCTGTCCGACCCAATCAGGATTAGATCAATCATAATAGGATGAGGTTTCACGGTGAATTGAGGCCGGAGAACGAAGTTTTAAAAAGCCACCCACCGTTTTAAATCCACCCCTTGTCTACATACGCGCGAGGGTCATTTTCTACGATATAGATATATTTAGGGCTAGTGTAAAAAAAAATAGGGCTCCCCCCTAACCGATAGGGACATATTGTATTGGATTAAATTAAGCATCGGGGTGGTGTGCGTGCATTCAGGATGCGTTGCATTATACTCTGTATGGAAGAAACTTGTGTGCCAAGTGAGTCGTGTTTTAAAAGGGGCACGGTCCAGAAGAGTGAAAGGGGAAACGGAGGGGTGGTCCATCGAAGATCCCGTCGAGGGGGCTCTAATATTATTTTGTCATGTGACCCGTGTCACCTGCTCTCCACGTGATTTTCCTTCTCCTTTTCCTATCAAACATTACTCGTACTTTATCTTTTCAGCAATTTTTTGTTTGTCGAACATATTGCCTTTAATATTATCGAGTCGATACAAACTCGATGAAGAGAAGTAAATCTGCTCAAAATAAATGGAACTAAATTATAAATAAAAATTAACATATTTCAAGCGGACTGAAAAAAAAAAATTGGTTTTTGTTAAATTTCTCGTAGGAATTGATTCCTAAGAATTTAATTTAGATTTTAGACAATTGAGATTTAAAAAATTAGGTACAATATTGAGTAATTGATGATTTAGAAAAGCTGTTGGCGCGTGCATTTCGGGGACCTCGCCACGTGTCTCGCTATAAGTATATTATAAAAGTGGTTCCGATGTGTTTGCACACATGCAGAAACGACTCTAGAAAGATCGACTCTTATGGAATCATGTACACAGTATCTAATGGTTAAACACATATAAGCAGAAACGAGCGAGAAAGAAAGAGAGGAAGAGAGTCCACAGAGAGTGCGGAGCATTTTGGGGTTGGTGTGGTCACGTGTCGTATTACATCCAGGACTCGGGCAATATGCTGCAGCACGTGACTTCGCAATTCACTCATGTAACTCCAGTTAAAACAACTGCAATGATAAGAAACAACATTATTATACAATTAACTACAGAATTAAATCGGACAGTTTTTTACCTTATTTTTGCAGCATACTTACAGGGCTGATAAACGATGATAACAACTATTAGCAGAAACGAGACAAAAAAGAAGAGGAAGAGAGTTCACAGAGAGTGTGGAGCGTTTTGGGGTTGATATGGCCACATGTCGTATTACATCCAGGACTCGGGTAATATGCTGTGGCACGTGACTTCGCAATTCACTCATGTAACTCCAGTTAAAACAACTGCAATGATACGAGACAAAATTATCATACAATTGACGACAGAACTAAATCGAACTGTGTTTGCCCTATATTTGTATCATACTTACATGCCTGATAAACGATGATAACAACTATTAGCAGAAACGAGACAAAAAGAAAAAGAGGAAGAGAGTTCACAGAGAGTGCGGAGCGTTTTGGAGTTGGTGTGGCCACGTCTCGTATTACATCCAGGACTCGGGCAATATGCTGTGGCACGTGACTTCGCAATTCACTCATGTAACTCCAGTTACAACAACTGCAATGATAAGAGACAAAATTATTATACGATTGATTACAGAATTAAATCAGACAGCTTTGCCCTATTTTTGTATCATACTTACAGGGCTGATAAACGATGATAACAACTTTAAGCAGAAACGAGAGAGAAAGAGAGTCCACAGAGAATGCAGAGCGTTTTGGGGTTTGTGTGGCCACGTGTCGTATTACATCCAGGACTCGGTCAATATGCTGCGGCACGTGACTTCACAATTCACTCATGTAACTCCAATTGAAAACAACTGCAATGATAAGAAACAACATTATTATATAATTGACTATAGAACTAAATCAGACAGTTGTTTGCCGTACTTTTGTATCATACTTACGAGGTTGATAAACAATGATAACAACTGACAAAAACATCCAGTCTTCTTTCAAAGTAAATCATAATTATCTTCCATCCCTAATATTTTTATCCCAACTTGTTTTTCTCGATATGTCGATGAATCGTATCTTATTTTTTGTATTGCCGGTAGTTCGCTTCGTGACGATCAACGACACAACGTGATACGATATTCGAATGACGCTATATAGAATTTAATGTATATATACGTGACGCGTGAACGTAAATTAATAATACATGAGCTACTGACTCGCATCGTACCTACGCTATAGCTATATAAGATATGAAAAACCATTAGAAGTAAACTTTTGACACTTGCACAACCGCGACGAATCACCTTTATAGCACGGTCTCCCCGCAAACCCGATCATAATTCAGACTTCGCCCCCGACTCCAGCATCCAAAATTCGCTATACGCGCTATAACGCGTACCGATTTAGCTACCCTTGCTACGTTACCCGGTCGCATCTCTTTCTCCTCGTCTACGCACCGGAGGGTATTTCAACAATGAGATTCGTCTTGGTTCTTGCGAATGGCGCGGGGTGCGAGTGTTCCACAACCAGGCATTATTTTTCGTCACGATAATGCACGAGATTAACTAACCGAGAGATATTGTTTAACATTTCGAGAGAACATTTTATTTAATCGTGACTCTTGCAGCTGACGCACTTTTGAAATTTTTATAAACGATCTATCGTATAAAGAAATATTTCCATCGAATGCTGATAATAATTCAGTAACATTTCATATTAAAAATTAAGGACTTATATATTACTATAATTTTAGAAAAATCGATTTTTTTTACAAATTTTTGTTCTTTATACTTTTAAGAATGAAAAAAAGAAATTTTAAGAAAATTCCATTCTGTTACAAAGTTATAGCAATAAATGTGACGTGACGTCGCGTTCGGACGATTGCCAGAAACTTTAATCGCGTTTTTCTTGAAACTAAGCTTTTAGACGCGATAACTCAGTTAATTTTTTATATTTTCTAACTTTATTTTTTACAATCTTGATTGCTGTTTTTTCTATAGACTATCGAGAGGATTTTTTTAACTTTTGGAGTGAACAAATTTTTATAAATTATTAAACACATATATTTTGTTTTTAAATTGCATACTAAAGTTTGAAGCGCTGTCATTTGTTTATTTTTGACAAAACAAACAATTTCTCTCCATCAGACTATAACTACTCCATTTTTTATTAGATTCTACTTTATTTTTGCAAATTGGATAATTTTTGGTGAAGGTACAATGCCGATCGGAAAGCACCGCGGTATTCATCAGTCGTTAATTCCCACCCACAAAAAATAATGTTAATATTTAAAAAAAAATATTTTTTTCCTTAACAATTAAAAGTCGATACAAAATATGAAATCAACAATTTAATTCTTTTTTACCACATAACATTTGTAATAATTTTTCAAAGTTACTCAGTTTTTAACACCCACAGGGGTATGCAAGCCCTTAATAAGAATAATGAAAAAATTTCTGCACAAAAATGCAAATTTGAGAGAAAAAAATTAGAGTGGATTCGTCCTAAAAAAAATAATAGGCCGAAACGAACACGAGGCTGGCCGACCTTTCGACATCGTTGCAGGGGCAGGAGGAGAAAGAGTCTTTGAGCAAGAAAAAACAGTCGGTGCATGGCACGTACACTCGATCGGAGGGTGGCTCTCCGGCTTATTCGAGCATCGATATACTACGCATATATACCTATAGCTATATGATGATACATGGATATGGCAGAGAGAGAGAGAGTCGGGGTAACCGAGATAGGGTCCTGAGCGATAATACGTAGATGATAATCGCGATATTAATATCGCATTGGGAAGCGCGCACATGCGTGCAAGCCCTCATTGGTCACGGTGGAACACTTGCTCGCTTGCTTTTGCTGGCTCTCTCGCGGTTTTGGTCTATCTACGCTTTTACTTTCTCTCTCTCTCTCTCTCTCTTTCTTTCTGAATGCAACCCTGATTTTTCGGGGCTCTCTCCCCTATCCGCTAATACACACCGCGGAAGCTGGGGCTACGATCTGCAGGGGAAGACATTCTGAAAATCGTGTCGAAAGTGACCGGAAATTTTAGTTATTTTACTGTGAAGAGGAGAGGTTGTAACACGTGGAAGCTAAAAAAAACGCAAGTGCATTAACAGGGAAAACAATTTTTCTCGAGTTCTCTCAAGCACACGCGAATAGTGGAAGAAAAATGGATAGGATATTATAAAATGCAACTGTTTTCCGGTACACTGAGCGACGATCGTTTGAAAAATGACGAGCGATTTTTCCTAATGTTAGAATGTGGAAGAATATAAACAATACATTTTTCAACTAATTCGACCATTTGCGATATTTTAACAAAATTAAATACCGATCGTAACAAATTATTAATTAATCATAATTGATATAAAAATGTAAATAATAATTTGCACAAGTGTATTAACAACATTGCTCGAAAAAAATTGATACTATTGTTAGTAAAAATTGAGGAGATTAATAAATGCCGAGAGATCGGTAAAGTTTTTAATTTTGCGCATCTTCCCTCGGTTTCTTTGATCCGTATCTTTGACGAAGCGTGCACAGGGGAGGGATCGACGCATCGTTCCCCGAACACTTGCTTCGCACATGTAGGCTGCACCACCAGGGGGTGGTTTACAGAAAGACAGAGAGAGAAAGAGGGTACGTGGGCAGCACACGTTCACGAGTGGAGAACGTTCTAAACACTCGTGTACCCTCCAGTTCCCTATGAGGAAGCGAGGAGAGGGAGAGAGGTGACAGGGGCTAAATCGCACGGCTTGGACCATCACCCGTATAGCCGAGCGAGGGGTTGGTGCGGCTTGTGAACACTCGTGTTATTCCCTGGTTCGACACCATCCGGAATGAATCACAACCCGTGGACCATCTAAAAATGTACAAGAGAATGAAAATTCTTGATAATTATTAAATAAATTTTTCACAAATTTGTATGAATTTTATAAAATAGACACTCCTTGGAAATGACGCAATAAATGATTTGGACTCGCGGTATCGCGCTCCAGGAGAGTCGTCGATAAAGAGTCAGGAGGGATTTGCACGATAGAATTTAGGGGATCGGCTAAAACACGTGACGCTGCGATAAAATCTTATGCGTACACGATTTGCAAATACATATGGAGATACGCCGATCTATTCAAGGGTATGGAACCTAATCGATGAGATGAATCTCTAAGATTCGATCTCGTCATCGTATAAAAACGAACAGAGGAAAAAAAAGAGTATCGCATCTACTCGATCTAAGTGCCGAGAGAAGGGCCACGAAGAATGAAGCACTTAATTTGCTAATCAAGCGTTGATTCAGATGCACCTTTCGCCTTCGGAGTTTACGCCTGTCGACAGTTTTGCCAGCGCCCTATAGAGTCCTCGAGCTCCTCCCGTTTCTCAATGGGACGCGTGCTGCAGTCGTTCCCAGCTGAGCTAAACAATGTCCTTTCACATGAGGCTTTTACAGCCCCATCGAGAGCGAGCCGCCCGTCCACGAAGACTCCTGACCCGGTGACGATTCCGCACCTCGAATTATACACTGCAGTTTTTCTGTCGTAGCTATAGCTGTCTTATGCGATAAAGCACCCTCCAAATGGACCGCTAGCTAACCACCGCTTCGATCAACGAGCTGCTGACCAACTTCCTGTTATCCAGACTGTCCAAGAAATTTATGAATCTCTGCAATTATTTATTTTCACGAACTTGTAACATGCTGAGGCTTGATTAATACATCTATTTTTATAGTAACTTTTTTACCTGGAGCAAACTTGAGTCATCCGAATAAAAATTCCTCATTAAATTTCGTGCAATGAAATTTTATCCTTCCTTAGAAAATCCTTCTTCTGAAACATTTTTTTCAATTATTCAATACTTAAAAATATTTTGTTTCTAGATATATCGTTAACTTATTGAGACTTGCTTGCCGGTCTCTGAGTGGAAGGAACGTTGACTTACATTTATTTGTTTTTAAAATACTCGCATTACATAAAACTTACTCGGGTGTCAGCAGGAGAATAAAAGAAACCCCGTTATCTTTTTCCGATACGAGACGGTTGACGCATACTTCTGCACTCGCAAGAACGAGAACGTAAATTGTGCAAACGTCGATGCATTTATTTATCAGTGTAACTGCCACCTGTTAAAATAAAAGTCGACGAACGAGAACGAGGAGAGCACCAGCAACTTGTGGCTCGTCGTCCCATTGACTCTGTTCGATGATACCAGGTACTAGAGTTTCATCGATACCTCGGTACCCAATGAGATGTCCCATTAATCGATCCAGCCATCATTAACGTGCCAGAAAACGTTTCCTTTTCTTACGATCACGCTTGTGCGATCTTCGCACGCGGTGAGGAACGATCGTCTGCGAGACTGTTTCATGGCGCCGGTACGATGCACCTCGCATTGTTGACGTCGCCAACGACCAGACGCGATTTCGTACGAAAAGCATTTAACTCACAAAGACGGTTGCCAAGTCATTATTATTCCAATTTTCCTCTCTTTTCTACGAAACAAATTCGGAAAGAATCGTTCCAATGAAATTGCCTGATGATCTTCATCACGTTCACCATTTGTCTATGGAAAATTACCAATTTTTTCAAGACATCCGATGGGTTTTCGTTACCTGTAAAAATCAAATTAGTTTAACGTCATATTTTTATTTTGCTGGAAAAAATACAAAGGTTAATAAATTTTTAAAGAAAGAGGAACACTTGGAATTTTTTACCTTTTTGGGTAAAGTTTGAAAATTTTTATTCCCTCGGGTATCGTTGCAGCACCCAGTCAAGTTTTGAGCTCTCTCAACCGAAACAACGAGAGAATTCTCTGTTATCGTTATAAACGCTCGCTAATAACCCGAGTACAAAACGCATGCACTCTCATTAATATGCATTTGCACCTGCAATTCGAAATTTGGTCCACACATAACAATACGCATGAGCGCTTATTAGAAACGCATCGAATTATCTCGCGCGTTATCCCCTCATTTTTATTATTAACCGTATAGTCGCAGGAATGTATCGTTTATCAAAGAAATTAACCGAATCGTTTGTTTACAATTGTTTATCGCTTAAACGAGAATCATTGACAAATATTCGTATCTCCTGATTTCTCTAGCAATTATTCGTACTAACCAACTAAATATTGATTTTTATTAATGTTCTTAAAATCTAGAAATATTATTCACCTCGCTATTACAACACTTAAGGTAGTCCTATCGTTGGGTGGGGGATTAAAATTTTATTTCCGTTTTTTCTCACATTGGAAGTGGACCAAGCGTTAAAGTTCATTAAGAAAAGTTGTTGCAAATCGACTAAAGAACGACATAATCAAAATTTAAATTGATCCTACGGAAAGTTTATTTGTTATATAATAAACAAAATCATGAATTTTTGTTTCCATAAGATTTGTTAAAAAAACTAATCGAAGCTTCTTTGATGTCATATAAAAACGTATGCAAAATTTCAACAGGCTTCATCGGCCAAATGATCGAGATACTCGTTGTATAATGTTGCGATATTTAACACGGGCTCTTATGGGAGATTGCGAAAAGTGACGATTTTCAAGAATAAATATCGTGATTTTTGAGTCGATAAAGGCCCCTGAAATTTTACACACATATACATATGACATCAAACAACGTTTCTGCAAATTTTCAGTGAAATTTAACGGAAACGCTGTAAAGATAGGACTATATTAACGAATAGATGATAAGAATATATCAATTTACATAAATACATATCGTTTATGAGCGAAGGAAAACAATTATAATCCAATGTTTTGAAAAAAAAACATCCTAATGGGTTAAAAAATATAAGAAATTGGCGAGGCCGTATAGGCCTGACTGATGGTGATTGGTGCCAATTGTTAGAGACGCCATCGTGAAAGAAGTATCGCCCTCGAAGAAACCACGACCCTCGAATAGACTAGGAAAGTAGGAGAGGGAGGTTGGGACCAGTGTCGATGCACCTTGCGGTGTAGCACGCGCCTAGGGTGTACACCCGCAGCGCGTCATCTCCTCTTCTCGGTTCCATCCCCCCTGATATATGTATATATATTTACCCCTAACGAAACTAACGAAAAGTCTCTCCCTACCATGCGTACCAGCGTCGCTCATGGAATCACCGAGATCGGCAATCCCGTAACGCGAAACGGCGGGGGACGCCTCTTTAAATACAATTAAGCGTCGGGAACACACCAGGACCGCTTTGGAGAATTGGAAGAGAGGGATGGAAATACTGGCAAAGGCCATAAGCTAGTATATAGTCTGCGAGCCAACCATCGGTGTTACGAAGGCGGGAGGGGTTGACCGAGCAAAATCATCTATACCCCCTCGTGAAACTATCCTGGCCCAACCCCCGAATATTTAAGCCACGTGCGGACTGCAGGTCGTACTCAGTTGACACCTCAACCTCGTACAATCATCATCTCTCACAAGATCTCGATATTTCTCCTGATTTTTTCGTAGTCGCGAGAACGAAGTGACAAACGCGTTGATAATTCGATACGATCGTGATCGTATGTTCCATTAAAATCTGAAACAAAACAAAAAACAGAATTATTCTCGCGTCGAGAAATTAAATTGTAAATGTAAAGGAAATTACTTACAATTATCGGTGATCAATGTGATGGAAGAACTGAGATGAAATTATTGTGAACCTACGAAAAGTTCGCGTGGACAACGTGAACAGTGACAAATAGATTTTGTCCTTTTTTTTTTGATAAATTTGAGGGGAAATTGTATCATCGCCGATTCTTGATGAACGT
The DNA here is from genome assembly GCA_946811545.1 of Netelia fuscicornis. Classification (NCBI taxonomy): domain Eukaryota; kingdom Metazoa; phylum Arthropoda; class Insecta; order Hymenoptera; family Ichneumonidae; genus Netelia; species Netelia fuscicornis. The sequence continues at coordinate 46,459,041 of OX328013.1, forward strand.
GGAACGACGAGGAACAGTCACCTACCCCATGTTCCTAGATAACGCTTTGATAATGAGTATTCAAGCACTTGAGAGAACAACGATTTCGGCACCGAGACCGGCTGTACCAAGGCCTGGGGTACGAGCTGCCACTCTATTGGGAAGAGATTCGTCCACAGAGGTCGTCGACGTTAATCGACTCTCGCAGAGGAATTCTTCGATCATTCAATACGTGAGTGTTCTATTTTCTTGTTTATAATGGAAAAAAAATTAATTTACAATGATAAATGATGAGATTCAATTTTAAATGGAAACTTTAATTTTATAGTGTTAAAATTCATAAAAAATTAATCAAATATTTCTATATTAATTAAATATTAATTTATATTAATATAATATAATATATATTATATATATTATATATATTATATATATTATATATATTATATATATATATATATATATATATATATATATAGTAGTATTTATTTCCACTTGTATGCCCTTTCGAGCTTTTACATCCTCCTCTCTTAATCTTCCCCATTATATATTATATATATGTATATATATTATAAGTGAATTCATAAAAAATTAATCAAATATTTCTATATTAATTAAATATTAATTTATATTAATATAATATAATATATATTATATTAATATAATATATATTAATTAATTAAATATTCATTTAAATATTAATTAATTCAAATATTTTGGCTCGTTTTTTCAATTTTGATCTCATTTTACTACATTTAATTTAATAGAAATATATATTTTTAGTTGTATACATTTTTGATAATTATTTTTTAATTGAAATCGTTATTGAACGACAGGTCGAAATTGCCGATTCGAAGGGTCGTCTCTACTGCGTAGACGGTCTCGTCAACTCGTCGTACTGGATAAAAATCGTTTCACTCGCTAAAGACTGTCAGAGCTGCAACGTTTTGCTCATGAGCACGGAAAAAGGAGTTGCGCTCAAAACTATAAGATGCATCACACCCGGCGAACCTCTTCTGATGTGGTTCAACGAAAGTATACTCGCGATGATGAACATGCCCTTCTTAACACCTTCCAATATCCAAGGTAAACACAAAAATCTGTAAACATCGATCGAACGTAAAATATATTTTAAAAAACACCTTCAACTTTCAAGTCTTACTTAACTTTTGTATAAAGAAGTGTTTAATCGGATTAACAATAGTAGGGGTAGAAACAGATATTCGAATTGAGGATAGTAGTGGAGAATTAAAAAAATGTTAACTGGAAACTATTTACAAATATAAAGAAGATGCGAATCTTTTTCAAAAATATAATATTTTCCGTTTCTAATCCTCAGGTCAAAATCGTTACATTTGTCACATCTGCAACAATCTCTTCGAATACCCAAATCCTTTGAAGGTTCACTTGGCCTTAAAGTGCAATCGTTTGGATAACAATCACTTGTGGACAATTTTGGCGAAAGAATTTATAGGGACACCTAGGCCTACATTGTCGCTGAATCTTTTTCCACAAAAAATAGCACCCTTCCGATTCGAGTTATCGGGCTCCCGGAAAACATCACCCACGAGAATATCACCGATAATCGTGGAGACTCTGGACTCGAGTGCCTCGTTGACGAACAATTCTCCAACATCGTCGAATGAACCGTCGCCAAATTCGTCGAACGGTCCATCGCCAACATCTTCCAATCAACCCTCGCCAAATTCTTTGACTCAAGTCTCGCCGAGTTCCACGACTCAGGTCTCACCGGTACGAAAAAATCTTGCTCATCGTGGCACTTCCGCGTTCAAGCCTTACATGAACAAACCGACTGTATGTCCAACGAGCATCGAGAATCCCACGATAACGAACCATAATCGAAACGAGACGATTCACAATCCCAACAATTATCACCCTGTTCCACCTCCAGCGCCAATCAGAGCGGACGCTCACGCGGCGCAAATGGAAACTATCGTCAGTAATCTCGGTAAATCGAAGCAGGGCCACTTGTGTATCTACTGCGGAAAAGTTTACTCGAGAAAATACGGTCTCAAGATTCACATAAGGTGTGTACCAATTTCAGCTTCATTGCATACACAATATGTATGAATTTGTACAATAATTATTTTACTTATCTTTTTTGTACTTCCAGAACCCACACCGGCTACAAGCCTCTAAAATGTAAATTTTGCATGCGACCATTCGGTGATCCCAGCAATTTGAACAAACACGTGAGACTTCACGCTGACGGAGAGACACCTTACCGCTGCGAGCTATGTGGTAAAGTTCTCGTGAGACGACGAGATCTCGAGAGGCACATAAGGTCTAGGCATCAGGACAATAACGATCACGTGTCGGACACTTCGTCCGATGGTATGGATGCCTAGGTGTTGAAAACAGAACCTTATTAGCCGATGTGCCAACGGCGATTTGTAAATAGACTTTACAGTGAGAGTTCAATACATGTACATACATTTAAGTGAAGCAAAGTTCTGCATTTGTCTACATGCACGTGGCGACGATCAACACTTTTCATCATTGATCTATTCTCCAAATTCATTCGATCTTACGCATCGAAACGAACGAGAACACTCGGGGAACGTTCTCGCCACGTGCAAAACTCTCGTTCACCGAGAGCTACAGCTGTGCTGTAACAAACATTCTACTTGTACGGACAATCGTTTTAAGGAATTTGCCATCCTCGTTGTTTCGATTTTGGAATTACTTCCACGTAATCAGAGAAACATAAGATATTTTACACAGACTACGTAGCTGTTAAGAAAATGTTGTTAAATTAGTTCGTAATCGTGCCATTATAATTATTATAAATAAAATTGTTATTCCACTATCCTCATTTGCTCCTCGTTTCGTCCTTTTTATCTATTGCAGAATATTACCTTTCGCAAAAGCATTGATACTTTGCTTACAACTTTTATTATTGAAGTTTGGAAAACCTGAAAATAATAACAATAGTAATAATAATATTTTAGTAGTAATATAATTATTGACTTATTATTGATTATCAAATATTATTTAAAATGATAAAATCATAATTTGGGTTTCATGATTATCGACTTTATTTGTGAGAAAAATATTATTCAGGGGTTCACGTATGTGAATCAAAATTGCATATACAGTCATAACGACAACGTGCTTCCTTGTTCGAGGTTTGTGTAATTATAAGACCACTTTAACTACTTACAAGAGCTCTTGACATCTCATCGAGAAGCAAGACCGCGGGGACGAGTGGTGATGATTTATGATTTGTTTTGGAGGTTACCGAACATCGTTCTCCTAGACCTGCACGGTCGACTCACAAACAGAATCGACCACGTCGCGACACACTCATACATTCAAAAAAGCATAATATTGTCGGTTTTCCGACATGGAACTTTGGACCACAGCTCCTTTGAGCTATTTTGATAAAGAATGATTGATAATTACCGTGTTCAATTTAAGAGCGATCACCGTTTCTTGTATTTGACACAATGAACGCAATAAGAAAAGACCAATTGCGTATAGGTTTCTATCTGGCTTCGTGAACAATTTCCTGTAAACAGGTCGTGACTTGCTGCAACACACACACAAGCAATAGGGCGACGTCGTGGGTGTCTGGTTTCGCGATCTTTTCACTGCTTTTTCTCATATATACACGGGCATGAGTCGTCTGGTTTGGAGATTATAGCGCCAATTTACCCCGCACATGCGTGGGTAGCGTGGTGGCGAGCATTTTAGGAAAAATGCTACATTCAAAATATTCCGCGGAATACCGTGAAAAATGTATTTATCCTATGTTAAACGTGGTATAAGAGTGTGTTGTACGCATGCTCGTAACCTGGTGAAGGAGCCGAAAGAAATAACGGTAATTCGGCTCGACATCCGAATCAAGAATTATTCAACCTCCATTGTATGTCCAGGGAGGAACATCTCCCTAGAAGATAATATTAAACATTTTCGATTTAGGAGCAATCATTTCTTTATTGGTTTACAATTTATTATGTGATCTGTTGCCGATAAGGTTGGAACATACTTGACCGAGCGTCGGTATATTATCATCATTGTAAATAGCATGCCCAAAGTTATTTTTATCGACTGCGATGTATACGTTTCGTATGATAAAAATGCATTTTACTTCGATTATCCCCACCGCTGGAAACAAGAAGAATTCTACCGGGACGAAATTCGTTCAGCAAAACGTCCTCGTAGCAGACGGCGCAGGCGTGAAACGACTCTTGGGTGTTTCGACAGTGTTAAAATTTTGTGAAAAAAGTAGTGAACGGCCGGTGACACAGTAAGTTTACACCTATTAATTTTTTCTACAGTTTTGTAACGTATCTCGTCAGTGAACGAATTTCATTAATCGTACTATCTTTTTATACTTCTTTCAAAGTTTGTCAGGCTAAAGAAACCAAGTAGGGTTATTCCATTCTTTAGGTCTGTGATGTAACACCTTTAATGTAAAAAATAATTATACGAGGTTTACGCCAATATCTTAAATTTCCAGACAAAATAATGGCTACCCTCGCACGTACTCTTCGTCCTTATTTGAGATGCATTCGCAGCCAGGCTAGGAATTATGCCGCTGCAGCTGGGCCTGAGATGAAGTTCACTTTTGCGGGTGCTAATCAGGTATCTCAATAATTTTCTACAGTTTCCAGGAGTTAAAAAAATTAATCCAGTTATGAAACTAATATAATGTTTAAGAAACACGTGCTCATATAGAAGAGCAATGTTAAAGCATTACGCTTTACACGTTGTATATCATTTTCAGAAAACTCCATGATTATACATAACCTCATAATTATTTCATACATAAAGTATGAAAAGGTTCTGACTCTTGTTCACGGATCTTTTCTATAAAATCTCTGAAATACAGTGAATTTCTTATAAACATGCGGAGATGGATGTTGCCCTATTTCCATCAATAACTTTAGCAACCATGATGGAAATAATGACTTCTTTCTAGCAACATGATATAATTTTCAGGTGTACTATGACTCTGCCGATATAAAACAAGTCGATGTCCCATCATTCTCTGGAGCTTTTGGCATCCTTCCACATCACGTGCCAACCTTGGCTGTTCTAAAGCCAGGAGTTGTAACAGTTTATGAACAGAGCGGAGACGTAAAGAAGGTTTTTGTCTCGTCTGGAACTATTACGGTTAACGAAGACTCCAGTGTTCAGGTATTTCCATATTGAGAAATAGCTATAAACTTTTCTTGTCATGTAGAAAATATATGTTTTATGAATTTCATTAGATTCTAGCGGAAGAAGCTCATCCTGTTGAAAATCTCGACAACTCGGCAGCTCGTGACCTCCTCAGCAAGGCCCAGCAACAGCTAAGCTCTGCCTCGTCCGAGCAGGAAAAGGCAGAAGCTGCAATTGCCGTTGAAGTTGCCGAGGCCCTTGTCTCTGCTTCTTCATAAGCATGTATATAGAAAACTTCAAGAATCTTGAGACGTATGAGAATTGAATTCACTGTCGAAGGTCCTTAGCAATAGAACCGAAAATGTTATCACTCCATCGGCCGTAACGGTTATAACATTGTTACTCACTACTGTATAATTATACGATCTTTTCGCCTCAAAAGATGTCATTTTTTTTCCTCGCCGAAATGAGTTTTTTTGGGATACAATTTCGATCAAAAACGATTTTTATTAGTTGAATTGAGAAACTTTGAAACCATCTCTTTCTAGTCCATCGAAAAGTATACCAAGTTCTCACGATTCGCTCGTTCGGAGATAACTATGTTCAAAAGTAACGTGAAAAACAGCCATTTATAAATCGTCACTTTTGGATTATCGAGATTTTTGTCCGTTGTGCAAATTCGCATTCAGTGCAAATTTCAACATTACGGTATATATTATAAAAATATATATATGTATATATATACATTTACACAGTGTAAAAGCCAACATATATATCTGAAACGTATGTAAACTCTCGTACGAATAACACTGAATATAATTCTATATGGTGGGATAAATTTTTTTTTTTGGCACTTTGTCACCATGGTCATGACTATTTTTGGTATAACGTAAGAAATGTTATAAAACTTTCTAATATTAAAGATACGTACATCGTAATGATTAAAAATTTCACATACGTACAAGTACGTATTACTCTGATGGGGAAAAAAGTTGCAAGCAAATAGAATTCTATTTTTTTGGCGTACTTCGGTTTTTTCCATAACAACGTTTTGAACTACTTATCGTAAATATCAAGGCACTATGCATGAAGATGAACGTAAATAAAAACATGATTACAATTTACAGTATCAAATAACGTAGAAAGAAAGAAAATTAGCCAGAATAGCTAAGTTTGAATTTTTGGTGATTACAAAAATTTCTGACTGCACTCTGTAAATCAAGTTTTGGGTAAAATGCAATCGATAGCGACAAAAAAAAACATCGAAACGAAATAAGCTTATAAAAAGCAATCCAATCGTTGATGAATTTTTCAAACTATTCCAACTTTTCAACTAACTTGATAAAAGTATTTCAACCCGAGAAAAAAACCCTCGTATTTAAGGATGCTTTACGTATATCTAACAAAGATTTCACTCAACAAAAATGTGAATACACGGCAATAACATAGAAATTTAATAATGAAAATTTGGAAAATAACGATTGTAATATTGTGCACTTTGAGAATATTGTAAGTTATTGCACAGATTGTTAAAAATTCACAAATTTTCGGCAAAGTGTATTTGGGGTCAGTCCACAATCTCGAAACTAAAGACATATCCATTTTTCAGTATTTCCTCTCGATTCTCATACATTATGTTAGTTTTTTCTTGGATGCCTATTTATACATAAAACATCCTTAAAACAATCAAACCAACGATCAATAATAACATTTTCAAACCATTTTTATTCAGAGGTTCGTTGATTTCTATAAAGAGCAATTTCAGGCTACATTCGTGGACTAAAGTCATGTATTTAATTTAGATTTTTTTTTAATCTCAACGCGCCTCTGAAGAAAAATGGCTTCGGAAATTGCAGTCATCTTTTCCATCCAAGGATGTCTCACATTCTCTTAAGCACAATTTGTCACGCTCAGCTCCAAAAAAAGAACACAATCAACATATTCTTGCTTTCAACAGAAGTCTGAGTCCCTATAAAAAAAATTGCAACAAACTCTCAGTAACACTTTCGAAGAGTAATTAAAAAGGCTCTTCGGTTTCAATGACTAGTCGCGCAAAAATCGCGTTTTAATCGACATATCCTTCTCGAGCATCGAGCATTTTGTTTTGTTTTTTTTCATTGGTTATTAGCAACTTGGCTCTTGATGAGAGCGAACGATACATTCGGACGTCCGGAGGATTTTTCCTTGCAGCATTGCGTTCTGCTAGTTTCCCTGCAACAATTTCTATTATTGAATACTCGTTGCAATTGTTGCAAAGTTTTCAGACAAATAACGACGCAACACGAGCCACAGCCATTAGTGCCATCGGCATCGCAGGGACATTCGCTTTGAAGACACGAGACAATTTCGCTAACTATTTGTAACTGCGATTCAGCCTTTTTACTGTCCAAGTTTGTCTGTTCGTTAGAGCTGGTACAATTTTGACAATTATTGGTATGATCGCATTTGCAGTCGGTGCATTTGCAAATATCGGCGTCAGCAGTTATTTCTTGAAGCACATTCCGTTCTTTCTTGCTTTTTGAGCCCAATGATCGCTGAATAAGTTGATTGCTTTTATCGATGGATGGGCGATCTCGAGGCTCAACAACGGGCAAATCACAGCATGATTTTGCCGGATCGACGGCCGTCACTGTGTTCAGAGTTTCCGCTGCGCTTTGCAATTGATCCTCGAGCTGAAGCGGATAAGGTTCTGGACCAACGAGATCAACGAGAGAATGAACCGCAGTGGGAAACGCGTTTAATTCGGACCAGGATTGAGTTCTAAGTGCAGGCGCTGTGGCTAGTGCCATAACGTCGATCCAGGGCGATGGCATTTCCTCTTCCGAGGCTATCGCCAATTCGACAGCTTCCGATGGCTCATTTCCATTTGTATTTACAGTGTTTATCAATACAGTATCTGTAGCAAACGGCAAAGTTTCAAGCGCATTTTCATAGAATTGGTCATCGTCCGGTTTTCCCAATCTTGTGTCATCAATGGCATGACTAAATCCACTCTGTGGCGGGACTGAAGTTGTCGTGTACGGTTCCTTATGGACATGCACCTCCTTGACCTCCGACAACTGCGCTATCGTATTCTGCAATCCATTCTGCATTATTTTTTGTTGCAAATTCATCTGACTCGATTCCGGGGTGGAAATTTCGATACTTTGGTTCTCTGGTAAGGGAATTTCTTCCGTTCTCTCATTTCTGGCCAGTTGATTGAATATCTTCAATTTTTCGTCGTAATCCTCGCTAGTGCTGAATTCGCCTATGGTATTGCGATCTATGATATTGGTAACGGTGAGAAAACCGAGATTGTCGGTTGATGCTGATGTGGCTGGGTTTTTTGGGTCATCGAGTTGTCGCGATTCCGTGTTGGGGATATCAAAACTTATTTCGCCATTGAACGCATTAACCAATGCGTCGTTGGTTACTTTATTCGTTTCCACTGGCAGGAAAGTTATCGTCTCGGTGCTTTGGAGATCGTTGGAATTCATCGGCACGATAGTAAATGATTGCATGGTAGTTTGATCTTTCGTACCGACTTCCGTGCACTCGATTTTTATGAAATTTTGACAATTTTCGTCTGTAGACGTGGCCTGTGAATTCGAGATCTTCTGCTTCTGTAAAAATTTCAATTTATCAGTTGTTAAGGATGAAATTTAATAATCAGATTTTAAATAAGTAGACGCAAAATGAAAGTTTTTACCGATTCTCCATTAGCCGATAATTTCTTGTGAGTCTTCAAGTGACTTTTCAGACTGTGAAGTGTCGTGAAGGATCTTTGACAATTTTCATGAGCGCATGTGTATGGACGCTCTCCGGTATGAGTACGTTTGTGAGTCTTCAAATGATGAGAAGCTGTAAACGCTTTGCCACAGCCGTCCTCTCTGCATCTTTGGAAACATAGGGAAAACATTATTTTCGTTTGTATATTAAGAAAGGTCTCGCAATTAGAATCTACAGCAGGGATAAGATGTAGCAAGGTCACTGATGAATAAACCATCCAGGTTATTTCATAAATATCTGAAATCTTCTACAATCGTCGAAAAATTCAATATACTTTGTAATTTCTAAACTGTAAGAGTGTTAAAAAAACTTTGTTCAAGGTACAAACAATACAATCCCACTCGTACGAGGTTTGTTTTTTTCTTCGTCAATAACAAGGCCAAAGCAAAATGATATAGATGGATCAGTCAAGAAACGTACTTGTATGGCCGTTCTTGAGTGTGGGTACGGACGTGTTTCTTGAGATCGCTTAGTGTAGTGAAGAACTTAACGCATCCCGTTTCCTCGCAGTTGAACGTATTACCACTGTGAAGTCTTTGATGAGCTCTCAGTCTATAAAGGGTATTGAATGCCTTCTCGCAACCATTATGATTGCACTCGAATGGCTTGACTTTTGTGTGTACCCTAATGTGGATCTTTAGGCTGTACGAGGTGAGAAATGCCTTTCCGCAACTCGCTTCCGCGCATTTAAATCGATATTCGCCTGCAAATTTGTGTTCTTCAATGCCACCAACGACAACATTCTTTTTTTTTCGTCTCTTTATATTTATGATGATAGAAACAATGTAAACAAAAAAAGTAACACGAAATGTAGGCTAATTTTGTACGGCACTAACCGATCAAAAGCCATGCAGTTCGAGAAGCGATCCCTTCACACTCTGGACGTTCAACAAGACACTGATAGACAATGCTCCCGTACATTGATGATAAAGCTTCTGTTCTATGTATATATTTTTCTCAATGCAAATCCTATTTCGAGTTGCTATTCTCTCAACTGTCAACAGACACGTTATCGTTCATTTCCTCTCTGCCTGATCTTGTGTGATTTCACGAAAACTTACCAAGAAATTACGTCCTCTAGTAAGCATTATAGGAAAAGACAAAAAAACGACACGCATGAGTCCAGCGAGAGTGATGTCACATGATATTTATTAATAATAAACCAGCATTTTTGCATCGTGCAAAGCATTATTAAAACGTACAAGAGGTGCTAGTCGATCTTATGGTTTGGTTTTGATGACAGCTAATGGTTAGTGATGATGCAGACATTTTTTACAAAGCCCGACACGGTATCGCACATTTTATCGCATGTGTCAGCTACAAGCTCTACCTTTGTGGGTTTTCATGTGAGTTCTTAGATTTCCTACGGTGCTGTAAGTGCGTGAACAGCCATCGTACTCGCACTCGTAACGACTTATGTGTTTTTGATTGGTGTCCGGATCCGTACTCTCTATGGTTATCGTCGCGTGCGAAGGATCATCCGGCATTGAATCATCTTGGCCAGGATGAATTCTCATATAAATCTCATTTGGACTTATCGTATGATGAATGTATCTGAAAAATCAAACAAACACTTTTAATAGATCTGACCAAGTTTACTCGAAAATGTGTTAGCAAATTTAATTCATCTTGACACTCTGGCATATCTCTAGCGCCCGTTGGAAGCCGACATTATTTATATGCTTATTTATACATATGCTCTTAAAATTTATGAATCATGCAACTCTTACACCTGTTAAATCTGTTCAAAGAGTGTTTGTTGTTAGTTGACGCATAACAGTGAAAATTTTCGTCCGATATTGGGAAACCTTTGAAGAAAATGTCCGAGCTCAAGTCACCTAAGGTATTTTTAGCAGAAGGACGCACTCTCTCTCTCTCACTAAGTGTATATGGTCGAGAAATATTAGCAAAGAATTTATGCCATCTAGCGCTTGTAAGATTTATGGATCTTTAAGTTACGAGATCGTCGGAGAATGATAAATTCTGCACGTAAAATAAGTTCTGAATTGGTATCTATAGACAAGACGCTTTTGGTGGTGCATACTCAGAAATTAATGATGCAAGAAGGAATTTTTATACAACCCAACGATATAAACAACAATGTTCGTGATGTAGAATGCGCTATTATCGCAATTCGATGGAAATTAAAAAAAAATGAAATTGAGCGGGATCGTGAAAGATTCAATTTCAAATCTCACTTCAAATGTCCTTATAAGGAAAGGGGGAAGCAAAACACGAATCGCGAATGACAGTCTCCACTTCTGGAAAGAAAAATATTAACGAAACTCTGCAATATTGACGATAAAACGATAATTCGATAATTCACAACGCGCACTACGATAACTGAGATAAGAAAACAAAAATCTCACCCCGTACTGTCATCGGGCAGTTTCACGGTGGACGGTGTGTCCTCGTCCGAATATTTCCCATAATCAAATACCGCGGATTGCTCATAAACTCGGCCAAAACTGGCGAGATCGAGACTGTCGTCGAGGCAATCCTGAAGATCATGAGTAACGAGGATACCGTCGAAGTTTTCCTCGATAGCCTCGACATTTCCAGCCTCGCCGAACTTTTCACTCTCCCACGTCGCCATACTTTTTTTTACGTGGGGCCGTTTTAACAAACAACTCCCCCCCGGCCGAACACGCACTTATGAAGCACACTGTTTCGTCTTCGTCGTCTTCGTCTTCGTTAACAGACTTGTGTTGCCCAAAATTTGCACTTGTGTGCATCGTAATACACGAGATCGAGGAAGAATATTTTGTTCGATTTTCTGGATCCCGAGATCGCACAGACATCTGTCGGCCATCTTGGTACGCGTTTCACTGTGGCTTTTGCTCCGCGAGTAACACTTTTGGCTTAGGTAGCGAGTTGACCGACACTAACAATGTAAAAGATAAATATTCGAGTATGCTCAAAGATTGGAGATCATATTTCTTTCTTTTCATTGAAAATGCAACGGCAACGAAAGGATTTTCCGATGCAATACACGGGGATGTTTCATCATTATCAGTTGATCTGCTACGATCGATTTAAGAATCTTCGATGAGATAAGAACATCTTTCACTATTTGCCACTTTGCTGATCATCGTCGATTATTCTGGCCATGAAACTTCATCCCAACTCGTTTTTACTACATGAACCACGGCAATTGCGCAACATCATTTTTTGCATCGAACCACTCGGTGTTATCAGCAAACGCTAGTCTACTCAGATAAGTCACGGGCGCGTCCTCGTCACGTGCGATGATTCGTTCGTTCGATCGTAAAGTACTTGAAGCATCTTCCGTCGTGTTTAAGCGAGCCCACTGATTAGATCGCGTACGAGTCTGTTTCATTGTGAAAATATTTAACATGTCGGAACATCCAAAAAATCATGTTCTATCCATTCAGAGTCACGTTGTTTCCGGTTACGTCGGTAATAAAAGTGCGAGTTTTCCTCTTCAGGTAAAAAAACAAAATCGAACGTCCGCTTTTCACCTTTTCATTCTCTCGACGTTTTGACGTCTCGTTTAACCTCATCAGCTGTTCGCTTAGATTCATGTACATAGATATTCATTGAACATTAGCTACTCGATAATAACAATATCTTTCGGGATTTCTTCTCGAATCTCGTCATTTCCAGTCATTGATAAAATTTCTTCGTCATTCATCGGTTAAATAAATGCAAGAAAGATTAATGTCAACATAGCCTAAAAAATTGTTCAATATTTTTTTTGAGAACTGCGCGACGTAAGCCAAACATTTGTTTCTCGAATTCTCGTGACCAAATTATTTTTCATTTTATAGTTTTTTGCTAACATCAACAACGTGAGTAATATGGAAATTCAAGTTGCGACACTATTCAACAATTGGCAAATAACACAATGCAATAATATGACAAAAAATGACAAATTTATGACGCGTTTCCGGGCACTGCCCTATTGGCCAGTCACGGTGTTTCCAATTAACGCTTCAATCCGTTTGTTAACATAGTTGTTTATATCACTACGTAACAAGAATGATAAGCATTACGTGTTGTTGAAGCTGCAATTCAAGACAGTTTCAACGAGTGAGGTTAAACACGCAGCAGCGCCCGGTGTAATAAGCTCACGCATGCGCATAACACTCGTAATACGACCGTCACGTCACGATCCCTTCGGGCATATCCGTACGTTTCCGCTATCCGCGGGAATTTTTAAAACGTTTAATTCCCTTTATTCAAAATTGATATCGAAAATACTTGTTACCTTTCGAATCGGATGAAACGGTTTTTGCTTTTGTTTCATAACGGGAAATGTAAATACTACCTAGACGTATTTGGCAAGGGAAATATGAGAAATTTGCTGACCATCTCTTATCTTTGAGTTAATGAATTTTTTATTTTAGCTCTTAGGGTACGAAGTAGATGCCATCAATTCCGTACAATTGTCCAATCATACTGGATACAAAGTCGTCAAGGGACAGATATTAAATGACGGTGATTTAGGTAAGAATAATACAAGTTTTTTTCTCAATCAACAACATTTTACACAATCCCATGTCCCTTTAAACAATTATCTGATATTTATTTAGGGGTTTTAGTGGACGGATTGGCACAAAATAATTTGGATATTTACAGCCACTTGTTAACCGGCTACGTGGGTTCCGCATCTTTCCTCAAACGAATAGCTCAGCTGGTTCCTGCACTCAAACGCAAAAATCCAAATCTTATATACGGTATACATACACTCCAATTCACAAAATATATTTCATATTTGAGGAGTACATACATCCGGAATGGTGGAAAAAAAGGATCAATATCGAGAATTTTATTTTCCTTTCATCAATGTATACAAAATTGTACAATTTTTGTAGTTTGATAAAGCAAAAAATTGGCAAATGTAATTGCAAATTCTAAATTGATAAATAATTAAGCTCATATTTAAAGAATAACGTTGCAATTAAAAAACTTTACAAAAATAGATATTTTCCAACATTCTTGCTATATGTAATACCTTGCTTGCAAATAAATATTTTCTCAAATATTAGGTAAAGAGTAACTAATTGTTTCAACAGTATGCGATCCCGTAATGGGCGACAACGGAAAACTATACGTTCCCGAGGAACTTAAGGACATTTATAGAACGGAAATTGTTCCTCTCGCTGACATCATCACGCCGAATCAATTTGAATTAGAGTAAGGATCATTTGATAATAAACTGTTGCCATAAGAAATATTTTATAATCATCCGAGGTCTGTTAATAACTGTTTTTTTAAGACTTCTAACAGGGAGGAAAATATCGACGATGAAAGATTTGGAAAGTGCTATCGAGGATTTGCATGCCATGGGTCCCAAAATCGTCGCTGTCTCTTCCACAGATATAAACGATAAACTCGTCGCAGTAGTAAGTCGCGCAAACGGTACGTAATGCAAATATTTAAAATGGAAAAATAGAAGGGACATAATGAAATAGCTGTCAATGGGTCTTTGAATGAAAAATTGAGAACTCAGTGACGATTTTAATTGCAGATAAGGACAAGGTTAAAATTGACATTCCAAAAATACCAGCTATTTATACCGGCTCCGGAGATCTTTTCGCTGCTTTGTTTCTCGCACATTCGGATCATGACGCAAGTGTGAAAACAGCGCTGGAGAAAACCATTAATACTCTACACGCCGTTCTACTAAGAACTCAAGAAGATTGTCTGGGTAATATTGAAAGGGACAAGATAAAAGCAGAACCTGCTAGTACGTTCGTTTGAATAATGTATTTTTTTTTATTTCACAGCGAATAAGGACGACAAGGCACAGGGAGCTAGAAAAATCGAACTTCGTCTCATTCAGAGCAAAGCTGTCATCGAAAACCCGCCGAAAAAAATCTTCGCCCAAACTTTATAATTATCATTGAAACAATTTTAAAGTACCAAAAAAAATTCGTGACGATGATAATCTAAAGTTAATAATGTAAAAGAAATTTTATTCTCTGCCAAAAAGCGTGCATCTTGGCACAAATTATGATATATAATATATACAGAATATTTGTTCTCGTTTTCTGGTAAAACGATGGATGTGAAGTTTCGATCATGAAATTTCAGGGTTTGTGATTGTTCCGATACTTAACAATTCTAAAGTATTTTTACGCTGGACCAGATTATAAGTCTTCCAAGAGATACATTCAAATAGTACAAGTATATTCGATTCGTGGGTCGATCGATCGGATCGTACAATTTACGACAATTGTTACAAAAATATGCTGTGACATCAAATATACGTATATATCAAGTGTTAATTCGGCAACTATATTGCAAAATCTTCCCCGGTTCTCCTCGTCCTTCGAAACTGAATTTGATCAGCGCAACAAAAAAGTGGCGAACGAGCATAATCTTGAAACGATTCAATGGGATATCGTGGGTGCGTGTCTCAAATCCGAGGTCAACGAAAAGTGGCATAATCGCCAAATCTCCTTTGCTCTTCGCACCCAAGAGAGATTCTCTATTATAAATTTCCATCTCCAACCTACATGCGTTTAAAACCGTAAATTATTAAAATACCGGTTTTTTTTTCGATTCGCGTTTTTGTGTCTATTACAACGAAACTGATGATATAATCCTATGATTTAAACATTTTGTTTCGTGCCCTCTGGTCTGATCGATTGTCTTCCATCGGCGCATTAGCATAGCAAACGATGCGTTAGAGGGTTAAAAGCATTTACTACTGATTCTCGGTAACGCTAAAAAATATTCTCATTATCAACACACGATCGTGTTCTTGAGAGTTCTAACCGCTTATATCAGCCAGTCTCTTACGACCTTTTTCCCTTGTTTTTTTCTTTCTATTTTTATCTACATCCCACATCTTCGAACGATCCTTCTCCTTCGTTACTTCACCATTTATCCCTTTCACTTATTAATCACGTTTCTAGCCACATTTGCTACCCCTTTTAACCTTCTTTCTCCCATTTTTTGTACCAAACTTTTTTTCAAATTTTTATCCATTTTTTCTCTCCCATCCATTTTAGCCCTCGTTCGACCCGGATCAACCATATTATCCAGAAATTTACCAAGCATTACACAGCAACTCTTCCCTAACTCCTCACCCCAGGATGACTTTCGCATTCTCTCTCCTCACCCATTCAATTTTTATTCCTCTCTTACAAAACCACCGTCTCGATTCTCCCTCGCACAAATTCCAATAATTTCCTCAAGAAGAATCCAAATTATTCCAACGACAATTTCTATTTAAATTCATTCTTTCATTCTACAATCTTCTGGTTGAATCAACACCTAGTTGAACAGCTCGCCCTCGTCGAGAGCTCGGACGAGCAGAAATTCTAGAAACTAGAGGAGTGAAAAAAAAAGTGAAGCCAATTAACGACAATCCTAAAGCTTGGTAAAAGCGTGTGTGCGCGTCAAGAGAAGGCCCCTTCGCGCACAGTTACGAAGCTATTTCCGGCTCCGGTTGACACGACAACCCAGGAGCGCCGCGAGCGGGTTTGCTCGAGGCGTCCAACCTGGTTGCTCAAAACTCTACGGGACATTGTTGTCGGAGGTCATTCAACGGCGGGTTGAACGTACCTACTCTCGTACCTCCAGTCTTTCTTCCATACGCGAATCCTATCTATCATAAATAATACGCTTACCTATAGTTGGTTGACTTTCCGTATTTTACCAAGTCTTATCCGTCGTCGCTGTACCGAATCCATAGTCCTAGAATCGTCCGACTCTGTAAATAACAACTTACTTCCTCTCTCTCTCGACTCTCCTCACCATATTCTTTCTCACGTCGTTCCTCGACTCAGCCAGGACTATCTCGCGTCCTGAAAACCGGGACAATCCACTTCCACGTCCTCTCTTTATCACGAAATAATGACCGGTTATGGGCAAGAGCATGATTCGCGAGATTCTCGATACATCCTCGAGACTCTTTATTTCCTCTTTATTTTTGAATAAGCTCAATGAAGCTTGTAAAATTCAACGATGCATTGTCGAGGAAAAGATTTTTTATTTTTCATCTAGTCACGAGCGCCACAATCGCGATTGTAGGCGAGCTCTTTGCGGATGATCCACCCATTGAACTCGGTGCGGAGTTGGCCGTGTGGTCTCTCCGGTACTTCCGGTTTGACTTGCTACGAACCGAGACAATAAAGGTTGAAATCGATTTGTCATCGATCATTATTTTTATCCTCGTCCCACATAAACCAAACGTCGTTAATAAAATCTTTGATAACTGATAACAATTAATTCGATTCCAATGAATTGATAATTGATAATTTCATAAGTCAGCGGAATCGTTTTAATCGCGAAGAAAATTGATGTTTCAACTCGGTTATAGCTACGCGAGTGAACGATTGTTCCTGGTTCGGTAACGGCTAATCGTCGATCTATAAGCCCGTATAACTCCGGTACAATACCCGCTCGTATTATTCAGTAGAGTACAGTAACCCGCGGGCGGGTGTAGACGCAACGCTCGCGAGCAACGGTAATACTATTACGCCCGTCCCTTATCCCGTCCTCGCCGCGCCGGAGAAAAAAAAACAAAAGGAAAAAGAAAAAGAGAAAGAGAAAAGAGAGGTCTTACGCACAGAGGAGCTCGCAATGTCGTTATAACGCGTACGTTGTCTTCTCCCCTCTTCCTCTTGGTACCGGCTCACGTTCTCGTACAAGAGAGAGAGAGAGAGGGGGTAAAATATAATAGTCTCGGTACGCACGGAAGGAAGATAAAACGCCTTCGCGAGGTGTCTACGTTCTTGGCTCGAGGAAGGATAGAACGACAGAAAGAGAAAGAAGAAGAAGAGAGCGCGGGAGTGCCTTGACCCTGAGAGAGCGAGAGAAGCGGAAAGGCGTTTTCGCTTCGTATCTCAAGGGGGACCAAGCGAATGCGTCTCCCTTAAAGAAATAAACGTCCTCGTCGTTGGAGCTCTTGTCGCGCGTTAGTTTGTTCTAACGACGATGAAAAGTGCAAATATTCTTGTACACATGCGATCCACGCCCACGACCTACGACAATATATTATTATACTGGTAATGATAATGTAGAGCGCATCGTTCCGTGGTAAACTCGTGCATTTACAGGCTGCCGCGTATTCCTACGTACCAGTTCGCCTCGGTACGTGGAAGTCTAGGAGGATCGTCGTCGTTGACGTCGAGAAGGCCTCGAGGTGAGTCTGTGTAATCCGGGTCGAGCTCTTCTCTAATTATTACTCGTAACGATCAACAACGAAAGAATGAAAGAGTTACCTCTCGATTCTCTTCGAGAATAATCGATTTTTCAGCCAAATTAAAATGATCGATCGAAAAGGAAAGAGATTAATCAAAGATCGTCGAATCGGAAAAGTCTCGAACGAATGAAAAGTTTCGAATGGATGGTGCGTTGATTATTCTCCTTTCGTTATGTGGAAGGAAGAGAGGGAAAACAGGGAAAAGGTGATAAGTGTGAGAGATGGAGAAGAGGGGAAGGAGGAGGAGGAGGAGGACGAAGGAGAAGCAAGAGGTAAGAGAAAGAAGCGAACCGGGCGTTACACCCCGACGTATCGAAGCGGTGAACGAACCGGTCCATTCGGTGGGGAATCGAGAGAGGAAAATCCAAGGTGTACTAAGCCGAGAGATGGCGCGAGCGAGCCCATGGGGCCGCGTCGAGCCACGAGAGAGGAAGAAGGACGAAGGAGGGAGAGAAGGCGAGGGTGCGTCGAGCGAGTCGAACGAAGACGACGAAGCGGGCAAGTTCACGTCCAAGGAGAGAATGTGGGACGATGCCCGGGAGTAACCTCCATCAAGGATGGACTTGTACATCGGTGAGCGCTCTCGTCGCGCGCGCGCGCGCACGCTCCGACCGATACGATACGATACGATACCTACCCGTGCGCGCTACGCCGGTTTCTCCGTGTATTTTCTTCCCCCTACTCTCTCCTCCCGCGCGCTTTAAAACCCCCACTCGAATCAACGAATCTTACGAGAGTCTCCATCTGTTGCCGGCTACAAAACTGTACTCGGCATGGACACGCGTGCGAAACGATATGTTTTTCTTTCTTTCTTTTCTTATACAGAGAAGTAATTTGGATCTTTTTTTTAAACTTATATGGCGTAAGAATGAAATTAGAGATATATCGAAAAATAAATCGATAATCACATTGTCGGGTTTCGATTAATTGTCTTTTTTTTTGACTCTCGCTCTCTCTCGCGCTCTTTCTCTCCGTTCGAGGGAGATTCCTCGCGTCTCAATCTCGTCGCAACGAAGATCGTAGATCGCTAAACTACCTCTCTCGTGCTTGGACTCGAGACATCGGACGATTTTTTTTTGCGCTTTCGAGATGAGGCAGAAGAACGGAAAAAGATGATCCTCTTGGACGAGCGAACATCCGCGAGCGTCTCTCGTTCATCTCGTTCTTTCTCGGGGTCGATGCCACCAAAGTCTTCGTCTCTCCCCGTCTCTCACTCTCTTTCTCCCTCTCTCTCTCTCTCTCTCTTTCTCGCTTTTTCTCGTTCACCGTCGCATGTGCCCCGGTCCTCTCTATATGGCCGAGAGTCCTTCGACTCGGCGCGATGCTTCCCGTTCTTCCACCCGTGCGGCGCTCGCAAGGAGAGACGCCCGAAGGATATACCGAAACCGAAGGTCGCCCGCTAGTGTATTATTAGTGACGCTCGAGGTCGTCAAATTTTCCGTTAAGCATGACTTTTTTTTATATTTAGCCAGATTTAGCCATTTTTGTAGCCTACAGTTAACGTTAACTCTCAAAATATAAACTAATTGTTTAGATAAACAAAACTAACCATTTAAAATTTTTATCTTTTATTTATTTCAAAAATTTTATTCCTTTGTATTTATAAAACAATTTTGGTAATTCTTCATTCGTCAAACTCTGAACTCATTTATTAACGATGGTTTCCAATTGTTTATATGAAAAAAATAACCATTTAAAATTTTTATCTTTCATTTACTTCAAAAATTTTATTCCTCTTTGTATTTATAAAACAATTTTGGTAATTCTTCACTTCGTCCTCGACGATTTAGGTTGTCAAAATCTAAACTAATTTTTTTACGTTAATTTCCAATTGTTCATATGAATAAAAATAACCATTTAAAATTTGTATCTTGTATTGATTTCAAAAATTATATTCCTTCTTGTATTTATAAAACAATTTTGGTAATTCTTCCCTTCTTCCTCGACGATTCGGTCGTCAAACTCTAAACTAATTTTTTAACGATAGTTTCCAATTGTTTATATGAATAAAACCATTTAAACTTCTTATCTCTCATTTATATTCAAAAATTTTATTCCTCTTTGTATTTATAAAACAATTTTGATAATTCTTCCCTTCTTCCTCGACGATTCTATTTTTACCCGACTCTTTTTTATCCATGTACATTCGTGGATACGTTGGAGGTCGATGCCATCTCGTCGTCGAGCCAAGTCGATAGTCGCAGACAAGACGAAGAGTCAAAGATCCGGAACTTCTTGTTCCGAAGCTCCAAGTGTAGGGTCGAGGGTCGAAAGACCTCCCTCTTCGCTCTTCCCTCTTCCCTCTTCCTCTTTTCCCATATGATCAACACCACGTAAGTCCGAGTTTAACGGAACGTATCGATAATCGTGTTCGTTATTTAACTACTCTCACCTCCCCCTCCCCCTCCCCTTACCCCGCACATCCTCGTTCATCCTTCTCCGGCTCGATCGAGGAAAAGCATCATAATCCAGCGGTTTATTCTCTTACGCTTGTATAGACTATACGTATGTATATATCGACCAGTGGACGAGCATATGCTGATGCAGAGATGCGCGCGGTGTTCATGCGGATGCTGAGAATGTCGTATTGTGTAATTATTATTATCGCAGAGATGCCAGAGGGTAACGGACGTAAAACAGGTGTACACGCGTTAAAGCCGACGGGAGGAAGAAACGAAACGATGAAATAAATAGTCTCGACGGCAGGCAATCGAGAATTTATTCGCCGAGTTTCGATAAATTACGACGTATGCACCAAGCGCGATTTATAATTATCGCGAAATTTCAAAAGTTCTCGTTGCGAGAACGAGCGCGGAGAGGAAACTGACGGAATTTGAGCTGGGAATTCGCGAGGAGAAGTTAGACAGTAATTTTTGAAAATATTATTTAATACAATATTAAATTTTATAAAATTGTTTTGATAAAAATAAGATTTTTTGGAAATTAAATTTTTGATTTTTTTAAAGCCAAATAAACGATATCGATCACGATCGATTTGTAAAAAGATTTTTACGTACGTTTGTAATTCTTGCGAGGAAAAGTTGGACGGTAATTTTTGAAAATATTATTTAATACAATATTAAATTTTATAAAATTGTTTTGATAAAAATAAGATTTTTTGGAAATTAAATTTTTGATTTTTTTAAAATCCAAATAAACGATATCGATCACGATCGATTTGTAAAAAGATTTATACGTACGTTTGTAATTCTTGCGAGGAAAAGTTGGACAGTGATGTTTGAAAATATTATTTAATACAATATTAAATTTTTTTAATTGTTTTGATAAAAATAAGATTTTTTGGAAATTAAATTTTTATTTTTTTAAAGAGAAATAAACGATATTGCTCACGATCGATTTTTGAAAAGATTTGTTCGTACGTTTGTAATTCTTGCGAAGAAAAGTGAACAGTAATTTTTGAAAATATTATTTAATACAATATTAAATTTTATAAAATTGTTTTGACAAAAAATCAGATTTTTTGGAAATAAAATTTTAATTTTTTTTTTAAGCCAAATCAACGATATCGATCACGATCGATTTGTAAAAAGATTCATTCGTCCACATTTGTAATTCTTGCGAAAGTGCACGACCGACAATGCGAAGATATTCGTGTCTCGAATCGACCAAAAGTAATTTCAGAAAATCGTCTGGCGAAAGAAGAGTTTCGAGATCTCGAGCTTCCCATCGGGTACCATTTTTAAGTATTCGAATTTTCTGGCTGTATGCACAGCGTTGAATATCTCGTAGCGGTTCTTCGTCGAGAATCGAAGGTCAGTTAAGGCGCGAGTGCAGCGAGGTGTATAGGAGTAGAGAAGAAAGGAGGATATATAACCAACCGAGTCGAAGTAGTCCACGATGGTGGAACGTTGTACACGAGAGGTTCCGCTAACACAAGTTCAGACTCGGCTAATCAGTTTCGATACAAACATATTACAAATATTTTTACATTTATTTAACTTTATTTAAAACAATTTTATCAATATTTTACAAATATCTTTTTCGAAAAATCGTTACCTAAATTTCCCTAAAATCTTATTAAAAAGCTTACGATTTGGCCAAATTCTTCTAAATAAGGAAACAAAAAAATAATAATTATTTTTTTAAAATTTTTCCTAATGAAATTCTCCGAACAAGAAAAAAATCATTTGTAAAAATAATTTCGGCTAATCAGTTTCGATAGAAACATATTTCAAATATTTTTACATTTTTTAAATTTTATTTAAAAAAATTTTATCAATATTTTACAAATATCTTTCTCGACAATTCGTTACATAAATTTCCCAAAAATCTTACTAACAAGCCCATGATTTGGCCAAATTCTTCTAAATAAGGAAACATAAAAATAAAAATAAATTATTTTTTTTTAATTTGTTCCTAATGACATTCTTTGAACAAGAAAAAAATCATTTGTAAAGAAAATTTCGGCTAATCAGTTTCGATAGAAACATATTTCAAATATGTTTACGTTCTCTTAATTTTATTTAAAACAATTTTATCAATATTTTACAAATATCTTCTCGACAATTCATTCCATAAATTTCCCCAAAATTTTACTAATAAGCCCAAGATTTGTCCAAATTATTCTAAATAAGCAAACATTTTTCTTTTAATTTCCTTAAGAAAATTCTTCGAGCAAGAGAAAAATCTTTCGTAAAAAAAAGTAAAACGCACCTACTTACGTTCGTGCGAAAAAACCTGGGAATAAATATCACGACACTGTTACTTTGGCAACAACAAAAATCGAAACCTCAAGGAATGTGTATCGAGAATTCGCGTGGTTTTTCGATCGGTCGACGGTCAAACGTTTCGAAAGGCCTTCGTGACGTTACACCGTGTCGATCTCCGATGGTTCGTCGACCCCCGATTCGGTCGAGAGACCCGTACCGCGAAATTCCCGAATCCGATTACGTATTATACATACACACACACACACATACACACATTTATATATAGAGAGAGAAAGAGGTCCACGACGCGATTCGAAAGAAAGTGCGCCCGCGACATTGAATCACACACGAGGCCCGCGCCAGGTTCGCGCCACGGCATTCGTATGAATCACTTTTAGGAATGCCCCGCATACGCACCAAATGAAAAATCATTTCTCTCTCATTCTCTCTCGTTCGCCATCGTTCCGGTGAAATCGTCTTGCACCGATCCCACCAATAATTCGGCCATGAAAGTTACATCGTCGCTAACCGCGAGGTTCTCTTACCGCTGGAAAAACAAACCCAATTCAAAGCCATTCGTTACATTTCCATGAAACAAAGATAAATAGAGATGAAAAATTCTTCAACCAATGGCGTTTATCCAATCGATGACCTTGGAACTTTTTAACCTTGATAAATAGTCTGTGAAAGCAAGAAAACCTCGGATTCTTCTCAACCCTGGATAAAGTCGGCAACCAAGATAAATAAAGATAAAGAACTCTTACAAAATTGTAATTTTATCGAACGACTCGTTACGGGAATTCTCCAACCAATGGCGTTTATCCATGACCTTGGATCTCTTTAACCTCGAGTCATCATCCTCCCACGATTCTTCTCAACCCCGAGTAAAGTCGGCAACAAAGATAAATAAAGATAAGGAGCTCTTAGAAAATTGTAACTTTGTCGAACGACTCGTTACGGAAATTCTCCAACCAATGGCGTTTATCCATGACCTTGGAACTCTAACCTTGATAAATAGTCTATGAAAGCAAGAAAAAGCTCTTTCGAGTCATCACCCTTCCACGATTCTTCTCAACCCTGAATAAAATCGACGACAAAGATAAATAAAGATAAAGAACTCTTACAAAATTGTAACTTATCGAACAAGTCGTTACGAAAATTCTCGAACCAATGGCATTTATCCAACGGATGACCTTGAAACTGTTTAACCTTGATAAACAGTTTTGGTAAGCAAGAAGAAGATCTCCCGAGTCATCATCCTCCCATGATTCTTCTCGACCCTGAATAAAGTCGATAACTGCGCGACCCACGTACCTCGATGAATAACGAAGGTGAAAAAAAGAAAAAAGAAATAAAAAATTTAGATTAGACTTCGTGATGGTATTAGGATCCCGCTGGCGCCCTGCAGTCGCGGCACGAATAAGAACCGATTACGTACGGTCAGGTTCTCCCTCTTTCTCTGTGTAGTGCATCCCATGCGAGTGTATGAGTGCACGTATGCAGGAAGAGAGGTATGCAACTCGGTTGTGCCCCTGCGTCACATAACTCTGCCTTAACCCAGTGCCGAGATATTGTGAAGGAGGAGAGAAGGAGGAGGAGGAGGAGGAGGGACGATGGGTCGAGAGCAGTGGCAGGGGAGGAGGGGGGAGAAGGACTCTCACAGTTGCTTCTCGTTGCCCATGGCAGTAACGACGAACGCTTTTTGGGTCTAGGTCTGTCGAGGGCGTTCACCCCTCGATGCGTTGACTCCGATGCTCGCGTTGTTAACATACTTTACCATAAAGCGCTCACCATACCCTGCCATGAATTGCTGCTTGTTTCTATGGAGTCAAGAGAGAAAGAGAGTGGGGAAAAGAACATTTTTTTTTTCCACAAAGGACCATCTTTCTCCTTCTTACCCAACGCACACTCGCGCCCACACGACGTTCTTTACCTGTTGCCAGCGTGATAGGGGATAAGCGCAGTCAATGCCGCAGCAGGTATTGACTTTTTCTTTTTTTTTCAAGGAGGGTTCGTCACTGTTCTCCTATAAAAAAGGGGATTTTAATTCTGGAAATTTCCACACCTGTACGCCTTGTGAAACGAGAACCTGGGAATTTTGTATCGGTTTACATCGTAGAAGAAACCTTTGGAAGATTTTTCAGAAATATAAATGACGATAATAAATAAATAAGTAATAAACAATACAAAAAAAAACGAAATTATTTTGTCTCGACTTTATAAATACAAAAAGTATCCTGCGACTTGTTGACAAAATGAAGTTAAAATGAAAAGGTGGGGAAACGAGTGCAGCTAGACAGACTCATGCCCATATTTCGCGATGCAATTTCGTAGCAATGTTTTTTTTTATTCGCAGCAACGACCATGTTTTCCTTCTCTCATTGTGGCTAAAAGTAGGTGAATGGCGCAAATAAGTAAAAGATTCGAGTGCAGCCAACTCGGTCTCTCAGTCTCACAATCGGTATTATTTATATATATTTATATATATATATATATCTATAGAGATTCGTGTCCCAGAGAAGCGAGCTCCCCTCTTCCCCTCCCACCTTCCTCTCTCTCTCTCTCTTTCCGTTCTTCGTGTACCTATTACGCGGAAAACCAGGAAATGTGGTTCAACGACACCGCAACCTTAACCCGTAAAAGAGAGGCGCGAGCGCGATTCGACGTTCAAGTTCTTGCGCGAATGAGAAAGTTGAACTCGCGCGGTGCAAAACGAACCGGTGGCTCTACGAGAGAACGATGAACCCGTCCGAACGACTAAAAGACTCGTCGTGTATATGAATTTAAACAAAAACAGAAAAAAAACGCGGGCGCACACGTATATACGCGTGTGCGAGTCTTCTTTTTTTTTCATATGTAACAGAAACGCCGTAAATCGCGCAATAAGACCTCGCTCGTTGGAACTCGGCAATGAATAACTTGGGTGGGCCATCTCGTCACGTGATCTGTCTTATATGCCCAAACACACTCACGCATATGTGAACACGCGCACGTGTATACGTTCGACAAAGTAGAACGGTGATTAATTCTCATCGAGACAACGCACACGACGTTCAGCGTAAAACCTACGAAAAATTGGGTCTCGACGTCACTCCCGCGTGTGTTTTTTTCCCATGACATTTGTTGACAAGATTTTCGATATTTGTATCGTGCGAGATCGTCGATCGACAAACAAATCTTTAAAAAAAAAAACACTGAATCTCATGGAAATCCCCGTTAGCGGAGACGTAAATAAAGTTGCCGGTGTCTTAATTCTTCCGTTGCTGAGTCAGGAGCGAGAAAGTCAATGTCAAGAACTCGGAGTTTGAATTAGTCGATATACGTATATATATATAATATATATATATATTGTATATTTATGTATATATATGTAGCCAATGTTATTACGAGGATTCAAAATTACGCGATAATATCGCGGTGAGCATGTAACAGGATCATCGTAACATTTGTCTGCTGTATTTACATATGTACATTTAATATAATATAATATAACATAACATAATATAATATAATATAATATAATATAATATAATATAATATAATATAATATAATATAATATAATATAATATAACATAATATAATATGATATAATATAATATAATATAATATAATATAATATAATATAATATAATATAATATAATATAACATAATATAATATGATATAATTTAATATAATATGATATAATTTAATATAATATAATATAATATAATATAATATAATATACTATAATATAATATGATATAATATGTATATGATATAATATAATATGATATATAATATAATATGATATATAATATAATATAATATATAATATAACAAAATATGATATAATATAATATAATATAATATAATATAATATAATATAATATAATATAATATAATATAATATAATATAATATAATATAATATAATATATAATATAATATAATATAATATAATATATAATATAATATATATATATATATAAGGGAAAGAGATAATACATAATCCTGAACTCCTTGGATAAAGGCACATACACAGACATACTTAGGCGTAGCGAGAGCAGCAACAGTATACGAACGAAAGTATCACAGTAAACAGTTTTGTTGTTCTGGGTCCCCGGGTTCAGTGCTCGCTACTTGGCTATTTGCCATAGCCACTTGCTCCTCCTTTCTTTCTCTCTATACTCCTGATTCTGTTTCTGTTGTTCTTTCTTCTTTTTTTTCCAACACCGCGTATGCAGAAATTATAGTCACCTGTATTGCGTGGCGAAACCTCGACGAATTTGTTTGTTCCGTTACACACGTGCGGTCAGATATTACAGAACTCGGTATAACTTCGCCCAACTCCGGAATTATCCTCGACAACAAGTTGTAGGCGTTCTTTCTTTCTTTTTTTTTAAATTTTATAATCTTTCAATATCAAAAATATTTACTATGTTTCTTTTTTATTCGTGAACACATTTTGTTAACACGTTTATCAAATTCAAAAATTCTATAATTAATGAACGGATAAATAATTGAGGTAAGTCATTGATATAACGAAGGAGAGACGAGCGAACGATTGTTCCTCGAAGAAAAGCGAATCTATAATAAACGGCACCGGCGTGTATAATTCTAGTGCGTATAATTCATTGTGCAAATGACACAAATGGAACAGAGAAATTGCATAAACTTTCATCGCGTCCGTTGCCGCGTTGCAGTTGCATCGTGAAGTATAAGTAAGTAGTCTCTCCTTCTCTCTCTCTCTCTCTTCTCGATGCGCGCGAAACTATCATCAGTTTTTTGTTTCTTAATTTTTCAACTACAGCACGCCAACGTAACGAGACGAGCGATTCGCCACGATTATACGATATTACTCTCGTCTCGGTATAACGAGAGATCTGCACGAGATGCAACGGGCGATGCGCGATAATTGAACAATAAAAAAAAACAAATTCGGTTCATTAAGGCAATATGAGAATAGGATCGACGATGCCTGCGCGAAAGTATAGAAAACTTTGGAGAATTTGACCCATTTTGTATCAATCAATTTCTTAATTAAACAATTATGCGGATTATCTTTTTTTTTTGTTCTCGTGCGAAGATTTTATTTCCGATTCGAAGCGCGTTAGAAAAATTGAGGCTTGTGAGTAAGGATTAAAAGTATACGGCACGTACCGTCACGTAACGGCAACGGCACGTAACGGCATCGTTACGGCAAAACTTTGTAACGATTCCGGCCGATCGTTCTCGCCGTGTCGTCTCGAATTGTCGTATCCGTGCGGTTACGTGTCGTGGCCGTTACGTGACGGTCCGTGTCGTATAGTTCGAAGCAATGCCACGTACACTTTGTTATTGTTATACGGACGAATGGAAAAGTTTCCTAAACGCGCAATTAGGCCAAAATGACGCAGGGATTACCGTTAGCTCACCCGTCGTTGATTTCCGGGTTTCGCTTATGCGAGTAAAACCCCGAGGCGCTTCTCTCTCTCTCTCTTTCTCTCTGTGCCTCTCCCTCTTTTTGTCTCTCTTTCTCTCTCTTTCTGTGTGTCATAGTCGAAGGCACTGAGAGTGTTTCGCGTCGATGTGGCGTCTCCTCGCGAGACGGCGCGTCCAGCGTGAATGAACGAGCGAGAATCGACCGTTATCGTTGTGTTATCGCGACTCTCGAATCGAGCGCCGCATAATCGACTGCCAACGATCTCGTCGTAAGAGCTTATTACCGATCGATTATTATCCGACTTCTTTGATCCTGACAATTATGCATCGATGATCCAATGGAAAATCCAACTCATCGACGATATTGGAAAAAATCGTTTGGAAAAAAAATCGATGATAAATATATCGAATATTTTCTACAAACGAACTCCGACTCGACGTTTCGTGGCTGTCGCCCCATTCGAGGCTCTCGATCGTTACGGGGAGTGTGAAACGCGTGCGTCAGAGGAAAATGTAAGTGGCCCTGGTCACAGAAATAAAGAAAGAGGGAGGAGAAGGGGAGAGGCCCGCACTGTGTCGGTGGGCCTCGCATTCCCAAACGCGTACGAAAGTAATAGTGAAGGAACGTGAAAAGTAATATGAAAATTATAATGCTCGTTCGCCGATGAAAAATTCTTTTTTTTTCCCCTCATTATTTTTTAATTACCACAACGGGATTTTTTACGTATCGTTAATGTTAGGACTGTTATTATTATCATTATTATTGTCGGATTGTTTACGAATATTTCGTCACGATGGAGATTTTTGTTTTTCGGATAAATCTTTTTTTTTGTTCCAGCTCTCTCGTCCATGACATAGCCTAGAATTTTATAGAACCACTTTTCCCAGACGGAGCTAATACAGTAGCGAGCGAGAGACACGTAGATAGACCGGCGAGGAACAGGTGCGACGAACCTGACGCTGCGCCGTACGAGAGCTTTTGCTCGAGCGAACCGCCGTCGTACCGGCGTCGTCGTCGCGCGGAGATGCGCGCCTACAACTATTTTCTCCCGGAACAAGCCTCCTAGAACGGTCAGCTTCTTCGACAGAGAAGAAGAAAGATGGAGTAACGAAACGAGAAAAAAAATTATTGGCAAGATTCACGGCAGCGTGCACGCTCGCAGCGACGACGAACGCGAATCTCGAAAGATCTTGCTCCACATGCAATCGGAGAAAATCAAAATTCGAAATCGTCGAATCGTTCAATGAATAATTTCTTTAATATTGTTAGATAGTTATCATTATTTATGATCATGTGAAATAAAATAATAATTAGAATTTAGAACTTCAATGTCGACATTCAATTTAATTCAATTTAGAAATTCAATTGTCTCGCGATTGGTGAATTGAATTTGGCAATAAAATTAAAATGTCTAACGCTATGGCGGTACAAAAGTGGAAAATATTGCTCCACATGCAATTGGAGAAAATCAAAATTCAAATTTGTCGAAAATCAAAATTCGAAATCGTGGAATCTTCCCATGAATAATTCCTTCAATATTCTTAGATAGTTATCATTATTTATAATCATGTAAATTAGAATAATAATTAGAATTTAGAAACGAAATTCAATTGTGTCGTGACCGTCGAATTGAATTTGATAATAATATTAAAATGTCTAACGTTGTTACGGTCCAAAACTGGAAAATATTGCTCCCCATGCAACTGGAGAAAATCAAAATTCTAAATTGTCGAAAATCAAAATTCGATATTGTCGAAAATCAAAATTCGAACTTGTCGAAAATCAAAGTTCGAAATCGTCGAATCGTCCAATGAATAATTTCTTCAATATTCTTACTTAGTTATCATTATTTATAATCAAGTAAAATCAAATAATAATTCAAATTTAGAAACGAAATTCAATTGTCTCGCGATCATTGAATTGAATTTGACAATAAAATTAAAATGTCTAACGCTATTACAGTCCAATACTGAAAAATATTGCTCCACATTCAACCGGGGAAAATCAAAATTCGAAATTGTCGAAAATCAAAATTAGAATTTATCGAAAATCAAAATTCGAAATCGTCGAATCTTCCCATGAATAATTTTTTCAATATTCTTAGCTAGTTATCATGTAAAATAAACTAATAATTCAAATTTAGAAACGAAATTTAATTGTCTCGCGTTCGTTGAATTAAATTTGATAATAAAATTAAAATGTCTAACGCTATTACGGTACAAACCCGAGTTCAGTGAACTCGATTGCAACTTTCCGTCACACGTTACTATGGTTATCCCCATTGCTCTCGTGCCTCTCGCGGGGGACTTACGAGACCGTCGAGATGTCGGACCCCCTCCGGCCCGGAAGTCTTTCTCTCTCTCTCTCACTCTCTCAGCTCTTTCTCGCGTACATTGTCGAACGGTTTCGTAGTCCCAGAATCGATTGTGAATCGCCTCTGGGCAACGTAGACTCGTACCTGTTCAGATATCGTCCACAAAAAATTATTTTTCCTCCATGAATATTTGAGACCGTCGATTTTTTTCAACCTGATTTATCAGCAATTTCATCAGCAATATCGAGGTTGGACCAATTAATACAAACGAAACGAAAATTAATTTAAACTTTAGATCCATATACCTCAATCCTTATCATAAATATTACGAAGGAGACAAGTGCATAAGTGAATATAGGTAGACAAGCGTTTGTACGATGCACTCGCTCATTTCTCTGTGAACTCCCCCTCTCCTTCCTTCCCCGGACAGACCGTCTCTTCCCCCTCTCACGTGCAGCACACGATGCATTCAGGAACTGCGATGCGTGACCTAGTGCCGTTGCAACGTGTGCGCTCGCGAGCATGCTGGTTCTACCTTCGAACTAGGTCTTCTCTTTCTTCTTACCAACTAAGTCCGCGCCATCGACTTTAACCGCCGTGTGGCGCAAAGTTGCATCTACGTTGCGGAATGAGGAAGGGGACTTGTCGATTCGCGCACACCTCTCGATACGTATAAAGTAGCTCTCACTCTCTCTCCCTCTCGCCAACTAATACGATCTTCTATTAATACAAAGCTTCGATTCGTCCAATCGAATCGTCGATTGCATCGTGGTGAAAAGAGAGAGACAGAGAGACAGAGAGACAGAGAGACAAAGAGACAGAGAGACAGAGAGACAGAGAGACAGAGAATGAGAAAATTGAACTTGTTGGCAGCGCGAATGGTTCAAGAGCTCCCGCAATGTCAATGACTCCTTCATTCGACTTCGTTAAAGTTAGAATCGTACTCTCTTCGAAAAAAGTGTTCCACATTTGAGACACGTCTGATATTCAAAGAATTGTCGATTGTATTATACAATTTTTTTCATATCGCTGTAAACTCGAAGATCTTATTGTTTAATACTTGTTCATCCTTTTTTTAATTACGATTAATTCATATTTAGTATTTAATTTTCGTTACTTTCATAAATTTAGAAAATTAATATTAGATATAAATTTGTATTTTAATTAATACAAACGAAATTTAATATCGTTAGCAATAAACTTATTTTAACTCTGTTCCATATCCGATAACGAATTTCAAAAACTTAAGAAGTGTTTTGTAACCGTAAGTGGGATATCTTCATTCAACTTCATCAAAATTAGAATCATACTCTCTTCGAAAAAAAGTGTTCCACATTTGAGACACGTCTAATACCTATCTAACAAATTGTTGTATTATACAATTTTTTTCCTATTACTTTAAACCCGAAGGTTTTGCTTTTTAATATTCGTTTGCCCTTTTTTAATTACAATTAATTCCTACTTTAAATTTAATTTTCGATACTTTCATAAATTTCGAAAATTAATATAGATAGAGATTTGTATTTTAATTAATAGAAACGAAATGTAATATCGTTAGAGAATAAATTAATTTTGATTCCATTCTATTTCCAACGATTCGATAACGTATTTTAAAAACTGGATGCTCGATATAATCCGAAGTGTCTTGTAACAGTCAGTGGGATATTCACGTAAAGTTCGTTAAACCCTGAATGTCCAGAATGGTCACCGAAAATCGACTCTTATATATTTCGAAATTTAAATACCGTTTCTTTGGAGAATATCTCGTATACGATACACAAAATGTACTTAAACACACACAGAGACAGGCGTATATCTACGTCTATCCACGAGTATGCGGAGTCCAGTGTGATTCACAAAATGTTTATACGTTTCGTGCTGGTCGCGTTACGGGACTTGGTCCCTCGCGCTAAATATAACCGACACATATTTTTTCTTTCGAGCACTCATCCTTCACCGTGGTGAATAACAAAAATGAAGAAGAGAAATAAATGAAACAACGAACATTCGTCAATTTGCGTTAATAACAAGATCCGGAGTTTGCTTTGCCTCGTTTTATCTCGAGACTCGAGGTACGGAGTCGTGTATCGCATACGCTAGAAGCAATTCTAGCGTGTCTTTTTAGATTGTATCGGGAAATTTTTCCATCCGTAAATTTATTCGACAAACGCGAGTTGAAGCTAAATAGACTCTGGATGGCTGGACCATATATCTAGGGCCACTTCGAGTGGCTCTCCCTGTACGATGGTCTATGTTACGTAAGGGCCCCCTCGCTCGACCAGGTAAAGTCACCGTCCCACATTTGCCATCGGTTCCCCGTTACATCGCCGCTCTGTAGACGCACGAATTTTTATTTACGAATAGACTGACCCCTATGTCTTTCCGCTTTTTTTTTCTACTTCATGAATATGCCGTAAATACAGCTATATTTGATACATGTACGAAATACTCGACAACCTAAAAAAACCTTATTTATTTTATTTATTTTATTTATTTTATTTATTTTATTTATTTTATTTATTTCATTTATTTTATTTATTTTATTTATTTTATTTATTTTATTTATTTTATTTATTTTATTTATTTTATTTATTTTATTTATTTTATTTATTTTATTTATTTTATTTATTTTATTTATTTTATTTATTTTATTTATTTCATTTATTTCATTTATTTTATTTATTTTATTTATTTTATTTATTTTATTTATTTTATTTATTTTATTTATTTTATTTATTTCATTTGTTTTATTTATTTTATTTATTTTATTTATTTTATTTATTTTATTTATTTTATTTTAAATGAAGAAATTTGATTGGTCAGCCTGAGGAATAAAATATCGGTTCGAGTCGAAAATCGAAGTTGCGTTGATCGAAAATAAAATTGTTAATTTGTATTTATTTGTCCTGTTATGGATTAACGCGACTTACAGAGCCGAACGTGGAGAACGTATTTGTTCCCGGGACAGGGTCAATGCCTCGTATACGGAGCAGTACTTGCCGACTTTCCGTGCACACATCGCGAGTCGAGCTCCGTACGGAGAAAGAGAGGGAGTTTCGCACCCGAGACTCGTGACCGCGTGTCGGTTCGTGAAGAGGAGACGACGACGACATCTACGACGAAGACGACGACGAAGAGGACGACGAGTCAACGATAAAAACGAATGTGTCACGAGAATTTCCTTTTCAAACGGAATCGAGACGGAAGAGAGCTATAGGTGCGACCCTCGCTCCTGGTATATATAAAAGAGAGCACTCTGCCACCAGGAATCTTCTTTTTTTAGAAATTTTCTATAACGCCCCATTCGCGCCTGTGGGGGGAAATTCATGTTTCCGCCAACTTTTTTTTTATTCGCCAAGCGCATCCTCTATCCAAGATGGTCTTCCATAGCACATACGATCCCCTTAAGAATTTCCTTCCAGTATAGTTTACAGCGATTCATCATTTTTAACTACGAATTAAAAAAAGAATTTTCGTAGCTAATAATTATCGAAACGTCAATAAAAAGTCGAATCTATTTTTACACAAATTGGCTCCAAGAATAAATGTTTCCTCGGATAATCCATCTCCAAAAATCATGGAGAACGATTTCACTTCAAGTAAAATTGATCGAAAAAAAAGATTGCATAATTGTGGAAATTAAGAATCAAAAAAATCAATAAAAAATCAAATCTATTTTTATACAAATTGGCTCCAAGAATAAACGCTCCCTCGGATAATCAACCTCCAAAAATCCTAGAGCCCGATTTCACTCCATGTAAAATTGATCGAAAAAAAAGATTGCATAATTGTCTAAATCAAAAAATCAAAAAGTATCAATAAAAAAATCAAATCTATTTTTATACCAATTAGCTCCAAGAATAAGCACCCTCTCGGATAATCGACCTCCAAAAATCCTAGAGCCCGATTTCACTCCAAGTGAAATTGATCGAAAAAAAAGATTGCATAATTGTCGAAATTTGTCGATCGCTCGATCATTTTGTCATCGGTGGCGTCGCTCGTGTTGGTGAACACGGACAAGAATGTCAAAAAATTTCTGTCGTCGAGGTCGCATATGTATGTAGGTATAAGCGACTTTAGCGATATCTCGAAAGCTCGAGGCAGCCGTCATTGCCTCGTGCCGCACGTGATCGTCTCTTGCGGTATAAGCGCGGATTTGCCGATCTGGCTCGACGCTGCCAATATACATATCTATACCTATGTATATAACGATATATAATAGTCGCGCGGTTCTCGCGGGAAGCAGAGCGGTCGACGAACTCTGAAAATACTCTTACGCATCGTGTGTGCCACTTCAATTCGAGTGACGGAGAGAAAGGGTGGGGGCTCGCGACGGCGATCGTTGAAAGCAGAGGTGAGCGGTTGGCAATGGGTCTTGGTCGTGGTGATGGTGGTGGTGGTGGACAACCCAAGCTGACGTTATGGAGAAGTGGTGGAGGATTGCGATTCCGATTGACCGACGAGCGGTGGCTCGCGAGAGTCGCCGCAACAACGAGATATGAGGGAGAGACACGCACGAGGCCGAAGAACTGCATACGAACCCGATGCACCGGTACTTTACGCTTGCTGTCGATCCTGTCAAACTTTTTTTTATTTTTATAACCTATTTTTTTCCTCATTTTTTTCAATCTTGTAATTATAACGATTTATAAATTATCGTTAAATTAAAATTTTCAATAATGACACGCGTTCTAGAAAGATTTACAAACTCGATTTATTATTTTGACCATTTTTATACACGGAGTGTGATGTGCGATAAGGATCGAGATAAAAGACAATTGGAAAAATTGATTTGATAAAAAATTGCGATATCATTGATAAATGATAAAAAAAGACCAGGCTTTTTTTAAATCATTTTTTTTCCTGATTTTTTCAATCTTCTAATTACAACAATTTATAAACTATTGTTAAATTAAAATTGTCAATAATGATATACGTTCTAGAAAGGTTTTCAAACTTGATTTATTACTTTGCTCATTTTTATTCGCGTAATGTGTTGTACGATGGGAAACAAGACAAAAGTCAATTTGAAAAATTGATTCGATCAAAAATTGCGATATCATTGATAAATGATAAAAAAAAGGCTTCAGGCTTTTTGTAAAATCATTTTTCTCCTGATTTTTTCAATCTTCTAATTACAACAATTTATAAACTATTGTTCGGGCACAATGGTCCAAAGGGCTGAGCACCCGGTTAATACCATAATTAAAAAAAAACTATTGTTAAATTAAAATTGTCAATAATGATACACGTTCTAGAAAGATTTTCAAACTCGATTTATTACTTTGTTCATTTTTATTCGCGTAATGTGTTGTACAATGGGAAACAAGACAAAAGTTAATTTGAAAAACTGATTTGATAAAAAATTGCGGTATCATTGATGAACGATAAAAAAAATATTTCCCGCGGCCCCGGGATGCGCGATGCACCGAGAGAGTCTCGACCTCAGGCCAGCCTCTCCCTACTGTGCCACAGAGAGCCGGTGCGCTCTCCTACTATAACAGTACTTGTACTCTCGCGCATTTCCCTCTCTGAATACAAACTCTCGCCGCTACGATTTTAATAATACGTGACTCAAAATACGCTATTTTAATTCTAATCTAATTTCCATACCATCCGTTTTTTACGTTAAATGTCAAACGAAACGTAACTAAAAGAAATAATAAAGCAAATATTTTATTTATTTCATGAAACACAAACATCGTATCGACCGAGAACAATTATTTTGTCAAAATCAAACAAAGCTTTACTTTCCCATTGGACAAAATTAATAAACAATTGAAACAAATTTAATTCGAAAGCTCGAACGAAATGAAATTTTATCAAGCCCGCAATATCGTTGTACCTCGACCGATTCTTGTAGAGTCACCATCAGCGTCTCTAACAGTACCACGGTGGTTCCCCACCTCGGTCCCGAACCATCGGGAGCTTCCACCGGTCGACCTAGACGCTATATATATATATCTACGCCATATAGACTTCCTATATAAAGGTACATTAAAACGTTGGCGTGTGAAGAAAGGCCCTGCCGTTCGAATCACCGTTCGAAGGGCCCACGCCGCAGCGTGACTCTGCTCGTCGTAGGACGTGTGCTATAGGAACCGCCGACCAAATAAAAACGAGAGCCTATACATGCATATATATATATGTGTGTGTGTACATGCACATAAAATGCACGACTCTCGTCGAGAAAAGGCATCTTCTTCCTTCCTACCATCGTCCTGCTTCGTCCACTTTGTGCCCTCCGGCGTGTAACTCTATGTGCTCTCTTCTTTCTCTCCTCGGAGATTCCGCTGGTCCACTCTACCCCCACATTATGTGAGTGGGTCGGTAGGGTTCGGTTAGGGAGAGTATTTGTTCCTTTTCTTCTTCTTCTTCTTCTTCTTCTTCTTCTTCTTCTTCCTCCACACATACACACTTTGGTTTTTTTGTAGTCTACGTATTGCCTTTTTTCTTAGCCAAGGTTCGAAATTCACGTTAGTCTCTCGCTTTCTCTTCGTAATCGATTATTTGTTTTATAACAAATTATAGTTAAATAGTTTATTATATAAAAATTGAAATCAATATCGATTAAATCATGGATCGTTTTAATTCGTATTTATCGAGTTCCATTTTCACAACATTTAGGTATCGAGTTTCGTTTGATCGCGGTTCGATGAACTTTCAAAAAAAAAACATATCTGTATTTTCCCTATCGAAAATACCATCTCACATTCCCTCTTATCTCGACGACCCGCGCCTCGAATTTACAGTAATCTGCAGCAACGGAAACTGGTTAATGAAGTCAGCGTATCGAAAGAGGTAAAGGAGAGAATGGATAAAAAAAACAAGAATAAGAAACATAATCCCTGGAGAGACTTAGGGAGAGCGATTCCGTAGACGAGTTCACTAAACTCCAAAGCTCGTTCGCTCATATTTATAATTTCTCCTTCCTGGTTGTAATATTTAAGAATTCGCGTAGAGATACTCGAGGAACATCGAGGTTCCCCCTCGAGTTGGTTCCATGATTCGAGACCGTTTTATATATATTAGCAACAGTGAGCAGAGGAACACGGATCCGTGATGCTCGCTGGAGCGACCACGGATCCCGTACAGACTCTCTTGCCTAGGAATATCTAATACATACATAAATCTATATATATATACACAAGTATACCAGAATCGAGTTTCCCCTTCGTAAACTTCGTGGCGAGGCTAACAGTAACTCCGTGATAGTCGAGAGAGCGTTCTTCTCGAAGCGTTGAAAATACTTGGGACAAGTTCTCCCTACCCCACAAAAATAAGCCAGCAGGCGAGAAGAGAACTTCCTTCTTTCGAAAGGGCGAATGATGACTCGTAAAAGTGTTCACACACACATACACACGAGCCAGGTAACCGGTATATCCTCGAATCTACGGGACCACCTAGACACTTTTTTTTTCTCTCTCTACGTTCTTACCTCTATTATCGACCAATCATTCTCCCTTTTCAGTCTCGTTTTCTTCCTTCGTTTCGTACCAACGAAATGACTTTTGATACGCCGAGGCAACAAGAACGGCCGGCTGACACTGATACTCTCCGTATAGTCGAAAATGAAAACGAAATTCTGGAGATCGTTAAAGCGCATCGGTTGCCAAGCGAGATTTTCATGCGAATGGAAATTGTTTCGTCTTATATTGTTGTAGATAGCAGTTCTTGTCTATCTTCGTTATGTAAGATCATTGATAAAGAAGAATAAAAAAAAATATATTCACAGAAAACACGGTTAATTTAATTAATTCGATCGAATTCATGGCGAAAAATCGAATCACAGAAAAGTCTGCGATACGAGGATTAAAATGGGTGTAGCGCATGAAACGTGTTATAAAATCATGAATTCGATTGCCAGTGGCGATGTACGAGCGTGCTAGGAGTGAATGCCCTTGAATAATGTCAGGAAAGACCGGAAGTATAGCTGCACGGCGCGTGTGCTCATAGGAGTTCCGATCGGACGTAACATCGAGCGCGAATATAATGGAGAGGGCTTAGCGCACACGCTCGTACAAGTATATGAAACAGGCCGCGTAAGTATCGCAATCTCCCTGGTAATGCAGTTTCGCGGGAGAGTCGCGTACGTCGTCGCGCGCGCGCGCGCCGTCGCTCGGCCCGCGATGTAGGTGAAGTAGTTTTCTAATGACTCTCGACGGCGAGTCCGCAATGGCGGTGAGCTCGATGCGGGGACGAGCGAGAACGAGGATGAGAGAGACGCGACGGAACCAAACTCGACAGAAAATCCGGAAAATTATCAATCAAGAAGATAATCAAAATTATAACAATGATAATTTATATAATGATATATTTATATAACATCGAGATATTCATACAATAAAAATTATCCCGTTAATCAAATTGAAAAACATCAATTTTCTCTTTCTGTTATCATAAAACTGATAACAACGACAAGATCGTTTTTAAAGCAATGTTTCAACAATAATAACGATTAACAATATTTATATTAAATTGAAATATTTATTTACCATCGATTGAAAATTACCCCGTTAATCAAATTGATAAAAATCAATTTTCTTTTTCCGTTATCATAAAAATGATAACAACGACAAGATCGTTTTTAAAGCAATGTTTCAACAATAATAACAATTAGTTATATTTATGTAAAATCGGAATATTCATTTACCATCGATTGAAAATTGTCCCGTTAATCAAATTGAAAAAAATCAATTTTCTTTTTCGAGCCAAAAATCGTGGATAAAAAAAAACAAAAATATATCAAGAACGATAATTTTTGCAAGCGCCCCCTGTTGTCTCGTAATTACTCGTATATATACGTTTGCGCAATGTTTCTTTCTCGATGCTGGTACAATTGATGGCGGGACTATCTCTAATGTACAAGTGGAAGAAATATCGTCGAGTAGGGATTGAATCTCAAAGAAATATATATACATCTATATACAAGTATATACGCGATCTATACAGCGAACGGAGTCTCCGCGAGTGAGCGTAAAGTAAACTAGTGCACCGACCCGGTGAGCACGCAACCGATGTAAGAGTATTTTCAGGAGTTCAACGAACTCGCGGCCGCGACCGACGTCGACGGGCGAGAGAGCCTCTCTCTTTCTCTCTCTCGTGTACGGAAGGTTCGCGCACAACGCGGCAAGAAACGGCGAGAGAATCGCTGCCGGCACTCGCGGTGTCTTACTTATTCGCGCGCGATCAACACCGACCATGAGAAAAAAAAACCATATACGTGTATACGCGATATGGCTGTAGATAAATATATATATAGATATATATACATTGGCGAACATCACTAGGCGAAGATTTCAAGGGAAATCGAGGATTTTTCCTTCAAGATTCTCTCTTTTCTCTCAACTCTCCACCTCGATTCTTTTACGATCCATGGACCATCTCCCTTTCGTCCTGCGCATGGAGTAACGCGCGCTTGGAAATACATTTGCGAGCTAATTTAACGTTACGATTAAAATGAAACAAGAAAAATGTACGATGACGTGCTTTTGATAGAAATTAGAAAAATTCATCTTTAAAAAGAAGCGTCGAAAAATCGAACTGCTCGGTCCATTTATGTTACGAACTATTCGTAACACGCTTACACTCCAATCTCCAATAAATTCTTTTTGTCCACTTTACGATACAGATATAGATATGAAGAAGGTTAAAAAATATCGGCAAGTACCGCAATATATGTCGCATAATTAATTAAGTATACCTACCTTTCTCGCGTCGATCGAGTCTCGCGATTTTACAAGTTCAAGTTTATCCCCATAGAGAAAACTATAGGTATGCACCACGGATCGCGAGACGACTGCATGCATCAAGGTGAAGGTAAATCCGTGCTGCGGCAATAAAGTGCATTAGAAACGACGAGGATAGACGCAATGTTCTCGTTCGAGGTGGAAGCATGACGGGGACGCAGCCAGCCCCTCTCTCTTTCTCGAGCTAATATATATTTCTTTCTGTGCGCGAGTGGCAGAGCCCTGAGACCCCTCTGACGGGTGCAAAGAAAGGCCTAAGCCAAGTTAGTAAGTAGTGCAAGCGTAAGAGTGCTTCGTGAGGTCAGTAACCACTCGGCGCTCCGTTCCGTTCCGGTTACCCGGGACTCCTCTTGGTCGTCGTGGCCATTTGCTGAATGCTTCGACGATGCCTCTCGGTTGCTGCCTGCTTTTGCTTGGCCAATCGAAATATATATGTACATATATATGTATATAATCATTATCGTCGTACATATATATATATGTATATACCTATATATAGAGACGTATATCAGCGCGTGTATACATTTTACCTCTTCTTTTCTCGCCTCTCTCGTATTTTAAGTAGATAAATTATTATGTAAAAGTAACGCTTCCATTGATATTCCGTTACTGACGAGCGTGCGCCATATCTATATCGTAAAGGACTTGGCATTTTATGGGTACGTACCACGTATATATGTGTGCGCGATGGGAACTTGGGCCATCGACCGTTTCTCGAACGATCTCTTTAAATTATTCCTCGACGTTTTTTTTTATAATTCTCTCTTTCTTTTTTTCTTCTCTTCTTCAATTTCTCCTCGTATTCGCGATGCAATGTATCATCATCGTTCGAAATCATATACATTCGTGTATCTTCGCTTCTTTTCTCGTCTCCGAGCATCGAGAGTGCGAGCTCCGATCGAACATTTTACTACTTGGAAATTCGCGGAGACTTCGATGCGTTTTCTACCACTTCCGTAACGTTTAAGGGTATTTTAGATATTTTTTGCAAACTATAGAGATCGTAACCGATGAGGTTGCGATTTGTAAAAAAAATTCAAACGCGGATGTATAGTCTTGAAAAATATTTCTTTTAAACATTGAAAAAGTTAATTTCCGGCCGCAATAGCTTTATTTATAAAAAAAATCGACATAATTTAACGTCTCGCTGCAAACTCAACTCTACGCTCGTTTTTATTTCAACTCAAAGAACTGTAATACTATTTCGTTTTCTTTCGTTTCGCGACTACGCGAAGGGCACGATATTCAATCTATTTAAACAGGCGTGTGCCAAAAATCAATGACACAAGAATAGTGGAAGAGACGTTAGCGTTTACGTGACAGGTTTATCGCGCGACTGTATTATAGAGTGCCGAAGGGTGAAAAGGCGAGAGACCTCGTGACGGAGACTTTAATGCCTGGAGCGCGGTGAGCTCTCTCGTGTGTGCTGTGCATGCCGCATTGCCCGCGCACCCGCCTCGTATCAATGACGACCAGCTCTCTCTCTCTCTCTTTCTCACACATACACTGGCCCACGCAATACATACGTCGTCTGTTATACATATATAATATAACACTCATGTATATCACGTGTAGTATAACACGTACTTATATATATACGCGGAGGTACGTATGCCCGAGCTTCGAGTGATTCATGCCGAGCATACCTCGTAACGACGTTAAGTAAGACTACCAAGGTAGTACCGACTCTAGTAACCAGCCAAGAGAGAAAGAGAGAGCGAGATATACCGTCGAGCAACACCAACGAGTTTTCTCTATAGATATACATCGTCGTGCCCTTTGCCTCGTTGTTGCAAGTTGCACGCAACTATCTCATATCTGACCAATGAAATTAGCAAAAAAGCATCGGGAACGTGATCATCAGGCTCGTTAATATTTACCTAGTAATTAAAATCGAAAGTTTCTTAACGAAGTTATAACTTTTTGTTTGTTTTTCATTCAAAGTTTTCCTGCTCTCTAAATCTAAATTAGTGAAATTTCACTATATTTAGTCATATTTTACTAATTGATTTAGCGAAAAGTGGGTCATTAACGATTAGTGAAAAATTACTAATTCGATTAGTCAAAAATGATCGCTATACACATTAGTAAAATTTGATTACACAATTAGCAGTCAGCTAATTGGCTGATATGTTCATACGCCAGTCGATTGCAATTCTTCGCATGAATAATATGTAATAATCTCATACGTATACTGACAAGAAAACGAAACGTTCGTACACTTTTTGCTTTTCCCCTTAAAACTTTTATAAAATAAGATTCGCCGTTTCGCACTGCGCATGAACTCACTGACATGAGAAAATGACGCCTCTGACATCACAACGGCAGAATAAGGAAGTATCGGGTCCGGAGCTGGCGCCTGTGATTGATCGATCGATGAGTCCTGTACTAATTGATTAGTGATCGTGTAACATCACTAATGAATTAGTAAACTGTATTGACTAAATAATAGTTAATCCTATTACTAATTTGCTTTAGTAATCCTAATTTACTATTTTTTTACTATTCAATCAGTGAAACAGTGCGCTTCTCACTATTTTCCCAGTAGAACGCGCATTTACTAATTGAATTAGTCAATTTTTCACCAATTCAGATTTAGAGAGAATTCAGATTCAGATTTAAAGAAGGAAGGAAGTATCGGGTCGGGAGCTGGCGCCTGTGATTGGTCGATCGCTGAGTCCTGTACTAATTGATTAGTGATCGTGTAATATCACTAATGAATTAGTAAACTGCATTGACTAAATAATAATCAATCGTATTACTAATTTGCTTTAGCAAGCCTAATTGACTATTTCTTTTTACTATTCAATCAGTGAAACAGTGCGCTTCTCACTATTTTCCCAGTAGAACACGCATTTACTAATTGAATTAGTCAATTTTTCACTAATTCAGATTTAGAGAGTGAGAGAATAATTATGAAATCAAGTTTTGCTAAATAATTATTGTCAAACGATAAGAAAATTGATTAGCGAGTGATGTCGTCCATTATTCGAGTTACCTTGTTTTCGAACGACATCTTGGTATTAACGATCACACGGTGGTGATACGACAGCTCATCTTTTGATTCATCGAGATACAACGAAAAGAAAGGAACGCCATCGGTATTGTCCCAACTCGAGTTCAATGGCTTCGACGACTCACAGTTCGAGATATTTTGTGATGATTTACCAACGCACGAAATTCGGCGAACGAACAGTTCTCATCGGCCAGAGAGAAATCTCCCTCGCGACGCACACGGTAAAACCGTTGATCCAAGACTTAGAGAGCGTCTGACAAAACAATTTTTTATTAGTCATGTTTCTCTTTAACGCGAATCCGTACAAAAGAATCAACGTATCGATACAACTTGAACAAAACCGTATGACGAATGAGAAGCGGGATGAAAGTATGAAAAAGGAAAGTGAAGAAAAATCTTCCTCGTTTCCAAGAGTTGCAAATTTTACCAATCAAAAAGAGTAAATAAATCGATCAAAAAACAAGAAATATTCAATTATTCATCCTCCTTTTGATACGAAAATAATATAAAAAAGAAGGGCATCCTCTTAAAAATAATGAAAGATTAAAAATAAAAGCGTAAACCTGACAATTTGAAATTGAACCGACAGCCTCATCAATTGGACGCTCAAACAACTTTTCGATTATCTCTCATAGGGTCTCGGAGATGCCCTCTGTCCCCTTCTAGCACCGCCGTAGGCCACGTAACCCTACCTGCGTGGCTCTCTCTCTGAGGAACCCT
Source organism: Netelia fuscicornis (assembly GCA_946811545.1). Classification (NCBI taxonomy): domain Eukaryota; kingdom Metazoa; phylum Arthropoda; class Insecta; order Hymenoptera; family Ichneumonidae; genus Netelia; species Netelia fuscicornis. The sequence goes on from OX328013.1 coordinate 46,502,971, forward strand.
ATCGTGGCTCACGTATTTTCGGAGGTCAGTAACACCGGAGTAGTCGAGAGTGAGATGGAAAAAAAGGCTCTGCGTAGCGAGAATGATGGAGCGGTGGAGGTGATGTAAATGGTGGGGGAAGGTGGATGAGAAGGTGGGGGGTAAGGCAAATCGGAGGAAAGAGCTACAGAGCGTTCCCCGCGAGGGCCTACGAAGAAGTACCGTTGTTCCTGTTGTATGGTGTGTTCCGTGTGGTTGAACGATGTGTGGTTGCCGCTGGTCTCTCGTATACGTACGTAAATACACACGTATACGCGTATACATAAATATACAGGCACCGATTCCTATATGCTCGCTGGCCGATGTCGGGAATGCCGAACCGATCCGAACGCGAGAACCGGACGACGAGAAGGAGAGGCGAACGCTCGGAGGATCGTAGGAGGTGGAGGAAGAGGAACAGGAGGAGGAGGAGGTGGAAAGAGGTGGAGGAGAAGGAGAATCCAGCCGAGAAGGAGCGAGAGAGCATCGAGAAGCAATGCTCTCTTCCATTGCGAGTTCTCTCTCTTCGTCTCTTCATGCCCATGCCTGTGTGTATGTGTGTGTGTGTTAACACGCGTCTCTGCGCCCGCATGTGTATGCGTGAGTCCCCGTGGAAGGAACGAACGAAGCCGGCTTACCCGTGGCCGTAGAACAGCCTTGCTTCCCGACCGGCTGGGCATCCTCCTCTTCGTAAAATCGTCGGTCGTCGTCGTCGTCGTCGCCGCCGCCGCCGCCGTCGTCGTCGTCGTCGTCGTCGGTCGTCGTCGTCGTCGTAGTCGCGAGGACGGTTCGGGGGCCCTATAGCTATACCCAACCTCGGAGCGTCAGTTCGTACCACGCGGCTTGGACGAAACAACCGTTCATTAAGGACGTCGACCACGGCGAGGTGGTTACCCCTCTCTCGCGATTCTATAAGAATATCATTCTCTCGCTTCGAAACCAAGTTCAACGTGTTTTCTTCAACGAACAGACTCTCTCGTGATCGAGCCTCGTTCGTTCCATTTGTTGGATTACAAAAAAATCACCAAATTGTCACGAAATTTTTCATCGCTCGTTTCGTTTGGTTATTTATTTATTATTATCATTATTATTTTTTTTGTATTTTTTCGTTTCTTTTTGTTAATATCGTTTGGTTGAAAATTATTCTACAAACGAAGTGTGACGTGGTGAACGCGCGACGGGGAAGACAGTGCGATGTTGTTTTTCGTTTTTGTTTTGACAAAGTTTTAATTCGGACCGACGACTATATTTTTGTTTTTAAATCTTAAACTGTGCACGGAGTGTCGGATTTTATTTTCCGTTTGTTTCGTTCTTATTACATTGGAATAAATCCTCTTGTCTTGTGATATACGAAAAGATAAACGTGTGGACAGTGCTGGAAGTTTGATTTTCTCGCATTTACGTTGGGAATAAACGACGAAGGAACTTAAATCTCCTCGATAACGATCGAGGAAGAAAAATCTTTTGAATTTTGGTTGTCGCTACTGGAACAACCGATACGAAAAGATCGCAGCCTCGTGCGGAGGAAATGACAGTGTCCTCGGTAGTGTTTTGACAGTTACGAGGATCGAACGGGAGGCGGAAAGAAAAACTCGCGAGGTGAGTGATTGTTTTTTTATTTCACAAATTCATCATCTCGCTAGAAGAAACGACATTTCTCTCGCGTTGTAACGCTTCCTCGAGCCGAAAGATTTGTTTTTAGGTCGAAGAATTTTCTGGAATTCTCGTGAAACATTCCAACGTCACGTTTTCCATTTCCGGCCTAAATTCTCGTAATTAAACGAGAATATTGTCAAGGTTAACGGTTTATCAATTATCACTCGTTATCGATAAATTATAAAAATTTTATTAATAAACAAAAATTGTAATAATTCTTCGGCAACGCCCGGATCGAATCGTAATTGAAAAACAATTTTTCATCCGTAAATGAAGAAACTATACGATTGATCGTACACTCGTCCTTATTACGCAATGAAAATAGTAGCGTAGCGATGGAAACTCGTACGGTATTTCATTCTTTCATTCGTTATTTAGCGATCGAGATTTTTCCACACTTCCGCGATTTTTCCCGCGCGCGAGGGTTCGTCGAGCGAGTATCGCGGGTTATCACACAGAGCAAACTATATCGTCGTATGGATGAAGATTTTATGCGAGAGAGGAGCGCGCGCAAGGTCGTCGCTCGATGAGACTTCGCGGAGCGTAGAGAAGATCGGTTGCGGAGATCGGGGACAGGGAGGAATTATTGCGAGACCCGCTGGAAGGTCGTTCGTCGAGATTTCGAAATTTTCGTACCCGGCGTTAGAATTTACACGCCGATCCTTCGACACATCGAGACGAAACGAGAGGCCCGAGGTAGGCTGAGGAAAGAATCGTTTTAGCTCGTTCTTTTTCTTTTTTTAGCGATATCGCAATAGACGATTTCGTTCGAGACGGCATTGAGTCGCGACTTGACCTGCGCCTAGCGAAACCTTGCTCGTTTACCTTCGAGCGATTCTAATTTCACAACGAGAATAGAAAAGACACGTAACGACCGCGCGGCTTAACCATTCCCGCCTCGTTCCCGTAGGATTATCGCGAGGTCGCTTACAAAATCAAATTCGTCTCGAGCGCCTCGCCACGGTTCACCCTCGAATTAATACAATTATGTAAATTACGCCCACGTCAAATTTTTTCTTATTGGCTCATTTGTCAAGAAATGGGGAAATTTTTTTGTGCCAGGAGGTCAAGTACATCGACGAGTGTCGATATATTCGTTGATTTAATAATCCTCCTCGTAACGATTTTACGAATGAATCGTTCCGTAAGATTGTTATCCGAGGTCTTTGAATACTCGTTAAGGTCCCTTCGCTGTCATTAGAGAAAAACCTGGCGGGGAAGTAATGCATTTTGTAATTTGCACTCGTATTACTCGAAATAGTTTTTGCCCCAATGTTTGGCGTAATCTCTGGCTCTCTCTCCCTCGTTCTCGCTTTTTACGTTCTTACATTGTTTATTATATCTTCTAAAATTTAGTAAATTTGTTAAACTGTCAAGAATTGTAAATTTACAACATTTATGGATTTGTAAGATTTGTGAATTCATGAGACCTCTGTATTTGTCCCTTAGCTAGCCAGGGCATAATTAAATATATCAATCAATCAATCTTTCTCTGCTCATTCTGTGTTTCCTCTCAGAATCATAAAACTTACGTTTATCTATATTTCGCGTTCTCTACAATTCTATTTGAGGCTACATTGTTTTTATATTTGATATTACAAATTGTATCACGTCGTATTGCTGTATTTCGCCCCAAATCTTGCTAAGCAATAATGCATTAAATCAATCAATCTCTTCTTTAATCCTCATGATTGTCCTTGCATTCCTCATAAGACATCAAAAGTTTCACGAAGAAATTCAGAAAAAACTGTCTCAAGTATTCAGGAAGATAAACATGTAATGTCCTCATAATCGCCCTTGTACTATTCGTAAGACATCAAAAGTGTCACAAACAAATTCAGAAAAAAGTACGTCAAGTATTGAGGAAGTTACGAAGGAAACAATATAGTCTCGACTTATTTATTCCTATCACCAATCGTCTTCCCTTTTAGACACAAATACATTAGTCCAGCCAGAAAGTCATCGCATTTTTTTCCAATACACATCCATCTATTAGAAACGCAATTAGTTTTTGGCGACCCGTATGTACACGTATAGTAAATTACCTATGCATTAGCTATCGAGTTGGTAACGGTACCGATACAAAGGTCGAAGCGAGCGATAAAGATGGGAAAAGCTCGTTGGCGTTATGCGAAGAACAACGAACCGTCCGATTTTGTCATTTCCTTCTTCCTTTCGATAGCAAACATGGAGGTAGACCGGTGCAAAAACGTAGATTAGACCATCAACGAGTCTTTAATGCATTTACCTTTGTATTCATGCGTATAGAAACAAGCATCGCATTAATGTTTTATTTTGCGTTGAACCGATCGTACGTGTGTGGGCCTATCTTCTCGTGCGATTTATTAAGCCGAGCCAGGCTTAATTATACTACGAGTACGTGTTTTACGACCACAGGAGTAAAAGACGAAGACAGTTCCTTAGCTCGCTTACGTAGTATCGCGCATAACTAACTTCTCTCACGTATCGCACACGCGTTCATAATTCTTCCGACGTGAAATAATTCTCGTACGAATGTATTCTCGACACCTCGAATTATCCATGCAATATGTCACGCGCAAGTTCGTTATAATCGTTTTTAATTAAAGATACAAACTTGAAGTAATTCACGGTTGGGAAACGATCCTCGATTTTCGTTTCGAGTTGAATTATTTTCATTGAAAAATTTGAATCGTTGGATTGGATTTATAAACAAGAGTGGACTTATGTAAATACGTATAACGGTTGGATAGATATTGACGAGTTTGGAGGATGTTAAAATGGAAAATTGTGAGTAAGAGACGTTGAGCAAACATCGAGAGTAAGAATGTTCAACGTTCGAGTTGCAAGACGAGGTAAAGAGCACCGCCGGGGCCCTAGTCGTACGAAGAGGCAAAAGCAAAGGTCTTATAGCACGCTACGCCATAGTCGAGACCACCGTTAAGCTCACGTATTTCCTAATATGACATAACGGTTTACCGTTGCTCCGAAAGCGAGAAAAGACAACGAGAGCGGTGGGAGAGAGGCAAAAAGGAAGGAAGAAAAAAAGGGCTGGAGAGGCCGAAGAACAGAAGGAAGGAAAGAACGAGAAAGGGGGAGAGAAAAGAGCGAAAGAAAGGGAAAAAAACAAGGCGGTGGAGGAAGTTCCTGGGGGAGCCATTCGGTAGTAGAGATCTCTCGAACGGAACCCCGAGAGTGCGCGCTTGCCTTATTTCCTCGTCCTCTCGTTCTCTTTTACTCTTACGTCCCACACCTTGCACCATATATCCCGCTAACGGGAACGCTTCTTACAAAAATAAAATAAAATCAAATAAAAGGGATAACAAAAAAATCAAAGAATGGAAGACAGATCGGAGAAGAAAAAGGGGGTAAAAAATGCATTGAAACGGAACGAAGCCGGAAATGTGGAAAGGGACAAGATGCACGGATAAAAAAAAACAAGGATCCCTCGTAAGAGAAAGAGAATCCGGAATATCACTCTCTCCTTCTCTTTCTCTCTTTCTTTCTTTCTTTATTTCTTTGGTGTGTATACGAGGCACGTGCTGCTGCAAAACGCGAATATACACGTGTGGGCTCGCGCAAAGAATTGGAAAATAAGAAGGGTTTAAAAAGGAATATTGCGGTACTTTTGTGGGAGTCGAGACATACAGAGAGAGAGAGAGAGAGAGAGAGGGTTTCGTTCGTTGACGGAAGTGAACCACTCTGACAGCCCTCCGACCAACTATTGTATACGGAAACCCGGACGTGAGATCATATTGAAAAAAAATATGTACTCGTAAACACGCCTCCGTAACATCCCTTCTGTCAGACCTTTGATATATATGTATATACGCCACGTATTAAACAGCACCTATTATTCATCTTTCCATTCGCTCCTCCAACGAGCAATGAAAAAATAATCTTTGGGTATTTCTCGCATCTTTTCATACTTTCTGAGAAAGATGTTCTTCAAAATATTCCAGAGTTCTTTTTTAAGTGACAAAATGAAAAAAAAAGATCAATTTTATATAAATATACATTTCAATCGAATTGAAGAAATACGAAATTGTGCTGTTCGCATTTTTAGCGATTGACAAAAAGTGAATTTTCCAAACGATTCTTTTCTTTTTCCGTTTGGAGTAATTTGTGAATAAAGGAAGTGGAGATAGGGAAACGAGGAGGGAGGGGAGCAGATCAACCCTGCAGCTGCCTAATAATGGCAAACCGAAAAAAAATCATCAATTTTCTAAATGGCAAAATATAAATTTCGACCAAATTGAAAAAATACAAAATTAAGCTGTTCGCATTTTTAGCAATTGTCAAAAAGTGAATTTTCCAAACGTTTCTTTTCTTTTTTTTGTTTGGAGTAATTTGCGAATAAAGGAAGTGGAGATAGGGAAACGAGGAAAGGCGAGAGCAAATGAAGCCTGCAGGTGCCTACTAATGTGACATAACGGTATCCTGACGCAGTGGCTGTTGCTGCTGTTCATAAAAGACAGAGGTAGAGCTCACCCGAGGATCGAGGAGAGAGAAAGAGACGGGAGGAGGAGGAGGAGGAGGAGGAGGAGGAGGATCGAAGCCAAAGTAGTATTCACCGATGCAGACTTTGCTCGTGTATATGTAATGATTTTTCGGGGTGGGGGTGGAAAGGCTGCCGAGCCGGCCTCCTCGACCGCGAGTTGTGCTACCTCTCTCTCGCGATCGCGAACACCGGCCGTGCTTATTCCTCGGATAGTGGGGGTCGTTTTATTGGAGCGGTCATTGCACTTTTCGGAAGAGACACCAATCGAAAGGATCTTGCCCTCTCCTTATCTCTCCTTATGGTCATTTGTCGCACACACATATATCCATCTACGCCTTTTATGCGATATCCTATCTCGTCTCATCTCGATGAGTCCTTCCCAGTAAGGTGTTACACTGTTTTTTTAGTCATTTACAGAATTGAACAAAAACAATTGGAGACTGTTCATTTTTTTACTGTTTTTTAAACTACGATAGGGATAACTTAATTCTAAGAATTATTGACAAAGTTCTACATAGAAAAAGACGTGTTTCTCCTCTAAATTTGCCATTTGGTAGACGAGGAAAAAAATAACACTCGACTCTGCACAATTCGATTTGATTCGCGTTGGATTAATCTCAGGGTCAAGGTCAACGTAGTTTATACAGTCGATGGCGTGTCTCAAATTTCTTTTCGAAGAAAAGACAAAAAAAAAAGATAAAAATATATACAGATTACAATCTTTCGCTGCCGTGTAGCAGGGTCTAGCCTAGATTCTTCGTCGGCGAATATACGACACAGCGAATGCACATACACGCACACACACACGGAACAGATACGAACGCGGGGATACACACATGTAGAAGGTGAATGCGCAAAAGTACCGTAACGCCATTTTCCGTGCGAAAATGGCGCAACGTTGAGGGATTCCGTGATATACCAGGACAAACCGTAAAGTATTACGCGCTACCGTAATGATGACCGTAGATTTGCGACGGTTTCGCGTTATAGTAATATAAACTCGCATGCAACACGTGTGCAGTCTCGGCGATTCATCGAGATCGTTGCCCCGTAACATTAATTCATATACGCGAATAATCCTCGCTTCGCTTCTTTTCGACAAAAATGAAAAGAACAAACCGCAACTAAAGATTAAAAAAACAAATTGACAAATTTGTTTTCTCCTCACGTTTCTCTCTCTCTCTCTCTCTCTCCCCGTCTGAGATTCTTTCGTGCCAATTGCGGAGGTACAATATTGCTCATAGCATTGGAAAAGTATTACGCGGTACAATAACCCCGATCGTTCATCCACAAGGTGGCAAAAATCGCAACGAGACTCTCGGTGACAGTGGCGGTGTACGAGCTTCTCGCTTAATCTTTGGGGTCATCGTAAAGAACCAGCCATTCATCACGATCTTTGGAATATCGTCGTTGTCGCGCGCACAAATATTTTGCAAATCGCTTTTTCTCTCGTTCCTTCCCATCGCTGCGTTCTTTTGTTTTCCACTATAATGGAAGAATAATCGTTTCCTAACTGCTCGTTAATAATCGATCAATTTTTATCCAAGAACGTGCCGCAAAACGACTTTTGATTAATTTACTTTCTCCCTTCCTCCTTTTGCGAACATAATTACAATTTATTCATCCCGCCGAACGAAATAATATTCGATCTTATCGAGACGCGCCTCCTCCCATCGCTAGAAACAAAAACTAATATACAAAGTAAAATAACAATAATATCGCAGATACGCTTAAATCGAATTGCTACTATTTATAAAAAATTGTCATTCGAATCGTCGCTGCTCGACTTAACATTTGCGCACCCTCCGATCTCTTATAAACATACAACCGCGAGGAGCGCACGATCGAGAACATTCTCGCGTAAAGTATTACGCACGCGAGATTCGTAGCTGGATCTACGGCGTGTCGCGCAAATTCGTAACGAGAAATATGCTTGCTAAGAGAGCAAGTACGTATCCTTCTCTCCTCGGTACATCGGACGATGTTGCTGCCGTCGTTGCTGTAGCATCGTGAGAGAGTGGAAGAAGAAGAGTGCCGGTCGGTTCTCCACGATGGTGGTGGTGCAGGCTTGGTGGTGGTTGTGCGGGCTTGGTGGAGGAGCGAAAGAGGCACGGAGCACTCCGCGATACGTATGTACGTATATACGTGTATAACCACGGCCGAGAGCTCGCGAAGTCAACGACCGTTCTACATTGACGCGTTGCGCGCCGTGCCGAGTGCCGCCAAGAGTTGAGTAAAGTCACGGCCAACCGTCAGCCGTGAGATTCCCTCTCCCTTCTCTCGCTTTCTTTCTCTCTCTCTCTCTCACTCGGACTGTCCTCTTCTCGTCTTCCGCAGCCTTGCCCTCTCGCACACACCCGATCGCTTATTCGCGCTACCTTGTCCTCTCTCTCTCTTTCTCTCTCGCGCGGTTGGCTCGCTTTTGCGCCGAGCCATTCTTACTCAAGTAACGGCTACGAACGTCCACCGAGTCCGGTCAAAAAGACGAATTTTCCTTTCGGCAACTGCGAACAAAGAAAATGGAGTAAAGTTAAAAGCTGGCTTGGAGTTTTGCTCGTAAAAAACGAATGAATTATTCAATGAACAATTTTTTAATCGATTTTTTCAGAGAACAATTATTATACGTCGAGGGTTTGTAATCTTGGCGAAAAGTTTAATAGATTTCGAATAAAATTGCTGCCATTAAGTTCGAGAAATTATATTAGCAATAAATAAAACAATGAAATTCACAAAATTTTTCAATTGATTAAAAGAAATAAAAAAAACATTATCCAAAAATTATAACGACTCCATGACTCATTAATGAATCGTCACTGATGTACCATTCGTCTCGTTTCTCGAGTATTCGCTAAACAAACTGCGACTGTCCTTCGAAAAATCCACGCTACTCGAGGACAAGAGCGTGAACAAAAAAAAAGAACGAGAAGATGAGAAATAAATCCGTGGGAGTAAACGAATTAGCATAGTAAAAAAAAAGAAGTCTTCGAGTCCTGTCACCCAGTTTGTTCGAAAGAGAGAGAAAAAGCGATTATCCCGAGTCATTCTCCATGCGCCTATGTACGAAAAATATTTTTCGATCGTATTTGAATATCGTGTCTTGCGTGGCACAAAAGACGTCACCTTGTCAAAATAACTTTTGCGAGATTAGTTTTTCACCTGTACCTACGTGTCTGACAGCGGCAATTGAACGTTCTCTTAATAAGTCAAATAAAAAAATATATATATATAATAATAATATATATATAATGTAATATATTATTATATATTATATTATAATATAATATATTATATATTATATAATTATATATTATATATAATTTATATTATAATATATTATATTATATTATTATATATTAGGATTATAATATATCATATTATATTTTATTACATTATATTATAATATATTATGATATATTATAATATATTATATTATATTATTATATATTAGGATTATAATATCATATCATATTTTTTTATATAATATTATAATATATTGTATTATATCATATTACGATACATTATATCTTATATTATATTATATATACATGGACCCAAGTATCTGTAATAGTTGCTCGGTAGTGCCCGTGTATAGAAAAGCCGGAGCGGAGAGAACACTTATTCGTTATATAAGGTGAAAGGGCGACTGTGCTCGAGTCTCCTGGCATTGACATTGAAGTCCAAGCGGCTCGAATGCGGAAGCGACGAGCCTGCCGGCTTATTCAATCTCTTTCGCAACCGATACTATACCACCTATACCGCCTATATCTACATATGTATAAATTTTTTATACTTATCCGAGAAGCTTGCCTCGCGCGAATTCGGACGAGGAATAAAAAAAAATTGATTCTACCTATGGGTATAGTTATCTTTTATTCGTTTTTTCTTTTTTATTATATTGTCTCGCGTCTATGGGCATGCGCGTTTATATAGCTATGTAGAGAGAAAACGATTCCACGAAATCTTGGCAGAGCAACGGAAGAAGTAGGAGAGAGAAAAGCGAAGGAGCTCGATGCAGCAGTCGAGCAGCTCGTGGAAACATAGAGAGAGAGGTGACTCTCTTTCAACTGGGTTAGAAAGTACACTCTCCTCGATTCTATTGCAGTTGTGCCTGTTCGTCAAACTATATTTTCTTCGTATTATTATATTCCTGGAATTCCAAGTGATTTGACTAATTTATCGGTCGATCGAATATTATTATTAATTATAGACAACGGCTGAAATTTATACTCGTTCCATTTCACTCCTGTCCTTACTTTCCCGTTCCCTCTCGCCAAATCCCAAATCGAACTTCAGCGCGACGACTCGCGCGCATGCGTTTTCTTCTCTCGCTTCCTCTACACGTCTGTTCGCATCATCAGGATGCAAGAAGTGCCCGCTTGGCACATACAGGTATGCCCAGCCGTGGTATTTGGGTCCTTACGTTCGATGCGACGTTAATACTCTTGGTGGTCTCGTATAGTCTTCGCGCAAGGATGCCGCGTGCCGGTTAAACAAAGTGTGCTATTACAAAATGGGTTATGCAGCTCAACAGTGCCACTAGGTTCAAAGACCTCGTCGCATTGGATACCTGAGAGGCCGCTCACTCCTTGCTAGCGAAATTATATAGCGGGTCGCTGTGCACGCGCCAGTTAAACTCTATAAACACACACACACGAATACACATATTTGTCTATAGATATGTATAACGAAGAAAGAGGGCTATACACGTACACACACACACGCGCGCGTCTTAGCTCTCTTTCATTCGTTCGCTCTCGTTCCCTCTTTTCTATTTCCCCATTCCCTTCTCTTTCTCTCCTTCTCCCGTTCGCCATTCGCGACTGGTCTGGGCATACCGCGTGGCTTCGCTCCCTCCTCTAAGAACAGTCAGCCCGTCTGGCGATACCCGACGTTCCACTACTGGAAAAGAAACAGCATCGTCCGCTCACCGACGATTCCCTCCCATTGAAAGCGGCCGCACGTACGATACGCCGTTGACTGAGACTACTTACGATCGTGGCACCCCGTTCGATCGGACTGGTCACAGGGCGCGTGTGCGACCAACTCACGGCTATAACGTCCTTTTCCACTTGTACTTTTGCGAGCGGTTAAGTAGGTACGTATCCGAGGCCCACGCGTCTTGAATCGAACGACGAGTCCACGCTTCTTTTTCGTCTCACGTTGCCAAAAAAATCGAGTATGAAAGTAACATCGAAATGTTGACGACGTTTGTGGAGTTTTCGATCGGATCCTTAATCCTTTGAGCTCTAAGGACGTATATATGCGTCAACCTATGCGTCTGCGGACCACATAGGCTTGAAAGTTCTCAGGGCTCTAAGGGTTAAACCTACAACACTGCGAGTTGAAAAATTTACTCGATGTCGATTATTTTCCAAACGCGAATTAAAAATTGATTTTTTTCTTTAATTAAGTGACTAAAGAATTTGATCTACTGTCTTATCCGTTTAAATATCGCGCCAGAGTACCGGAAATGAATCATTCCTGAGCAATTCTTCACTGTCGTTCACGGTGAAGTAGTAAGGGGCGATTTTGTTCAGACACTGCGCACGCGTCTGACCGCAGCGAGGGTTGTACTACTGAATTACGCTATTTCAAGCCATACGTCAATCGTAAGGTTGAAAAAATGTTTTTGCCCATTCGATGGAAACTGTCGTGACAAAAACGAATTGATCGTTTTATCTGTCAGAGCATTTTCCATCCTCAAATTGCTTATTGTTTCATAATTTTCTTTTCAACCATCGCCGGTACCGGTTTAACGATTTTCCACGCGAAGAAGATCGTTTCCACTAGACGCTTCGACGCGCAAGCTGTGAAACATTTCACGGGTTTCGTTTCGAGATTCGTGACCGCGAAAACGAATGTACGTGTGTATATACAAGAAGAAAGAGAGAGACTCGTATACGTTAAACGCGATGACTCTACAATTATGATCACATTGACGCGTTGAGTTCAATGACCTCTCTCTCTCTTCCTCTGTCTTTCTCTTTCCCTCTCGCATCACAGATCCTGTCGCCTGTCAGAAGGAGAGTTCGCAGTTCCGAACGATAATGAGAGAGACCTCGCTCGCTCGCTAAAAGTCCGTTGATCTTGGCCACGAGATGTGCCCCTCTCGCATCATCGAATCTAATGTAACAAGAGAAAAAGAGATAGAGCGAGAACAATAAAAAAAAATCATCGAAAAAACGAGTCGCCAAAAAAAAGAATGATAAAAGAACAAAACACACGGATTCAGGGCCGTCCCCTTCACTTCGTTCGACTACGACTGATACACAAACACACACATACGTATATATATATATCGATATAAAATGATATACATGAGAAAGAAGGGGACTTTTGCTACATATTGTCTTGGTAGATTGTTGGGCTCAGATTCGCCAACGAACTATACAGACGTCGGCTACAATGTATCGAAGACATTACGATATACATAGTTATACGCATTACCGAGTGTACGAACGTGAGAGAGCCGGAGTGATAGATATATAATGCTTATAGCAGTCCTATACTTCCTTCTCCTCCTGTTACAGGATAATATATAAATTTATATGTACATATGGGCAACGGGAGTTGAACGAACCCTCGACTCCTCTTTGGTTTCACTATTCTCTTGGATCTTTCTCCGCCTTTAAATCTATAGAACTGTATACACATACATACATACATACATATATATATATATATATTATATATAATATTATTATATTATAATATAACATTATATATTATATATAATATCTTATAATTATAATAATATTATTATATTATAATATATTATACCTAATTATAATAATATTATTATATTATAATATATTATACCTAATTATAATAATATTATCATAATATAATATATTATAATTATAATAATATTATAATATTATTATTATATTATAATATAATATTATATATTTATTATAATATATCGATAGAATATTAATATATTAATATTATATATTATATATGATGTAATATATAATATTATATATTATATGATGTAATATATAATATTATATTATATTTATAATATCATATATATATTATTAATATATATATGTGCATTATAACTCGCGTATACCGTAAAGCTTAACCGACATCGATGTCTTTGCGCCGATCATCCGTAGTTTCCCCCTTGCAAATCTCGATTTATCGCGCGCCACCTCCACACTCGAAGACCACTGCGACGACGACGATTCGATTACGCAACTTGGAGCCGCGCCTCGCGGCCGTTACCATCGCCCTCGTCCTCACGCAGGTCGCAATCTCGACTACCAAATTCTGTTTCGCGCCTGTGTATGTCTATACGTGTATAGGACCGTCGAACTTTTCGAAGGCCAAATAGATTCGCAAATTTTCAAGGCCTCGTTCGATCCCAAGACACGTTTTTTTCATTTCTTTTCGACGACAGTCGAAAAAACAAATCAGAGAAAAAAAAGCACACGTTACAATCTTGAATCTCGACTTCGTGAGACGATGCAAAAAAAAAAAAAATTTCGTTTGCTCGACTCGCGAAGAACGTACGTAATATCTGATAAGAATCGACGTACGTCTCTCTCCTGTGCTCGGTTACTCTCGTTTGTCAAGATTATGTCGAAAAAAAAAAAGAAACGAAAAAAAGGCAAGGAGAGAAATTGATTTCAAATTCGTATTAGCGTTCGAAGGTTTCCGAGCAAGATATCGCTGTACGTACTGCTCGTCTATGTGTGACCGAGTACGTTGACTCTGCGATTGGGACTTTTTTTTTAGGTAGCCGAAACGACGAGAGAGGGAGAGAGACTTCTCGGTCTTACGAGACCGAAAATGAATTCGGTTTTACTTTTGGCCGGGCCCACCGGTCGAGCTCTCTCTCTCTCTCTACTTACCTATATATATGTATATCTTGGTACATATATATATAGGTATAGTACTGCCTGTACTACAGGCACTACGACCGTGTTTCGTCCCACTCTCTCTCTCTCTCTTTCTCTGTGTCTCTTTCTCTTCGAGCAACGGGTCCCTCGGAATAACGGTGCGTTACGTGCTCCCCCTTCTCTTAGCTCTCTCTCTCTCTCCCCCATTTTTCTGCCACGTATACGTAGCATGCACTCGCGACCGTCGCGAACGAGACCCCCGGCAGATTCCACGACGTGTGTGTTTAACGCGGACCAGATGCCGCAGCACACATTTGTGTTCGCTAAAGTTCGAATTCCGACTCGCACATTGGCTCGATACGTGCCGATCTTCGAGAACGGTTAATTATTTTCGCAATATCGAGCCATTTTCACACAGTACAATGCAAAACCGTAAGGGATGAAAATGTTAAACTTGTTAAAAAATATTCCTAATCAACTATAAAAACGATTTCCTGCGGCAAATTTTTCAAATCGAATTCTTAAAACTTGAACCTTGACTCAGAAATTCTACAGATGGCTACGTTCTATCCCAACGAACTTGACAAATGCCATTTTCTTCCCACAATCCAAAATCCCATTCCATCTCACAATGCCTATTCGTCTATTCGATGAAGTAACGTTAATGTCGATGTCCTCTAAATCGAAAAGCCCGCACGTATCGAGGAACGTATCTATAAACAATTCCTCTGTATACATAAAAATACATAAAATTCTATGTACATACATATATATTCTATTTCATCGAGTGACCGTGGGTGTACAAACCACCCTCTCCCCTCTACCCCCTCCACTATAACGTATATATACGTTGGAGGTACACATACAGTTAGTACAGTTAGCCGAGTGACGCGCGGTTTCGTTTCGTTACCTCGTGTCGTTTCTTCACGTCCCGGTCGTGTCTCGCATATATGCGGAACGCGCGCGCGTGACACTCGTCGTATATAATAGCGGAGGTGAGCGCAAAAGCAATATGGTGTCTTGCAACGGGGTCTCTTTCTCTCTTCGTCTCCTCTATGGTGAAAAAGAAAGAAGAAAAAAAAGGGGGAAAGAAAGAAGAAAAAACGGAGAAGGGGGTCGCGGGGGGGTAATATCGGAAACCTCCTTACTCGCCCGTTCGGGCCCCGGAGCCACGGTCAACCCGGCAAAAGCTACCGCGCCATGGCCATTCCGCATCACCGTTCTTACATACGGACACACCGTGTATATACGAGGACGGTGCGAGACGGCACCGCGACGGACCAAGTCCAGCAAATCCGCAGCGCTCGAGCCCCGCAAAGACTCTACTCAAGTGGGACAATGACCGGTAGAGACCTTCTTTCAAGTCCGCGGACGCCTCGCTGAGCGCAACGTTGGGCCTTACCCCCTCTTTCTCTCTCTTTCTCTCTCTCTCTCTCCTCGCGAACTCGAGAGAATCGATTCTCGTGGGTTCCACGAGTACGTTGCTGCTATCACCTCCCTTCCCTCCACCGTATTTTCTTCCTCGCTCACACCCGCCATATTTATTTTGCCTTTTTTTTCAAAATTCGATCTTCCACGGGGAGAAAAGTAAACGAGGAGTCGGGAAGAATCGAGGGATGAAGAGAAAAAGAGAAGATTATTCGTTTCCGGAAGCAACCACGTTCGTTTCGCTAATTCGTTCGCCCCGCGAACTCATCCTCGTCGCTTTTCCGGTTTACATTTCTCGCGGTTTATACGGCTAATGCAACAGAAGGCGCCTTTATACGTGTGTCTCTAACTAAGTGTCTGTGTCCATGAGAGATTCTCGAGGCACGAGATTCAAAGATCTTTATGTACGTATTGTGTGCTTTGTGGGGTTGGAGGGGGGGAGGAGGGAGGAGAGGGGATGTGTGTACTTGCACACGGGTTATTGGCGTTCCGCATTTGTTGTATGAGAACGCGGACGCAGAACAAGTTGAATGAACTCTCGTAGCCCCCGCGCCCGATGCAGAAGAGAGTTCCATCGGGGTGGGGGGTGAGAAGAGAGAGAGAGAGAGAGATAGAGAGAGAAAGAGAGGTAGAGATAGAGAAGTGGAGGAAAGAACGATATGACGATCCACTTAATTATTCCTTTTTTTCCTTTCTCGTCAATTTTGAATTATTATTTTACAACTCGTCGATTCAAAGAATTTATTGGAAAATTGATTCGTTTCAACAATTTTTCATCAGCTAAGCCAATTTCTCATTTACTCTTGTATTTATATATGTATATAAAACGTGATAAAAGAAAAAGAAAGACTGTAGAAAATTGATAACTGGTACAGTCGCGTTCGTGTTTCATCGACGAGAAGAGAAAAGATCGACGACCCGACGACGTATCTGGGTTAGTAGTCGTCGCCGATTCACGCGGAAATTCTTCTCTAGGCGTGTACTACCTATGCTGCCGTTTGGACTGCTGTTACTCTCCTTCGACTACCGATGCTCATCCTTCCTAGGAATAATCGAGATATTGGCACGACTCTAGAATCAATGTGTCACAAAGAGTCAATAGCAAACGTCGAAAATATTTCTATTCGACGAAAAGTGAAATTTTTCCAATCGTTTAAGATGAATTTCCGAGATGACTTCCGGTTTACGAAGTATCGATTTGCTTCACAAACCGAGTTAGTTAATCATCGACGCCATTTGACAGAACAATTGTAAGGAACGATTTATTTTTAATTATCGTTTGTTAAAAAATAGTCTAAAACGCGTGTGCGATGGACACGGGAGGTAGGATCTCGTCCAGTTGGAGGAAAAAAAAGAGGGAGAAGCGAGACCGCTGGTCTGAATCGTTCGCTGGCCACGCCGGGGGCGCAAAAGTTCGATGACCTTGGGCCTCGTGCCGAAACCGCTACGTCTCTCATTAGCCGCGGTCACGACGAGGAACGAGAAAAGGAATAAGACGAGAGAGAGAAAGAGAGACAAGGAATAAGCAAGGCCTATCAATTTCAACGTCGTTTCTCTCGTTCGAGCCGTCCGATAATGACACCTCGAATTTAAAATACGAAAAAAGGACGACTACCGATTCTCGTTCGGACGAAATACGGTTGAACTCGTAGAGATACGATCGAAATCGCACAAAAATCGAGAACTGGCGATTTTTTTTTGATATTTGAATTATAGAAATTTCGTATCGATTCGTAATTAGCAAAAGAAATTAATTAGCGTAGATACGTTTGTAGAGAAACGAAGTAACTGTTCGTGCACATTTTGATGGGAGAAGGAAGGATACGCAAGATCTATATACTCTTGTCTCGTCCACATTATCGATGAAGACGTGCACAGGATTAACCCCTGAAGGGGAACGAGAGAAACCTTGCACGTGTCCCAGGCTTCGACGTAAGCCACAGGAGGGAGACGGAGATAAACGACGACGAGCAGGGGTGAGTGCAAGGGCGGTGCATCGTCGTGTTATCCCGAAATACTGGCAAGACAAAAATAAGATATCGAAATAAAAAGTGCTTTTATTAAATTTGCCTACATTTTTGGAGGAATTTAATATTTTATTGTCGTTTCGATCAACCGGATTGCCAGAAACGAGCCAATTTTTAAAAAATGCCAGAAGGGATGAAAATTTTTGGAAAGGAAGAATGGTAAAAAATAGTTGTACGTATGACATACGCGTGTAACGACAAATAAAATAAAAATTATTAGAATTTGAAAAACGAACAGCGGAAGGGATAACAAAGGGCTGGTGCAGGAGGGTGTCACGATGCACGAAAAACCGAAAATGTCAAAGGAGACGGCGAGAGGCAGAGAGAGAGAGAGGGGAAAATAAAGGGGAGAGTTGCATCGCTTCGTCAAGGGGTTGAAAGGAGAGTGCGGAACGGTAGAAAGCGAGAGAGATGTGGAGAGTGCAGACAACAAGAACTATGTACATATATAGCGAAAGGAGAGAGGGGTAGATATATATTCAACAAAGGCGGGAAATATGGACCAGGAAATTTTTTAAAATCTGAAAATTTCACGATTACCATGTTTATCAACTTAAACAATTAAATAAAAATGCGATAAAATTTCCCATCGTTCACTCGTTTCTTAATGACTTAGCCAATGGACGATTTAAAAAAATTATTATTCGACACACAATTACAGTTTCAAAGTATAGAAAAATGAAGGAATTAGAAAAGACAAGATACACAATAAATATTTTTGAAATTCATGTAAATGAAATCTGAGGTTCGACAGGTTGACCTTACGAGGATACGTGTTACAATGGTTCATATTTCCTAGCTTTAGCCTATATAGAGGACAAGAAAAATCTTCAATAAAAAAATCGGACAAATTTGAAAATTTCACATTTACTATATTTATCAATTTATACAATTAAATGAAAATGTAATAAAATCTTCCATCGTTCACTCGTCTCTTGACGACTTAGCCAATTGGACGATTTAAAAAACTTATTATTCGAAACACAATTACAGCCCCAAAATATAGAAAAATGGACGAATCAGAAAACACAAGGTACACAATAAATATTTTTGAAATTGATTTAAATGAAATGTGAGGTTCGACAGGTCGATCTTACGAGGATAAATGTAACAATGGTTCATATTTCCTAGCTTTAGCCTATATAGAGAACAAGGAAAAAATCTCCAATCAAAAAATCAGAAAAATTTGAAAATTTCACATTTACCATATTTATCAATGTACACAATTAAATGAAAATGCGATCAAATCTCTCATCGTTCTCTCGTCTCTTTACGACCGAGTCAATTGGACGATTTAAAAAAAATTATTATTCGCAACCCAAACCCAAAATATAGAAAAACCGACGAATCAGAAAACACAATGTACACAATAAATATTTTTGAAATTGTTGTAAATGTAATTTGAGGTTCGAGAGGTCGATCTTACGAGGATAAATGTAACAATGGTTCATATTTCCTAGCTTTAGCCTATATAGAGGAGAGGGTGGGGAAGAGATAGAGAGAACGAGAGTGGAAGCAGGAAGGGTGAGTCTCTCGTTCTCTTTCCCTCTTCGTGGCGAAGCGGGTCGATCGAAAGCGCAGCGCAGAGAGAAATGCACCACCACCCACTCTCACCGCGCGACCATGGTACAAACTCTCCGGTGGGCCATGCGCCCGTGTGTACGTACGTGCACGTACACGTATATGCGCCCCCGACCGGCGCGCAATACCAACGACGAACGAACGACCGAACGAAGGAACGAACGAGAGAGCTACGGCTCGAGCCAAGCCGACTCGTGTTGGGCTAGGTCAGGTCTACCCGAGTTCCACACTGTGCCATCCGCGACGAACACCGCCGCCGCCACCGCCGCCGCCGCCGCCGACGAGGACGACGACGACGACGACGACGATCAAGACGACCAAGACGACCAAGACACGACCAAGACGACCACGAAGAAAAACGCATAACGCCAAGACGATTGAGACGTAGCGGATCAAAACTGAAAAATAAAACAAATATCAGAGTCACTAATTTTCCTCGTTCTTGGAAAATAACAAAAATAACGAGATTTCTCGTGTTTATGTGACGATTAGGAATACAGTGCGATCGATTATTTACGGGTTCGTTAAGAGACGTAAATAAATGAGGCGTGGGCTTTGTGAATGATCGAAGGGGAAAAAAAGAAATTCGAATTTACAAGTTTTTTGTGAATTAAAACGAATAATAATAATAATAATAATAATAACGGAATTATAACGGAGATTATCTTCGAGTAAAATTCTCAAAGTGTTTGTTTTCTTTTTCTTTTATTTCTTTACGTCGTAAAGTGCATTTGTCATAAGTGCGAAAAATAAATTAAAGAGAAAACGAGATTTTTTACTCGAGCGAATTGCGAAAAATATTTTTTATTTTATTTTAGCCAGAAGTTTGTTTTAAGGAGTGTTTTTTTTAACGCAACTCGCCGGTTGCTGCACATCTTTGTGTTGATAAGAGGACGCATCGAGGCAAACCTCGAGAAAAAGCGTTCGAGTGAAAGAGAAAAACGAAAAAAATTTCGTACCGTAAAAAAACGAGTCTTCCGAAAACAAAGATAAATAACTCGTGTAAGGATGTTCGAACGAGTGCGAGAATCGAGTGCTTCGTAAAGAAAAAATCCACGTAATACAGTTCGATTATTTCAGACCGGCTTTTAAGAAAATAAATTTTTGTCTCCTTTTTCTCATAAATAAATCGTTAAAAAATAATTAATCGTAACTTTCGATTAAAAAAAGGGCAAGCTACTTTTATCTCTCGGCTCTCGATGTCCTGATATCAGTACGTGCGTTACGAGACAATTTTTTTTTCTCCTAAAAAAAAAAGTAATAATCCCAGGAGAAAAATCAAAAAAAAAAAAAACAAAAAGAAAAATCATCGAATAATACGTAAATGTTGAAAAAAGTTGGAAAATCGTCTCTTACTCGTGAACGAGACGACGCCAACCGTTCATCAACGTATCTCATTGGACTCAAGCTCATCACGAGACGCTCCTCCTACTGTACTAAAATGATCTCTACGATTTCATTGAAAAATTACAGAATCACATAAAATCGAAGAAATAAAGCGAGAGCAAAATATCGTTAGAAACAAACAATTTGAAAGCTTTCCCTTTTTGTATTACAAAAACAAACAAACAAAAAAAAAAGGAACGAAAAACAAGAAAAAGTAAATCATCGAAATAATTTCGCGAGAAGTGAAATTAAATATTTTCAAGACGCACATATGCAGCTTATCGAAGAAGACTGAAACTCGTGTACGTAAGAAAACTCACAATTTTTCATCCCCCTATCTGTCCACCCCGATTTTTCATACGATCGGTAAAAGTTCGGATCGTATTTTCCGTTAATTTAAAATTGAAAAATTGAAAAATTCGTACGAAACGTATAAAAATAATTAACCAGTAGATACGAGGATGATTGTTGTACCTACGTAAACGCGAGGGGTCGTGTAGAACGCCGCCGAGTTCTATGAAGTGAAAATGAAAACGCCGCGATCGATTCCCTCGCGGGTCAAGCGAGAATGTCTGAGGCGTTGCACCACAGGCCCGTTGCATCCTCCCGTTATATATTTAATTCTTGTCTCGTTATCGATATATGAAAATACATTTTTTATTAATATATTCCCGAGCGAGAGAGATTTCGGGCAAAAAAAAAATCGTTATTCGATATTTATTCCTGGAAGGGTTGAATTTTGAGAAAGTCAAAGAGAAGCCGGAAACCGGGCTGTGTGTATGTGTGCGATGGAGAGGGAGAGAGAGAGAGGGTAAGAGGGACGAGGGAGGAGGATGGACCTCGGAGTTTATAACACCCCCGACCACCCAACCACCACCCAACCACCCTCTCACCACCCCCACTTGCAGTCGATCAATGCGTCGACGGGTTTCACTTTCGCGGTGTTAAAGCGTGCAACTCTCCCACGGTATGCAACCGAAAGTGCACCAAAACTGCAAATGCCGAAAATTTTACAAAAACCCCTTTTTTTTCTCACGATGAACTTCGTAATCGTCCAATATTAATTAATGAAAATTAAAAAAATTGCACACTTTTTGTAGATACGTTTTTGCCGGGTATAAACATTAATTATCAATTATGAATTTTAATTTTAATTACGTATTTAGAAATATTTAGAAGATTTTTCGTAACGATAAATTTGGATTAATTAAAAACGATTTATTTTTGTGACAATGATTAATGATTCTTTGATAATATCGATATCGTAATTAATTATTAGCGATAATTAGTCATAGTTTTATCGTAGGATTATTTTTCTTAGAGATAGTCGAGAGCAAAGTGGAATAATATTCCATTCCAATTAGTCATTTCATCCAACTACCCGTGAGTCAACAGTCCATATTACAGCTCGAACACAGGTTTCTCTTAAACACAACGGTTGTGACGAGAGGGAGTATTCGCGGAATTTACGACGTTATCGAGTGATTCTCCGCTACGCAATTCGTGACATAATGTGACACTATCGGAGCTTCGTATAATTTAGCGCGAAGCCAAAGTTTCTTAAACGACTGTATACACCGTTGATAATTTGTTGGAAAATATTGACGAGCGCTCTAGAAAAAAAAATCATATACGTCGATTGGAGTTAATAACATTTTTTTTAAATTGGACAAATTCGTTTAATTACGTTTTCTTTTTGTTTTGATTTTAGTGAAGAATGGAGGCCAGCGAGTGGGATCACGCGACCTTAAGGGAAGAAGAATTCGAGCAACATGCCGTTTATTTGGTGCCGGATGTTTCGGCCTCGCCGAACGATGCGAATCGTGCCGAGGGTTCTCTACCGAGAAATCTCGTACTCAAACCTTCTCAGGCACTCGATGACGTTAGTATAATTTTTTTCCTGCTGTTATTAAAACGCCTTAGAAATCGATTCAGCCTTTGAATTTATTTTATGACTAACATTAATAGAGATGAAATATTTTTTAATTTATAAACATTCTTTTGTTTCTTGGAGTAATTGATTAATAAACAAAAACCCTTGTTTGTTATTGACAGATGTTGGGCGTTTGGAGCACGAGTTACATTCCCAAGGGTACGCGATTCGGTCCTTTGGTCGGTCAGGTCTACACGAAGGACTCTGTGCCGGCTGACGCCAACCGGAAGTACTTCTGGAGGGTGAGTTACAATTAAAATCGTCCATTCATACTCTCGTCGAGATCAATTCGATTCTCGGGAAAGAAACAAAATTTTGCTAGAAGACGAAATAAAGAGGAAAAAAGACTTTGTAACGTTTGTCTAATCGCGAAGAACGTGGCGAGAAGACGAAAACTGGTTTGATTCGAGCGAACCCGGAGGACCTTAAGGCAAAATCCATGAAGTCATTCGTGCCTCTCCATTCCCGTCCTTCCAACGTTCTCTCGGTGTGTAAAGTGGCAAAAAAAAAATTAACCAAAATATCCTTCCAAGCTAGTTTTCACTCTCGTCGCTCTGATCGATTATACACACGAGCGAAACATATATATGTTCCCCGTCATCGTGGATGACGAAATCGCGTTCTCTCGATGGGAAATATACTCTCGTAACTCTCAGCCACCTGTGCCTTCCAACATATTTTTTGTGTACGCTGCGAAAAAAAAAAAGAAAAATCAACGTTAAAAAAAAAGATCGATTTATCAAACGTCGAATCGTTTTTTATGATCCACAGGTGTACAAGAACAACGAGTTGTTCTACTACATCGACGGTTACGACGTGCAAAAGTCCAATTGGATGAGATACGTTAATCCGGCGTATTCGTCGGAATCGCAAAACCTCATAGCCTGTCAATATAAGGTGAGTCGAGGAAAAAAGATAACGAGGAAGATAAATAAACGTGAGACGTTGAACGGTTGTCTAATTAATATTCTCACTTTTAGATGAACATTTATTTTTACACGATCAAACCAATCCTACCGAATCAAGAACTTCTCGTTTGGTACTGCCGGGAGTTTGCCGAGAGGCTCAAATATCCCCTCACCGGTGAACTTATGCTACAACGAATACGTGAGTTTTGTTAGATTATTTGATTTAAACGTTAGGAATTGGGCGATTGATTTTGAGGGACGATTGGAAAATGGATTAGGATCGCGTTGATTTATCGCTAATTTATTTGTGTCGTTCTAATATGAATTTTATTTTTCAGGACAACATTTCCAACAATCCACGTTATCACCGGAAGCAGCTCCAACGGTGGAGGTCGTTTTACCCCTGAAAGACTCGACGATATACGAGAGACGTTGTCAAATGACGCCAACCGATGGTTCAGTGAGATCCGACGAGGGTTACAATTCCAACGGTTATCACGACGAGATTCTCACCCCACCGGAAGAGAGCAGCGAGTCCGATTCTGAGAATAATTACGTTCTCGATTTCAGTAAAAATACAAGAGCAACGACAACGAGCGAATTGCGAAACAAGCAAGACAGCGTCGTTCTAAAAAACGAATATAGGAAAGTAAAGATAAAGATACCGAAAGCATACAACAATTTCCAGAATGGAAAAACGTGCGTGGACGGTGGAGTTAAGGAGAAGGACGATTTGTCGAGTGGCACGGTAACGCCGGAAATGCCACAAAAACCTGTATCTCCGATACTTTTGCAGAAGCAAACCGTAATATCGACGTCTAACGACGACGAGCTCCTCGTCGAGAAAGACGCGAAACCTTTTTACGAGCCCGAGGCGAAAGGACCACCGATTACGATTTCCAGTAATTCACGACCGCCCTACATTACCAGCCCGAGTAGTTCCATCCTCGAGAATATCTTACTTCGCAGCAATACCGACAGCAATAACAACAATCCAGGCAATAATAACAACGGCGCCAACAACACTAGCACTCACATACACCATCACAATTCACTCAACAATCACAGCAACAATCACAATCATCCACATCAGTCTCTAAATCATCAAAATCATCACGGTGTTTACGCAACGCATTTGGATTCGGTCACGCCTCCACCCTCGAGTCCAACGGAAATGGCATATTCTTACAAAAAATCACACCGATACGGTAACATATTGCCCTGTAGCCCTGACTCGAGTTCGAATTTACCGATGCAGACGGAAACGTGCAACGCAACGAGTACAGTCGTAAATTCCACGAGCAACGTACCGATGCTTCAAAGCCCTGGAAATTTACATTCGACCAGTGGAAATATGAGCAATCTTTTGCATCCTTGCAACTCGATACATTCGGCCAGTGGAAATGGGGGAAATATTCATTCCAGTACGTTATTGTCGTCGACCTCGACTACGACAACCACAACGAGCCTCTGTTCTTATCCCTCGACGACGACCACCGGCAATGGTCTCGTTATCAAGTCGAGAAAGACCAAGAGTCCTTCGCCGTGCACGACGACCAACGCCACGACGACTTCGCCCATTGGAAATTCAACGATTTTATACTCGAACGGCTCTTCGGGACACATAGAATCGACGAATTCTATGTATCTCAATGGAACGAACAATCCTAGCGTCTCGCCCATTTCGCCGATTCACTCGCCCTCGTCTTATCCCTATGGACTGTATCATCAAAATAGTCCGATGCATCAACACGTCGTCGCACCTCTGTCGATCAATTGCGCGGCTTACTCGCCAACACCCTCGAGCGCCAATGCGTATGAGAGAAACGACGGTAGAAGACACGAGAATGGAACGAGCAATCATCAATTGCCAACTTCGTCGACGATGCAGATCGATGGAAATTCGTCGAATCTGATCGCCGGCACTCACAATCTCCATCTTGGGCATCATCCTGGACTAACGATTCACGCGAATTCGTCGTCGATCAGCAGATATTCACCGGCTAGCTCGTTGTCACCCGACGATCACGCGTGCTCCCAAAGCGGATCGCTCAGTCCCAACTCTCAAGGCTCCAGAGGCTACAGATCTTTGCCCTATCCTCTCAAAAAGAAGGATGGAAAAATGCACTACGAGTGCAACGTCTGCTGTAAAACTTTTGGACAGTTGTCCAATCTCAAAGTTCATCTTAGAACCCACTCTGGCGAGAGACCCTTCAAGTGCAACGTTTGCACCAAGAGTTTTACACAACTCGCCCATCTTCAGAAACATCATCTCGTTCATACAGGTAATTTTTCAATAATTGCAATCATAATTCTCCATCGATATATCCATCATTCGATTTCTATATCGCAATTTTAATTCCAACAGGCGAAAAACCCCATCAGTGTGAAATCTGCAAAAAGAGATTCAGCTCAACGTCCAATCTCAAGACCCACCTGAGACTTCACTCGGGCCAGAAGCCTTACGCTTGCGACTTGTGTCCAGCGAAATTCACCCAATTCGTTCATCTCAAGTTGCACAAGAGATTGCACACTAACGAGAGGCCTTACACGTGTCAGGGTTGCGACAAGAAGTACATAAGCGCGAGTGGTCTCAGGACTCATTGGAAAACGACGAGTTGTCGTCCGAATAACATCGAGGACGAGCTCGTTCTCGCTGCTGCAGTCGGCTCACCGAGTTATTACACCGAGTATGGCTCGGACATGAATGTCGGTGAGTAATTCACGACAATACCCAGACAAAAAGTATCCTTCCTCCTTCCACGCGAAGGCTCTACAAAAAATTACAATAACAACATTTAAATCTTGACTCGTATCACAATTTTGCTAATTAATTTTCTACTTTAAAATCTTTTTACAGGCAACATGCCGAAGGAATGCGAGCTCGAACACATAGAGAATTACGAGAGGCGTAATGGTGCACACGGGCCACACTCCACATCCCTTCACAATCTCGACAGTACGGTTGGAAGACCGAGCGTCATAGAGTCGTCACAGCCACACATAATCGAATGCACATAACCGGACGTTACGACGATTGGTGTATCCACCGGTGTGGCATTTGACCAATCGGTATATTCGAGTTCTCCATGGTGATGATCGTGACACGAGGAACTCGATCGAGAGGATGAAATTTCAACACGGTACGATTTGTGCGAGTGAATTATCGTTTCGTTCAAGTGCGACGACGCGCGAACGTGCCTCGTGCCTCGACCGTTTAAGAGAAAAGAGAAAGAAGAATCGAACGGAAGACGAACTAAAAATGTTCCAAAAAAAAAAAACAACAACAACAAAAAACGATTCGTTCTTCGAGCCTCCCGGCTCGTTTCTTTCTCTCTCTCTCTCTCGTTCTCCCATCGATTCCTCAAACGGTGCAAAGACTTTAAACTCCAAAGCTGAAACTCGAGCGGTTTCTCTCTCCCGCGTTTACGAATTAGGGCTTAATTAGGTACGATCGCGCGACCTACACATTTTTTCTATCTTCTTATTTAAAACAAAAAAAAAAAATTCTTTTTTTTTTGCCTTTTTTTTGTGTCCGAATACGCGGCGAGGAGCAAACTGGCGGTATTTTGTCGGCACCCGCCAATGTTCGAGAAAGTTTAATTGAGAAATGGTGATACAAATCGAATCAACGAGTCAAAATCGAGAAAATCTTGAGATTGGGAAATATGAGAAAGAAAGAAAAAAAAAACAACAAAAAAACAAAACAGAGAAATGAAAATTTTCAAAAATAAAACCAGTGACGACACGACTGCAACTATACGAGACCTGTACCTGTATATAATAACGTTATTGATAAAAAAAAAATTCGATAACTTAATAAAGTAATTTAAAAGCTGTACTTATATATATATACATATATACATACATATATGTATATATATATATATATCTATACATACACATACACATACACACACACACACACACATACACATATATATATAAATAATTTAAAAATATATAAATTTATAATTTATATACCGTCGGTTGGCCGAGCGGTGGGCTGCGTTCGTGTTTGTCTCGCAGTGGTCACGCGTCGCTTTTTTTTCTTTCA
Source organism: Netelia fuscicornis (assembly GCA_946811545.1). Taxonomy (NCBI): domain Eukaryota; kingdom Metazoa; phylum Arthropoda; class Insecta; order Hymenoptera; family Ichneumonidae; genus Netelia; species Netelia fuscicornis. The sequence continues at coordinate 46,530,292 of OX328013.1, forward strand.
TTTAAGTAATTTATTGAAGCTTGGATCGTAGACCTAAGATCTAAATGACAAAAAGATAAGAGCAAATCACAACGCGATTGTTTCGAACCCCACTCACCCAGACCCGCGCTAAGATATCTATGTATAAATATATGTATACATATGTACATGCATATATGTATATGTATATTTAGGTATGTATGTATGTATTTATATATACATATATAAATTTATATTGTACATATATTGGATAAGCATGAACGAGTTTTTATTTTTGTTAATTTTCCATCGTCGCTATTTAGCGAGGAGAGAGTGTAAGCGAGTGATCGGTCAATCTTATAGAATACCAATCAGTATTCCCTCCTCGACGTTAGTTCCTCCGTCGACGAGAAACAACTCGACGTAACCAAGTATACGCGCAATTTCTTTTTTATTGTTATCAGCTTGTCCATGCGATAGAGAAAAACGATGGTTCAATTGAAACATAAAAAAAAAAGAGTCGATCGCACAAATATCGTCGCGATTTTTCGAAATTTCGGTAACTTCCACTCTCTCACGAGTCTCGCGCGAGACTAATCCGGGAATTAATTTTGACCGAATTTCGTACTTCCAAATAAATAATAAGATTCGAGGACGAGTGTGTGTGACGTCGGGGCGAGAACAACGAGGGCAGCCTACCGTCGAATACGAGACGCTAAATTAGATTATCGTCGTAGAACAGCGATTCTTGGAAAGTTGAAAAGTTTTTCGAAAAGATTTGTTTTAATTATCGTATCTCGATTCTGGAGATAAAAAAAGGGCTCGGCTAAGATGGGGAGATCGAGACTCGCTGTTTTATGATCATATTCAATAACGTTTCGCAGACTGATATAATTATGCGGCCGTTCGAGACACGAACAATTTTTTTGAAACAATATACCGAGGATCTCTCTGAAAGCGAATTTTGTTTCGAAAAATTTTAGTTTAAAAGGTGGAGAAGAAATTCATTGGCAAGAATTTCGTATAAATTGGCGTGTAAAAAGAAAAAGTTTTACAGGCAACGTGGATGATTTAGGCATTGAGCGGAAATGCCAGAGACCACCGTAATATTTCTAGAGCAACGGCTTAAACGGCGTTTGCTATGAGAAATTAATAAAATGTGCAAGCACATTAGTCTCCTGCGGGATGATAATTCGCCAATTGTACAAAGAGAAATTAAAGTTTTTTGGGGGGGAGGGAAAATAAGGAAAATACAAATGGAAGCGAGGGATGCTCGCAATTGTGAAGCCGCTGGGAGAGTGAATGCACATTTTTCTAGTCGTACGAATATACTCTTGGAAACGGCGAGATGCGAAGAGCCGAATTTCCGCATGGCAGCGGTCAAAAACGAAGGGAAAGTAAAGAAACAAAACAAAACAAAAAAAGACAAATTATATACGAACGAACAAAGCGTAAGGAGGCTTCCAAGGCAACAAACAATTGCAATTCTTCCTACGAAAATCGCATTGCACATTAAATTTCTTTCCTTTTTTAATTATCACGAAGTCAATTCATCAAACTAATATAATAATTAATACGAAAATTACAGTCCGCAATAAAATCATCGAGAGGATTATAAGAAATGCGCTTCTTCCGATGGCGAATTGCCACGATGCAAAAGTCATTTTCTGTGAATTGCCTCGATTAGCTACCTTGCCTGCATCAAGCGCACTGTATCAAATAAGATGAAAAGAATTCATTAAACGAACGAGACTAAATAGCAATTACGAACAAAAATAAACAAACAAACAAACAAACAACAAGAATATTCCGGAGACATTTAAACAGCGATGAAAGATCGAATTATGAACCAAACGGGTGATAAAAATTCAAGAGTCAAGGACACAAGGGAGACCGATTGTACATAGGCCGAAAGTAGTACGAAATTGTCGATGAGAGGAAACGAACAAACAAAAAGTGACTAACCGCCTCGGCAACAAACAAGCAATATTTAGTTCTTACCGTCTCTTTAAAAGTAATCGACAACAACAAAAGGATAAAAGATGAACTCCAACCTGTATTGTTAAAAGAAACAAAAAGAAATCTAAACATCAACAGGACGTGTACGACGCGCATGTTCGTATTTAAACGACTATAAATTAAATGTTAATTATCCTTACACTTCGTAAATAGTAAGATATGGAAAAAAAAATTGTTACGCATTTATTATGATTATAATTATCGAATAGGTAATGCTCAATTAGCATTTGTTTCTTAAAATAAAAAATAAATATATGGCTGTTGGATATTTACATACGCGTATGAGACAAAGAGTTTCCTTTACAGGACAGCCCCCCCTCCCCCGCCCCAACTTTTCTTTCACTTTCGAAGGAAAGGCTTGGAAAAATTTTCCTAACCGTATGAACATCGTGACTCGTTTTGGGGGCTGGACGAAAAGAAAAACAATTGATTCATCGAGGAATCAAAGTTGTGAATTCCGAATAGACTGAACTACGTTTTAGCTGTTTTCTATTTTTTTTTTCTTTTTTTTTTTCATTGTTTTATTGTAAATTCATTTCTACAATCATCAAGGTTCTCTCTCTCTCTCTCTCTCTCTCTCTCTCTCTTTTCATCCCTCTGTGGATCATCGCCGTTTACATTCGTCGATAAGTAATAAAACATGGAATCGGCCATGCACAATCGCCGATCCTTTCTTTTTTTATTTTCTTGTCATTATTTTCGTTTTCAACCTCGCATATTGTTTTCGTATGCTCGGTCGAGACTATACTAATTCTTGATTTATTCACAATTCCTTACAAAAAGAAATACGTCAAATTAAAAATCCTCTTGAACAAAAATTTTGTTTAGCATGATTTCCTCGACCTCGATCGTGGATCGATGATCGTCGATCGAATTATTCGTGCTCGTCAAGAAGAAACAAACAAGAAGAAAAAAAAAACAAAAAAAAAAAATTAACAGTAATGAGATAAACAAAAGAGACGATAAAGGTCCTAATTAATTCACATTGTATTTTTATATACGTTCTGATTTCGAGGAACGATTGACGCCTGTTTCCTTGTATATGAGTGAGTGTATGTGTGTGTGTGTGGGTCTGTCGCGTGTCGAGTTTCGAGGGAGAACAATGTAATGTTCCTATTATGGGTAATTAGAAAAATAATACAGTTTTCGTTTCGCTTAAGATTGAAACAATTGGCTATACGTAAAAATTTCTTTTTTTATCACGTGATTCGAGTCGGGGGTCGGATCGGCCATTTTAAACATGTACCTGTGTCATCGTCGTGGACCACATTTATATATATATATATATACGTGTATGTATATATATAACAAAATCGCTGGAAACAAAAGTTCAAGTGGCTTTTTCAGGATTCTCGTTTGGGGAATGGAATGAGACATTTTGTTTTCGTTGTACATCAACGGTGTTCGATGGAAAATTTGAAGAATAAAAAGAAGGGGTTAAAAAAAATGAACAACACGAGCACCGCTTTACATATATCGCACCGCTTCAGAGACAGAGAAGATTTCAATCGTAAGTCCTACCTTATCAAGGTACCGGACTGTCGGTTCCGCTTCCGCTGTTAGTGCTCGCTTCACTCTTTGTAGCGGCAATTCGATCACCGCGTTTGGTACTTTTCGACAGTGTCGCCACTTCTTTCAACAATCCCGAAATCTTTTGTTGCATGTAAGAGACTTTTGAGTCGTATTCCTTCTCCGTTGCTTTCATCTTGTTGCGAAGCTCCGTTTCAGAGGTAAAATTTTTCGCCTTCAGATCGGTTATCTGTGGATATATATTAAAACGTTTAATTTTGAACGAGTTATTGAGACTTTTTTTTATAGTTTTGAACGGGGGAGAGAAAGAGGAACCAACCTGTCTGTCCTTCGTGAGCAATTGGTTATCTTTCTGATTAATTTGCTTCTGCAAATGGGCGATTTTCTCCTTGAGTTGAGTAACGGCGACTACGTGATCCGAACTGTTCGGATCATGATGATCGTGAATCGGTACCATTCTCGCGACCTTCACGGGCGTCGGACCGTTCGTGTCAGCGGACTCGGATTGTGGCGGTAATTTCGTCGCATCTCCTCTCTGGGGTCTCTTGTTGTGACTCTTCATCCTGTGTAAATCAATCTAATCAGTTATCGAAACAGAAACTTGACAGCTTGTCGATATCCATAACCTAATGAGTAATTTTTGATCATTGTGTCCCAGAGTGAACTTTAATAGCTAGCGAGGAATGCGAATATGACTAAAAAAAAATCTCGACAATCGTAAATAGTTGCTCAAAATGTGTGCAAGTGGTTTAAAAAAAAGAAATCCCTAAAAAGACCTCGAACAAACAATATTCCCATTTCTTGGTATTTGAAGTCTTGCTCGTACGATCGTTATTACTTTTGTTCCTTGTGCTTCGCTGCCCGTTCGTGCGACATTTTCATATGAGCTCTCCTATCGGCATCCGTCTGTTTTGTTTTTGCCAAGGCCCGCTTGTACGACAAAGTACAGAGCCAACACAAGAGTTTTCCATCGACCTAACAGAAAGATTCGATGGAACTGAATTAATAACGGTTTAAATAATTTCTGTTAATATATATCTCATAATTGTCATTACTCCGACCTTCTTGTCCTCGTCCTGTCTGTCAAAGGCACACTTCTGCTTGCACTGCTCGCACGTCACAGGAGGACCGTATCTTTTCTCAGAATTTGTGCATCTTTGACACTTGCTGCCAATAAAAGCTGCAATTGTATTGCAATACTCGCAGGCCGATGGTTTTCCATAAGCCTTCACATTCTGCTCGCATTTCTTGCATATCGTGCACGTATTGCCTTTGCTACAACAGACAAACAGACGTTACCAAAAAGAATTCATAAATCCAGAAAGCACAGTAAAATCGGCAACACGAATTATTCCTTTTGCCATAGTGGCTAAACTCAAACTTTTTGAAAATCATGACTATAGTGTACGTAGTAGTTCTATAAAAGTGTTGCCGATGATCGATATCGAAGAATAATACTTACATAGCTTGTTGAAATTCTGATCTGCAGTATGTACACTTAACCACTGGATAGGAACCTCGACACTCCTAAATGAAACAATACAAAGGCATTGGAGCATTCTCGCTATCGAAGCGTCTCATATCCAAAGTGAGATACGCGACATCAGAGATTATAACTTTCGTTATATTTCAGTAACCTAGTCGTTTTGGATGACAATCGAGTGTCGGGTGTCGGCAATAGGTATACCCATTCCCTGAACGGAGTCATGCGTGACTTTCCATATATACATATGTATGTAAAATAACACTACGCGACAACATCAACTTCGTTTGAAGCATTCCTAACGATATTTTCACCTGGAAAATCCTATCATTGTAATTTTATCGTTTTTATCACCACGAAGTAAAGAGTCTTTACAGGTCGCACACACGATTCGCATACGTTCCCAATTATTCGCAAGAAGACTAACCCGGACGCCCGGACGCCCGAGCGCCATTGGGAGGTTAGAAATTCTAATATTAGCATTCGGAGGGATTCGTCTCGACTCGACGCCTATTTACAAGGAACTTGGCATTTTTTTATCGAGAAGATAAGCAATTTTCAGAAGTATAATAGTTGGAGCGTGAAAGAAAGAGCTGTGACGTACAGGGAGTGGATCGAGGAGAAGAGGCAAATCGAGCAAATAACGAAATAGAAAAATACAAATACACCGTACCTTGCACAATTGTTGTCCAGGTGACAGTTCCTCGAAGGGATGCCTCGAAAAGCATCCGGAGCACGCAAACAACGCTTTAGCATTATTCGAGCTCATCTTCGAAGGCCCCGCCGAGTTTGCAGCGGCTCTTGTGGGTTAACCGCGTATATCTCTGGCTCGCGCGACTCTTACCCGACTTGTACGTTGTCCACAGTTTACAGACGTCACGTATACGCGGGATTATATGGCCCGAAAAAATCTCTCTCAAAGCTGTCGCTTTAACGCACCAGATTTACTCGTAATTGGCGATTGACGCGGAAATAAATAAAAACATAACACAACGGAGAAGGGAGAGGAGAAAATAAGCGAGACGCGATCGCGATGTCTGCTATTCTTACATGTTTCGACGCCAAATCCGTGTTTAGATTTATCAAGATCACAGAGATTCACGAGCGATGAAAAGTACAACGAATCGTTTATTGTTTTTCGTCTATAACGAATAGTACAGTGAAAAAATAGAGACGCAAAGCCTCGCGCACTCGTTTCGACCGGCTGTTGATTCAAGATTCAAGGTATCGCTCGGTCCTCTCTCTTTCTCGGTTCTCCGTATTGGTGCGCGCGCGACAGACGACGGCACGAGTGACGACCGCAATAGTCAAAGAAAATCGTCGTTTTTGCAAGGAGCACGAGAGGGGGTGGACGCGTCCACCAGTTGCTGACGTTAATACGGTATATTTTGCCACGAGATGGTCGACGGAATGCCGTTAGGATTTTTCTCTACCTAGAATATGATTTTGGGTTCGGTTTGAATATATGATAGACTCTGAGTCGAGGGTGGGGCATACATTTACGATATTTTCATGCAACGTATAGCTTTCGGTGAAGTATTCTACCGGTATGCGAATACACCAAAGGTGCGTTTAAACTCAAAGTGTTCGACTAAATATACATACAGAAGAATGACAGGCCTCTTTCTTTTATATGCTTTAGTAAAAAATGCAACGAAAACTACATTTTTTGGAACATTTCAAAGTCTCGAAACGTCAAACTCTTGAAAATATGTCGTCACATCCGTCGTATGGACGACTGTGCGTTTTATATTATCAATACTGCCACGAGATGGTAAACACCATTAAACGATTGTAGCGAATGTCGGTAAGTAGCGACGTCTGTATTTATCGACATTTCTCGGACTTACAGAAAGAGCATCGATTACAGAATCTATCGCAAATAGCATACCCACGGGCTAACCAGCGAGCGCCCCCTACTTTCGAGTTACTTGAAAAAATGTATTCACAGAGATTGGGAGGGGATGAGGGGGATCAACAACGTTCTATAAAATTTGAAACTTGCAGGGTTGGACCTGCGGGGCGACGTCTGAGCGGTCAAATGGTGAACTGGGGGTACTTTTGTACCTACGACACGAAGGTTGCTCGGTTATTGTAGTTATATATATAATTGGACGCCCGTTCGAGTCTCTTTTACTAACCCGCATTACCCCACCGGAAATTTTTGCGAATTATTTTTACAGATCAACATGACCTCACTATCTAATAATATCTAATTCTTCAGTTTTAACTTTGGCAAATTATCTAATTTATCATTTTAACAGATTAAAATTAGTGCCAAAGAAATTTTATTATTGAATTCCATGTCGTCATATAAAGAACTGTAATTGTATCAAGAACGTATGAAAAAATTTCAACACAAACATATATATTCAACACAATTGTTTACTCACAATAATTTTTCAGTGTCAATCTTGGTACAATGTTCATGGACTGTAGTTCTTGGAATAATAGCTTACAGGCATAAGGCATTGTTATCGTAGAGACGCAAGCACTCGATCGGCAACTGTGGCACCAACCACTGTATGCCATAAGACCGCACTTGTTGCAAACGTCAACATCGAACGCATCACTCGAGATCATCAATCGCTCGACAAGCATCATACTAGCACCATATCCAATGAGGCAATCTCTCTCCATCTCACCCAATCGAAGACCTCCCTCTCTCGATCGTCCTTCGGTCGGCTGTCTCGTGAGAACGGCTCTGGGACCTCGAGCACGAGCATGCATTTTGTCCTGTACCATGTGTTTCAGTTTTTGATAATAAACCTGTTGGCAATTGAAAAAACGAAGATAATACAATAGTCATAAACTCAAATCTATAATATCGTTTATATCAGTAGCTATCTACTCACTGGACCAGAGTATATGTAAGCTTGAAGTGGTTCGCCCGTTAGGCCGGAATAAAAAATATCTTTTCCCATATAGTTGTAACCGTAATTAACCAACTCTTCACAGACATCAGTGACTTTCGATCCACCGAACGCCGTTCCGTAATGAAACTTGCCGTTTAAAACGCCTGCTTTACCAGAGAGTAACTCTATGAGTTTTCCTACCGTCATACGAGAAGGAAAACCATGAGGGTTCATAATCATATCGGGACATATGCCGGAGTCGTTGAAAGGCATATCTTCCTGTTCTACTATGAGACCTATGGAATCAAAATTTTTAATAATTACGATCCATTAACTATTTTTCAAGACTTATAACAACAGACACACTTACCGGTTACTCCTTTTTGACCATGTCGACTGCTGAACTTGTCTCCAATCTCCGGTCTTCGAGTTTGTCTTAATAAAAGCTTTATGAGAAAAGCATCTTCGGCATTACTCGATATCATCACTTTCTCAACGTAAGCTGGTACAGGTCCTTTAAATACAACTGGCACTTCACGGTATTCCGGTTGTGCTTGTACAGTGGATGGATTCACGGGACTGATCGTGGCCGATGGCATTGATTTATTTACCATAACTTTACGATTTTCGACCATCTCGCCAGGTGATGCGATACCGTCGGTGTCGATGATATCGTGCTTCCAGACAGATTTCTTTGTCGTCGTGTCTATCAAAGGTCCCATTATTCTGTCGTACGTCTGATTTGCGTATCTCTTCAATGTCGTTTTCGCGTTTCTGTAAACCAAGCATCTTCCGTAGCCTCGATCGATCGATGCTTTGTTGAGAATCAGGGCGTCTTCGATATCGTAACCGCTGTACGACATAACAGCGACTGTCGCGTTCTGCCCCGCAGGCAATTTGTCAAAATTTATTAACTCGATAGTACGAGATTTGACCATTGGAGCTTGTGGATAGACAAGATTGTACATAAGAGTGTCAATACGATTTCGCTGATTGTAACCAATAGTCCCCATTGCTTGCTTCCCCATGGCACATTGGTAAGTGTTTCGCGGACTCTGATTGTGATGTGGATATGGAACAAGGCCGGCACAAACACCAAGAAGCGTGAATGGTTCGATCTCCAGATGCGTCGTTTTTTCGTGTATGTGCGACTCATTAAATGCTATGAAACTGTCGTTTTCCTCATTCACATCGAGGTACTCGATCAGGCCGTCTTGAAGAAAATCCTCGAACGATTTCACACCTTGTTCCAGAGCTTTCATGTGAACATCCTGCACAAGAGACTCTGACTTTTTCACTATTATATAAGGGCGACACAATCTGCCGCCATCCGAACTGATCTGCACGCATCTTAAACAAAAATTATCAATATCTTATTACTACTGAATAGCTAGATTATTAGCAAGGAAGATCAACGACAGACGATGTATAATTAGTGGTCATGTGTAGATTACCTGTGTTGATGCTGCAAATATATCGAAACAAAATTATTCACAAGTCCCTTTCGTCTTAGCATCCTGAAGACATTCACAAGTCGGTTGTAGTTCTTCACGATACCCAATATGTTACCATTTAGAAATACCATGTACACGTCTTTGTTATTTATCTCCTCTCCTCCGAGTATATTTACATTTTCGACTCCAAGGTTAAAAGCCAATCTTATGATCGGCTCATCTTCGACTTCCGTCGTAATGTGAGTCATGAGAGCCAAATTTTTCACCAAACCACAACCCTGTAATAACCAACAGGTAATAGAAAATTATCGGGAAGAAGCTTTTCTCGGGGCAGGTGATTTTTTTGCAATACTGACTTCTCCTTCGGGTGTGTCACTGGGACAAAGCATTCCCCATTGTGAGGGCTGCAACGATCTTGGTCCCGAAACTTTGCGCGTTTTTTCAAACTGCGAGTTAACCCTTGTCATCATACCCAGAGCCGAAATGTAGGACAATCTGGAAAGGACTTGTGTCACTCCATGGCGCTCCATTTTAAAACGTTTGATCGTCCAATTTCCCTGTGTCGAAAATTATAAATTACAATTGAATACAAAACTCATTTTATTATCATTATATATATCATTCTATTTAACGTATTGCTGAGAGTTTCGAATATTCGCACAATTTTGACGTTGTTCATGACTATCACATTTCAACTTACGGAAGATATTGCGAACGCCAATCCATTTGTAATTTGATCTTGCCTCATGTGCTTGACGATATCGAATTGAGCAGCTTTTATCTTCGGTATATTCTTATCCGCGATGAGTTTCAACTCCCAATTGAAGCGTTTGAATAAATCTTCAAACATGAGCGACAAAAGCGAACCAGCCAATTCCAAACGCTTATTACCGTAGTAATCACGATCATCGATTAATGTACGATCGCCTTGAGCTCGCATTACTCTTCTTATCATCAGAGCAAGATAAGTAGCTTTTATTTTGAAATTGAAATCAACCACCTGGAATACACTTTTGATTGAGTGTAAAAGTTTTAATCGTCCGTGATTTCGGGATCTATTTTCATAATTCAGTCTTACCGGAACATGGGACAGAACGTTCGTTGCCAAAAGGTCTTTGACTTCATCAACTACGCTTGATTTGACCACAGAAGGATATCTCTTCTTCTTTCGCTTGTTACCGAGGTACCTTCGTAATGAAAAACCTGTCATAATAAATACTTACAGAACATAATTTAGTTTTTTAAATTTCATGACTTACTTGAGAGCTTGGTTTTGAGCAAAAACAGATAAACTGTGGCATTCCTCCAAGCTTGGTGAAAATTTTTTCATAAAATCCTCTTCTGTGCCTATTAGCTGCATGATTTCCTGATCGGAAACTATTCCCATGGCTTTGAATACTACCGTTACTGGTATGTCCTGAAAACACCAATGCTTCTTAGTTTTTGAAAAATGCATCATATCACATTGAACTCTTCAATTTCAGTCTATGACTTACATCTTGAAATATATTGTGCCTCATGTAATACTTTCCGCCTTTCCCGACAATGTTAGTTCGCGTTTTTCTCTCGTGAGTCGAACTGTTACAGGAAGCAACTAAACATCCTTTGCTGTCTTCTTCAAGAATTATTCTGTTTCTTAGCATTTGCTCTTGTATGAGAATTACTTTTTCCTGGCCATTGATGACAAAGTAACCACCAGGATCGTGTGGGCATTCATTCATTTTTGCCAATTCAAAGTGAGATTTATCCGTAAGAACACAATTTGAACTTCTGAGCATTATCGGCATTCTGGAGATTGAAAAAAATCATGCAAAGTTGTACTTTAATGCCATATTTTTCGATACTTTCTCCTTCACAAATCGATTTACCTTCCTATGAGAAGATTGTTTCGGATTATAGGCTGATGTCCTCTGGTATATTCGATATCAACTGTTATAGGGGCAGAATAATTCAAGTCTCGCAGCCGGCATTCGTGAGGTGTTGTCGACCTGGTTACATTGAAGCCTTCTTCTACATCCGGCGAACCAACATAGACGTTTAGATACCTTTCAGGAATCAATCGAATCACGTTAAATCCGTTTCATAAAGTATCATTGGGAAAATACTATTTCAGAAACTATAATTAATACCTACTTTACATAAAACAGAGGATCGGCATCGCTAATGACTTTTTCATTAGCCTTGACAATCTTTTTTATTTCAACATTAATAAAATAATTGAAAGAGTCAATGTGTGGTTTTACCAGGCCTTTTCCTTTCAGAAAAGCAGGTACCAATTTCCACTTGTCCTAAAAAATAATTAACTTATTGAGTACATTGATAAAACTGCGTTTAGTATATTTCCAACAACATAAATTTTGGATATTCTTGGTCAATAACATTCGAAATTGCTGTAATATTTAAATATTATTTTCCGAGATATTCGTCAATAATGTAATATTATTGTACATCGGTTCTTTAACTTTTTATGGTTTCTCCAACTACAAATGAATATTTCGGAAATTGATATGTTTATGAAAAAAATATCTTCCGAAACACAACGCTTTTCGATGGCAAATCGTGTATACATTCGAAATCAAAAGATTGTTGAATTTTTTTACATATCCTGACTGAAAAAAAGCTTTCGATGGGCTTTGGATCTGACTTTCATGTGCATACTTTTGAGAGTATACATATTACGGATCCGATCAACACGTGCCCGTGCCCCCACCGGGCAATACTGTGTGTTTTGGAATGATACATTCGAGAGATAAAGCTTAACCTCAAACTCACCTGTATGTGTTTAACGACTTTGTTGAACTTTTGTTCGGTTTTTAGGCCTTCGAGGCCATTTATTTTCATTTCACCCATTCTTTACATTCGTGTAATAAGCCGCTTCATTATTCTTTATGATATTTCAATGTGTCATCATTGATGAAATAGGTCGCTAACTTCAATCAACGAATTCAGACGACTACAGGAAAACTTACCTCCTCTCTAGTCTCTTATTCGCCCATCACACGATCATACTAGCGCGTGCGCGTGAGCGAGCGACGCTCGGACATCTTCGGAAAGAGCCGAGTGCGGTCGAAGTTGCCCGACCGTGCCTTCGGCAGCTACACCAATCATGGCCGCATGTGAACGTGCGCAGCGTCCATCATTAGTGTAGCTGCCGAAGGCACGGTCGGGAAACTACGATCGCGCTCGGTTCTTTCCGAACATATCCGAGCGTCGCTCGCTCACGGACACGCGCCAGTATGATTGTGTACTGGGCGCGTAAGAGACTAGAGAGGGGGTAAGTTTTACGCGCGATCTGGCTGCACTGCTACAGGGATGGTAGATGGCTCTGAAAGTGTTCTCATACCAACGTAACGAAATTCTCATACCACCGAAAAACCTCTTATACGCCGGCAAATCAGGGAGGGCACATGACTTTCTGTTGTCCTACGGAGCACATGGCGTACATGATAGTCCCCTTTTTTTAGAGATCCGGTCCAATGGCCAAATCTTTCACCAATTAGCTATTTTTTTTTTATATCACCTTTTCAAATTTCCACAACCACTGTACCAAAACCTACTCCCCGACATCAATTGCCCTCGGTTTCCGTAATGTCGCCCCCAATTTGTTGACCGCGCGGACACTAAATTCTTATACACTGTGTATGTACGGAGTTGACAAAACTCGCAGAGATTGTCGACCAAATCGACTATTCGTACCAATTGATAATCGTGTTACCATTATCACTTCTTAAAGATAAAGCCACTTCAGTTTTGTTGCAAATAAATCCTTGGAAATACTTGAAAGTACCGAGATTATTTAAATTTATATTACGATTTTTACAAAATATAATCGATTACGTTTTAGTAAATTAATATATTAGTAGGACTACTCTGTTGTATTTTATAGTTGCTGATCGAACTCGGAACTTATATATTCTATGTTGTACTTGAGGCTGAAAATAAACAGAATATGATCCATTATTGAAACAATCAATAGACCAAGATGTTTATTATAACATGCGAATAAAAGATTTCAAGTATACTCATTACCTATTTTTCTCAACTTAGGATAGAGATCACACCCATGTGTCAACTGCATTTCGTTCACACATTTGCTATTTGATATCCATTGAGAAACTTACTTACGTCCTTTAACTTTAATTGTTACAAACGGTTTTTCCATTGCTATAACAAATGAATGAGGCTGATTTAAAGAACATTTTGAATTTGACAAAGACACAATACAGGAGATGATATCAAAAGAAAACAAATATATTATAAAATAGGCTCAAACTCTCGTATACCTTTTCTCTCAGCTATCAGTTCTTTTCGTCGTGCTCGCAGTTGTGGTGACAAATTTTCCATCATTTCCTCTATAAAGTTATCCAATACCATTGATCTGTTGACCGCTTTTATCGCAGATCGACATACTGGACACTCGCGTTTTTTGTTCATCCATGAGATTATACAATGATGGCAGAAGGAGTGCATACAATTCACTGTTACCGCCTTGACGAATAATTCAGAACAGATGCTGCAGGTCAGTTGCTCATCCATTATATTACCCACTTTTGTGAAAACTTCATTGTCATGGGCATTTGAATAGCTCTGGCTGGGAACCGTCAAATCAATTGTGTCCACAACTTCCATTTGTCCCATGGTCCCATCATCCAATAATTGTACGAGTATACAATCGGGTGCTTTAACAGTTGTTGAATCGTTTGCTTTGACTGTAAATTGAAGATTTTTAGAATACGATTTTTAAAAGTTCAATAATACATATAAGTAAAATAATTTTGATTGATATTTTTTTTGGATGACAAAAAAACTACAAATTTTGAATTTATGCAATAAATTGTTTTAAAAATAAGCAAATCACCATTTTTAGCAGCGGTTTGAAGTTGTTCAGTAATTGCCGCTTGTTCCTTAAGAGCATTCTCAGTTTCTTTTAATTTTTGCTCCAACTGTCTTTTCTCATACAACAATCTCTCTTGTGCGATTTTTTCCTGTTGTACCAAATTTTGCATGACAATGGACCACTCGGCCTGTTGTTGTTCTCTCCACTTATCCATTTGTTCTTTCATATTCCTTTCCACAGTCTCTTTCTCTTGTTTGCTCATATCAAGGGCAGTTTGCCACTTTTGCCTTTCCTCATTTAAGTTTTCCTCAAATTTCTGTCGTTCGGTCTCCAAAGTCGATAATAAGTTATTGTAAGACTGTTGAAGCTGTAGCTCCACATCATTGCCATTTTTTATTTGAGTCTGAAGATCGACTATCTTATTATTGAGATTCTGATTTGTGTTCTGTGCTAACTCTTGATTCCGCAGAAGTTCGTCCAGTGTAGCTCTGAGCTCATTTTGCTCACTTTGTCTAGTCTGAAGTTTTTCCTCGAGCACTTTTCTCTTAATTTCCTGAGTCTGAGAAAAGGTCTTCTGCTGATTTAAAACAGTGTCTAATAAACACTGGTCTATTCGTTGTCGCTTTATCTCAGGACCCAAGTGTGAAGGCAATTTAAATACATATGTGAATTCTTTACAAGCAGTGAATTGTATAAAATCACCATGAGACAACTTCTTAGGGACACCACGCTCCAGAGGTATGTCGTTCAACAATGTCATTGTTGAACTCAAGTTTTCTATTGTCCAATAGTCATTCTCATCGTGTTTGATAACAGCGTGCTGACGTGATATCAACATATCAACAATAACTTCATTGTTGCATTTTGCTCGACCTATTGTGAACTGTAAATTAACCAATAGTTCTATTAGTTATATGAATATAGACTATGTAATCTGGTAATTATTTTCGATAAATAATATTTAATGAATCTCACATAACTTTAATTATTGTCAAATATAATATCAAAACTTTGTGAGGTATGTAGCAATCTATAGCTTTTTAACATTCATATTGTCTTGAGAACTCGATAAATGAACGAATCATATACAATCGATTAATGTCGCAAAGTGCATGAATTAATAAATACGAAAGCTTTTTCAAAATAGAATATTCCCATACACATTTTACAATAGCATAAATAAATGTTCTTACACTCTTTGCTTTAATTCAGTATCAGTCATTCTTATTTGTTACTCTATTTATGTAAACATTGTTGGATATTTCAAAACCTGACATGCAACATCCAAACGATGTACACATGAATGTTTGCCACAAGGCATCTCTTGCCCAGAAGCAATTATACGACACATACCTCATCCTTGTCAATGTGTATATCACGAAATTGCGTGTTCTCCTTGTTAAGCTTGATAAGGACGGGTTCCAAATTATCGGAGACAATAGATTTCTTGAGACATGCCATCGTTATAATATGCGTATTTGAGTGGCAAATTTCCTTCGAACTAAATAACTACAAGTTACAAGAATCAAACCATCTCATGTCTGCTTTTAATACTCGCCGCTCGCCGGACAGAACATATCACTAAACGAGAGCAGATATGTCACAGGAAGGTGAAGAAAAACATTAAACAAATACATTGACTCATTCCTTTTCATACGTATTTTTTATACCAACAGAGTGTTGTGATTGCGCGTAACATGTTGTGCCTAGCATGAAAATTCGTCCAAGCATTTCAGAAATAACAAGTAGCGGTATCTGTTGTCACTCGAAAGGCAACAATAATTTCATTTTCGTCTTGTTGCCTCGCAGGGTACGTGAACATACTGTCGGTATCAGCAGAGGTTCTAGTCATTTTCGTTGGCCGCATCTGAGGTGGCGCTGTCAACTGTATTAGCCATAGACTTGCCCATCTTGAGCTTTATGATTGAATCTAGTTTTACCACTAATTAGGGGGGAAATCAACAATATTCAATACGCGCTCAACACAGATGAAACGGTTCGCTTAAATTCAAATATATGAAATAAAGATTTTTTATACATACCGATGATGTTGGTACACTTTTGTTCTAATACTTTGAAAATGTATTGTTGGAAAAATACGTCGAGAACTGCTTTACATTTTGAAGGGGTACGTTGAACTTTCCTAGAGATGATTTGAAAAGTCATAAAAGGAAACTCAACAATAATGTAAGAATAAGCATATTGGCAAGAATATGCATTATTCGTCACAAGTAACAATAACCAATGATAGAACAGAAAGGTTCATAGCTGAATACCATTATTATGTTGGACATCAAAGTTATTGACCTTGAAAGTATGTCCAACTTAACATGAAAAGGACATTCGTTTGGAAGCCGGTAAAGAAGCGATCATAAACGATAAAATACTTGTCAATGAAAACACTGCTGTAGCAGCTTTGCCCTCATGGTGGAAGTACCGATATTAAAGTGTTGTTGAAGTGATACACTTTGAATTAAGCGATGAGTATATCCGGCATTCCCAAAATGCGTTACAACTTCTGACCATCGGCAACTTTGAATATAATTGGAAGAAATAATCTGAATTACGCAAGTAAACAACGATACATATTAAGAAGCCATGGCATCAGAAAATTCTACCCTAACATGTGCCGTAACCTTCGAGTGGCTTAAAACAGACGGTTCGATATTACGGAAACTCGTACATCGTACAGCAACGATGCGCCTCACAAGAAATACTCAGCGTCAGATATTTATTGAAGTACGAGACGACAGGTTAAAAGGAACGACCAAATTGGCCCTCAAGGGGGTTTCCGTGTTCAATCGTTTCATGGCCGAGGGTAAAGCAACGATAAAGTTTGCCGATGAGCGGTGCTCCATATTTATTTCAAACGCACCTGCTGTGCAGCTTGTAAATTTTCTGAAAATCATATTCGTAAAAATGACTGGACAGACAGAAAATGCAAAGGCAAAAAATCCACTTCGTGAACAACTTTTGTCAAACAGGCCGATGGGTGAAACGCAAGAGATAAGTCCTGCAACCACTGCCGAAATAGCAAATGCTCGTGAGAAAGCTAATAAAGTTACGAGAGCAACTGTAACAACACCATCGCCAAGCACTCTAAGAAAGCGGAAATTAACAAATCCGAATACACCAAAAATTCCGACTGCAAAAAAATTGTATACCAATCCAACGACCATGCAGATGACCGAGGAACAGAAACAGGTTCTCGAAGCTGTACTCAATGGACGCAATGTCTTTTTCACAGGAAGTGCTGGAACTGGGAAGTCCTTTTTACTTAGGCGTATCATAGCGGGATTACCTCCTGATGTTACAGTGGCAACTGCAAGCACGGGTGTTGCTGCTTGTCACATAGGAGGTGTGACGCTTCATCAATTTGCTGGTATAGGAGTGGGTAGTGGAACGCTTCAGCGTTGCTATGAATCAGCATCAAAACCTACGACAGCAGCAATATGGCGAAAAACAAAACATCTTGTAATCGACGAAATTTCCATGGTTGATGCAGAGTTTTTTGATAAGATCGAAGCTGTTGCTAGATACGTGAGACGAAATGAAAAACCCTTCGGTGGCATACAACTGATTCTTTGCGGTGATTTTTTCCAACTGCCACCTGTGACCGATAAAGGAAAGAATGTCAAGTTTTGTTTTCAAAGCGAAGCTTGGAATAATTGTGTTCAACATAATTTCGAGCTAGAGACTGTACATAGGCAGAAAGATCCGGCATTCGTAAAAATATTGAACAGTATTAGAATCGGCAGAGTAACAGAGGAAATCGTAAATACTTTGAGAGCAACGGCTAAGCAGAAAATTGAAAAGGATGGAATTCTGGCGACACGATTGTGTTCTCATGTTAATGAGGCCAATGAGATAAATAAATCACAACTCGAAAATCTCAAGGGCGAAACGAAGACCTTCATTGCTCAAGATTCAGAGGAGTCAATGAAACTTATTTTGGACCGACAATTAAATGTTCCAGGAACATTGCATTTGAAGGTTGGGGCTCAAGTCATGCTCCTGAAGAATATTAATTTAAACAATGGTCTTGTTAACGGAGCTCGCGGAGTAGTCGTCAAATTCGTGGATGGTTTTCCTGTTGTCCAATTTCGCTCGGGCGAGCAATATCATGCAAAACTAGAAAAATGGACCATCAAAGGAGCAGGTGGTGGTTTCGTACACAGGAAACAAGTTCCCCTCATACTTGCTTGGGCTTTTTCTATTCACAAGAGTCAAGGATTGACTCTTGACTGTGTCGAAATGAGTCTCGGCAGAGTTTTCGATGCTGGACAAGCCTATGTTGCTCTGTCCCGTGCTCAAAGTATCGACTCTCTCAGAGTATTGGACTTTAATATGCAGCAGGTCTGGGCCAACAGCACCGTCCTGGAGTTTTATAAACAATTCCGACGCAATCTACAGGAGATTGAGTACATACCGCTCGGAAAAAAAACAAAACGCACGTAACTAGATATGGCGCGTCCCAAAAATCATGTGGATTTAGATAATTATACAAAGATAAGGATATTTTTCGTCGTTTCACCGATAAAGAAATGATTAGTTCAAACTTCTTATGAGTTGTAACTTGCGCATGTTCAGTGAACCGCAAAAACTCGAACAAAAACATTAGTAAAATTTAAGAGAACGTTTTTGACATTGAAGCTAGGGAAAATAGAACTTTTTTTAATGTACATATATATTGACATTGAAGCTAGGGGAAATAGAACTTTTTTTAATGTACATATATATGATCTCAGAGAATTTTTTGATATATATTGTAGAATGATGACACTGATAGGTTTTTAATAAACATTCGCATACAACTGGTATGGCAAGAACACAATATTTTTAATCATGTTTATTTGAATTGTATCTCACGTAACTTACGTATTTAGCGAATATTCACATTTCACCTTCTTTTCGGCTTTATATAAAATTACACTAAGCTATTTCTAAAAAATTTTAGTTCTTAACAATCATCGACGGCTATCTCTATTGGCGGTATGTACCGCCATGTATGTCCAGCGTTCATGAGCTCAGAACACAACGTAGGTGGCGTGGGGCTTACTTCGCGACTGCTGCATTGAATATCGACCTTGTATTGGCCAGTAGTGAAGAAAACTACGCGGCATTCGTGATAAGCTCGGCCGTATTCCTGCAACTAAAAAAAAAGCGTTTTTTCCATCTCATCAATGATTAAACAAATATATATTTTTATATTTTATTATGTAATCAAATCTCACCGTTGGGAGCATAACTTTATTTGCACCAGCGATAGACAACCTCGTATCTAATCTGTAGTTATTAACACCGTTCTGATGATCCTGATAGAAACTTATCGAAAGTGTTAGATCGCTGAGCGGATGTTCCAGAGCGTTGCATACACCGACGCCGATCGTCATACATTCACCCAGACTACACGTTATTTCGTCTTGAGCCTTCACGGCTACATCGTTTATGATTATCTCTGGAATAACAAATTATTCATGATATTTGAGTAATATTCGATAGATGGGCCAACTAATTTTCTATTATTGATACGATTATTAATTTGGAAAATCATCGATTATTAGAAACATTATAAACAATTTAACTGCCATACTTGAAAACACTCACCCCATTGCAGTGGACTCATCCGAACGAGATCCAACATATCTTGCGTCAATGATATACCAGAAAGAGTTGCTTTTCCCGTGAGATCCGTTCCAAGCAATTGCCATCTTAAATCAACAAGCGACGCAATGTGTTCAGCACACAATTTTTGCAATTCTGCAGTATCACCACCCTCGTTCAGCTACGATGAAAAAAACACAATTGAACTCGATTTCAGTCGCATGGAATCTTGTTCTTTCCTAAAGTCAAGTTATGAGTATTTGTTCCATTACCACGGATAGCTTGTTCAATGGACATCGATTGACAGGAACTGGTATACGACAAGGTTCTCTACCTTCCATATATATACACTTGCTTTGAGTATAGTGTAACTCCATCTCATGATTCGTCATGTTCGTAACATCCAACACGAGATAAAATTGCGCTGGCCTGAAGATAAGTTGTGAATGCAATAAAATTTTACAAATTTTTTACAAATGCTTTTTCTTTTGCCAAATAATTGGTGAACCCTTACGTTTCTGCAGGAAGAACATCCCAACTTGTGATCTGCACGCTCGGCAACATCTCGATTGTCACGAATACCGAGGAGACTCTGCAGTAACCTGCAGTCAGGCCTGCATCGCCTGAATACTTGATTTTCAACTGACCCTCGGTAATATTGGAAACGTGCAATGGCGTTGCTAATTTTGATAAGCGAGTGTTCGTCGATGAATTGCTATTGAGAAGATGAGAGCTCAGTCCGGATCGGAGAGATGATGTTAATTCAGATTGTCGTTTCGTGTGATGCGATGGAGAATTTAGGCGCGATGGCAAAGAGCTGTGCCCCGAATGTGACATCAGACTGCTGGGTTGACTCAGGTACATATTATTGTTTATAGCTAAAATTGTGATTTATAATTAATATGACAATTCGTAATAAAATAATATAAGTTAATATATAATTCAAATTAATTAAAATAATATTTAGTAAACAATAAATGAGGAATACTCGCAATTTCGTGTTGCAGGTGCTATAAAATCTGTAGCAGCATAAAGGTACAGTGTAAGGCTCGCACTGGCACCAGGTTGAAGCGGTAGCTGAGTTTTCAAATTTTCATCGCTCCACTTGAATATTTTTTTCTCGGTTGCGGCGTCAAGAGTCGATTGTATCGACACTTCGATCATTTCGATCGGTACTTGACCGATATTTGTTAGAGTAATCGTGCATTCGGCACTGGAATATTTCAAAATCAAGTTAAATATAGCCTGCTGCGATAGTTTGCCAATTACTTTCGAGATTTTTCACCTTTCACCACCGTAGAGCGATATGCTTGCGCTTGTTACGATATTTTCGCCCGAACTGAAGCTCGCCGTTTGGGGAAGACTAGTTGCAACGTCAATTTTCGGCAATGCCGGAACAACTTC
The DNA here is from genome assembly GCA_946811545.1 of Netelia fuscicornis. Classification (NCBI taxonomy): domain Eukaryota; kingdom Metazoa; phylum Arthropoda; class Insecta; order Hymenoptera; family Ichneumonidae; genus Netelia; species Netelia fuscicornis. The sequence goes on from OX328013.1 coordinate 46,551,436, forward strand.
GACTGTATACTGTGGGTGAGGAATTCCATCCATGTTCCTTAATCGACAATTCGATTTGACTCCAAGAGTGTGAGTGCTGAATCCTAGAATTTCCAAATCTCCTACTTCTTTTGGAGTTCCGGCCAGCGTAACGGCTATTGGCCCGGACTCGGCAGGAAGAGTAATGCTCTCGGGAAGAGACTCAAAGACTATACCACTTGTTAGTAAGCGCATGTTTGAGACACTGAGCTCAAATGGCAATGGGTTTATCAATTGCATTGAGACTTCACAAATGTCGCCCTCGACCCACAAATAATCTTGAAAAAAAGTGTACAAAGCTTAAAAGTAAAAGTACTTCGGGAAAGATTCACAGATTTAAATTTATGAACTCACCAACTTTACTCTTCGACGTATTCTTTCTTTCGAGTGATCCAAAATTGATTGGCGTGAAAAGAAATGGTCCATGATCTTCCTTAATCCGCTCAATTTTTTGAGGCTGCAAATGTGGCTGAAGATTTTTCAAAGTAAATGCCTTTGTCTTTGGTATGTTGGTCAAATTTGCGGGTGGTATGACTGTTCCAGAATCTAAAACCTGTCGGTGTACATTAGAAGAGATTGATGTTCTAATCACATTCGATATTTATCAAAAACTATTAGCTCCAAAGCAGTTTAGTTACAACAATGTTGTTATTATTATTTATGATCAGGAAAAAATTTGTCGTAGAAATTGTATTAAATTATCGAGCAGTGATACATACGAGTGGGACTGGTGCGCCTTCGCATTGTTGAGAAACACGCTGAAGCTGAAGAGCAATATCTTTTCGTTCCACGTCGCTCAAGTAATTATACATAGTTTGAAGCAAAAACGTCATGTGTCTGGTTGACAGGGCAGGATTTCCCATTCGATTTGCAGCGATCACAAGTTCATTTACTACCTGAATCTGTATCGCTGGCCATCCTCTTCGCCCGTCTGAATTAACATCACCATTATAAATATGCATTTCGATATTTAATACTGTCTTGATTTTATACTAAAAAAACGAATCATTTCACTTTTTAAACAAATATTTACCACTCGACATTTCTGCCGGATCGAGAGATAATTTAAATCCCGATGTTGCTTGCAACATTAAATTATAACATTGCTGCCAATCTTGACTAGGGTTATTCTTGGAAACGTGTCTCGTTGCTGCTAAACGCATGCAGAATGAAGCTTTTCTCAAAAACCCAAACGAGGAATAGAGTTCGGATAAAGTTGTGAAACGATCGATCTGAAAATGATATTAAAAGTTTACAAAGCTTAGAATTTTTTTCTTGGAAAAAGTACAATTATTTCATGATCAAAATTACCTTCTCTTGATCATTCATTGTTAGATTAATGAGCACCACATTGTTAAGAAAGGATGCAGCTTGTAGAGCACAATTTTGTTCGATTGATATTCGTGTAGCTTTGAAACTTGCTTCAGTTTCAATTATTCCAGCATTTTGGTATTTACTGTAGTGAACTATGGCTTCGCGATATTTTTTTGGAATATCTTCGGGTGACAAAATACCGGGCATCTCGGCTTTGATTTCCTCGATTGCAGGCGGTACAGGTAAAACGGTAGTGGCCTGTGAACCTCGTCTTAAAAATAACAAATCGATATAATTAGCATGTTATTTACACTCAAATTTAATATTAAATTTCGTGTTGCTACGATTTCTTTCACTTTGCAGAAAACGAAATAATAATATCTTTAATGTTCTTAATCTATTATCATACTTATATTTAAATTTGATGAATCATTGTTGATTTTGCGATATTAATCATACAAGACTGATAGATTGAATTTTTTGAAAAATAAGAAATATAATTTGATAAATGATCCTGTACCTCTGTTTACCAGGACTTCCCTCTTGAAGAGATGAATTTCTCTGAAGTGGCAAGTTCCTGCACATATTGGGATAAAGAACCAGAGCCGAAGCTGTACAAAGGCCTTCCCACGCAGCACCCAGCCATAGCCAATCGTTCACAGTTTGAAGAATACTAGCTGCAGAGTTGTAATGACTGAGAGCGTCTGCACACATACCACCCTGAAGACACAAATCGCCGAGATGTTTTGTCATACGCCCCACACACCGTTTTCTATTATTTCGGGACTCAAGATCCAAACCGATGAAATCTTTCTTCTCGAAGGGTGCGAGGATCAGTGAAACTCTATCGATCTTTTCTCTAGAACGTTCCAGTCTTTTAGACTCAAGAATCCAGAACAGCATGTGAAGACACTCCATAATCTGTGCTTCAAGATCAGGACATGAGTCGTCTGAGTAAAAGAGACCGCGTGTCTTGAAATTTGAGGGTGTCGTGTAACCCTCTGGAGGATTTTTGAAACTCTCAGATTCTACAGGTCCAAAGAGAATAGCTCGTGAATCATACAGAGTCGCGGAGTATTTGACCTTGAGAGTTTCGTGCAAGCGGCATAACTCATTGAGTTCAGTCTGATCGTCGTACTTGCCAAAGGTAATGAGACCAAGTAATCGACGATGAGTTTGAAATTCGCCCCAATCGCTGTTCTCAACGGGATGTTCACGGACGAAACGAACAAAAATTTCGCGTGTTGTCCCGCTGGAGTCGATGATCGTGAAACGACTGCCGCTTTTTGATATACGCTCGCATATTCGGGTTAGTGCTTTTTGTTTTATTTGAGTACCAATCGGTCGTAGAAGGACCAGCAGAGCCGCATGATCGTGAGCGGTCTGCTCGTAGTCGGGAAATGACATTGCGGAGTAAAGATAAGAAGAAAGCTTTGCTCTACTCGGATATTAATTCACCGACCGTTTCGAATAAGTAATGATTCGTGTTTTAAATGTTTCGCATGCTATAACATTTTTGAGGTTATGACTTCATCGACAAATTTCGATCGAAACCAGACTGTGTGCTTAGCACCCAACACACACAACGTTTCAGGACTAATCGACGGGATTATATGGCATATGGAATATAAATCCCACAATTTCGTAAACAATATTTAAGTCATTTGTGAATGATAAACAAGGTAAGCAACCATGAGCTGTCAACCATACAGCTGATGAGTAACTCAAAAATAAAGGAGTGTTTTTACCAAAGATTAGGAGGGATATCAGCTATGCTGAACAAAAGTCGAAATTTCAAAAATTGGTTGTGCGACATCTGAGCAGCCATAGGATGAACTAATTTGCTTCCCCGTTAAGTTGGCTGCAAGCTATCGTAATTATATATTTGGCGAATGCCATAGCTATTCGAATGACATGGCATTATAATCGTGATATTCGTGTTACGGAGCTAATTTCCGACTCCGGAACCTCCAATCAAAGCATTTTTGGAGAAAAAAAATGTTGAGCCTGGACAAGTGTCGATGATCAACACAGAGTTTATTTCCAATGACCGTCGTGATTCGAACTTGCGCACAGTATATCTTGGAATATAAGGCATATTAACAGTAAACAGGTCGGAGCGTGTAAGGTCGGAACTACAAAGTCCCCATATTTTGGTGCTGACTTTAGACCACGTTGGTTGGAAAACATTTGATCATGAAAAAATCGGCAGCCAACTAACTATAAGCGTTTATATAGACACGATGAGCGCTGGGAACGACATATTCACGAGATTATTCGAATTGGAGAGTCGAAAGAACACTCTAACGCTGCATCAACAAAAAGTTGGCGATGTGAGTTGCGTTGTCTGGGACGCGGCTCTGGTACTCGGGAAATATCTCGATCGCTGTTGTCACGATACCAAGTACGGGGCGAACTGGTTACGAGATAAGACGATTGTTGAATTGGGCGCGGGTGTTGGTTGCGTTGGAATGACGGCGGCTTGCCTCGGGTATTTTTTTCTATCAAATTAGTTATACCAGTCTTTTTCCATACAATGACTGATTTATGAAATTTCGTCTCGTTATAATATTGTATTTAAGGGCTCACGTCGTCATTACCGATTTGGAAAGCACTCTTCCGATTTTGAAGAGAAACATCGAATTAAATGACGATCAGTGGAAGAAAGCAGGTGGTTCCGTTTCCGCGGAAATTTTGGAATGGGGAAAGGAAATCCCGGCGAATTTATCACCGGACATAGTTCTTTTGGCTGATTGCGTCTATTACAAGGAGGTATTTATATTCCTTCGTTGTTATTTCGGTGCAAAACTTTTTTCACTCATTTGAATTTTAGTCGATTCGACCGTTGATAAAAACGCTGGTACTCTTGTGCAAAAGGAAGCCTGGAGCTTATGCAATTTTGTCTCAAGAGGAGCGAGACACACCTGGTCAGATCCCAATTTGGAAGGACTTTATGACGGAATTGAAAGCTCAATTCAACATCGAATTCATACCAATTTCGGATCAACATCCGACGTATTCCAGCGAGGATATTCATTTAATGAAACTGACTGTGAAAAAAAATCTAGAATAAATTTTTGGGATTTTGGATTTTGTGTACACTCGTTATTGTTGTTGTCGGTTTTTTTTAGAGGTCTGTCAGTTTCACAAGTATAAATTTATAATTTCCGAGCTTTCTTTCATCGTTGCAAGGAACACAATTCTCGTTATCGACGTCATTATGTTTACAGTTATTTAAAAGCGTCGAAACAGTTATTGTACTTGTAGCTGTTGCAATTGTTCCTGTAGTTGAGAGAAGCGTGCTTGTAGAACTTTTTCACGCTCGGTCTGTCTGTTCACATCTTCCATGATACCGTTTATTCTCCTTGGTACAGCAGCCTCTTCCTGAGCTTGCAAGAACTTAAACGTTGATAGTTCGAGATGAGCTTGTTCTATTTGTTCCCATACATCGTGAAGTTGCTTCGTCAATATTTGAGCCCGAGTCTGAAAGATAAGATTCCGTACAATTAGAACAAGTGAATTAGCGTTTCTCAAATTAACAAGGTTTTTTTTCGTAAGATACTCAGTAAACATTGAGCAATTTGGAGACTGAAAAGAAAGACACCTACTTGATATCCTCCTGTAAGTATCTTCAATTTTTTCTCCATTTTCGCGGCTCGTTTAGCTTCCCCAGTCATATGAACACGATTCTCCTCCAATTTTCTCTCGAAAGCCTCCACACGATCTTTCTTCGAGGCCAGGGTTGCCCTTGTATATCGTTTTTGCGTTTCCAGATACAATATCTAAAATTTAATATAAAATACAAATTTTATTGCTAAAACGGAATGAATTTGCCAAAAGATTCATACGTTCATTTTTCACACCTGGGAGAGACATTCTTCCCAAACGGTCGTATAAGCATCCAAGCTAAGATCGCCGTGAGCCATTCCGTCTCTTACAACAGACATTTCCTCCGATAGAAGTTGCTTCGCCTAAATTAACAACATCTCCGATAATGATAATGCAGCAAAAATCGTAGAGTAATTGAAAATATTTGGTGATGCTCACGGAATTAAGCTCGTCCGGCTCAAAAGTGTGGTAAGGATATTGTTCGAGGTAAGATTGGGCTTGCGATATTATTGATGCTCCACGTCTGTTGTTCGGTTGTATCGGATTTTGCAACGCATCGTATTGTAGCATCGCAATCATCTCTCTCTTTATCAGCTCTTCTGCCTGATAAGAAAAACATTTGAAATATTAAACAAATTTATTATATTTGAAATATGATTTTATATGTAAAATTCGTATAAAATACTCTTTGAAGGTCCGTCAATGGTGAGTCCATAATCGGTCGCAAAATATTCATATTGACTTCAACCGGTCGAGGTAATTCTCTCTGAATAACTTGAGATCTTCGAGCGAGTTCTTTTTTCTCTGAAAAAATTTCATGAAATTTCATGATACGGACGAAAAAACTCATTTCGTAAATTTGAATTGAAAACCGTGTTTGCTAAATATAAAAAAATGACTACCACAAACATACTTTGTTCCAAAATTTCCTGCTGCCTCCTTGCGTCTATGTCGGCTTGATCCTCAACGATGTCAGTGGCTGGATCGTCTGCTCCATCGTCCTTCGTTTCATTTTCTGGTACGACAATCTCGTAATCATTTCGCGGTGTTGGCAGAGTGTTCAGGCCGGCACGCAATTGTTCCTTAACTTGTTTCTGAACGGTCGGTATCTCAGAACCATCAAGACCTTCGTCGGGATTTATACTCAGCTTATCGCGAACCGGCGTAGGAGCTAGTGTTCCATTTTGAGTTCTGAGAGATGCTGGAGTGTTGAAGGAAGTATTTAAAGGTGTTCCGTCACTGCGTTGCGATCGGAAAGGCGTTGTTAGAACAGTGTTCGGTGTAGCAATCGCGTTTGCAACAGGAACTACGCTGCTGAAGTCCGGATTTAACAGAGGAGTATTTAATCCACCTGTAGAAAAAAATAATTAAGCATCGGAATGTTTATATTTTGTATTTATTTATTTAAAAACCGTACCTTTCAATGGAGTATCGACATGAGTAAGTGCCATAACATTCTGAGCTTCTTGAAGCACACGATCTGTGGCTGCTGGTGTGCGTGGTGTTGCAGCAATATTAGGAGTCAATGAATAATCTGCCAAAAGGCTATCTGACAATGTAATACCGCTTTCGGTAGCAACTTCCCTCGCCACCTCCGAAGCGCGTCCAAGTTTCACTACTTGTTGCAGCTCTTGATCGGAAATTTGCGGTTCTGGCAATACGAGTTTACTTCTCTTTTTTAGTGGCTCCTCGTTGTTTAACATTCCCATAGGAATATCATTTTCTTTCCGCTGTTTCATCTTCTGTTTATCTTTGCGTCTCTCGATCTCCTCCTTCTCTGTTCTAAGCTCGCCGTCAAGATGCTGCTGCCGCATGCGTGAAAAATCTGCAGCCAGTGGATCTACGTGCTCTACCGAAGTGTCGTAAAAACCTGATGCTGGACGTTTCTCAAAGGGGATTTCCGTGTTATAATTGACACCACGTTTGCGCTTGTTCTTCTGCGAGACTGTGATACCGGCTGCCCGCAGCTCACGACGTTTCTGCAATGCTGCCAAACGACGAGCTTCCTCTAGCTGCTTCTCACGAGCTTTACGTTTTGCTTTTTTGCCCTGAGTATTGGCGAGTCTAGCACGAGCTTCGGATAACATCTCGAGCTCTGTAAGAAAAGAATTATTAATTAGCCACTCATATTTTTAATTATACGAAGCAATCATTAATGGCTCAAGAAAATCAATTATTTTATTTTAGATTATACAGTTTGTCACTTTTTCCATTTTTGACTATTTTGATTAAAAAGGGGCTTGATAGAATACATAATCGTTCATTAAATATGTATTTCATTGTTGAATTATAATATGAACATTTATAAAATTCGTATATTTCAAGATCTTAAGTTGAATTAAGAGAAGGTATTTAAAAACCATTCTTACCATCCTCATCCATATCCTTTGGATCAGGTCTAGCAGGCTTTGTCTCAGGATTCGGATCAATTTCACCAGGCTTTAATTTCCTAGGATCATCAGCCGCATCCTCTCCTTCCTCCTTTTTTTGAGCTTGATCCCTGCAATGAAGACATTTAAGAGTACAGATTTCAGTTTCAACAAACAACTTCGTGTTATAAAAACAGAATTGATTTCTCTAGAAATTACAATAAATATTCGTATCGTTCCAAGCACTGAGCGGCTGTGCGCCCTATTATAGGAGCAATTGTTCTCCATTGGGTAGGCATTAGTTTTGCAAGATGCAAAAGTTTCTCGTCTTCCTCTCTGCTCCATTCTGTCTTTTTTATGCTGGGATCTAGCCACTCGAACCAACGAGCTTTGCATTGTTTTGCCGATTTTCTGTGAAGAAGCGATGCTATTCGACTCCATTGATTTTTGCCATATTTCATCACAGCGGCTTTAAGAATTTCATCCTGAAATGATTTTTCAAGACCATCTACATTGATACTGTTTGTACTGAATTATCAGTAATATATGGAGAACTTTATTTCGGATCCAGGCGTCTTGTATATAGGTTAGGTCAACGTACCTCGGTGTTGCGCCAAACGCCACCCTTTATCATAATACGCGGCATTTTTACGGTTGTTTATGGTCTCAGCTGGTCTAAGGAATTATTTTTAAAAACCCTTAATAACCGGGTTCATTTTTATTTGGAAAATAACGAGTATCTAACGTCACGTTAAAACATATATTCTAATTCAAAGCGTTTCACACATCGCCTATTATGCGTTGTACTCGGGTACTGATTGTCGATTGCCGATGGGGTACAGTCCATTCGCAAAATTTGATATCACTTGCTGGTGCAATGTAAGCTATTGACGATGACTGTACTATAAAATTAATTTTGCTTGTTTATCGATAAAATAGAGATGAGAACAATAATAATATTACTACTTATGAGAAAAACCAGGAGTTACGCTTTGTTTATTTTTCCTAGTAGCAGTAAAACTATCCGGCATTTTTTTATAAAAATTAAAGAAGTTTTTCGGTTCATTCATGAGAACGCAGCTTACAGTCTAAACCGGAAAATGATAGTTAATCAAAGGAAGTACTTGCTACATAATAAAGTATCTATAATGAATAGGTTTATAATTACTTATAAATAAATACAAAATTATTTTAGTCTATTAATTAATTAAAACTCGAGCCAAAGTTGTGGTCACAGTTTCACGAATGGTCTTTGAAATTTTAGTTCACCAACGTAGTCTGTAAAAGTGGGTGTACTTCGTCACTTGGCAGTCGGTGCGATTGAATTGCTGTGCTCGCCAAGTCGGCACTGATAGCCTATCAGTGGAAAATTAGTTTTGTTCAGAAATTAGGGACGGAGAGCGAGAAATGCGTGAGTACCTCGAACAACTTGCTCAATATGCTTTATTAAAATAATGGGCGATGGGTACAAGAGCCACGAGAGAGCAAATAATTCGAATTTTTGAGCAATTCTTTCGATCGATAGTACTAACCGTTCGCAAGACATCGTAGATGTAACTCTGAAATGTCATTTGTGAAATGGGGCGTTATCGACTATTCCCGTATTCGATGTACGAAGCTAATAATGACCCCTTTGAAGTATATATACCTCGTTCAAGATACAGGATCAGGTATAATTGTACTGATGTGATACAATGTCGACTTCATTTATGTAACTATATATACATACTGTTGTACCTGTCGACACTGTTAGCCATCCAGAATTCGGTGGTGCTGAGAGTTGTTGGCGTAGACAAGTGTCAGACAGCGTTGTTTTGTATTTTTTGCTTTGCTTATATGATTTTTTATATCTGAGAAAATAATAGGGCCACTTAACAAGTGTACAAGTTTTCAACGTGCAGATATTCTTTAACTCCATTTAAATACATAATAATTAGAAAAGGGTCAAATCTGAAGTATGGAACAGTGTTTGATAGTGTAGAGATTGACAAAGTTTTTTAAATTATTCAAATTTCATGACTCCGGTAGGACTTATTAATTGTAGCAACGATGATATTTCGTAAAAGAAATTAATATAATTGTATTGCGCTTGACGAATCTTGATTTCATGACATTTTTTCTCTCAACATAGGATTTTGACAAGAGTTTTCTTTTTCTTGTTCCTATATGAAAGCCATGAATAAAAATCGATAAATTTGATTTTTCAGGTATAGAATAGCAGAATAAGAACGAAAAATCCTCCGTCGCCATGATCGGGGGTCTGTTCGTTTACAATCACAAGGGAGAGGTCCTGATCTCCCGTGTGTATCGTGACGATATTGGTAGAAACGCAGTCGATGCGTTTCGTGTGAATGTCATACACGCGCGCCAGCAGGTGCGCTCACCTGTCACCAATATAGCCAGAACATCGTTCTTCCACATCAAGCGGGCCAATATCTGGCTAGCTGCAGTGACCAAACAGAATGTCAATGCTGCAATGGTTTTTGAGTTTTTGCTCAAGATCATCGATGTCATGCAGTCGTACTTTGGCAAAATTTCCGAGGAGAACATCAAGAACAACTTTGTCCTTATATACGAGTTGCTAGATGGTGAGATGGAATTCTCCAAAATATCTGAAAAATAACAAAATATTCACCGCCTAACGAAACTATTTGAATTTTCAGAAATTCTAGATTTTGGATATCCCCAGAATTGCGATACCGGTGTATTGAAGACCTTCATCACTCAACAGGGTGTAAAGTCAGCAACGAAGGAGGAACAGGCGCAGATAACATCCCAAGTGACGGGACAAATTGGCTGGAGAAGAGAGGGAATAAAGTATCGTCGAAACGAGCTTTTCCTCGATGTTTTGGAATACGTTAATTTGCTGATGAGTCCGCAGGGACAGGTTTTGAGCGCACACGTTGCTGGGAAGGTAAAAACCAACACCAAATATTTATTTCCACGTTTTTGTTGAATTCTATACAGGGAAGCTTCTGTCAATGAAAATGGAAATATTTATTAAAAAAAGAATATTTCGCGTTTCAGGTCGTAATGAAATCGTACTTGTCAGGCATGCCTGAATGTAAATTTGGTATCAACGACAAAATAGTTATGGATGCAAGAGGCATGAAAGGAGGTGCCGGTACTCTAGGTGGTGCAGGCGATGATCCAACGGCAGGTCGTGCGGGAAAACCGGTCGTCGTTATCGATGATTGTCAATTTCATCAATGCGTCAAACTTTCGAAATTCGAGACAGAACATTCCATTAGTTTTATACCACCGGATGGCGAATTCGAATTGATGAGGTTCGTTATAAATTCAACATCGTTACAATATTATCGATCGTTTATAATTGTATTACTTTCTTGATGACCGAATTTTTGAATTTTCTGTAGATATCGTACAACGAAAGATATATCACTGCCGTTTCGCGTAATTCCACTGGTGCGCGAGGTGGGACGTACAAAGATGGAGGTCAAAGTAGTCCTGAAGTCGAATTTCAAGCCGTCGCTCTTGGGCCAAAAGATCGAGGTACGCGTGCCAACGCCCCTAAATACCGCTGGTGTCCAGCTTATCTGCCTGAAAGGTAAAGCAAAGTACAAGGCATCGGAGAACGCGATAGTTTGGAAGATAAAGCGCATGGCCGGCATGAAAGAGACCCAATTATCGGCGGAGATCGATCTTCTCGAGACGGATACAAAGAAGAAATGGACGAGACCACCGATTTCCATGAACTTCGAAGTTCCGTTCGCACCCTCGGGCTTCAAAGTTCGTTACTTGAAAGTCTTCGAGTCGAAGCTCAATTATTCCGATCACGACGTTATCAAGTGGGTCAGATATATCGGTCGGAGCGGACTCTACGAGACGAGATGCTAAAAAAACAAAAAGCAAGAACCATAAACCGGAGGTTATTCGTTACTCGGTAAACCTTGAGTAAAATGAGTCCGTGTGAGTGTATCGTTTCAAAACTATCGACAAAGTATAAAATTAGACGAGGAAAGAAATGAGCCGAGAGCACCAAAATTCGTACTCGATACGAATATATAAATATATATTAAATAAACAAAACAAATCGAGCGCACCAAATGTGAACAAAGAAGAAAAAAAGTGAGCTCGGATTCCAAAGAGCCATGATAATATTTTCCTTTCGTCAATTGCCAAACGGTCTCGCGACTTTTTTTCTTTGCCGTACTATACAGCTCTATCGCTCCGATCGACCCGAAAGTCAGTCTGCGATATATGTATATACGAGGCGTTCCATTTTAATATTTAAACGCCGCGATTATTTCCGTCGTATCGAAATGGAATAGCTTTTGTATATGCACATATACATATAAGCGATATTATAAATATATATACCCGCGAGGACGTAAGCAATTATTTACCGAGGATTATCGGGGCTAGCCGAGATTGTACGAAGAATTCGCTGATTATATATATAAAATGCGGTCCAGGTCGAATAGCGTCTTGACGGTTGTTTGGTGTATATAGAATACAAACGATTGAAGCTCTCTTTCTCTCTCTCTCTCTGTTGCTCGATATTGTCCCGTTAATAAGAAAAAGAAACAGAAGTAATCGCCCGTGGCTCGAGATTCCGAGTCCTCTCGTTACGAGACGTTCATGGCCTCCTTGGTATGGTATTACGTACCAAAATGAACAAAACAATCCCCGAACTATCGCTAATTTTCTCACAAAAAAAAAGAAGAAAGAACAGGAGAAAAAGCAATCGCAGGCGACCACGTTTCGTCGACGATCGATGTTTAATCGGACTATTTCAAATAGAATAATGTTATGTCGATGTTAATATTCCAATGTGTATCAATGCGAATCGTGGATTTGTCGGGACGAAAGAGCCGCGGTTCGATCGAATTTGTTAGCGTGTTATTGATTTTGTCTGTACGCTTACAAGAAACAATCTCATATGAATCTCGAAATACACGTATGAATGGAACACAATGAAACGTTAATTTTCTTAAGTTTTCGTGCGGCCAAGACGGAAATTCTTGACTTTTGAGGTTTCTGTGGAAGGAGCAAAAGGATCGGATTTTGTTTCTCGATTATTACAAAAAGACTAAACAAAGACGACGAGAGATTTTTAAAATAATTCATTAAAAATGTCGCATTATTCCGATATTACGAATCCACTTAATTTGTATCCCAATGGTGTAATTAGTAACTATGAGCTTGTCGTGTGTGAGCATGTTCCTCGTGATCGTTTTTTTTCTTCTGTTTTGTATACAACTGACGGTGATGCATCATTTTCTTTTTCTTCATCTAAAGTACATTGTTTTTTCCTGCACTGTGTGAAAAGTGACGCGAGTTTTGACAGTATTTTGTGAGATATTTAAAATTATTTATTCACAATCCCGCATCACTTTTTTGCAACACTCTTGAATTAACTAAATTGCCGAAATGTTTGCGTGCGCTTTCTTTTGGTTATACAGTAATGAGGGATTTTTTCAAGGATTCTTTACGTACTCAGTCCCATAGAAAAATTCTCGCTTTAAAAGAAGACAATAACTCAACTGTATTAACGATAACAAGCTCGTTGATTTTTCACCATAGCAATGTCGAAAATCTGTTAATAGGGTAGTTTAAAAATATATATTTAATTTTAATAATACTATTCTTTTTTCATGAAATATAATTCTTTTTAAAAACGTTTTAGATCATATTTTTATATCTTCGAGTATTAAGAATCCGGGGAAATATATGAGGGATTATACGTAATAATAATTTAACACTTTTACTAAGTTTGTTCTTTAATCGGATGTTTTTTTTTATGAGAATGTGTACGTAAAGTTGTCTTTAAATCCTGTGCGTGTGTTTGTCGGTGCATGCAAATACCTTATTGTCAGACTATAACCTCCTGACCTCTCTCGTTCAATGTAATTCTTTTTTTTTTCATTGCATTCGCGATTATATGTGCGTGAAATGTTTTCACGTTTTTTTACTTATCGCTATGGAAAAATGTGGTCGCCGACAAAATTGTATATCGTATAAAAATGAAAACCATACAATCAGCGTAAACGATGGCGAGAAAGACTGTTGTACAGTGAGATATTCGAAATTGTGGTCGTGTTTTCTGATTAACTTGCTCGTAATGTTTAATTCCCATGTGTAAGTTTCGAGTGTAATCTTTAACGAAAATGTTTCTCTCTGTCTTTCTCGCTGTTGGAAGAATATTGGGCGGGCTCGGCAGTTTTGAGCAGAGTATGTTTGTTTTTCTTGATTTTTTGTTTGTTTGTTGGGAGTCGCGAAATTCGCAAACAACGACCCTTCGCCATGAATGAGTCAGTCAGTGAGTTCTAGAACTCTCTTAAAAGTAACTTAACGAAGCGAAATTCGATTCAAGCTAAAATCTTTGAAGTGGGAAAAAATTATTCACGCCGATCGTTTTATCGTACGTACAAATTGATTATTTTCTTATAATCTAGAAAGAAATTCATTCGACGTCATCGAAAACGTTTTTTTTTCCTATCTTTCTGGTTTTTCACCAAACCTTAACGCATTGTAGATATGGTTTACGTCGTATTAGTTAATAGCTAATCATTCTAAACGTTAAATATATAATATCGATAGGTTACATCGTGTTCTATAGTAAGTTTTCTTCGTTTTAGTATTACTCAAAATTCATACATACGATATTTTTATTTACAACCTTTTTTTTTCTTTCCGTTACTGTTCGAATCTGCGTATAGGTTATTCAAGTCACGCGCGCAATTTTAGACTTACTGCGCAGGCGCCATTTCTGTCTCCGATCATCGGTTCGTGTACACTCGTCATTCCAGTGGAGTTCGTCGCAATGGACGCGCTGAAAATGCGAGGCTCTTGATTGCCAAGTTTTTACAGAGGGTATATTCGACGACGTGTTTAATCGTATCTTTCTTTTTTCCACGATTACGAACGCATACGGTGATAGAAACGACGCATCGCGATATTATATATTACTTGGCGTTGAGACGCTAACCGCGTGTTTCGATGACCAGCAGCAAACCCCCCAATTTTCCTGAAAGATATAGAAAAGAGTCTGCGCCGACGATCTTATTTACATCGTGAAAAAAGATCGCGTTTAATTTATGTCAAATAACTTCTCCAATATCGTTTTGAAATTTTAACCCTCCCCGCCACTCGGCCCAGCCGAGAGAGCATGCGCGGACCGAAAGTTACCGAAGATGCCCGGAAACTCACGACCGATGCCGCGTCTGAAAATTTTACCGCCCTCCGCCATCTTGCTTCGTGCAAGTTCTCGTAATATTTCACGGGAAGTTTTGTATTGATGTTATTAATGTTTCAAAACGCTTCCCTATGCAAAACGTAATTACGCGAACTCTATGAGATGAGTACAAGATCTTGGCCGTCGTTCCAACGAATCTCCGAGTAAGTACACGAAGTTTCGACAATTTTATTTTTAATATGAAATTAATCGTGATCTACGTCGTGAATTGTTTACATCCCTTTCCCAACCTCAATTTCAGAAAAAAAATGACGCGAGTAAACGAGATTGTTAATCACATACATATATATCGTATTTCACAGCCTAGCGTCGCTCTGTTTCGAGCATCTCGAGACTTCCCAAAGTCGCGTGACAGGGGCTGCGATGCGTGGCACGAACAAAAGTTTAATCGTAAGTTTCCGAGTGATAATTTCGTCGTTTTGACATAACAACAGGGCCATGTGAGATTATCAAAACGCATCAAAGCTGCCGGCATTCGAGGTTAGTGAACATATATATATATATGTATTTTTTTTTATAAAAGACGTCGAGCTTAAGGGCTCGCAAAAATTGGTTCGATCGTCGAGCGCACGCGCAATGTAAACACGGCAATAATTTCTTTTTTCAGATTTGACATTTTTTTGGAACACGCTAAAATGACTTCAAAGGAAAGAAGTGATTTACAAAATTCTTTCCGACAGTACAACGAACACGCGATGTTACTTATCGAACGCACGATACTTTGAAGAAATTCCTTTCGCTCATCGACGTTTTATCCAATCTACAAAATAATAAAAGTAAAGTAAGGTTTTTACGTGTAAAATGTTTGTAAATTCGCGATGCAATAATCGATTGTCGTTTTTTTTCTCTCATAGTTACTTCGACGACGGTCAATTAATTTTCCTTGAACGTCCACAACGAAAAACAAAAAATTTCTCTTTGATCGGTACGTATCGCACTGTCGACGGTGAGAATGACGGCGGTGCATTCGGCTAGCTTTTGAGAGCGTGAAGAAAAATCATCGTTCACGCTATTTCAATTTTCGTCTATTTTTGGTTTATTATTATTATTATTAGTATTATTATTAGCATTATTATTAGTATTATTATTATTCTCTTTTTTTAGTTTTATCATTATTATTTATTATTGTGTGTCTTCGAACTGAAGTTATATATCTTCCCAAGAATTTGAATCTCATCTTCGGAAGTGTTTTTCTTTTTCATTCTTTAACGTCATTTCCTTTGTTTACTTAACGTCTAGTAGTAAGCAGCGTTTCAACGCGCCTTCGTTGGCACGGGTAAATTCGCCAATCCAAATTTTATTCGAGTACAGAAACGTTCGCTCTATTCGTTAAAGTTACCTAGAAGAAATTCAACGGATCCAATCTAATTATTCGAAATGAAAAGACTCAATTCTAATTAATGGATCACGTTTTTTAAAATTCCAATACGTATATACGGATTGGCGGGTCGTGCTAGCGAAGGCGAGTTCTCTCAAACTTTACGGATATAAATACAATATAATTCGACTATGTACAAATATGAACAAGGTTTTACAGGCCGGGACGAGTCAACGTCGGCGAAGATCGAGCGACGAGAATTTATTAAGAGATTCGTGCGGTTTACGCATTTACGATATACGCGGGCTGTACAAAAATCCAAAATTATTTATCCAAACGTAGGTAAGCACGTAGGAAATATATAGCTTTTTTTTTCTCTTTTTACCGCAATGGAATGTTTTTGCATTTAGAGATGAATTACATTTTTTTTTCTGAATTTTTGTCAAACAAAATATCAATAATTATTAAATTTTAGAATATCAACGTTTCGAGATGTTTCAATCTTTGTGGCTGAAAGGTAAAACGCGATTAATTAAATCTTTTTTTTTCTTCATAATCTTTTCGATGTTAATAACATTTTGTTTTTCGATTTACAGGAAACTCAGGTTTACGTGGACGTCGGATTTTCGAGACACCCGTTAGCGTTATCGATCGTGTTATGCGCAAAGTCGCCGACGGCTATCCCGGAGTAACAATTCGAAGCACAGCTCCGAGAAAAACAGCGTATATCACATGATTCCCGGCACTAACTACAACCCTACGGTTTTCGTTCGATTTTTTCTTTCTCACCCCCTCTCTCTTCACCCCCCAAATTTCAATTTTCTATCCCGACACACCAAAGAAGAAACCGTTCGAGTCTCCCGATGATCTCGCGATTGTTTCTTCCTCCTCATTTTCATTAACATTATTATTAAACTTTTATTAATTTGGTCATTATCTAGTACGAATTAATCGTCTGTTAAAACACATTTGTCGCACTCCGAAGAAACGAATATCCGATAACTTCCTCGACTTGTTACCATCGAGTTTGCGATTTTTTCTTCTTTTTTTTATACGACACAAATCCCGAAATGACGATAATTTTTCCAAAACGGAAATTCGATTCTCTTACATTCATTCACACAATCGCATCGATCGCGCATTAAAAATTCTCAAGTTTATACGTTTTTTTTTCAATCGCAAAGAATTTTTCCTACTCCTTTGCGTCAGTTGCTCGATGTTTTTTTCTTTGCTATGAATTTTTAGTTATTTTCTTTTGTCTCGCTACTTTGGCGCGTTTCTATAAAATTATTGTCCTCGTTGAAGCAGCTGTTGGTCGCGATGTCGCACGATAGTTTCTACGCTTTATATACGGCAGAAGCTTTTAAAATTTCAAACTCTCGTCTCGCGTAGCGAAAAATTCTTTTGTCTCTTACTACGGTTCGAAGCTTCGCGCACTTTTCTCGTCGTTTTTCATTAGTAAAAGTGAAAAAACGTCCTCCAAGCTATTAAGTTATTCGGGCTACGGTAATATATCGTTAAAATTGGGATGATTTAATCGAAAACGAGAAAAGAAGATGGGGCCATTTCGATGAGAAACAAAGAAACACGTCGATCGCTTCTCGTATAAAAAAATCATCGAGCAACTTCGCAATTTCGATTCGTCGCGTTTTCCGTCGATCAGCGATTTCTCATTATATCCGACCCGAATTACAGAATCGTCGAATCCTTATAATAATGTCGAATAAAATTAAACAAAGAAAAAACGATGTCTTATCCTTAAAACGATGATTCGTCGTTCGAATCAACGCGATAAGTGTTAGGTAGAGACAGTTCTGCGCGTTACGAGGAGACGGTTCGAGCTTTGCGCCGATCGTCCGAAGGAGAAACATAAATGAATAATGTGAAAATAAATTTTCTCGGCAGTGATTCAGCGAACGATCGACGGGCTGCAGCGATTTAAGTGCGAGCCGGTCGCTTTTACGAGCGAAGCTCGAACCTCCTTAAGGGTCGACGATCGTCACACGGTAGTGACGCGATCTACCTCCACGTAACGCACCGAACTGTCGTTTTGTCAGCATATCACTTCCTTGCCGTCGATTATCGCCGTCTCGGACGATATGCTCTTGAGACGATGCTGGGATATCGAGCGATTCGTTCGTTGACGAAAAATTCGCCAAAGTACGAAGCACGCGAGTCCCATTATCGCGACGATCACGAGGACGGCGAGTCCGAGATGCAACGGTGGCATTCGCAGTATTATCGAACAGTGTGTCAGAGCTTCGTCGTAACCCGAGGGACAGTGCGAAATTCCGTCGCACCAGAGCGACGCGTTTATGCAGGCGTCCAACTCGGGACAGCGTTGCTCGCAGTCGCGCGTCATCTGAAGACCAGCTGCTGCGGTACCTATCGATGGTCTGCAAATGTAACACGACCCAAAGTAAGACGCTATTTTCGGACAGCTACTTTAAGCTTTTACTTGTTTCTTTGTTCTTTCAATAATTATTATTTTTTGAAACGACCTTCTAGTTAATTCGAGCCACGTTACGGTGTAAGACTCGGGCTCGTTGATGATAAATTCAACGGCTATGGTCCTCGATGGATCTTCTCCCGGCGGTAGGATGTGCATCGTCTTGTCGTTTAGTGCCCAACCGTTGCTGAACACTTCGACTATGTGATCTCTCGAATCGGCATGAGTCTTTGGACACACCGCAATGTGAATCGCCCCACCTGTATGAACGACGATACGATTGCTCGTCGAACATTTCGTCGTGTTCGTTACCACGTGGCCGGGAATTTTTACATAGAGATATTGTCCCGGGCCTGGGTCTATGAGCCACGGATGAGTGTCGCAATTTTTCTGAAATTTAAACGATTTTCACATTTTTTTATGTGTCTACAATTTTTTTTAGACGGTATCGGCGATGCGATCCGTCGATCTGGCGTTTTACCAACCTCGTCCTCGTCGATGATCGGCGACCGATACTTTATTTCACCGCTCGGACCTCTGACCCTTCGCTTCTGCAGACACGGTGCAGCTTTGACGAAGTCCCAGACACCCTCGAAATATAGATTGTTGTAATCGTCGAGCGAGTTCATCGTGTTTACTGTAAAGTGAACCTCGACCACGTTCGACAACGATTTCATATTTATCGGCAACGATCGATTCGAGCACAGACAATCTCGCTGCACCGGCGATGCATTCGTCCACGGTAATTCCAAAACCTAATTAAAAAACAAAAAATTATTAATCCTTTCGGGCTCGTATGTCAAACACGAGTTCGGAAAAAGCTCGAATATCTATTACAGTCGTGTAACAACGTTACGTTTTTTCCCTTGTCGTATATACGTACGTTTGTATTTGTATTCGTACAAAACGATTGTCGTTGACGAAGAGAATTGTATAAGCTTGCATCAATGTACGTGACCACCAAACAATAAGCGTACTTATGAAACAAGCTGTAAGCGCGTTGCCGAGTAAGTACGGTCTATCGATTTTTCGCCTTATTGTCGTCCCTCTCTTTCTCTCGTTCCTACTCTAATATACAGGACAAGTCGTACACCAAGCAAACCCGGAGAACCAGACCGTACTCGTATAGCAGAGGAGTTCGAGTTACCGCGAAGTAATGGAGACGCCGGTGTTGCGTAATCGGTACCCGGGATAATCCTATTCAACCATGATCGCTCATGCATGGATATTGCGCAAAATTAGTGACTCGACGAGAAAATCTTCAAACCCGATTTTTCCGTAATTATACTTTTGAGAATTAAGAAAAAAATATTAGTGATTTTTGTTTACAAACGTAATGAGCGAAATATTCGATGTAATGATTTTTGTCCATCATAGTTTTGTTGTTTTGAAAATGTTCTTGAAGAATGATCAATCGATGACAAAATTGTATTACACTCTGTTATCCGAGGCGAGGCTGTTTACGCTCATCAGAACTCCTTATAATTCGTCCCTTGTTCATGGCTTTACCGCAATAAATAAATATAGATAATAGTAAGCCCGGTGATATAATACGCTTTCGAAATATCCGGTTATAACGACAGATTACGTTTAACGTAAACCCGTTTAATAATAATTTTCGTTAAGATACGACCTCGTCTTTTACAATGTAATTATAGAGCATCGCCTCGCGTTTGCTCTCCGTTCGCGCGGCAGGCATCAACGATCAAACAAATTTTCCGACGTCGTTGCGACGTCCAAGACGTAGCTCGTGCTAACTTTTCTCCAAGTAATTAACTCGACCTGGTAGTCTTGAATAATTGATGCCGGAGGTAGAGGTAGTCTAATCGAGTTACTACCTATATTTACGTGTAGATATTCGGAGGCGAGAGAGAAGAGAGGGAGGAGAGGGCATTTACCTATTTTATAGGTTTCCCGCAAACGCGAGTCGTTCGAGGAAACTACGTTACAATGTAGGTATCGAAACGGTGAGCTGCCGGCTGTTAACGAACGAAATGCTCTCGGCCAGACAAATTATCGCGGTGTCATGAGTAATTAATACGACAGCACACGCTGCGGGCATTGTCAACGTGACGAATATTGAGTATGGGCTTTCGGTGTTGTACGCTTCGCGTAGCATGTTCCAAGCTCTGAGCCACAGCTTCGCGCGCTAAATGCGCTTCGTTCGTCAAACTCTGTAACGATCCGAAGCTTATTTTTCTTTCCAAATAGGAATACGATCGATTTCTACGTCGGTTAATTATGTACGAGCTGGTTCGATGACTTCTGCAATCTCTTTCGGCTAAATTCATCCGGTACGGAATTATCCGGACGTTCAATTTCGCGTCAACGTTTATCAAGTTTCCAGATTTGTAGATAAGTCGTTTGCCGATGTTTCGCCAATTATAGAAAACGATTCAGGATCGAGAATGTTTGTTCAAATTTATTATAAAAAAAGATTTCAGAAAAATTATCCGTATGGCGAAAGTAGAGTTAAATTATTTATTTATCGTTTCTCGTGGTCGAGAGAGCGTGTAAGTAAGTTGGATTCATTCGGTTTGAGTCGATTCCGATAAGTCGTTTGCCGATGTTTCGCCAATTATAGAAAACGATTCAGGATCGAGAATGTTTGTTCAAATTTATTACAAAATATATTTCAGAAAAATTATCCGCATGGCGAAAGTAGAGTTAAATTATTTTATTTATCGTTTCTCGTGGTCGAGAGAGCGTGTAAGTAAGTTGGATTCGTTCGGTTTTAGTCGATTCAAGAGGTTGTCCGTTTCGTAACCGCCCGCGAAGGATTAATCGCGTGCGGTTTGACCATTGACCAGGCGTTACTACTTTGTCGAGATAAATCTCTCCCACGAGCCTGAGCGAAATCGAAGCTTTGGTCATTCCACAAGGGGCTGCCCCAAACTTTGCCTTTGCCTCTGTGCCTCGATCGAACCTATTGGCGGTCTTACAAATTCGCTCGGGATTGAATTACCTTGACGGAGAAACTGCTGGAGCCGACGCAAACGAGACGACTGAAGTCCGTGCTCGATACGCTCCGGCATGAACGATTACCGTTTAGAAGCTTGTTGAAACGTAACTTCACTATTTCGTCCTGTTCTCCCTCGAAACGGTACACGCAGCTGCCAATTAGACGATCGATAGGTCATGAGAATTTGAGATTTTGCTGAATCGAGTAGGGTGACTCTAGTGATCGAGGGTTGAAATAGTCAGACATACATTTTTTTTTAAACCGATTAAAAACGTAAAACGATCAAAAGTCTAATAGACATACGATTTTTCGATAATGACAGAAAAAAATTGCATTCGAATCGAATTCTTCAATGGAATAAAATATTTTTAAACGAACGTTCGAAGGGTCGATATTGAAAATAAAGTTATAACGAGAAAACGTGTGTCGCCAAAAATCTCTTCCGGTCGTTAAACCGTATTTGGATTAGAAACTTGATGGAGTCAGATTGAGTTTTCATCCTCGAAACGGTACACGCAGCTGCCAATTAGACGATCGATAGGTCATGAGAATTTGAGATTTTGCTGAATCGAGGGTGACTCTAGTGATAGAGGGCTGAAATAGTCAGACATACATTTTTTTGAAGCGATTGAAAACGTAAAACGATCAAAAATGCGATTTTTCGATAATGAAAGAAAAAAATTGCATGCGAATCGAATTCATTAATGGAATAAAATGTTTTTAAACGAACGTTCGAAGGGTCGATATTGAAAATAATGTTACAACGAGAAAACGTGTGTCACCAAAAATCCCTTCCGGTGGTTATACCGTATTTGGATCAGAAACTTGACTGAGTCAGATTGAATTTTCATCCGGTTCGTGTACGCCCGTAGGCTCGCAAGCCCGAGTTCTCCCACGTTGTGTCATAAACTCGGCTTTATGCGATCGTAAAACGTGCAATCGCGGAATGTGCTGCACGATATTTTATGGCATTTAAACATAAATTGGCTATATTTATGCATTTCGTGAATTCTAGAAAACAGTGAGAAATTGAAAGCAAGAGCTCGATGTTCGACCGAGCAATGGAACTGCTTATCCAACTATTTCCATTTGAAAACAATAGAGCCAAAACAAATTTTTCGAAAGCTTACGACGAACTTGTTCCATTTATACAATTTATAAAAAAAGTAGAAAGATGAAAATCCAATCTAATAAAATCACGTGAATTAAGTTTACGTTTTTTAGTTACCTGAGATTTTTCGAACCCCCTCGACCGTAAAGAAAAATGTCACGTGGGCCTTGAAACTTTCTATCGCTGTAATAATCACGATTTCGACTGTAGAACACGCGAGAACAGGGTCCACTTCCGTAAGGATCGCCATCCTGGTAGAGATCGACGAATTCGTACAGTGCTCGAAAGTTGACAGGCCTGAAAAATCCAGGAAAAATTAAATATTACAAACAAACCTTCGTCGTTAAAGACAGTTACAAAATTTGCACAATTATGTTGACAAAAAAAATCTTTCAACCGGGTAGAGAAAGGAATGTCGGGAATTTTCGAGCGTTACATCGCTCTTACATTGTGCATCTCCAGGAAGTATGAACTGCGGTATGGAAATAAGCAAATGCGACGGGTATATCCCACGAGAAATCTGGAACGAAACTCCGCCACGAGTCGTCGTTGCTCACCCAGGTACCTACTACACGATCTTGTACTATCGTGGCTATACACGTATACATCGTACACTGTACGTACTCGAAACTATCCGAGATATCGAGCAGCAACCTCTCGCCATAAAGTAGCCCGTAGGTAATACCGGATTAAATCGATGCCAGTGAGCATAGGACGGAGGGCTCGAGGGTTCGAGGGAAGGAGCAATGGAGGATTACTATCTCGCTTTTCTCGCGAGACAGGACTCGCACTGTAATGGAAGAAAAGAGGCTCTTTCGCGAGCGAGCATCGAACGATTATCCTTCGGATCTGTCCGACGACGACAGTACGTATCGAACTTTTTGCGGCTCAATTTATCGACGATGTTAATAATTAAACTCCGTTCTTTTTCAGCCACGTTCCTGAAATAAAAGCATCGGGTGCTAAAGTCTAAGATATTATGAAAGATGTCGATATTTTAACGGCTTATTTCCGTTATATCTATAAATTATTATGGCGAGGAAGAAAACAATTGTAGTTTTAATGTCGGAGGTTTGAAAAAAGAATCGATAATTTTACTGAAGTTTTGTATATGGAAAAACTTGCCTTAGTGCGGTGGATTCGATCATTCGCATTTCCATGGTGAGACTGCTACCGGAGGAAACGAAACTCTCGACGAGGGAACATGGACGGCTGGTATTTTGAAGAATGGCGTGATCGCAGGTTCGAGGTACACGATCTTTGCAATATCGCGCCAGAAGAGAAGTATTGCTGGATGGACGAGCGCCCAATATTTGTATAGGATTTCCGGTTCTCTCGGCGTAACGCAGTCTTTCTTTTTCACTAGAACAAAAGTGGGGTAATTCGCGTTTAATTTTAATAATGGAATAATATTAAATTACTTCTATGAAATTTTTCCATTACAGAGAATTTTTGGACGTAACACAATTTGTTTCTTGTCCACGCTGTTTCATTTCGAGACAAAGTTTGATCAAAGAACGTGCTGTTTTTATTTCAATTTTAATTAGTTAATTAAAAATACGAGGAAGTGTAGAAAAATGAAGGAAAACTCGAGAAAGGTCGGTGCGATATATCTCGCTCACCATGATATGTCATTGCACTCGGTAAGTGGCATCATGTCGCCGTCCCAAACGAGAAGTGTCGTGCCGCACTCGTCGTCGCTGTTCGAGGAGGCGCTTGTGCCAACGTGAAACTTGAGCACCGAGAGCCACACTCGAAATTGCGGTTGCGACGGTTTCGGGGGCGGTTTGCGCCAGACAGTGCCCGGACGTTGTTCTGGAAATTTTGGCAATGGTCTTGGTGGCGTTGGACTCGGCATCGTTGGTCCAGCGCCTCGAAGATGATAAAGACACGTCGTGTTTCTTGCCAGTGTGTGCCTCGGCGATGCTAAAACACCACCGCTGTTGCCGCGCAACCAAAACTCGCAACGTTTGTTCTTCGCGTACGTCGGCGAATCCGAGTCGACGAATTTTACCTAAATTTTTTCAAGTGAGAATAATTAGCAAATTAATTAAACAATCATTTTAATTTAATGAAAGGATTAATTATAAACTTGTTGGCTGAAACTGTAGATGCGTGTCGTGTGCGTAAGGAGAGCTGTTGTTTCTCGAGATGCGAGAGAAATGACGAAACTCTATTCGCAAATTCTCCGGAGTTATTGGATGGACGAAGATGGAGTTACACTCGGCAACTTTTTCACGCGGCAACTCGAGTTTTTTCCAAAAAAACTTCAATAGCGAAGGGAATAGAAAACAATATTCTTGTTTGGATTCTTCACTTTGAAACGACAAGTATGGGGTGAAAAGCTCGACGAGTGGTATATTTTAAGGAAACGCCGTTTCATTTTCTCGAATCGAATAAGAAGAAAATTAGTTTTTCGCTCTGGATTCCATGGTAAAAAATATTATTTTTACGAAAACGTGTTCTTACTGATTTTCAGGCTAGGCTCCAGTTTAACGTACCTGAATTTCTAACTGGAAGCCATGCAACGAATGCGGTGGTGTCGGATGAAGAAAAGTTCCGAAGGGCGAAGTGGTGAACTCGACGAGAAGTTCGGGACCGCTGCTCGTTGCCTCGGGTACCGGTTCGCCACCGCCGCAGAATTTGAGAATAACGGGGTCACGTGTCGTGTACCCGTCGTATACGGTGACATAATCCTGGGACAGGCAATAAAGAAAAATTGAATTTTCATATTTCAATATTAATCGTTTTATTTGCTTTTTTTTAAAAGCAATTTTCGCGCGAATGAATTTACGATTTTTATTTTTATAGGAAAAAAACAAGTATAGCGCTGAAAAGTAGAGATTTTTAATTACCTGGACTACGTCGCAGTCCTGCCAAAGGCGAAGTTCTCGCGGGGGTGGTTCGACCTGTGTCGCAGGACGAGCTCGGACCGCTATTAACTGACCGCGGGGTTGTCTCACTGTAATCAAAGCGTGTTTTCCGGGTGGAACTTCGTGTTGCCTCACCTGTCAACGTTTAATTAAAAAAATTTCCATTAAAGTCATAAAAGCAATTGAAAATCACGAGTCGATGATTATTCGATTAATTAAATAAATACCGTCAAAATTTTGATCGATATTAAATCTCGAATAAATTCGATTTATTCCGATTGAATTTCAAGCTTTCCTCTATTTATGTATGTAAATGAATTTCGTACTGCCATTTGAAAAGAGAATTTTATTTGCGTCCAAGAATCGACGAATTCCTGCGACATTTACTTTGCATTCGGAACTTCCGAATTTTAAGCACGATTGAAACATTGTTGGAAAATCAGGAAAGCATCCGAACAGCAGCAGTTGTCGAGAGTTTCGCGCATCCCGACTAGTTTCAACGATTGACTACCATCCACTTCAATGTCGCTACTCAATTTGCAAGTTCCTCTTTGCTTTGAATTTCGATCCATTTAAACTTCGACGGTGCGCCAAGTTTTTGGAACGTGCCGGGCCAAGCGTCGCCAAAAGTGCGAATTAAATGTATCGTTTCTTTTTCAAAGCGATAAATCGATTCGATTAAGTTTGAGAGAAATCATAAATTTATTATAAAAATCACGATTCACCAATTGAGATCAATCAATTTAAACCAAAAATGAAAATTTATGAATTTCTAAAAAAGATTTGATAATAAAATAATTTTGTAATCGTAATAAAAGCTTCGAAGGCCGTTTGGAAAATCGACGAAAAATACGTTTTCAAAACTTCGACGTACACGAGGTTACGAAAATTGTAACGAAAGTTTGAAATTCTTTTGAAAAGTTTGACGGAGGGATTTACAATCGTCGGTACGACGTAAATTCTCTCGTTTTATAAAGGAGAGACCCCAGTTTATAGTCCCGGTGAGAGTCCTATTAAGCTCGGGTAGAGGGCGTTGATGCCGAAATTCTATGATATGACGTTTTGGAAATTTACGATCGAGAGCCGAGAAGGGTTTAGGCCATGCTGTGGCCCAACGAGCTTCGCCATGTCGCTATAACGGAAAATAATGGCTGGGAAGAGGCATAGCGAAAATTTGTTAACCACGCGCATAGGGTGCGGAAAGCAGCTCATTTTTACGACTTCCTTGAGGCTGGAGAGGGTAAAGGAGAGAGAGAGAGATTCAGTAGTTTCTGCTTCCAGCAGAAATATACGACTCGTGGTCGCTGTACAGCCTCGCAGTCGTGTTATCCCAAGGGGCACGATCCAAAATGCTCGTCTAACGATCTCTGCCATTTGTCGGACGGAACTTGCACTAATTTTTCATTATTTTACGTAAACGAATTAAAGAGCAGACAAATATTTGGGGAAGAACGTCCGATTTAAAATTTTTGCGGATTTGGACTTACCGCGTAATAACAGGTGAGATTACGTGGATAGAGACCCGGAAAATTCGGCGATTGCAGGCGACACTTTTTTCGATCGCAGTCGCTGAATATACGAGAGCAGTAAGTGCCCGAAATTAGATCTCCGAGATATTGCTGATCGGGGGTTGGTTTTGTTGGTTGTGCCTCCGTCTCTCCCACCTGCTCTTCCTCCTCCTCCTCGACCATTTGAACCGGCATCGCCATAGAGCTGTTTGAATATTCCGGCGATGTTTCTTGCGTGACTGTCGGCGCCATTGTTACTTGAGTCATTCCTGGGGAAGAAATACGAGGGGTTGATTAATTAGGCTATTCAACGACTTTCTACTCGTTAGTTTATTTTTAATTGTTTTCTATATTATCGTTGAATGATACAGAATTTTGCGATTTTAAGAAAAATAATTATCGATCAAATTATTATTTTAATTATTTTAATAACGTAATCAATATCAATTCTTCTATTTTCTATTATATAATTATTATATCGTTATTCTCGTAATACGATAACGATATGATTAAATAGTTGCGTATCATTCCGCGCTAATTATTTAGTAATATTACGCGCGATGACATATTAATTATATGATTAATTGCAAAATCACGTTGGTATGTTCTTAATCCCTATTTAATTAATAAATAAATAAATCATTGCTTTACCAACGAATGGATTTCCATATCGCACGACAGCGTCGGATCTTCGTATCATTTTGTACGCCATTCGAAAGTCAAAATTGAAACCAGTCTGATCTTGGCTGAGTCTGAGAAGTCTGAGCGATATCGTAACGCTCGGTGTTTCGCTGTAATAGATTGCCGGACCCCACGACGTCCCGCACCATAGACCACCGACATCCGGTCTCTGAGCCTCCGAAATTTGTAGCGAACCATCCGGACATCCCTCGGCAGTGAACGACACGAATTTTCCCAAAGTAAAACTGTCGAAAGTTAACTAAAACGAAAATAAATATTATAATTTAAACGGATTCATGGTTAATTCATTTTATTACAAATTCTCATTTTATTTTTATCAATATAATGAATTAAAATAAAAAAAAGCCCAAATTTTGCGATAATGAATTATTCACGTTCAAAAAATCGTGATTCTCGTCGATAAATAGAATTGATTATCATTCGATTACATTCGACTACACCGTTGGACAAAAGGCCAGTGAACGACACAAATTTTCTCAGAGTAAAATTGTCGAAAGTCAACTAAAAACGAAAATAAACAATGTAATTTAAACGAATTCATCGTTAATTCATTTTCCTATAAATTCTCATTTTATTTTTATCAATATTATCAATTAAAATAAAAAAGTTGAAATATTGCGCTAACGAATTATTCACGTTCAAAAAATCGTGATTCTCGTCGATAAATAGAATCGATTATCATTCAATTACATTCGACTACACCGTTGGACAAAAGGCCAGTGAACGACACAACTTTTCTCAGAGTAAAATTGTCGAAAGTCAACTAAAAACGAAAATAAACAATGTAATTTAAACGAATTCATCGTTAATTCATTTTCCTATAAATTCTCATTTTATTTTTATCAATATGATCAAATAAAATAAAAAAGTTAAAATATTGCGCTAATGAATTATTCACGTTCGAAAAATTGTGATTCTCGTCGATAGATAGAATCGATTATCATTCGATTACATTCGACTACACCGTTGGACAAAAGGCCAAAATCTCTCTCCCTGATTTTCAACGAATCGATCATTTCGTTCATTATACCGAATCGAAAATGGGTAGATACCGATACCTAGTACGAAACGTCGGCTTTTCAACAACCCCTTCTTCCGTTTCGCTCTACACTCGCGAGACTCTTAATCGGAATTTCGTTTTGTCCCGTTCGCCGAGTGATTCCAGTCACGGCCGGACGCCCCGATCGACAAATTATACTACTGAACGCTTGAACGAGTACGAGTTTTTACGTTTTTTTTTTCTGTTTGCCTTTCACTCGGTTTCGATTCGAGCGAATTTTATTACGCGTTTCGTTGAGCAAATTGTCACACGCGTATATCCATCGTCCAGTTGTCTAAGCCAATAGTCGAATGGAGTAATTTCCGACACTTTTCGCGAAATTGCTCGTTGATTGGAAACATTTGAAAAATTGAGGGCTGCGAAAGTATTTATTTATTCGAGGAAATAAAAATAATTTTATCAACGAATGATCGATCGATCGTTTGATACGGTAATAAAATTTAAATGATTTTTCCAACGATTAAACAATTATTAATTGAATTATATAAATTAATGAATTGACTCGAGAACATCCACCTCGAGTTTATCAAAATTTATAAAAATCTTTGTCTCAGCTTTTTTCGAAATTTTTTTGTTTTTCTCACAAGATACTTTTCGTTCGAGCCAAATTCACGCGGGAGAATAAAATAGAGGATCGTTCGCTAAAGCTCGTAAACCGAGAGACATAAATTACGAAGTGAATGGAAAATGCGAGAGATGCGAAAGAAAGAAAAATACACACATACACACACAATGGATTGCGAGAATGTCTGGCAGCGCTGCGCGAAAACTTGTTCCCTATCGGGCTTCTTCTCGCCAACTCTCGAACGTTTTCAAGAAAACTTCGAGGCTGCAAAATTTTGTCGTGAATTCGAGAGAAATGCGCCGTCCACAGTTATATTCGATATAGGGGCAATTCTCTGCACTTTAGAGCATTCAAGTTTTATTGAAGATTTATACAAGTTTAGTTTCCAACTTCCGGTGAGAAACTACTTAACGACCGAGAAACAAAAATACCATTTTCTTTTTGTAAATTTACGTTTTTCGTTGAAATTATTAAAAAAAAAAGAACGTTTCGAAACTCCATCCGCGATGGTAACATCCGGAACAGATGGTGCACGAGGCGTTAACTCGTTGAATTAATTTCAAGCTGTCTCGAACCTCCTCCGGACACCGTTTCTTCCTACCCACTTTTCTCCATGAGTCTTTTACAAATTTTCCGGACGGAGCTCGAAGAAAAGATGTACCGATGTATTAATCAACGTTCACTGCTAATTAGTTGAACGACGAAAGCTCTTCGTTTCAAAAATCGGATTCTGACTAATATTGTCCTTCATAAAATTTCAATCAATTAGAAAATTAATTAAAGTTTGATCGTATTTTAAACTAATGAAAAAGTTGATAAAATAGAATATAAAAATTTCGTATTTTATATTATTTTATTGTCCATCGTTATCAAAGAGATTCGAATGGTAGAAAATCGATCACCTGTTTAATCAAAGTTTGATCGTATTTTAAATTAATGAAAAAATTGATAAAATGAAATATAAAAATTTCGTATTTTATATTATTTTATTGTCCATCGTTATCAAAGAGATTCGACTGGTAGAAAATCGATCACCTGTTTAATCAAAGTTTGATCGTATTTTAAATTAATGAAAAAATTGATAAAATGAAATATAAAAATTTCGTATTTTTATATTATTTTATTATTCATCGTTATCAAAGAGATGCGAATGGTAGAAGTTCGATCACCTGTACGATGTCGCCTAAATCGTTTCCGGGAGCGCTGAAGGTGAGCTTGCAGAAGTAGGGCACCTTGTCTTCCTTCGGGCGATGTAGCTCGAGATAGTAGGTTTTTCCCACGTCCCCGTAATACGTCTTGTTGCAAGCTGCAATAGAAACAAAAAAACAATGCTGTGAATGAAACCACACACGCCGTTACAATCTCTCACGTTGATTTATGTCGTTTTCCAGCAGTGATTCATCGACTTTCTCTCTTTCGAGGGAAAGAGAGAAAGTGCATTACGTGTACAACCACAAATTCTATTTTCACGAAGAAGCTTTTTCTCTCGGTACTGAAGAGTACACGTAACAATTGAAAACAAAAATAGAAAACCGACGTAATTTGAAAATAAACATCCACAGATTGAAAAATACTAAAAATTCTCGAATACATTATAATTAAAATATTGAAATTTAAGAAAACGATAAACATTTTTTCATTATACATCTTAGAGAGAGAAAAAAAACATAAAAATGGTCAGCTCCGAAATTCCATGTTGGAAATCTCGATGAAAAATATCCAGGGATATTACATCCCCCGTAGAAATACGTCGAATTCTCGATAAATTGAAACGCGCCGGAATTTTGGTCGGGTTATGAAATAGTTGTTCACCTAAGGTGGATTATTAATTCAGCGAGGGAAGAGAAAGAGGAGGATCGAGAGCTAGTGAATCGAGAATCAGAGATAACGGAGAAGGGTACGTTGAGCGACGTCGTGACTATGTAGACGAAGGGAAGTTCTCGAAGAGTTTGTTGGAAATTGATCGAAAGCTCCGGAGGGTCGTCGCAGTTGAATAATAAGACTCTATTTCCGTTATTCGTTCCATCGACCCTCGTACTATACCTCTTTGTAACGACTATTTTCCTTATCAATGACATCAAAATCAAAACATAACCGAACAAAAACCGAAATAATAATCAGAGATGAGCAACGACCGAGGTCAAAGTGTCACGGAGAAAGGGAGATTCCGGCCCAGACGAATCGAAAATGTATTCGTATAACTCGGAATCGTTTGGTTGGCTTCTTCCTCGCATGCATGGAAAGAGTATTACCATCGGAAGGGGGTTGCTTACACTGGACCATTGTAAGGCTTCAAGGGCTCGTCACTTTCATACGTGTGGTAGGAGGAAATCTCCGATATAGGCGTTAGCGAACGACCAAGTCAAGACAGAGGGAACCATTACGAGACTCGGCGGTCATATTCACGAAGCACTCTACGTACGTATATACCTACAACATATAGTGTCTACCATTCTGATTCGAATTCGCGAGAGGGTGAGAGGAGTCCCGTTCGTTCTAACAATGAACACGCCATTCCCAGCCACTCGGTCATTCCTAACAGGTTGCTCAACGTTTGCTAATCCAATGGATCGATTAGAATCATTGCATCCGTCTACCGAACCCTCAACGACACCCCTTTCCATCTCACAATCATTTATATCGTCTTATCACGATTATATATAGGTGCATGCATGTTTAAATTATTTTAGCTTATCTGCTTTAGTTTGAGCTTTCTATTTTACTCGCATTTTTAAGCGACGGAATGGAGAATGGAAAAAAGTGTTAAAAATACTTTTTCTACTGTAACTTTGATTTTAGCTTCGAATTTATTTGAAAATATCTCTGGGTATTTAAAAACGAGTGAATTTTGGAAGTTGAATAATAATAAGGATGAAATAAGCTTTCTGATCGAATTTAGGGGGAACATCTCCCGGAGCTTGCGGCCATTCTCCATTATTCAGGCGTCTTTCCATCGCTATGTCAGCTTTTCATTCGTAGCAGCTACACCCCTTTCCATCTCACGATCCTTTCTCTCGTCTTATCACGGTTATATATATGTACGTGTATGTATAAACCGTTTTGGCTTATCTGCTCGAATTTCAGTTTTGTATTTTACTCGTATTTTTAAGCGACAAAAGGGAGAATGGAAAAAAGTTTTGAAAATACTTTTTCTACTGTAACTTTGATTTTAGCTTCGAATTTATTTGAAAATATCTCTGGATATTTAAAAACGAGTGAATTTTGGAGGTTTAATAATAATAAGGATGAAATAAGCTTTGAGATCGAATTTAGATGGAACACCTCCCGGGGCTTGCGGTCATTTCCATTATTCAGGCGTCTTCCGATCGCTATGTCAGCTCTTGATTCGTAGAAGCTAACTCGTCCACCAGCACACGTATATAACCATCGAAACCGGAAGCTAACCCGAATCCCTTAGACCTTCTCCGTAGGAGGACAATCGTGCCAAAGTCTCGATTATGCAGTACGTACAATGTCGATTGTGGTTACACAAATTCGATTCCGATTGCCGCAAACCCATGTCCTTCTCTCTCTCTCCCTGTCTACCTAAATCTACAAATTTCGAGCAGTCGCGAGTCTACGGTATTATCGCAGGCTTTGTAGATGGGGGGGTTATAAATTTTGCAACGACGATGAAAGACCGTTGAGTTAGCAGCGAGATGATAAATTATTCAATAAATTGGACGAAGAGCGTGCGGATATTACGCGAAACTCTAGGATATTTCAAACGAAAGAACAAAGTCGATGGAGGACGCGAGAAATGATTCGATGGAAAAAAATATTTAGACAAGGAAACGAGTCGATCTGGAAAGATGTATTTGGATTCGAGCGAATGAAATTGAACCTAGAAAAATCCCGATTAATTCACGTTCGTACGAATCGAACAAATAATGGATAATAATTGAAATAATTCTCGCCCGAGTGAAAATTGTTCTCGATATCGATTTTGATTTCCCTCGAGGATAAAAATACTTCGCTGACTCTACGTATTTTCTAGCTTTCGTTACAAAGTTAAGACGTAAACGTGTTCGAGATTAAATTTTGACAAGCGTCGTAGTTTTCTTTTTGCGTTATTTACTTCAGTGATTTCACTTTTCCGGTTTACGGCTCGACGCTCCCTACGGGGCGTGCACAAGGGATTCGTTATTGGATTAAACGCGGCGTACGATTTTCTCGACCGAGAGGGACGAAAGTTTCGCCAAGAGTCCAAGGCACTTGGAAAATCGAGTCGCGGTTTTACCGCAGCTGCGACGAAGACCCGCGGCCCGACTAATCACTGGACTTTGCACGTTTGGCAAACGCGAAGAAAGAGCCACGTCGCGGTCCTCTCAGTTTTCAGAATCGAAATCGTATCCACTCTTCACCCGGCGCGTGCATTAAATGCAAGGGCGCTCTTCGCGCTGTGCAACTTTCACGGGAGAACGAGACTCTCGCGTCTGACGAATGACCGGCTTTTATCACTGACTCCTGGGCTATCGCGTTGCCGACCCCTTCTCATCTCTTCTCTCTATCTTTGTCCCGTTCCACTTTCTGCTTTAACGGCACTGCGTCCTCCGCAATGTTACGATTAATCTACGAGACACTCCCAGACTCCCGGGGATAATTATACGAATTTACTGCGAAATTTATTCAAACGACTTTATTGTCGTAACGATCCTTCCATAAAATTTCCCATCTATCATTCGAAATATATTTACCAGTACTCGATATAATTCAAAAAAAATTATACTAAAATAAATTTAATGTTATAAATAAATTTGTATTTATAAAATTGTAAACTCGCTAAATAATTTCTCGAAGCGAATAAAAATTTGAGTAAACTCGAGTATAATCGATCTTTCCAATTTTTCGTCTACGTTGAAAATATCGGATTATACAAGATTGATAATTCGGAGCAGCTGCCAAAATCGTACTATGTCCCGTGATACGTACGTCTATCCCAAATATTGATTTCTCGTTAGAGAAAATGTAGCCTCGTTGAAAAGCTCTTTTCATGCATACGCGCGGGATCAGACGCCCGAATGATTCCGTAGGTCTTTGCCTCCATTCGCCACAAATGATTCGCGACGACGATTCAATGCGGATAAAGCTTCTGCCCTCGGCTCGATCTTATACATATATATACGTTACGTTTGGCCATTGTAAACCGGTGCCAAACCTGTTTATACAATCCCACGAATTCACCGCAGTGCAGGCAACGAGAGTGTGGAAGCATACCAGAACACTGTGGAATACATCCATATACTAAATTATATAGATATAGAAATGAACGTAGATGCGAGCTTGTGGGAGAAGTCGGTGCTCGTGGATATCCAGCAGGTTACCCAGGAACGCCCTGGCTTGTTATCATATATCCTAAGAGTTATGACAGAAACAGAGTAAGAGATAAGCGAAGCAATAGAATTTATACACACCGCATGGTCGTATAGATATACCCAAAATGTGTTTGGCGGAAGAGCCCGAGAGACCCAAGGAAGAAAACAAAGGGATTTCAGAATGAAAGGCAGAAACGAGCGAAACAAGACAGTTTACGGTCGCGAATTTATTTCAATGGACGACCTTGTTTTTAAAAAGTGTAATAACTTATCCGGAATTACGAAAGATATTAAAAGATATGAAGAAGATTAAAAAATTGACTTGATTTATTTACCAATTGTCTTATCCGTCTTCGCCTTGGATTGATTTATCTACATATGCCTCGAGATGGATGAATTTATAGCGAGAATAAAACGAAACAACACTTTGGATGAGAAGATCAAGATTCGGAGGATGAAAAGAATGGAGTGAAAGAGGGAGGAAAGGAAGAGGGTGGTCTACTCTCGGTGATAAATGAAGGAAAATGTACGGCGGGATTGATCGCGTGTGTGTGCAAGGGTTCGCGAGGATGTTGACTTTTATCGATGGATGAGATACAAGAGAGCAGGGTGAAGATGAGCATCACAGGAGGTTCGAGGATTCGTTTTGTCTCACTCTGGATAGATTTTTCTATCCGCTTTGGTCTGCAACATCCGCATGCGTATACGCTGATTTTCTTGGCAACTAGATCAATCCTCGATCGTCCTTTCGATTCTTTTTTTTATATCATCCTTTCATTTTTATAAGACACGTTGTAAATCTTATCATCGTTTTTTGTTGACCGAGTGTGGTTTTCTTTAATGGAAAATTCTTTTTTCAAAGCATTGATGAAAAAAATATTCTTCATTGGAGCGAGATGTTCAATGCGTTGGCATAAAGCGTGCGTGTCGAACAATTTGTGGCGAGGGAGACACGTAAAATGCACTCTGCAGCTCGACACCCTTTCAAAGTTTCAGTGGGCTTTCATACGCACATAGATACGTATATAGATGTTTAGATAGTTGAGCTCAATCTCGGGGTTGGTTTTGGGATGTTGGAAAAGTCATCAATGAGAAGGCGCAAAAGTAAAAGTGAGGATACGCTCATACATAGACCGTCTATACCTTTCAATAGTTTTTGAACGCATACACTCTCATGGGGTTGCTACCTCTTTTTGTGACATTTTCAATCCTTCTTTTGTCCTCGCGTCGCAACGTACGAAACTTGTTTCGCTACCAAGGTTCATCTCAATGAGACGTCTACACGTCTGATCGCACTTCGGGCATACGAGTTCCTTTTTGTAACTATACAGGGTGCTGGGCGCATATCTCTTTTTCAGGCCAACAAAAAAGATGTTTTTTTTTATTGATAAAAACCATGAAGCACGCGCATTTTTTTTATTTAAATAAAATAAACCGTAAGATATGTTTCTTTCTTCTTCTTCCTTAGGCTGACAAAAAAGATGTGTTTTTTTTGATAAAATCCATAAAGCACATACATTTTTTTAATTTAAATAAATTAAATATTTGTTCCTTTCTTCTTCGCTCTTACGCCCACAGCATGTTTTGTTGTTGATAAAATTAATGAAGTACAGACAGTTTTTTTTTTATTTAAATAAAATAAATATTTCTTTCTTCTTCTTTTTTGGGCCAACAAAAAAATGTTTTTTGTTGATAAAATCAATAAAGCACAGACCGTTTTTTTATTTAAATAAAATAAATCGTAATATTTGTTTGATCATATTTTTCGACATTGTTTTCTCGGTTTCTAGATAGAAGAGGTCGCAAACGAGCGTGGCATTGGAACGTATACGAGCCGATATCTCGTGCCGGTGCGGTGGAGTTATTTCTCTTCATAAATTTGGATCGCGACACGGCACGAGTGCACTCGACACCTTTTCACCGTCGTGCACGGCAGATTCTATCGCCTATCGGCTTGTCGGAGAAAAAAAAGCTCGTCGCGCATCCCATTCACCGTACCTACCTTCTGTATCAAGATCCTCCTTGAGAAACCCGGAGAAAAAATATAGTAAGTACTTAAGGTTATTGCGATGGAATAGGAACAAGCTCTACAATTTTCTTACAGCACCGAATGAAAAAAAAAATAATTAATGAAAAAATTCATTCCTTTGAATAAATCAAACAAAACAAAGAAATCAAATAAATCAACTAAATCAAATAAATCATACGAATAAAAACGAACGAGATGAATAAAGTAAATCAAATGAATTGTAGATAAAGCGAATAAAATACAAAAATCCCTTTTTCGGGAATTTGGACAATTCCCATTATTTGTTCACGTTCTACGTGAGCGTGGATTAATAAATGCACGAAAGCGATTAGAGAGGGTTAATCGAAAATTTATCAGAGGATGCTCTCGCGTGGATTACAGTGGCTGGTTCTGCTGTTGGTGAGTGTAGAGGAGACGAAGAGGCAAGGGAGTGTGTGGAGAGGGAGGGAGGGGGTTGAAGTACACCAAGGTACGAAAAAGCGAATGAGAGAAGAGACGGGTGGTGGTCCAGGAGGGTAGAGCTCCGTGGATGCTGCAAACGTATATACAGTTTTATAGGGTGCGCAGGCTGGCTGGACTGGTTTGACCCAAATCGTGGATGGTCGGTTGGCTTACGGCCAGTTCTCTGTGTCTACCCGCGCAGCTCGAAACGAAAACCGCCCCGTCCCGTTCTCGCGCAATAGGACTCTTACTTATATTTTTCATCGAGAACGACGATCCTCTCTGCTATCCCTCCCACCTTTCCAACTTTTCCCCCCCGACGTGTACCCTGTTTTCATGCCACCCCCATCCCCGGGGCGGATGTGGGACGAGACCGATATCAATTGCAAAAGTCGATAGATTAATCGTTCCCGCCTCTCCACCCATTAATATTGCGGATTTGTAACCACCACCTTCGCTTCCGTCGCGTTAAACTCATTTCGATGTATGCGCTTTTTATCTGTTTTCTTTTTTCACCTTTCGTTTCGAAAACTCGATATCGGAAATTATTCTGGTTTTTATCACTTTGGGATCGAATCTATGCTCGATTGATTAATGATAGATTCTTTAATAAGTTGCGCGACGTTCCTCGTTCGTTTGATAAATCAAATGCAATTTTTTCAGTGTATCGATTCGTTACCGAGAGAAGAATCAAATATTTTCAAGCAAGAAATTTTGTCTTTTTTGTTATCAAGCTTGTCAATTATATTTTTAATAATATGTTTTTTTTTTAAGTATTCAGATATTTTGCATTTTGGTTTTATCGCACGTATCCGAATTAAATGGGGAATTCTGCAATTTGGTAGAGGGCAATAACGAGGGGAGGGGAGGGGGGATGTTCGAAATTTATTTTCTACTCTGGAAGGAATGCCGGTAGGTTATTATTATAATAATAATTATTATTATCATGGTTCGGTTGGTATTTGGCGTTGCGCGGTTTGCGAACCACCGCGGGAGCGGAGAAAGGAATTGCAATGCACCCGAGATATAGGAGTAGGTCAGGTTGGCTCGATAACGCGAGCGGTATGGCGGGACGGTAAAATAATGGCCGGAGAATTGGGCCACCGTTTTCCCTCTTCCCACCAACCCGAATCCCGGAGACCCAGTTGATATTTTTCTTTACCATCCCCTTGTCTCTCGGTCTTCGTCCACCCTCTCCCTTCTCTCTTTTGCCATGTAGCTTGTGTTTTTAAATACGTTATACAGATATAGATCACGTTCTACTTCTTCTTTCGCCGGTTTCATCGTCGAAACGACACAGAAACGAAAGGTAAATCTTTTTTTGTACAGAAACAAGACAGAAATTTCGAGTGCGACAAATTTCTCGTTTTTACATTTTTTTCTGCTTTGTTATTAAGGAGAGTAAAACCTTGGCGACTACTTGTAATTAGTTTTAAATAATTGCAATTAATTTTCGATAATTGCAATTCATTTTCAATAATTATTGGCAATCTCATCCTCTAATTAAACATATATTTTTCAAAATTCAAATTAGTATCAAAATTGGCGGGAAAATAAGATTCGATATGAGTTAGAATTTTTTTCAACGATAATTTTTACCCTCATGTCCCAAATGGAAAATCCAAATGGCATAGAAAATATATAACTAAATAGACCCACAAGATGGCAGTTGAATTTGAAAATTCTCATTTTTAGATTCTTTTCTGCTTTGTTATAACGAAAAAAAAACCCTGGCAACAATTCATAATAATTTTTAAATAATTGCAATTAATTTTTAAGAATTATCTACAATCTTATCTTCTCGTTAAATATTGATCTTTCAAAATTCAAATTGGTATAAAATCTGGCGTGAAAATAAGATTCAATATGCCATAGGATTTTTTTTTACCGATAATGTTTACCCTCCCATGTGTCCCAAATGGAAAATCCAAATGGCATAGAAAATGTGAAATTAAATACGCCTACAATATGGCAGTTGAAGCCGGTCTATTTATGCGAAATAGAGGTAAGAAGAAGCATCGGAGAAACTCTATTTGTCTCCAATAGGTAGATCAAAGTAATGCACAAGCTTCGGCGTCGCAATTCCACTTCGAGAAACGGGAAAGTGCAACTCGCACTGGGGTATTATACTTGCAATCTACATTTATATATATGTATATATAGAGAGAAGAACGTAGTAGGATTGCTGTGCGATGCTTGTGCGGAACGAATAAAGTGCATGTCTCGGCAAATGAGATCGTCGAGCGTTATGCGCGAGGAAGACGTGGAGAGCGAATGGAAGAAACGACGGTATAGGCGTTGCAGGCATGTTGCTCGACTATACGTTATACACATAGACATCTTCATATATATATAAGTATAAAGCTCGCGAACGAAAAAAGGAACACTCGTTCTCTTCAATCTCTAAAAAGTGGGTCTCTTAAAGCGCCTCTTTATTTCACTCTTAAAGAGACTTTTCTACTAGGATCGAATCGGATAGCGAGAATTACAATCACTTTTTATTAGCGTCGATCCTTACGATTGCCACAAAATTTCGCGAACGTCTCTCGGTGAGAATAAAAACGTTACCATGTTAAATAACAGGACGTACCAAAAATGAATTTTCTTCTCAATTTTCATAAGAGATTAAGTTCCATCTCGCGAGATACTTAACACTTTCCATCGCTTGTCCCTCTTCAACGACTTCTCACCAACTTTATAATTGTTATGAATTTATAATCCACGTAACGTGTCGTTTCACTCGTTATCGTTAGCCCATAGTAGAAACTTTTATCGCATCTATTTTTACGTATCACGAGTAGGATAGAGGTGGTATAACGATGCTATAAAAAAATGGAAAAAGTAAAGATCGTGAACAAAAAAACGCAAAATCCGCCGGGCCAGAGACTTTTCTCAGAGATTCGCCGAGCGTGCACACTTTTTTTTGCACCGTTATATATGACGATCTTCCTGGCAAAGCGAGTGAATAGTTAATGTGCATGTGGGAAAAAAAGTGCTACCATGTGCGAGGGAGAAGATCGGAGCTTGCAAAGGAGAGAGCGTTACCGACCGAGAGAGAAATTCGTGAGTAACTTCTCGATTACTGCTTGGCTGAGATGCTTTTCTGATGTTACCTCTCGAGTAAGCGAAGTAGACGCAGCTGTAAGAAAAACGATGCTGAGTGAGAGAGTGAGAGAGTGTGTGTGTGTGAGAAAGAGAGAGAGAGAGAGAGAGAGAGAGAAAGAGGAAAAAGATCGCGAGAGGTTTCTTCTCTCGTTTGCGCATCTTGGGACGGTGACTTTATATATCTCTCTCGGTACGTGCCAGGAATATTATACCCTCTCCCACTTTCCTATCCTTGCTTTACAACGCCGAAGACGAGCGAAGCTCCGAGACACGTTCTGTGCGGTTGCTCCGAGGGTAAAGTAACCCTTCGACGACTTTACCCTTTACTCATCCCCTTCACCGCTGTTTTTTCCCCAGTACGTACAAACTCTAGTTTCTTTTTGTTACTCTCACGGCCATAAAAAGAATAACATCGTTTCGACAAATTGTTACATTTTTTTTAGTGACCAATCAGCATTGTTCCCTGTTGGGAAAAACATTACGACTGGAGATATTATCCGGAGTCGTTGCGAAGTCCGACCTCGATGCAGGAACAAGGGAAACGCTGGTTTGCCTTTTTATTTCCACAATGGAAACTGTTTTTTTCTAATGTCACAGATTTTTTTTCACATTGCGCCAGAATGAAATCGGCCCAATATTGGACTTCAACGACTCCGTTGGTAAAGCGCTCTTGTTCATTTGCATTTTAATAAGTACGAAGGAAGTATGAAAGTGGTAAAAAAAATGTTGTCATTCGCTGGGAAACAATTCGGAATTATCGAGCCGAATTTAGGTGGGACGTATCGTTAATAATATAGTCGCAAAATCCAATTTCGATTTAGATACACGAATGTTGTACGGCGGTCAATTTTGGTGGTTCGTGTATTCCCACTTTAACCCGGGAGACTCGAGGGTACAACGCGGGAGTGACGCAACGCGCCCTCCAGTTCTCCGGGCTACCGAGCGAGAGTGAGTAGTCGCATATGCACACACGAATGCCTCGTACGTTCTATTTAAACACAAGCTCGTAACTTAGGTTAATTACACACCGAGCTACCTACATACGCTTTCCACTGTGGCTCGCAGTATGAGGGATCTCCTGCTTACCTGCGCATATATCTGATACGGTGTAATCGCTGTATAGTTATACGTTCGTATACGTTTTATGTAGGTCCAACCCTGTTTTGTCGGTGCGTATTTCGCGAGAGGCGAGAGGAAATTGTAAGAGGGAGAAGAAGATAGAGAGAGGTTGTGGTGAAGGTAGAAGGCAACCCTCCCTCTAGGTAGAAGGAGATTAAATGCTACGACGCTGCTCACGAGCGTCTGGGGCATTCGGTAAATGGTTCGAGTCCTTTTGGAAACGACTCCTCGTATTTTGGCGAGATCCCGTCTTACCAGTTTTCGCTCCTCGGTGACTGCACAAAATTCAAAGGGTCTATCCCTCAAGGGAGGGATCGTTCCCGCGAAACGATGCCGAATGGTAATTTGAGAAAGGGAAGAATAGTTCCAACGTAGATGTGTTATTTGGGCAAGTTTTAACGTTATTCAGGGCATTATTGTCCATTTACGTGAGTCGAATTTTTGAAATTTATATTTGTCTTTATTTTTTCAGCTAGTCGATGAATTTGTTGGAAACGACTCCTCGTATTTTGGTGAGAACTTGTCTTACCAATTTTCGCTCCTCGGTTACTGCACAAAAT
Source organism: Netelia fuscicornis (assembly GCA_946811545.1). Lineage (NCBI taxonomy): Eukaryota > Metazoa > Arthropoda > Insecta > Hymenoptera > Ichneumonidae > Netelia > Netelia fuscicornis. The sequence goes on from OX328013.1 coordinate 46,593,082, forward strand.
TCAAAGGGTCTATCCCTTAAGGGAGGGATCGTTCCGGCAAAATAATGCCGAATGGTAATTCGAGAAAGGGACGAATAGTTCCAATGTAAATTTGCTATTTGGGCAAGTTTTAATGTTATTCAGGGAATTATTGTCCATTTACGCGAGTTGAGGTTTTTGAAAATTGTATTCGTCTTTATTTTTTTATCTAGTCGATGAATATTTTATCCGGTTTTTCTACGTCGATGGGTCGAACCATCATAACGAGGGTGCCCATGGGGTTGTCAGGGAGTTCGCGATAAAACGACGTTGTTACGTGTCGCGACGTTTCAGCGAACTGTTAAATCGCGCAACATCGAACTCGGTTGTTCGAAACCTCGGCCTTGAATAATTTACGGGAATTCTAAAAAATTCACGAGGGTGATACTTTCGTCGATCGAACAATACTACAAAGACTCGAATTCCTCCTATCTCTGTATGTGTCTCTAATCGGTAACGAATATCTGAACGATTTCCGGTTGAAAAATACCGGAATGAAAATGAAAAAAAAACGAAAAATGAAACTTTGTGCAGCATCGTGCGGGCGAATTTTCATTCTGCTCCATTCGACAGTCAACGATTCGAAATGACCTTGATCGGCCGAGCGCACACGCGGAATATTTTCGGCCGATAGCGTCGCCCCATTCACCTTTCGTTGCAATATTTGCAATATGTCCGGGACATCTTTTTTTTGTTTTTTTGTTTTTTTTTTTCATTCCATATTTCTCGTCGAGCGACGAGTGATGAATAATCGATTGGAGCATTCAATTTGTTCGTCGAACGGCTGAAATTGTATTCTCGTCGCTCATGGAATTGTACGAAAAGTAATAGGCGTGATATTCGCGCGACATCTTCGTATCTCGGATTTATGTAAATTTTTATACTTATTTTTCGTTGTTAAAACATTTTTTAAACGCTTTTAATTCATCGCCAACTTTTCGAAAACAAACGATAAAAATATTTTTCATTTCTTTTGACAATTTCAAAAAAAATTGTTTACATTTTATTTACAAAATTGAGAAATTACTTACGAGAACATTGACGCTGCTCGTCGCTCCCGTCGCCACAATCGTCGACGTTATTGCAGACTTTGTTGAGCGTGATGCATCGACCGTTTCCGCACTGAAACTCGCTCAGCTTGCAGCACATAACGTTACCGGCCATGAGGATGGAAACGCACACCAGCCAACGCACGTCTGTAAAATAAAAGAAAGTTTTTTTTTTACCCTCGAAACGATTGATAGTTTTAGCAAAAAGTTTCGACAGTTTCAACGAGAGCCAATATATACCAGAGTGTCGCCAATCCTGTAAATAATATCGGTCAATTTCGTAACTCACCCGAGATTTATCGCGCGAGTTGCTCTAACGGTGTAAAAACTAGCTCGATCATTTTATAAACCGTAGACTTTTCGCCGAATGACACTGAGAATTATCATTTAACAACTTACTCTCCCAAATCACGAAATTATATGACACTCGTCGAGGTCGTTAAGTTTTCCATCATCCTGGGTACTCTCGCTAACCTAGACCGCTGGAAATGGGCTCGTGATTCGACCATAATTTGAACATTAATTTACGACGAAATAAATTTCTATAATAATCGTAAAAAATTTGAACTGTCAGTTTTTTTTTCTTCTATCGGTTGGTAAACAAAAATTCAGTTAATTAACTTAAATTCCGCGATAAAATGATTTTGTACGAGTATTTCATTGAAAAGCTGACCATCACCGACCGTTATCACTCAGCGCTATTGTATCGTATAAAATACAATTCTAGTTAGGTCTGCCTCTCCGTAGCTAGTCGTACTTCCGGGCAATGAACAAGCGGCGATAGTCGAGACGATGATGAATGAACGTCGGCCACGGGCAGGCGGAAATGGAAACAACGGTAGATCGCGTCTGATGTGTTTCGATAAGAAAAGCACGGACGATGATGCGAACGCGCATGCAAAAAGTCGCAAAACATTGTTGAAATGTTTCGTTTTAGCGGTCGTGTACATTTTTTCTTCTTTCTTTCCAACTGGGCAAATGGCTTATCGACGAAACCCGGAGAAACTAAAGAAAAGTTGGGCCGCGATAGGAGTCGGAGGCGAAGCTGAGTCACGAAAAGTTGAAGATCATCTCCTCCCCCCTCCGGTGAACGAACGACTTTTTGCCATCAGGATATTACTGTTCACATAATGCGATTTTCCAGAAACACGTAGAGATAGTACGAGTACATAACGTCTTCGTTTTTTTGTCGCGCCGTATCGTTTCGTCGTATCGCTACGAGTTTGTTTTCACGTTTACCAAGGATTATTGGAAAATTTTCATAGTCCGTTATGAACTGTTTAGCTTCGGGCTTGCTTCGAAATACGCGATACAACGAGCCAAACACCTACTGCAAACAAGTTTGCTCTTCGACTTTTGTCAACCTTCGACCCTTAATTAACCCTCGAACTTCATTCGATAAACAATTTTATTTAGCGATTATATTTTATTTTGTGTGGCAATAACTTCGAATTACTTTAATTAATTGATTGATTGATGATAATAATAATATTAATAACAAATCGATGAAAATTGATTCATTCGAATCGAACAAAGCTCATAAAGCAAACGTACGAATCTTGTTTGATTCGAATTGAATCAACGCCGAGTTCACCTTAGAATTGTTCCATGGGAGGGAATATTTTCCTCCGAGACAATAGTACCAAGTTGGAACAATGGGGTAGTAACCATGAGCCGATGGTTCAATAGGCTAGAATGTAATTACTCGCATAGAATTGAATTGATGCGATTCGCAATGCTCCTCGCGTACTTTCTCGTGGTCCACGTAGCCAAGATTCTTCCTTCTTAATCGCGAGTATCGAATTGCACACACGTACGAATTACGAATCGGAGAAGCGGCCCACGGATCGAAACCACCGTGACGTGAACTTTTGGTTTGATTAACGCAGCGCGCGAGCGAGCGACAGTACGGATAGCTTTTGATTGGGTCGCTTCGAGACGTTTCTCGTGCGACTGATCAAGTACTAATTGGCTCTTGGGGTTGAGTCGTCTTGTCGACGCTCGGAGAACTTGGCTTCTTCGTTGAGCATCTCTCGCACGTGTGTACGATCTTACCTCGAATCAAGAAGGGTCTCGTTGGGAAATGAGAACGCGAGGACGAAGAGTTTGCCCTCGAAAATTAATATTTTTGAGGGAAAAAGGTCAATTTTTGATCAGACTCTTCGATTCCGTCGACTGTTTCGAACCAACGCTCGATTGCATTGGTGCTCTTGAATTCAGAACATCATGGGATTAGGGGTAGTTTTGTCGAATGGAAAAGGTACCAACTCGTAGACAGAAGGCCGCACGTGATAAGAATTTTACATGGGTGATCTACGCTAGAGACGGCGCTACCGGTAAAAATTGCGTCCAGAATCCAGGAATATTACATTAGATATTCAGTCGAGTAAATACGAGAATTCAAGGGGGTGGCACAGGTACTTTCCCACGAGGTTGAACGTTCTCACCCGTCGAGTGAAACTAATGGTATCAAATGGTTCTGGATGAAAAAAAACTACTCGTTTTTTATTTCGCAAAAGGAAAAATCGATCGATCATCGGGTAAGACGTCGCGGATCCGCTCCGAATTGCAAATAAAAAGAGAGTCCCATCAATCTTTGACCCTCGGGTCGGACCGAGAGGGGTTACCGGACACCATTTCTTATCCCCCTCCCCTTTCACTCGGACTACGCATAGCGAGCTTTCTTTTTTTTACCGTAAAAAACAACAAGCGCGATCCTCCCTGAAACAAATGGACGTCGACGCCATTTTGGGTTCCTTGAAAAAGTAAAAAAACCCTCCGACTAGAAAACTGCCCATGAATTTCATTCAAAAAAGTATCGTCTAAATTGTTACATAGCGTGAATGTCATTTGTGGAAATAAGCAACCGTCTTGACTAAACGGCAGGTAAATTGGACGTTTTGTCGCATTCTCGTCCGGCTCGCGAATATCTACCTACTCTCAAAACGCGTATCTCAGGTGGTAGGAAACGAGGCGAATGCATATTACATTGTCGAGCAATTTCGTATTTCAGGCATTACCGGGCGCGTAGAGCGTACTTCGGGCTCGCATATAAGTGACTACGCTCGTGTGGCTGCGGCTATGACGTAGCGACGACGTAACCATCGTAGAGAATCCTCGAGGCGTACGAGAATATTACATCGGGTATTCAGCCGCTTAATGCCCACCCCTCTTTCCTCCGTGTGGAAACTCTGCCTGGCTGCTTGTTTTTTTATCGTTCTCTCTCTCGCTCTCTCTCCCTAGTCCGGATATTTCGTCGCCACGGAACGGTGACAGGAACCTTTGCCCCTTCTCTCAATTTTCCATACCCGGTCCCAAAAATCCTGTTTGCGGTCCTTTGTTCCGAGACATCGCCTTACGCTCTCTTGGTTACGGAGTCGCGCGACGAGCTCGTCTAAAAGTTTCGTCTTTCCGCGTTCTACGTACCCGGGAATGTCGAGGGTCGCGCGACTACGTCTTATTGCAGACTGGATCTTTATCAGCGTTCGCCCCATTCTCTGTGCATCTCAGCGTACCGAGGATATCTTTTTACCCTTGGTATCTTTGGCTCGTTATCAACCTAGCTAGCAATTCTCTAAAAAGCCGATACCTAGAAGAGCTTGAAACATCTTCTTAATTTTGTTTTCGTCGAGAAAAATTACGAAGCGTAATATTAAAAAATCACTATTTTTCAATCTGTATTTTCAGAAATTATTGCTGAGTTTCATTTCGTTCTTTCAAATAGGAACTTTCTCCTGAAATGGCCGTAGGTGATGAGATTTTCGGTCGCACGGAAAGCACGTGTCAGTAGATTGTTTTCAGAATAATCGCGACGGTAAGAAGAACAAATATTCGTTGGAGGTGTTACGTATGCTTCAAGGGAGGAGGAGGTGGTGTAGCTATGACCCCACAGTCGTTCATTTCCATTTGTTGAACATGGTAGCGACGCTGGATATGGTAACGCTGGAAAAATTGTGCTCGAGTTCAATCCGCATGTTCTCCTCTCACGTGGATGATTCCCTCTCCCGAATAGGGTGCAACTTCGAAATTCACGAGTTCGTTGCGATACGTGTCAGAACGGCTTTTGTATTCTCCTCCATCTGGGAATTTGGTTTTTCGCGCAGTCGTGATTGCGGCGAAACATACAATTTTTATCGTATTTTCTTCTCTGATATTATTTTATAGACAGATAGTAACGTGATGCATAGTAGATAGACAGCTTGCTATCCGGACCAGGGTGGTTTTTGTATCTGCACAAATTTCAATGTACGTCGTACTTCGCCTTTTTACCTCGCCTCTTTCCTCATACACATTTCCACCAACCACTGCGGTGGATCTGCAGTTTTTCTTACAATCAGGTGGGTTTCGAATCACCGAGAGCATAGGAAAACGTGTCGAGAAAAATTGTATTGATGCCGGCGGGAATCAAACCCGGGCCCGCTGTGAGTCGCGAACCCTACCCACTATACCACTGCCTCTCTATTATTTTATACATTTCGCAGTCTAATATTATATCACATAATTATCGACGGCAGAGATTTCAGCTCTCGTAATTAATTCCGAGAAAATTCCAATTTTTATTAACAGTGATCAATTTATAATTCGTATTTTTAAATATTAATTCAACGAGAGTCGATGAACCGAGTTTCTAAAAGCGCGAAATAAATGAGAATTTGTGTAAGGGAGTACGTAAAAACGGAGGGGATAACAAAAATCGAGTGTCACGACTGAGTGCAGTTCAAAGCCCGGAAACGTGCACGCTGGTTTTTCACAGAGACACTTTTCTCGACTCTCCCGATGTTTTTCAGAGTGCGTTCATGCTCGAGCGACACACGATGTCTGCCGAATCAAGGGGGGCGATGCAGTCTCTCTGTAACGTCGTTGTTGAGAGGACGACTTGGACAGGGGGAGGGGATCAGACGGAAAAGTAAATTGCGATACTTCAAGTTCAAAGCTAAGCCGTACAGATTTACACGAGGGACTGCACGATTGCGACCGCGTATATTTGATTTTTTTTTAAAACGTAACGACAAAGACGATACTTTATACGAAAATCGTCCTGGAATAATAAATCGAGACTGAAGTATATACGCGATAATCAAAGTTAATTTAAATTTCGAATGAAGAAAATATTAATAAGGAAAAATTGGTTGTTAAACAAAATTTGTTAAACATAAAGGATAACATTGGAATGTAAATGCGGAGAAATTATCGAGAATTATGATTCGACCATGGGTAAGCTCGAATAGGTGGGACTAACAACGATAGGGGAATATCGAACGCCCCTTATCGCATCGAAAATCGGGTTGCACAATATTGCCCTCGCGTTTCACTGCCAGCTAAGCACGAAAATTGGCTTCGTATAAATGCTCTCGCACCGACATCCCGAATGCGCTTACTGTGCATACCGAAATGTTTCCATTTCCGTGAACGAGTACGATTATTTGCGATTACGTCGAGTTCCTCACACACGTACGGGCCGTGAAATTTCTCCCCTGGGGAGAAGAGCTTTTTAAAGGATCTAGATTGGGTGGCCGAACGGTGCGTTTTCCTCGCCTTTCGATATAAAAATATGAGATAAATTGGATCGATTGGCTCGAGCTGAGTCAACCAAAGACAGAAATGTGAAAAATAATATAAATCGAATATATAAAATCGACTGATGAATATTTCAACTAAAAAATGGGCGAGACTCGTCGGTCGTAAACGATATGTGTTACAATATTTAATCGAAAATAGATATGACGCGGCGATAAAATTTAAATAGTTAAATCTTTTGGTACATTTTTTATTTTTGCTTTAGGTTATCGATGTTTTGGGTTAGGTCAAAGCCGGCTAAGTCTGCAAGATAAATTGGTTGCATGCAGGCCTGAATTAAACGAGAATAATAGGGTAGATAGAGAGGCCGATAAAGAAAATTTCGTCAATAATCGATGCCCGGGTGGAACCTAATTGGTCGCGTGATCGGTCAACTGGAGCCTTTCGGGTCAGAATATTTATCGTCGCCCGTAATTGGTAACGAATATGATCAGCGTTGTAATATTTCCATCGAAATTTTCCCTAAAAATTGTCGCTGAACGCATTTCATTTTCGCCAAACGGATTTTCAAGATGCGATTGCGAATGCTAAACCGCACTTATGCCATGATCGAGTCTTGTTTTTTTGCTTTTTACTCGCTCGTAGATGGATAAGATCGTCTCGCGAGAGCGAGCGACAGGGAAAGAGCGAGAGACAGAGGGAGAAAGGAAGCGAGTGAGCGGTGGAACAGGGCTACGATGGTTTATTTACCTGGTAGTGGGAAAGTGGGTACTTAAATTTTAAGCTTTCAACTGGCAGTGAGATTCAATTACCGTTTTACGTGCCGGAGAGAACATTAAAGTAGCACCGTCAGACATTTCCGCTCCCGACCCATCCTCTCACGCGTAGACTTAAACGCTGGGCCTCCCCCCGCCCTCGTCTCTGCGTCAAAAATGATAAACCTATCTTTCATTTTCACCTCGTTCTTCGATAAAGCGAAAATTAAACCTTTTTTGAACACAGTTTCATCATAATTGTTGAAAAATATTGAAAGAAAATCGAACGACAATATTACGATATAAATGTGAAAAATATATTTTCGAGATTCGAGCTTAAATTCGTTACGATCCTCGTCGTCTACGCACAAAGCTTCGAGTATCATACGAATTCGAAGCTCGAGTACGTCGATATTACGATATAAATGCGAAAAATATATTTTCGAGATTCGTACATTTCTCTCCTCAAAACTGCGACGTTGTCGGTTAACTTCGATCGAGAAGCCTTACTGTACATAAGGTACTTGAAACTTCCGTCTCGATAAACTTCAAAGCTATTACAATTTATCGAACGTAGCAGGAGACTCTCGAAACCGGAAGTTCGATCTTCTATTTTCTAGCCTCGTATCCTGCTCTCTCTCTCACTCTTCCCCTCCCTCTGTCATCTCCCCCGCGGCAACATCGCGCCACCAACGCCCTCTAGGTGTTGGCCCAGGAGTTTCCGCGCGATCCAACCGCCCGACTACAGCCACGAAATGGTGGACCACATTCAGATTCAAATGACATTCAAATTATAGGTCTTAACGGTTCCCATTATGCGAGAGACCTTCGCGACAATGGCATTGTCGTCGTCGTGTGTGCGAGACGACGGAGACCAAGTTTCGAGGTTTCGATCTCGGGCTATCCGGGTCACATACTTTTCACGCAGAAAGCCTTCTCGGATTCAACAATTTTTTCCTTACCCTTTTCCCCCCGCAACCCCCTTCTTCCGTTCATCACATCTGAATGGCGTAATATATTTTTTTTTCACGATTCAAATTTTTTAGCCTCACAAAACGACGCGAACTTTCGAGCTGACGATTCTCCAGTTTCCGTCTTTTTTACGACCTTTTTTTAGGACCTGGTGGAAATGTGCCAAAAGCTTGATGAATCTTCTATGTAAAATGTGTTTTTTCGTTACTCAGATTTGAGGAGAGGGTCATTATCGTTGAGAATTAAATTTACGACAAGAATAAATTTAGTATAAAATTGTAATTACTTTTATTGTTATCATCGCCTCAAGATAGATCTTCGAAACTTTCAACCCTCTTACGAGGAGTAAATAATTTTTTGTCTCGATTCTCAATCGCTGTTTCGACGGAGTCATCAGCACCGAAACAATACAGTTACCCCATCGAGACTCTGGGGAGCGAGCGATAGGCGACGTAAAAAACTTTTGCCGGATTTTTTTTGTTTAGGCCGAGAAAGACGATATACTTTTTCGCGCGTTCGTTTTTTTTTCGCTGCCTCTTCGTTCGCGCTGAGATTTACGACCTCCTTGGGCCGGTGGCGTATCTTGCGAGGTACGCGAAAGGCGAGTTCTTGACTTTCGCCACGAGGGGGCGCCGATGCGCGAGAGTCAAATAGCAAAAAAGTCCACCACCCTGTTTTCTTCATTCTGGACGAAAACAAAAGTATCTTCTCTAGTGGTATCCTGCTGCGACAAACCCTCATGTGCTACTTCCCCTTCGAGCCATATCGTACACCGTACATATATACGAGCGTGCCATGTCGTCCGACCAATACACACACAGGGACATAACATACATGCACATACGTACGTGGCGCCGGGTCACAAATTTATAATGTCCAAAGAGTCTGCACGAAGATTTGCTGCATCTCTTTTCGGCTCCTTCCCTTCTTTTTCTCCGTTTTTCGCTCGTACTTTTGATTTTTAGAGCACTTTATGGAAACTGGAAGAATTCTCTTTTCGCCAAAGTCGAAAAATAAAGTCTTAAGGTAGTCCTATCGTTGGGTGGGGGATTAAAATTTTATTCCCGTTTTTTCTCACATTGGAAGTGGACCAAGCGTTAAAGTTCATTAAGAAAAGTTGTTGCAAATCGACTAAAGAACAACATACTCAAAATTCAAATTGATGCTGCGGAAAGTTTATTTGTTATATAATAAACAATATCATGAATTTTCTTTCTATAAAAGATTTGTTATAAAAACTAATTGAAACTTCTTTGATGTCTTATAAAAATGTGTGCAAAATTTCAACGGGCTTCATCGACCAAATAATCGAGATACTCGTTGTATAATGTTGCGATATTTAACACGGGCTCTTATGGGAGATTATGAAAAGTGACGATTTTCAAGAATAAATATCGTGATTTTTGAGTCGATAAAGGCCTCTGAAATTCTACACACATATACACATATGACATCAAAGAACGTTTCTGTAAATTTTCAGTGAAATCTAACGGAAACGCTGTAACGATAGGACTACCTTAAAGTTGAAATTCGACGGAGGATTTTTTAAAAATTTTGATTGTATGATTGAATAATAACTACATTTGATATTAAAGTAAAAAATAATAATCAATCGATCGATATAGGAAGAAATTAGTTATTTCCTCTTTGTTTACAAAATTGAAAAGTTCGGGCTCGAAAAAAGTGGAGCAAAAGAAGTTGGAATTTGGAACGTTTAAAAAAAGTTACGTTCAAACAAGTTCCAAAACCTGTTCAAAGTAATCCCGTTTGACGGTAAAATATTACAACTTTCGAACGTCTTGATGGTTATTTTTCACTCCGAAGTGCGTGCGACCGGGGACAAACGGCATTTCAAGCCGTTTGGCCAATGAGAAAAGTTTTCCATTAAAAAAACGAATTCCCCCTGACAAGACTCTGCGAAAATAGGAATTCTTGATTTATGGCGATGTGTAAAGTCATCGTCGAGTCTTAAAGTCGAAACGTAGGGAAAGAGAGGAATTTTTCTTCAAGTTTTCTGGATTCGCATAAATATAAACGCGTGTATAAATATATTCGAGTGAACGATATACAAACGTGAAATAGGTGTTTGATATTTTCTTTATATTTCTGTTCACGTATGAGAAAACTTTAACGAATGTTTCATTAATCTTTCATGCGATTCTCTCGTTTCTTTGGCCAGAAGCTTTTTTCTTACACCCTCGAGTCCTCGCCTCTTTCCCTCGTACTCTCGGGATACCAAATTTTTTTTCCACCCCCTTTTTCTCGCATCAGAACGGACGGAACGAGATGAGCGTCGTCTATATACCCGCGGAATCCTAATAATTGGAAAGGTGTTCCAGGCGAAAGCAAGAAAAAAAGCGCTGGAGCTTCGTGAAGGGAGCGAAAACTTCGTTAGAACAAGTGGAGATATCACGATTGGGGAGAGAGGGTGTGAAAGAAATAAAATTTATATATTCGCTCTTCGTGTTTCTGTTGCTGGGGAGATGAATTCGCTTCGAGACCAAATTCTTCCAGAAAACATCCACCACTTCATATTTCTCTATTGGCGCGATCCTCCAGGAAACGTGTTTTATTACGAAAAAAAGAAAACATTCGGAACAATGAAAGATACATTTTTTATCAAAAAACTGAGCACAAATTTGTTGAAGTATCATCGATTATTATTAATTAATTATCGAAGAATATCGGAGAGGTCGAGATTTCTTTAAAAACTGTTCCCACCCACGTTTGTTTATACATGAAAGACGAGTGTCTATAAAAGCGGGAGAGTTTCTCAGTGACGTGGGAAAATCGTCGGAAAATCGGGGAGTCTATAAGTACAAACGCCGCGACACGATCGTACCGCAGCGTCTTTCCCCGGCACTTTTCATCCGAGACACTCACGAGTGAAGACCCGGAGGCGTCAAGGAACTCTCTGTCTATCTCCCTCTCTCTTTCTCTTTCTATCTCAGGCCTCCCTTTGTGCATGTTTACTGGGACACTCTCGTGCCTGGGTGATTTGCTCGAAGGAGAGTCAGGTCAAATGGAGCATGCTTTTACACTCTACACTTTTCACTGTAACGCCCGAGCAACGTCCTCCGGACAGCATTTGCCCGAACAACTTTCATCTCCGTCGAATTCTCTTCGTGTTCCCTTTTGTTTCCCATCGTTCGATCGACGTCCTTTCTCGCTTTTTCGGTTTCCCTCGCTGCATCCAAGGTTACTTGAGAGCCCCTCGGACCAATTTATCCGTGAAATCTACGAATCGTGGTGTCTTTCGAGTTTAACGCGGTTCCCTACTTGTTCCAACGTACTAGAATCGTTGCCCGAGGAAGAGTTGATCGAACATCGAGTCGATGGAAACTGAATTAAAGCTAGAGAGGACGAAAATAACTAAATTAAAGCAACCAACAATTTTCATTTAAATATATTTTTCGCTGTAATAAAGCAAAAATTCATTCTTCACCGCGAGATATTTTTAGACGATATTTCACCGTAGTTTCAACATCGGGAGCCAATTACGCGCATTAAAGGTCGTTACGATGATTTTCGCGCAGCCATACGAAGATACCGCTATGCGGCACGCAATTAGTGGTGGTAGCGAGTATTAGTAATTGCAGCTATTACGGTGACCATTAGGCAAACGGAGAGAGAGAGAGGGAGAGCTTCGAGATAAATATATGTCGTAGATGCAATAATGGCGTGCGTATATCTGCGGCTACGTTGGTTTCTGTTCCTCGCACTGTCCCTCCTCTCCCTTCCTTCCCCCTTTTCCAGCCTTACCTATACCGAGCAACATCCGCCCGACTAAATCTCCGAATGAACACGCTTTCACAACGGGCATTTGGTGGGGCCCGCACGAATAATTTTGGGAAATTCGATGCAGGAGCATTCGCTGCCCTCTGACACACGCGCGGCTACATACACGCCCGCGGATTTCGGAGTTAAATCGGGGAACAGTGGACCACCCCGAGTATTACCGTCTGTAACATATTGCATATGCGAGCCAAATTGCATTTTGAGGCTGCGCGGAAATTCGTGCGGAAAGTATCCGTTACGTTTAATTCCGGTGTCGCGTTTTTAATGACGAAAATATGAAGATTGATCCGTGTTGAATCGTTGGTGAGATAAATAAATTTTAGAGGGGGAAGGAAGGAAAGCGCTGTAGACAATACGATGGTCCATCTTAGCAGCGTGGATCATATTGCCCCAATTTGCTACGGTAGATAGATAGAGAAGTGCATCGAGCGTTTAGGGCCAGAGATTGGCCGCGACATGTCATGTTCTCGCGGGAGGCAATGTTATCTACAACGATGCACCATTGAATAAACTTCTCGGGATGGAGGACAGTACGAGGTTTCGTACATAGCCAAGCGGCAACCAACATCAGCGTACCAAAATAGTGTAATGCGCATGCGCGCATTGGTATATTTAGTTTTGGAGTAGAAACAGCCATTCCTAGTCGTCGCTATAATTTCGCTCCGTTGTATTTACAAGCTGGTTAACGAGCTTCGAACAATTCGCATTTGGCCCGACCACCATTCACGCCGGACAGGTAAAACCGACGAGAATGAATATATACGCGGTCCTCGACAGTTTTGTTAGCTTCGAGAATTCTCACGAGGAAAATATATCTCTTTCTCATCTCCGTCGACTGGTGCTGCTAGCATCGCTGCTGCTCTTGCCTCGACCAGAGACTATTAATGGGGCTTTCTCTACCTCTCAGACGCTGAGAAACGGAAAACCGATGACCCCCCGTACGATATTTCACGAGATCCCTAGGAGACGTATATTTTTCCTTCCTTTCGCTTTATCGCGCACCAGCGCCCTCTGACTTATTGCAAGACGGACAGCTCACGATCTTGGGGAACGGAAATTTATTTCGGTGGATCGTTAGAAAGAACAGTGCGGCAAGACTGTTTACTCGGTCCAAGGTTGGCTCGTAAGGGTTGGAGGGTTGAAAATTAATCGCGCGGGTAAAAAGTGCGCTATTTTTCTGCAAAATTATTATTTAATAATGATTTTAGAAATTGCGATACCGCGACGAATTCTCTAAAATGAAAGGATCTTCGAATTAATCAGAGAAAATTGCGAACACGTTTTTGGACGTTTGATACATTCGTTATCATAATTCCAATGATATATCTCATGGGTGAAAGCTCAGACGGCTAGCTCAGAGTCCAATAAAAAGGGAAGAAGGTCTTAACTCCTGACCTCCCTGTCCCTTTCCTAGAAGAAGAGAAAGAGATCCTTAAAACCACCCTTCGTCGTTCCGTCGGTCGAGGGAGGCCGGATCCGTTACAAAAGCAATGAGAGATGGCAAGGGCGAGAGTTTGGGTCAACTCCGTTATGCTGTATGGCCAGGGCTCGCGGAGTCAGAGGAGAAAGGAGTGAGGAAAGGGGGAAAACGAGAAGGGGCTGGAAAGTGTTGACCTCGATGAGGGATGAGTCGCGCACGACCGAACGTCCAAGGTTGCGTACAATTTCTTTCTCGCTTTCCACCCGAAGCTGCAAATTGTCCAGAGAAATGAGGGGGAGTCTATATTTATCCCCCGAGGGGTTCTTTTTTCATCCTTTCTTCCCAACCTCGTCGACGATCAACGCGGATTATTCGCTAGGGTTTGTCTCGTGACCTCTGCCCAAAAAAAAACCGAAGAATATTCCTTTCGTTCCAACGAAATTCGTACTAAATGAAATATCTTTCGACAAATTTCTTCTATTAGCGATAAATTTGGATTTTTATAAAATTATTTTTTTCGGCGAAATATATTTTTAAAAACTAAATAAAATCCAGACATTTAACGACAAAGTCTGTTCCTAGGATTTGTCTCGTGACCTCTGGCCAAAAAAAAAAACCAAAAATATTCCGATCGTTCCAATAAAATTCGTGCTAAATAAAATATTCTTCCACAAATTGTCTCTATTAAAAATAAATTTGAATTTTTATAAAAAAAATTTTTCCGTCCATCGTTATCACGATTTAAATATATTTTTAAAAACTACACAAAATCCAGACCTTTAACGATGAATTCTGTTCGTTTAATTCCACGATCCTGCCACGTGTGAATAGCCGAGAGATTCAAAGAGCGACCGCAAGTGCGCATGAATTTTACAAGGAAAAAAAAATTCCTTTCTCGTGGGATTTTCCTCTCGACCACTTGCGGCCCTCCGTGAAAGTAAACAGTGACCATTGAACGTACGCGGCTAGACTCCTCTCCATTCACTTTCACTATCCCCGTGAAAAGTTTATCCTTCCCACAGAAGCCAGGAGGGTTGGTCGCCGTCGCCGTCGTCGTCGTCGTCGTCATCGTCGTCTGTTGACCCGGCGCGCGGAAATTCCGCAAAGCGCAGTTTCGCGTGGCTCGTAAATTATTAGGGTGTAACACGGGGAGCATTGTCGCGGGTTCTCGTGACTGCGTCCCGGGAACTACGAACACTCGCTTCCCGACCGATCGTGCACGTATACGTTTTTATTTCAATTTTTTTATACGTATCTTTTTATCACTCTCGGGTTCCGCAACATTTTTTTTGCGCCACATTTGCCCGGGGCAACGTTGCGAAATATCGACGAGAATTACGAGCTGGTTGATGGGAAGACATTTTTTTTCCTACCCTTCTGCCGCTCATTTGTAGTTTCAGCGAAGCCATTAATAGCACGCCAGAATCGAGCCACGATAATTGGAGGTCGTTTCTTTTGGAGTCGGGAGGGAAAAAAAGCCACCGAAAATCCGCAGCGCGATTACGATCTTCGCGATATCGCGGTGTCTACGTAAGCCGATAGCTAATGACGAGGAACTGTCAAGTTTTGTTTTCCTCCCTCTCTTACATCGCAATTAGTGCGTCTTCGAGTACAGAATTAACGAGGTCTTCAATTTGTCGCTTCGCTCGTCAAGATTTCACCCTACCTATTATTTTCTTTAATTTATTCGCTATTTCGGGTGCGTTAATTGTAATTACGGCTGAGCAAATTCCTGCCGATTTTTTAACGAATTCAAGAAACTTTTTTTAATAAAGAAATGAAAATTATGCTATAGAAAGAAAATTTGAGAAGTAAGAAATAATTAAAATCTCAACGAAGATTCAATTTATTCGATTGACGCAAAATATATTTATGAATTAAAATTTAATCGATAGATCGAGTAAATGATTAAAAATCGATCGAATTTAAGTAACATACGTTTCGTAAGATAACTTGCCCCAACCTCTCGACCCCAATACCGTTGATGCTTTCGTGACATATAAAAGCGAACGAGGACATTGGGAGACAAGACTCCAGGAAGATTCGAGACCCGGAGTTCGGGAATCTTCGGATCTATATCTCGGTGCCGGAGTCTCCGTAGGATATAGGATAGAAGACAGGGGAGAAGGTCTTGTTTCCGGTGAGGAGAGGCTGGGTCACAAACCCTGATTTCATTTAAAGTCGGAAAACGAGACGTACAGACAGGATTTGGGAGAGGATACCCTCAGCTCTACGAGGACTCTCGTTTTCTTGCTTGCCTAGTTTTCAGTCCCTCTCGCACCCTCTTTATCGACTTTCCGATAGTTCGATATTACGAAACTTCGACGACTTGGACGCGCAGTCTCTCGTCCTCGTTACTCGACCCGAGTCTGCCTCGTTTTCTCGTAACGCCACAAATATAGTAGCTACGTATATTTAGATGCGTGTGTTAGTCGAGACGTTGAATGACTTCTGAGACTTCTCTCTCTCTCTCTCTCTCTCTCTCTCTCTCTCTCTCTCTCTCTCTCTCTCTCTCTCTCTCTCTCTCTGTGGAATAACGCGTCAAAGTCGTGATAAATTTTTACTGCTCCGGGAACTCCGGGGTCTCCATATTATACGAGAAAGGATTGACGAAGTTTATGGCATGACGGAAAGGTGACGATGGAACCAATCTGGAAATAATTGAAACCTTATTTTTGAAATTATTCGTTTTATTTAACTATTCTGATTGTTTTAAGGAACGAAGAATGAAATATGAAAAATTGTAAATATCTCAACGATTCAACGTCGAGGAATAATCGCAGGTTCGTAGATGGAAAACTGTCGACTCGAATAATTTTAGGATAAATATCGAATACAAGAAAATATACCTGATATGATATTCGATCCCCTCAACTTTTCAAGAATCTTGTCGGTATTCATGGAGCGTCGCGGGTGGCGAAGATCGGAAAGAAAAATTGACGAAAAGTCTCAAAGCCAGGTAGGAAACATTCGTGGAATTGTTGCGAGTTCTAGAATTTGAGAATGCCCCGTGGCTTTTTGGTACAGCGAACGTGGAATAGAGCACGAGTAGTTGTATCCTCTCGCTCGTATCACGCACGAAGCAGCGACGAGGCAGCGAGGATTCCATATGAGAAGTCCAACGGGGCTGAGTCTGGAGGAATTCGTGTGAGAGCCACTCGAGGATGTTGCGAAGGGAATTGTAACGTAGACGGAGAGAGAAAGAAGGAAAGATCGAGTGAGAGAGACAGAGAAAGAAAGAGAGAGAGAGAGAGAGAGAGAGAGAGAGAGAGAGAGAGAGAGAGAGGTCGGGGATTTCGCGAAATTTCAGAGAGTATAGATGAAAGTTCGGAAAATGGGTGTAATTTCTGGGCCACCGAACCTCGCGCTGCGAGCTAGCTTCGCGGAAGAGGAATTTCTGACTGTCTAGATTTCGACGCTATCGCGACCTACTATCGACTTGTAGGTATACCGATCGATTCCTCGTATTGCACATCTGGCGAGTTTTCGTGGCGGCGCAGACTGATCCTTCCAAGCTACCGGGTACGACTGCTCTGCAGGGATTTCTTACACGTCTATATAGTCTTACTTTATAGGCACAGCGGGTATCCACGTGTATACATATATATATAAGGTCCAAAATATATGTAGCGTTATGTCGATACATTTGGGTTAGACTCGATTTCGCGTATCCGGGATACGAGAGATATTGTGTATATATGTATGACAGTGCACTTCTTGTCCTGGTTCAACGTTAACTCGGCTCTCCTCGCCTCTTTATCAACGGAACACCTGTTTCCACGAGATTACAGGTATACCAGAGGTCACGTATAATCCACCCACTGGGCCACTTACCCTCTTGACTTCCCTTGAGCTTCTTGCGCTTAACGTTTCACTCCTCTCGTCTCTTCATAACGAGCCTCGTACTCCATCGTTCGAGCGACAGTACTCGCGTAACTTTTGCAGCTCGTATCGTCAATTGGAGATTTTCTCTGGTCGCTCGGATATCTAGTTTTTAGAGATTTAAATCGAGAGTTTGCTCAAAGTAAAAAACGATTTCCGGGACTTGAGGTCGCGCCGGAAGTTCGATCGGTGAATCAACGATTTGATTTATCGGATCTGGATACTTTCGGCTTGCCTTGGAGTTTAACACGGATGGTCTTGGCGAGCGAGCGAATCTAACGATGTGATTGCAGTGATTGGTGATACATTGTGTGGAGAATAATGTATGATATACGAGACCGAGAGCCGTGCGGATTTCACGTTCAATCTCCACGACGTATTAATTTCCACCTGTCATTGCGTACAATTTCAGTAGATACGTTATTAACGAGCACGAGGAACGTGCACGACGAATCCGGGTTATGAACAAAAGAAAAAAAAATGTGCGTGATTTTGAGGAATTTTTAATAAAAATTAACGAATCTCATTCGGTTGACATTTGATTGAATAATTTTTTTAATCTAATTTCAATCAAATTTTGATAATTTGCTGTGACGACGAACAATCGTGAAACGTTAATGTCCTCGTTATCACATTTGTTCTCCGCCGATTCTCTCGATTCGACCGGATATTTCGTTGGTAAAATTTTTCCTCTCAACACTTCTTACACTCGAACTCCACTATTTACTTTCTACGGGGTCCGGTGGAGGAGGGGTAGTTCTCACGAGTTTAACTCCGATCTCGATGCCCGCGTTTCGCAAAAGTCTAGTATCCATTTTAAAGTCCAAAGTAGCGAAGTGGTTTGCTATGGAGATCGCCGAACGTACCAAACTCTCACGGGCTCAAATTCAACTCGACCGTTTCTCGTCCGGCTAAGAGATCCTGTTCCTCTCGTTCTTATCCCCGGCTCTTCCGTCCAAGGGCTCGAAAAATACTTTGTTCCAGAGCACGGCTTTACATTTGGTACTTGGCCACTTTTTTTTTTATCTTCGTCATTACGGGCAAGAAGCGCGGGGAGAATTTTAATTCGTCTTTTTTAAGGTTGTTTACTTTTTCCTTTTTATTTTTAACAACGGTATTTCAAGTTAAATTATTTCAATTATCTTGATTAGAAAATTGATGTAATTTTTTGATCGTCAAGGTGGAATGACTTTATTAATTCGTTTCTTATTTAATAAAATGAAAAGCCTTTGCGAGGAACGCTCGGGCAACGTCCCCTTTAACGCATTATGGATTCATACTTTTCATCCACCTTCACCCAACGTACCGTGCACGCGCGAGGCGCAGACTGACAGACTCGTTCGAAAGCGATTAATTACGCAGACTGCTCTCGAACGAGACGGGACAAAGATGAGGGTGACACGTTTGTAGCGAAAGTTTTGGCATCCACGTCGCGTATACCGAGCGTATGTCGAAGGGGACGTGAAAACTGCGTGGGCAGCAACCAGCCTGTTCCAGACAGTAGCAATTTCATATTTAACAAACCAGAAAAAAAGCATTGTTTAGAGAAACAAGCCATCGAAACAGGTAAAATATTGTGAAAACGATGTAGAGGACCGAAGAGTTTCGAAAGAAAAGAAGGATATGGGGGTAAGAAAGAGGCGCGAAGATAACACAGTTGATGACAACGTAGGAAAGTCATGAACGTAGGGGTTAGGGGGTTTAAGCTCAAGGACTGAAGGGCTGAGAACAATGTAGAGAAAATGCAAGAGCAACGTGTCTCTGGATACAGGATAGGTAAGGGTACGATGGTTTCGCGGCTGATAGTCGGTATAGTTGAGGAACTATAGAACGACTATTGGATATCGATTGCAACTAGCCCGGCTGATGGGAGCCCGGCGCCATGGCAGGTGTGCTCGCCCGGCTGACGATGAAATTGTTCTGTCAGCAACCGTAAGCTGCCGGAGCTTTAAGGCTTTCTCTCTCTTGCTCACCCTCGGTCTCGCCTTTCAGCTTGGTTCGCTTATTACGTTCCGAGCGCCCGAGAGGTCTCCTCGCATATAACCCTAGAGTAGAAGACGATCGATTCTCTCTCATAGCTTTTGCACCCCCTCCTCCTTTCACTCCTCTCATTCTCTTCCTATAGCTCAACACCACCGACCCTTAATTACTCCTGGCGTTGTTCGCGTAAGACATCGACCTCTACGAGTCCAAACGATTTCTCTTCTGTTCTTCCAACCGTTCTCACCGTTTCGCTCGTCTACGTGAATGTTAGCAACGTCAGTCATCGTCGCAAGTTCGTTTTTCAAGGAATATCGAAGGTGATTGTGTACAAGAGAGGCGTGTCCATTCAATTTTTTTAAATTATGGACCAGGGATGATTGATTTTTTTTTGTTTCTTGATTTATAAACAAATATTTTTCGACAAATGCGAGAAATCTAGATACGATTTTTATTCGATCTTCGAATAAAATTTGCCCATCACGATGCTCCGATAGATCTCGGGATTGAGTATTCCGCTTTACGAAATTGTTTTTCAAGGGAATTGTGTCGTTTTCACTGTCCCCGAGTATTCCCTCGTCGTTGGGGTGGAAGAAGACGAGGAATTGTCGAACATGCAAAGTAGCTTTTCAGTACAATCCTATTCAAATCTCCTACATCATGGATATCTAACTATACATATATATTGAGGACATGTGTCGAAGGATGTTGGAAGCGTAGCAGAGCATAGAAGAGGAGGTGAACTATATTTTGAGTCTTGTACTACTCGAACTACGTGAACTACTAGCCAAATTAGATTCTTCGCTTGGACGA
This sequence comes from Netelia fuscicornis, assembly GCA_946811545.1. Taxonomy (NCBI): domain Eukaryota; kingdom Metazoa; phylum Arthropoda; class Insecta; order Hymenoptera; family Ichneumonidae; genus Netelia; species Netelia fuscicornis. Next base: position 46,613,286 of record OX328013.1, read on the forward strand.
CGAGTAGACGTCCTCGATACTTTGGGAGTCTTATTCGATAAAGCTCGGGGCGAACCGCTACAGTGATTTGCATACTTGCTCATCTTTTCATCCAAAGGGCTGTGTGTGAAGATTGCGTAATAAAACAGTTTGACGTCAAGCACATTCAAACAACATAAAAAAGTAACCTCGACGTATTTTAGAGGAAATTTGTATGAAAAATATAGTAAATATTGTCGCCGACTGTTCAATTTATTTATTTCTTGTTTCGTTGTTTTCTGATATAATACGCGAATTTATAAGAGCGTATAATTTTCTTTTCTTTTTTTCTTATTGACTCAAGCACATTCAAGTAATATTAAAAAGTCAGCTCGACGTATTTTAGAGGACATTTGTATGAAAAATATAGTAAATATTGTCGCTGACTGTTCAATTAATTTATTTCTTATTTCCTTGTTTATTGATATAATACGCGAATTTATAAGAGCGTATAATGTTCGTTTCTTTTTCTCTTATTGACTCAAGCACATTCAAGTAACATAAAAAAGTCACCTTCATGTATTTTAGAGAAAAATTATATGAAAAATATAGCAAATATTGTCGCAGACTATTCAATTAATTTATTTCTTATTTCATTGTTTTATGACATAATACGGGAATTTATAAGAGCGAATAATCTTTTCTTTTTCTCTCATTGAGTATGCACAGCATTTTCGCGTGCGTTACCTTTTTCACATTTTCGAATCGATTGGGCACGATTCGCATGCGACGAGCTAACGTGCCCGAGGCATTTTCTTGAGAAAATGTGAAACGATGACGACGAAAACTGACATAGTGAAAAAGAGAGAGAGAGAGAAATAGCAAGATACATTTCGTGCCACTCGGACTTTCGGAAAATGCAATAATGCCTTTTTTCACCGAGCGGTGCTTTCTGGCATTTGAGCTCGAAGAAGAACGAGAGACGATCCGGGACTTACGAACCAATGATACACGCGCTTGCTATCTTGACACGTATACGTTACGTTTCCTGGATCGCATATCCTCGCTTTTGGTTGACCTGGTCATTCGACAAATATCGAGTGTCCTATTTTAAACGAAAGGGATAAAATATCTTCCAAACGAATGTTTTAGTTTTTTTTTTCGTTTTAAATATTTATTATTATTTCACAATTTAATTGTTCTTTTATTATTTTTAATTCTGAGCGTATGCTAAATTAGCGTTTTTGTAAATTATATGCGACACGTATTGGCCGGAAATTTCTTTTCTCAGCTCTGGAAGAAAGGTTGACTTTTATGCTCTTGAATTTATTTTTGTCCCCTAGCAGAGAACGGCTCAGGATTGACGGCAGGAGCGGTTGGGCATACAAATTCAACGAGCTTACGCCAGCGAAACACGCCATTCCAGAATTTGAACGAATCGATTCGCATTTTGTTTTGGCCAACGTGTATGAGAAACTTTTACCGCGTTTCACTCTTTTTTTCCTCTCTTTTTCTCTTTATATATGTCCTGGGTTTGTTCTCATTTGTTACCCCTGTTTACCGGTGCAATTACTCAATCGTTGTACAAACTTCCCGCCTACGATATAAATCGCTTTCCTCTATCGTACTGTAGATAAACGAATTGTTTATTACGCCTGGTTGGTCAAAGATTGCAAAATAAAGAATTACCCTCGCTCGGATTTTTGTAAAAATATTTGCATAAATTTGCGTCGATTAGTTAAAACAATGAAATATTATTAAATATTATTAAATACTGTTAAATATTACTAGATATTATTAAATATTGTTAAATATTACTAGATATTATTAAATATTGTTAAATATTACTAAATATTATTAAATATTGTTAAATATTGTTAAATATTATTAAATATTGTTAAATATTATTAAATATTCTTAAATATTATTAAATATTGCTAAATATTATTAAATATTATCAAATATTATAATATTAAATAAAACGACGTTTGCCGTAGCTAAGCGGAATTTTTTTTAAAGAAAGATATGTTTAGAAAACAATGACATGGCATGCATGACATTTGGCCCTCTTGCCAAATGGAATTTATCCGTAACCGGCACGCTATCTGAACCGGGCCGATTTCTATAATACTTCACAAATTGACCGACAGAGGTCGAAACGTAGTTTTTCGATTTCTGTCCATCTACCATGAGAATTCTCCCTCCGTTTCCCTTGGTCACGTACCTATTCTCGCGAGGTTGAAACGCGAGCTTTCGGTCGACGTTCGAGTCTCGATCAAGCGTGAACATGACCGTCGCGATTTTTTGTCCTCGTGCTATGCTCTCTCCCCGTTACTGGCTCGTCCGAGAGCTCCCCAGCGGTTCGTCGGTCACGCAAAATCAAACAGTTTGCTCGCCACCGTTCATTAGAGAGAAATTCTCGAATTCCCAATCCCCTTTGAGAACGATCTGCACGTTAACTATACATATACACACAATCTGTAACACACAATTTCGTTCCAGTGCGTCCCCCAACGTTCTCGCATTTTTTCCAACGTGCTCGACTTTCATTTTAGATGTTATCGATCCAGCAACGATGCGCAAGGGACCAACTGATTGATCCTTCAAAAAAAATCTCGTCGCAAATACACGTAAAAACCGAATATTTCCAATTTCCCATCAAATTTTGTTGTTTTTTTTTTATATATTTTCTTTCTGTATATTTCTCTATTTTTGCAAGAAATTATTTATTCGAAGAAAATCGCTGCAAATGTCCACGTTGAATTTGAAATTCCATTGAAAAATTAGATTTTCAAACAAAAATTTCATTGATCTTGCGTGTTTTTTTTTCATTTGGAAATTCCGAAAGGAACGATATTCCCCAGCAGCATTTCTCGAATCTCCCAATGCTTTTTTGGCGAGCTTTACGTATTCCACAAAATGCGCTCAAGCGACAGCTGCCAAAGTTAGTCGAGCGTGTACTACCGTTCGCGTCTTCTTGTTCTATTTCTCTCATCTTTTTTCTTCCCAGTTTCTTTCATCCCTCTTGTCCATTTCTCTTTCTCCAGTTTGAAGAAAAGTTTTCCAAGAGTCGCGCGAATGCCGCGCACACTGAGAACAGCGAGGAACTCGTGTGCACGCCTCGCCAGCTAAGACTTACGAGTTTCCAGTCTCCTTTTCTCTCTCTGCCTGTTTCTCTCCCTCTTTCTTTCCCTCCTGGTATAGTAGCTCGACATCTCCGTTGCTTTCTAGCACTGCGAGAGTTCTTCTTGTAATAAATGGAGCGCGGATAGCCAGTCGAATTTACTACGCGATCCCCGACTCCCGTTTCGCCCGTTTTTATTTATTTATTTTTCCCCTTTCATTTGTTTTTTCATGCTTCGTTGTTTCAAACGATAGCTTTAAGCACGCAAATTTCTTAAGACCTGCCTCATTCCAAGAGTAGCGTGCACGAACATCGTTTTTCATTTTTTCATTTTTAATCGACGCGTATCGATTCGAAAACGCGACTGTACCGGCTATTGAGAACGAGAGGAGTGGTGCTCCAATCGAGGGTTTCGCCAGGTGTGAATCTCGAGTTTAAATCGATATTTTTAAGGTTTTGAAACATTTGCTTTTTCTTTTAAATAACATTAAAATCGCATATAGCGATTGTTATTTTAATTCTTGACATTTCATCTGGAGTTGCGTCGAGCTCCAAAGCTCTTCGAGCGTGGTTGAAACTCGAGGATGCTCGATAAGTTTTGATATTTTTGCGTGAGAATTTTATCGATAGAATATTGTTTCGTTCCAAATCGAGTAATAAGCTAAATTACCAGCAATGAGTTTATTCCTTAGAGCGATCGAAGGGCTTGAACAAATTGTTGTACGATATTTTATTACGACAAAATAATTCTTGGAAGGATAAAAAATTAATCGGACTGGCGTCGGAAAAAATTCAGCAACATTCGATGCGGAGAATTGAAATATTTACTCTTCCCAGAAGCCATGAAACGTGCGCTACTGTATTTTTGTGTCGAAGCGAACGTTTGGGTCGGTTCAGGTTGGCTCGTAATACCGGGTAGAGCTTGCTGAAAAATTCTATACAGTTCCCAGGGTGGATAGCGCGTGCTACATTGCACGTGTAATGGTGGCATTTCTCACACGTCACGAGGACGTGACGCTCTCTGCAGTCTCTCCCTCTCTCTCTCTCGTTGGACAAACAAAATATTGTCTCGACAACCCAGAGACGAAAGTGAACAATTTTTCTTCCCCGTAGTTTAGGCTGCAGCGTACAGCTCGAGAGTATTACGTCGAGCATTACATTTCCATTATCCGATAGCTCGGCAATTTACCCCTAAATAGCGGCCATTCATATCGAAACTACGAGAAGAAAAGGATCGAAATAAATCTTTTGCCTGGCTCCTCGAGTGAACAACTGTGTATTATTGTTTCAAAAATTAACATAATGTGTTTAATAATAATTTCATATATTACAATAATACTGAAAAACTCCACGATTCTTCCAGCTTTAAATATTTTTATAAAAATATTTCTCTCGGGCTTTGATTTTATTTTTACGAGACAATACAAAATTGTTCCATCATCTCGTAATTTATAATATGCGTATGGATTTACCGCGAAAACATTTAGCTGTACGGTTACATTAATGTAAAACGTTCGGTATTGTCGAGACCCGAGTCGAAATTTGTACTGCCCGTCTCAATCTCCTAGAGCCTATTTCCTTTGTAGTGCACAAGTCGCCAGCTTCCGGTCAATGCTAACGTGCCCTTTAGCTTGAATCTGGGGGCATCACGGACCCTCCGGGACTCCGCTCTCAATGCCACTCTCTAAATCTGAATTAGTGAAAAATCACTAAATTTTAGTCATATTTTACTAATTCATTTAGCGAAAAGTCGGTCACTAATGATTAGTGAAAAATCACTAAATTTTAGTCGTATTTTACTAATTTATTTAGCGAAAAGTCGGTCACTAATGATTAGTGAAAAATCACTAATTGGATTAATCAAAAATGATCGCTATAAAAATTAGTAACATTTGACCACGCAATTAATAGTCAGCACAGCTAATATGTTCATGCACCGACGAATTGTAATTCTTCGCGGGAATACTATGTAATAATCTCATACGTATCGACAAGAAAACGAAACATTCATACACTTTTTGCTTTTCCCCTTAAAACTTTTATAAAATAAGATTCGCCGTTTCGCACTGCGCATGAACTCACTGACATGGGAAAATGACGCCTCCGAAATCACAACGGCAGAACAAAGGAAGTATCGGGTCGGGAGCTGGCGCCTGTGATTGGTCGATCGCTGAGTTCTGTACTAATTGATTAGTGATCGTGTAATATCACTAATGAATTAGTAAACTGTATTGACTAAATAATAGTCAATCGTATTACTAATTTGCTTTAGTAAGCCTAATTTACTATTTTTTACTATTCCATCAGTGAAACGGTGCGTTTATCACTATTTCACCAGTAGAACATGCATTTACCAATTGCGTTAGTCAATTTTTCACTAATTCAACTTTGCACCCTCCGTTCATTCAGAATGTAAAGTTTCTGCCATTTTGGAGGGGCTACGAGAGCGGCGTATACACCGTCTAGTATACGTTGGACCCTCGCCTCGATCCTCATCACTCCACTCGATGTCGCTTATTCCCGATCTTTCAAAAAATTTCGACTCGGGGAGGGAACTGTAACCACCCACATTATCAGTCCTACGATAACGAGACCGTAAGTAACTCCCTTTCCGGTAAGCATGATGTTGTAATAAATGTGTAATGTACGTCTATGTACGGATGCGTGCGTGCGTGTCACGCTGATAGCGAATTTGCACCCCACGGTATATCACGCGAGAGCATGAGCACGTCGAGACGGACTAAGCCACGTACGACCGTGGTAGAACGGAATAGAAATAGCAGACTATACGAAATTATCGATTGTCTTGCCAACAGCTGATCGTCCATGAGTTACGACAAGAGGTCATCATCCCTTGGTGAATTCTTTGTGCCTTGCCCGATATCGCGTATCTCGGATGCGATATATGCGTTTCGACGTTTTGGCGCGAATCTCGTTTAAATTTGAATACTTTCGTCGTAGTTTTATTTTCGCGCGAAACATACGAGACACGCGTGATATACGATGTGTATACACACATTGTGGTATGTTACACGGTGGAATTCGAAGTAAGCATCATATTATACGTACGTGTGATATTTTATCACACTTGGTTTGAATCGTATTGTCGGTGCATACCACGCCCACGAAAGGGCAAACACGAGACACGTAATGAAATTCAAAGATGTCGTCGGTGCGACATAGAAGTTCACATTGGGAACGAGAACGAGAACGAGATGAGACTGTACAGAGAACAATGCGCGAAGAGATGCGGGAATGGGAAAGGAAATGCGAGAGGAGCCACGAGGACGAGAGATAGAGAGGGCGGATTGCGAGGGCGGTGGCGAAGCGCTGTGGCGGCGGGGTGGTAGGGAGGAGGGAGGAAAGCAGGCACGTAGCGTGTTTCATTAATAATGCAGCTTGTGAGCTCTCCCTCTCTCTCTCTCTCTTTCTGGCTCTGGGACTGAAAGCGTTATAGGCCAGCCAAGTACAGCTCGAGAGATACATTTTGTAATTATTTTTGACTCGCTGAGATCAAGACAGGGGGCGAACAGACGAAAAAACTAGTTTATTTATTACGAAAAATCGGGTTAGGTCAGTTGTAAAAAGAAACTTCTTTTTTTTTCATATAATTATATATTTTTACGTAATATCGCGCAGGCCGATAACCACAGGAAAATTTTTTATAAAAGCTGGGGAAAACGAAGAGAAAATTTGATTTCCTAGAAAATTCAATTATTCGCTTAATTCCATCGCGATACCACCGAGGAAAAAAAAGCGAGAGAGAGAGCAAAAAATGCATATTTATTAGCGCATGCGCGCGCGCGTTAATTTGCAATCTAAATTTTGATAACGCCTCAAATATTTCATCGTGGAATGGAATTTGTCGCGTTGACCGGTTAAAAAGTCGGGGTGAAACAGCTTCAGGTTTCGGGAGTAAAGAGTTCGGTCAACTTTGACTAAAATTCATGAACGAGAAATGTATACGCGTTTAGCGAGGATGGGAGTAAACTATCGGATGGGTATGAACCGGTGGGTTTGCCGGTTGGATTATACAAGAAGAACACGTGTAACGTTGGTACAAGCCCGCGTGCACACGCGCGTGTGTTATAGCCGCGCGAGGTAACGGATAGTGTCGGATGGGAGAATCGGTAAAATTCGTTTGGGCACGAGAGCCTAAGTTAGGACGATGTGTGCGACTGGCAAACAACGGGAAAAGCCCGGAAATTGCTTTCAGCCCGGGTGAAGAGCCACTATCGCGGTACTCCTCTACACTTCTCGCAGCAACCAGAAATTTCACCTATACCCGTGTCCACTCTTTCCCTATATACGAAAAACCCTCTCTTCCTCTCGGCCAGTACTCGGGTATGACGCATTTGACCGGCCAACAGTGTAAACACGTCCGACACTAACCCTTCGCTCTCCCTCCCTCTTGAGCGAATTTCACCATGTTTTTTCGTTCTTCTTTTATGGTGTTTTTTTTTTGTTTTCGGAGCTTTTTTCTGTACACGATTTTCGTCGTGCCTGTTGAAGTTGCCAGTGTTCGATATATCGATACGGCTATTCAAAAAAAAATCGTCCGTGGCTCGCGATGAAATATTCATATTTTTTCACTCGTGACCCGAAAATAGAAGTGATCCAGGGCTTTTCGAACGATTTAAATGCTCGCCTCGGCTTAAACGATCAAAAGTATATGTTTCTTTCGATATATTTTTTATATATTTTGTTTCGATACGAGGGAATAATTTTTTGTGTTTTACGAAAGAAATAGGATATTGTTGAGTCGGGTGGGAATAAAAAAAGCTTTTTGGCCGACGAGTTTTTCTCGCTGGCCGGTGTGGTAGAGCCAGGGGGAATAGTCGCTAATTTGAGTTTCACCGGGGTGTTTGGTACACGGAGAATTCTCGTTACTCGGCACCACAGTGTCAACTGTAATTCAAGAGAGAGAGAGAGAGAGAGAGAGAGAGAGAGAGAGAGAGAAATACGATGGCACCTGGCACTACAGCCCGAGGGCGTGTCAATTTGTTCTCTCTCTTTCTCGTTTTTTCTATACTTCGTCCGCCGAATGAGTAAAATGCCGCGCGCCGGGATACATAGCGCTGGCCAACCGGGTGGGAAGAGCGATCTTTATCGAAAACTCGTCGCGGAGGTGCGTCGAATGACGTTTGAAATGAAAGTGGAATCGAAGAGCAAAGCCCCAGAGGGCGAAGACAGATCGACAATATTCCGATTCCGTTCCGATTGATTGCCCTAGTCAAGAAACGAATGTTACAATGTTTGAAAAAAAATAGCCCAATTTTCGCGAAATTAACAAATAATTTGAAATTTACAGATTATTGGATTTACAGGTAAAAAAAGAAAATTTATTTGATTCAAACGAATTCTATTCGAATCGAATAGAATAAATACATTTCACCAAATTTTCGATTTTGTTTACAACGATATTTTTTCGATTATCGTCCGTCGATACGCTTTTTTTTTAAATCGAATCGAATTTTCGAATCGACGAGTCGAGATACGCCTTTCGTGGATGGAACGTGTTCGCTGAGAAGATTCGGCTGACCAAACGTGCCCTCGATTCCCTAGCAAATGAGAATGGTGGAAAGTGACCGTTTCCATTGACTCGCCGCGCTCTTTCGTTCGACATATCCAGAGGCCAGTGGCTTTTCGGATATTGGTCCGTCGATTTGTATCGTAGCTTGTTGGTCGCGAAGACGAATTCGTGTGACCTAAAGCTAGTAGAAAGGCGACTTCCAATATGGCGGCGGCAGACCGATTTCGTCGAGATTTGGCTGACCCGACTAGAGTTTTCGATTCGGTCGGCTATCGTTCAAAAGGAGTGGTAAGAGGCAAAAATCTGGTATGTCGGACAAGTCCGATCACACTGGTGTTATCGCCCTTGGCAATCTACCCTCTTCTCGTATATAGCTACCCTGGTCGACCGGCCACTCGAGCTCTCTATCTTCCCTCGCTCGTCCTCGACTCCTCGCTCTTTCCGTTTTTCTCCCGACTAGAAAATCCCATAAAAAAAACACAACTTGGCGTCGGCACACAGGCAGAACCGGGGTCGATACAAAATCATAATACCGGGATATAAACCAGCCATTCGCTACCAGAGGGACGGAGGAACTCGTGATCCAACTTTATTCAAATTTTTTCTTATCTTTTCTCCCATAACAGTTTTTTATTCGTCAATTCGTCGATGTTCCTTTCAATACGAATTCGGTATTGTGTCATAGCACGAGAGCGCCTTGGACCTATTTTGCGCGAGTTAATTCGATCTTCGTCACTATGAAAAGTTAATTAAAGTTGAAACCCCGGCCGGAGACCCGGGGAATCGACTCGAATCTTCGGCTTCCTTTTGTCAAAAGGAACGTCGTTGCTCGTGAGACTTCCAAGGTTCAGTTTCGAAGCTCACCCTCCTCAGAGGCTCGAAGATTTCAAATTAGCTTAGCCGATTACGATTATACAGGCTTTCGAGAATAAATCGCTAAGTAAGGTAGTGGAAACTCCCAAAATTACGAATCACCGATTCTCCAGTAACCTTCAAGAATTTTCGTGGATTCGTCTCAAGATCGGTAAGAATTCCGATTACGTATTTGACTCGTATAAAATTAAATATAAATTCAAATCTTTCGATAAATCGCTTTCCTTGTTAATATCGCAAAATTCTAATATTAAATTCTACTTTTGAAAAATAATTTAAAACGCGTGAATAACGTAAGGGCTTCGCTCCTTTCCAGCAAAGCTCGCGACAAGTACATAGAACGTATAGTCGAGTTTGCCTCTTCCTCGGTCTCTAACAGATTCCACGATTGTACGAAAACTTATCTCTCGCTATTCGTGCCACCCGGGGGTAGGTGGAGAAGGAGAAGAGAGAGAGTTGCGGTTTGGTGCATCGCTTGATTTATGTGTCGCGTGTACCACGACGTACGTGACTGTGGAATAATTCGTGCTAGGATTACTCGAACCTAAAGTATGTCCCCGTACGCGGTTGAAAGGAAATATACGACCATTTCTCCGGGAACACGGAAATGTCTGCCAAGAAATTCATCCGATTTCGCGATCCTCCCTTGGAGCGATAAATAAAGCAGCGGCTTTCAAAGTCTTCTGAAATATTACGGTGATAATTGATAAGCCGATGTCCGATTTTTGCAAACGATCAAAAAATCTTCATCGACAAATATCTGGCGCAAAAATGAAAAATATTCCCACGATCTTATGCGATAGAACGTAACGCAATAACGAGTTTGAAACAACATTGTCATGTAATGGAATTTCTTCGTTCCAATTCCATTTCAATTACTCGAGTAGGTTCGGATAGTTGTAACGAATTAAATTCCTATCTTGATGTTTCTCTCTGGAGTGTCTCGATTTTCCTCGCGACATTGGGAATTCTCACCGCGTTAAATTCCAGTCTGGAAGCGTTGCCGAAAGAATTCTTTGTCGCGATCGTCAAAGGGTTAGGAGAAAACGAGGGAGGGATATTGTACGGTAAACAATTGGTACGGTAAGATTAAAAGCGTCCATCGCCCTCTCAATTACTATTAATTATCGAATTTACAAGCATCGGCTCGAATCGTAAAAAGAGAGTCGTGGTTTAGAAATTGCCAGGTATGCGCGTGATTGGCGGCTGGAATTGAACCCCGGATCGGCATTGGCTGTAACCAGAGATTCGCTCCTATAGAATTCTCGACGTTTCGAGAAACCCTCGGTGTGAGTAGAAGGTGGAGGGTGAGTTCGATGGTACGTCAGGACCTTGTACGATAATTAATCACGGATGTCAGCTTTCTCTCTCCCTCTCTCTCTGCCCATCTCGTTCTCCCTTGTCAGTTGGAAAAGCTAGCAGGAGAGAGAGAGAGAGAGAGAGAGAAAGAGCAGGACCGTGAGGGTGACTGGGTGACTGGGTGGGGGTTGAAGACTGCCGATGGCAAAGTTTGTACTGGCGGTGAACTGCGAAGGTCCACTTTCTCTCCATCTCTCTCCCTCTCTCTGTATGAATGTGTGTGTGTGTTCCGGGCAACCGGCCAGAGAGGATCAGGGGAAGAGGTCGAAGGCGAACTCGCCTCTCTCTCTTCCTCGCGTCTAATCAATCTCGCACTCCATCTTCCCTCTCTTGCCTCGGACATTTTTTTCCTTTTACCTGTACCCACTTCTCTCCTCATTCTCAAAAATTCGAGTCAGCACGTTTTTATGTTCTAACAAAAATCCCTCTTATATTTTCCAACGTTCCAAAAATCAAGTATGTTTCTTTTTGAAAAGCGATAAAATAAATTTGAAGGAGAGGGATTCGATCGGTAATTGAAAATTGTCCAATTCTCTTTCGATTATATATCAGCGTTTAAATTTTAATCATAAATATGGATCGAAATTATTTATGGACTAATCATATTCCTTCGTACTCGTCACGAATGCTTTTAAAAACGTTTTTTTTTTCATTCCCCCTTCGACAATAATTTACGAATCGATATTTCGATTTTGATGGCCTGTATCGCATTCCTATTACGCAAAAACGGTGCATCGATCCTCTATCGGGAGGGGAGGCGTACACAAATTCCATTGCGCCTCTTTCCCTACGTTCGTACTACAGCCATGAAAAATGTATTCTTCCCTCGTTGCATACGAATCGAGTTATTAAGATTCCGAGTGCGGAGTTTGTTGCGCGAACACAGGAAAATGAGAGACGGCTTTTATAGCACAATCGAGCGTGCTTCAAATATATACGTACATGTGGCTTTAAGAATCGACTGAAATAGGCTTTCGATAGAGAGCGAACCGTATCCAGGCGAAAAAGAAAAGGTAGCTCTCGAAACGATATATAATTTTTCCACTACCGTTGCGAACGAATTTACCATCGCTGATGAATTTCCACGTAACGGATTTACTTATGCAACATTGCTGCACGGAACATTCGGTATAATGCTCGTTGTTTATGCTAATTTTCCCTAATGCTGACGCGAATAATTGAACATTCGCTTCGAGAATTTCGTGCCTCGACGTACGTGTACGCGAGTTCCTGCGGTGAAAGGTGATTGAAATTAAAAAATGTCAACTTGCAATCGGACCCAATCAAGATAATTCGTTGCAGTTCCTGGATTTTCTGTTAAAATTATAAAATAATTGGCATTCGTTATTCGGATCGATTGAATTTTAATCTTTCAACTTATAATCGTAATTATATTTAAATTTCATTCGCGAGAAATAATTAGAATCATAATTAACGAAATTCGTCGTCCAAGGATTAAATCGAATTTCGTTACACATCACTTATACATTGTCTATATTGTATAAACCTAGTAGCGTGTAGATGGCGCCTTGAGAGGAATGTTAGAGACGACGGAAGTGGCGGAGTTGCAGCCATCAGCGTGAGTGCTTGGAACTATCCGATCGAACGCGCACGCATTAAACTGCATGGCTATCATGATCGATGATTATAGATCCAACTCCGCGTGTCCACGTATAAACCTATCCCACTGTTCTATCCGTCGAATTTGCATACTCATCCCTATTCATCGTAGATCCTATATCGAGGTGAAATTTGAGGAGATCTCACTAAAGACGACGACCCCTTTAGAAGCAATCGAACGGGTAAATAAATATTGGTCCGAGCGCTGATGACGTTCCACTCTCGTAGATTATCTTCCAAATTGGCTGCAGCGCACTTTCCCAATATTAGATTCATCATGCGAAAATTAATATCAAAATTTCCATTCAATAATTTGCAATAATAATTGACAATTTCATCCCATTCGTTTCTCTTTCATTGATTAGAGTCCGGAGAGGCAAGTTTTTTGTTTCATCATTGTGACATTCGATTCGTCATTATCGATAAAGTGTGATTTGTGTTTATTCATTCGATACAAGGAATTTTCTATAAAATCGGAAATTTGCTAATGAACAAGGATACGAGTACTTTCCAATGAAGCGTCGGTTAATTTACACCAATTCGGCGAAATTGGGTTAGACGAGATGGAATAGCCGCGCGAATACATGTTTGTATCGGTAATCAGGCAGTATTGTACGAGATAAGCACCGATGGAGAAATTGATCCTAGATGATTGGCCAGGGGTGGTATGTTGAGGCTAGTGGGGGCAACCGGGGCTTCATTTCGAGCTATCGGTTTAGGCGAGTGTTCACCCGACGCATTATCGACTGGTAAAGCTTTCGGTAATACTCTAATGGCATCAGCTATAGGAAATAAAGTCAAGAATAATATCACAATGGAATGCTGCGTCGAACCTTAGCCACGCGATTACGATTACAAGTCGATACAAAAATTTGAAATATAAAGATTATAACGTTCCAACATTTTTCGAGATTTTTCAATGATAGAATCAACCTTTTATCGTTCGAAGAATGAAATTTCGATCAGGTGTAACGATACTATCGTTAAAACGATAAACGAAAAATAAAACAAACCTTCCGTAACGAGATCGGCAATATTTACAACGAGGATCGGGATAAAAATAATCGAACGATGCATCGTTCGCCTTTGCCGTCGTAAAGAGGACAGTAATATTGATATTGTATTAAAGAATTGATCGATCGTTACTGTGGCAAACTGAAATACAAATAGTTTTACGTAGCAACGAGGGATAGTTGTATACCTCGCTTAGGTTTACCTAGATATTTATATTCTCGTAGTTTCAACACGAGGTAACACGGGAGAGAGAGAGAGAGAGAGAGAGAGAGAGAGAGAGAGAGAGAGCCAACTCCCAGCTCCGATAAATATCCCAAAGCTCCCAAAGTAGACGTAAAAACTTCTTGTGTGCGTGTGTTTTTTTTTCGTCGGCACGACGGTGAAACAAAGTTTCGCCGTTAATTAAAATATCCGTTATTGGTCGATGTGGAACTTGTTAGTGGCTACGCTCGATCACATCAGGGAGACTCTCTCTCTTCCCCCCTCTTTCGTCCCGTCTAAAACTTGTGTAATAATGTTCGAGCATAACAAGTCGCTCTTAAGGAAACTTTTCGCAGAAATTTTCCTGCCACTCTCCTTTGCCTTTTGAAAGTTTAAAGCGTAAAATATGCGAGGTGAGAAATAATAGAACTTTTTCTTTATTGTTTATTTATTTTTTTCTTCATAATTTTAGTACCCCCCCCCCCCCCCCCCCCCCCGTGTCTGGTATTTTTTTTCGCAACCCAAGGTAAAATGGTGTCTCGTCGCTATTGCCATTATTGTCCTCGTAAAAAATCATTATCATTTTTATACGTTACATTGACATTTGGTTTTTTCAAATTTTTGTCTAACGCTTGAAAAAGTTGTGGGATTTTGTTGGAACCGCGACGTAATCCATTTTAACCAGGCTTGGTCGTACAAAAATAACGAAAAAACGAAATGTTTCGCATCGCTTTATAAAGGTCTTTGCCGACATTACGTACGAAGCTTGGCGTTACGAGGCTGTTTCTGCACGCGCCGTTAAATGAAAACGATCTCATAAAAGCTTACATTTCAAACAGTGGCGAGCGAAAGAGCGGGAGGAGGGAGGTAGCGCCGCTTTCGTCACAATCATAACCCAAGCCGTTTACTGTCTCGCAGATGGTGCTTTCGAATTGCGTGTAAAGAACAAAACGAGTTGAACCCATTCAACCCCGATGCTTCGATATTTTAGCATTCCCCTTTTTCCACCTCCTCCTCTTTGCTCGAGCTTGTGCTCATTCAAGTTCGCCGGTAAACATTTCATCTTAAATATCAAATTTCGTTCGCGTATCCAATTCCAGAGAGGACGTTACAACTTTTGAAAAAGCTTTGAACTCCCCCAAAGGAACATCGCCGCGTTTCGTGATTTAATATTTCACGATTTTCAAAAGGCGCGCTAAAATATCTCCCGTCGAGTTGTTTGTCAGCGAGCGAACGCTGTCGAATCTAAAGAAGACGTTATTCACTCGAACTTTTATCCGCGTATAACCCACGGCGATGGGGGGCTCCTGGAATAACTCAACCGCGGTCAGTTGCACAAAGCTCGCTACTAGCGGCCACGTAAACATTCAAAAAGGATTTCGTTCTCCTTTCGTCCCACCTACCGGGAACTTTGTCCTATTACCTCTTTTTTTGCTATTCTGGCGCTGGTATTGGATTGGCCCAAAAGTCCGAGAGAATTTATTAGTATCGCGCAAGAGTGCGCAACGTCTCTCCTAGGATTGAGAGGGAGAAACGGTTTGCGACGTCCGAAAGCTCCGAGCGTAGCTTCGAGCGTCCGTTTGCCGCATACGCGTAGCTCGCCACTTTCCAAAAATGGGATTGGTCCAGCTGGAAGGAAGCAAGAGAGTTTTTGGGTAAGTAGAGGGGTCGAAGGAGAAGGAGGAGGTTGGTTGAATTGGGATAAAGCGTGCGGGTCCGAGAAACATCGCGATGCACGAGTCCACTCTGATGGTTGAAACTCAGCGCGGTTGCCACTGTCCTGGTGGATCAATACCCACTACCACGACCATTGAACCGCGTAAAACGTACCAAGAGGATGCGGATGTTGCGAGGAGAGTCTTCTGGCCACTGTCCATCCGCCGCATGTACTCTTACTTTTTTGCCTATTTTTTGACTCGCTTCACTCGAGTATCTCTACTTTACTCCCTATTTACGTGCGCCTAGGCTGATTTTGTAGTCGCCAGTTACCGGCATCCATCGATAACCGACAAGATCTTTGAGAAAAGGGGACGATTAAAATGATACACAGAATTCTCGAAACTTCATAATTTTGTATTACGTTGAAAAGTTCTATGCTGGGGAGACCCCGTGTGAATCGAGATCGATTCCTAAAGTGGTTCGACCAAATTAGAGAAAACTCAGGGGTTCCCTTATTCCCCTTGGCAATATCTAGAATTTCCCGAGCCTCGTCGATCAATCGGTAAATTACGCTCCGGAACGGTGAATCCTTGGACCTCGATGTGAACCGTGTCGATTCGTATGTCCTACAAGCCAATAGGCTATAGCGATAGAAACGCTCCACTCCAACGTTATCCAGGTATAATTTCGAACGGTGTCACGAGGGTGATCTTTGATGTCGAAATGACCCGAGGTAGGGACATACCAGAGGGGCTCGATAGGAACACGAGTTAGCTGGAATTGTAGAGGAGGGGGTATACGGTCCACTTGTTCAACTTGTTCCGTAAATACGACCGATAGTGGTCAGCTTTGAGTACGAGCGATACGTGACATTCCGGTTGTGACTGTGCAGTAACCGATAACACGAGAAACGTTGAAATTGTACAATCTGGACCCAGCTTCGATTTTGATCGAATCGGCATATTGCCCCGTCGATTGTTGCTTCGTATACGTTTCAACGTCACGAGTACGATCGACAGTTTCACGGATTGTAGTTCTCTCGATTACGACACGAGAAAATTATAAAGGTTGCTTTTTACGAGAATTCTAATATATCAAACGGAGTCAAGATTCCATTCTCTCCGAGTCTACATAATTTATTCGCAACGTTACGACGCATTAATTATTCCAGTTCGTGAGTAATTTGCATAAATGCAAATGCCGTGTTTAGAATAACTCACCTTGCTTCGATCGCGACTGTCGACTTGTTCTTCCTGAAAGAGCGCGCCAGTCACGGAATGATTACAGGAACGTGGACGTTATCGTCCGAGGTTGAATTTCGCGTGTAATAATGAGACGGCGGATGCGCACAAAGATGAAATACTTCAACGGGGAGTTTGAAGCGTGATCAAGGGAGTACGATGAACATCGCGCATGACGGATTAATTACGGGGTTTAGATCCGCGGAATTACGGGAGGTATTAATCGTGCCCGGGACAGTAGATAGAGCGATCCAGCTAAAGCCTCATCCACGGTGCAGGAATACACAGTCTTGTACGACGATGGTACAAATTCCTAGTTTGCGGACTAGTGACGTCGTTGGTGCTTTAATCTTCTATCGCGTTGCAACCGTGCAATGCTCTCGGGTCCAAGTGTCGCCAATTAAATTACACGCGTTCTACGGTAATAGCTCCATGAAACGAGAGAGAGAGAGACAGAGACTTTATGCGATCCAAAGTGAACCTTTGGCTTCTCGACCTTCAACCTCCCTTCTATTCGCCATCTTACTGTCTATCTCTCAAACTTCTCGACATTGCCATCTTTGATCGATCCAAGTGTCGTACTCCAAGTTTATAAAAATTTTATACCAATATTTTTCAAATTCTATCCATTGACAAAGTTCTTGATTTTGTAGCTCGTTTGAAGAATTTTGTCGTGGAAATTGCATTTAAATCCGCGAAACTCTTATGGGTACTTCAATGACGGGATCCGCAAACACGCATGTGTGTGTGTTTGTGTGTGAAATTGAGAAATGTTCGAGTTAGTTTAGGAAACTGCTGCCAGGCTCGTTCTCGATCTCCTGTCTCACCTTCTTAGAAACTTCAAAACTCCACAGGCAACTCGGAACTCATTTTCCTATGACTTGACACCCTTCGTGAAAACTGCCCTCATTGATAAATTTGTAGTGAACATTGAAGGCTGCCTAGAGGATTAATTTGTTCAGGATGATAATTATTTCGTCTATTCAAATTCCAATATAAAATAACTCAATAACAAAAAAGCCCTCGCGATGCAAATACAAACCCGTCAATGTCAAACTTTGCAAGCACTTAAACACTTTTCTGTCCCGATGATGTTCCTTCAACATCTCAAATTTTTCCTCGAAGCTTATATAAAAACGCAAACGTTTCATTTTCTCGTAAACGTGGTGGCCTCAAAGTTTCCTCTCAGTCTCAGTTTTTTGTTCTTTATTGTGCACTATCATCGACACTGCGGGTTCAATTCCTCCAGTTTCCGTGGAAATATCCGGGGAATCGCGAGTACGGAACGCGCGCAAAGTACTTGAGAATTTCCCACTTCGCCTCTCTCTCTCTCTCCCTCACACTCACGGTGCCTGGATGAAGAACGCCGTAGGGATGGATTATGAGAAAAGTTTATCCTTCCACACGAAGAGTCCATGCAGCGAGATGTAGCCATGTTGGCTGCCGGGTCGCAGGACTTTTGGCTTTCTGTAATTTTGGATATATATATATATATATATGTGGATATGTATATATGGATATGTATATAGCAAAAAGTGGCTATCCCCTTGTCGAGTGTTGCCAACTATACTCGAAACTGTACACTTCTCTTGACGATCGTGCTTCTCTCTCTCTTTCGCGTTGTGGTTTCTGTTTCAGTGATACAGCGAGAGGTTTGCACTATGCATACAGAGTTGCCCGACTTGAGAAGTTGAGCAACTTTCTATGATTTAACTGATAGCAAGTTTGACGAACGTCCCAACGGTCCGTTCACATTTGGGGGTTCTCTGTCTGTGGTTGCCGCTTCGCTATCGTGATATCTATCGAGAGTCCCAGAGAAGCCGGGAGAGTACCCAATCCATTAAAAGTTTTCCCATGTATATCAAGTTTCCGGACTATTATCGAAAAGTTCCGGAATTTTGGAAAATTTCGTCGTTCCGATGATTTATTCACGATCGATGGACCGAAAAACATTGGCTCGTTCGATTGGAAGAATTATTTTTTTTTAATACATTTTCTCTTTTTTTTATATAGATATAAAAATGCTGATGGGGAAATTTCCAAAATTAGCTTTTCTTGTAATTACTTTGGAAGAAAAGAAAAAAAAAGTTTTTTTTTCGGAAAAATATTTCTACTTTTTCCATTTATCACGAAATGGCACCTAGGACTTGGCTATTCGTACTTTGAAAGTGGAGCATGTTCGAACGAATAAAACTTCACTTCAACTTCATCGTCGTCTTTGAAAGAAGGTAATACCATTCTCCGTATCCCCCCCCCCTCTCCCTCTCTCTTTGGCTCTCTTTCCTTCCCAAGTCACTTAAAGTCCAATTCTCTCGCCATTACGCCACGGTGAACGAACGATTCGGGTAAATTCTCATCACGCGATCGACCGGCCCTTTTTTTATTTCTTCCTTATTTTACTTGACAAGAATTCAACGTGACTATAAACCGTCACGATATACGCGAGAATTCTCGGTATAAGATCGAAATCTCTTCATTGCAATTGTTCGGAACTGGATCGAAGAAAATATTTCTAGTTTCGCAGTCGCACCGTCGATAAAGAAATTCGTCGTGCGACCGCGAGTGACATTCCCGCGTGATTCGCGACTGTAATTTTGGTTTTTACGACAAAGTTGATATGCCTTTCCCAAATGACAGAAACGATCGTTATCGCGAAACGATTAAAAATAATCGAACCTACAATTTCACGGATGGAATTTGAAAAAAAAATCAAATACAAGTTACTTTGCGAATAATCAGCGCATTACTTGTTCCAGCCGAGTTTCGGTCAATGACGATCTGAATATTCATGAAATTTTATTATCGCACGAGAACCGTTCGATAAAAAGGTCGTCGTTGAAACGATGAAAAAAAGGAAAACAAAAAGAATCCGAGGAAAGTGAGTCGGGCGATTCTCAGGTGGAAATTCCGAGCCAGAGCATAATTAATCGCCGACTGGCGGGGTTCGTCGTCGATTTCACGAACAAGGTTCCGATAATGAAAAAACGCCGCGATTTTTACATTTTTCGATCTCTCTCTCTCTCTCTGTCCATCATAAATCTGAAGAGGCGAGATACGACGCGGACATTTTTTAATCGAAAAGTATCACCTCTTTACCGTCGAGATAGATTTCAGTATCTCGCGAAAGCGCGAACGATAATATCTTCATAAATTATAAATTTTCAAGCTTTTTTCCATTAGACGAATATCCGACGCATCTCAAATTCAACTGTGGCAGAACGAATTAGTTTTAGAAAGGTGGTGACAATTATTTACCCGAAGTGTGAAGCTTTTGGTCGCTTGAACTTTTCCATATCGGAAAATACGAGAAGGCACCTGTTTATTTATACGTTTATCTTTACGCGACTAATGGATCCGCACCCCACCTCACCCCCAGGCCATCCATAACCCCCCCCCCCCCCCCTCAACCGGCTTACCGAGGCTTCCACGGAAAGAGACTTCCAGTTTCGTTTTAGTCCCGCGCGGTTCTTTTACTCGCGCCTGAATTTTTGCCTCAAACCTCGTATCGGCCTTACTTTACATTTTCTTCATTCCCTCCCCCCTGTTCTTCGTTCGCAAATATTCTCCCTTTCGTTTTATTACTCTTCAGATCCCAAAGTATCGCGAAACATTCGAGCTTTTCCCCTTGCCGGATATCGATATATATATTCAGCCCTCGGCTTTCAGACTCTTCCCTATCATACGATAAAACGTAAGAATTGTCGGCATTACTCCGTCTCTCGATCGCACTACGAACCGGCATCCTCCTCGAATCGACAGAATTCGTTATGCAAATCGAATAAGATTTATTTTCATCGCGTGGCGAGGGCCGTTTCGAGCTCTCGAGCGAAAAGCCTCGAAACGGAAATGGTATAGGGGTACCACCGCCGGGTCTACAACAGACCGGAAGTTGAAATAGTAGAGACGCCGTTCGCGCGAGAAAGAATGAGATAGCAAGGGGGAACGAGGGCTGTAGAGATGTGAAGAAGGTGGTTGCGATGCGCAACCAGGATTCGGGAGGATAGAGGAAAAACGTCGAAACGTCGGTAAAGCTTTCACGGAAGAATGGAGAAAGAGAAGACGGAATGCTCGAGGTTGCTTTTTTATGATAATTTTAATGACGCCGAATAACAAAGGGTTTCTTTTCTCACGACAACGAAAATTATACGAGAAGAAAAGAAAAGCGAATAATAATCAAGAAGAAGAAATACTATTGCGAATAAGTGATATAACGATACAGATTATTATTCGTCATTACTTATTAATTATTACCAATGGCTGGTGATGGATTTATCCGATAATTTCTAGCGGTCGATCACTCTTGACAATATTATTTTTGTTCGATATTGAAAGTACATACCGCAATGTCTATGTTTATATTTGCAACGATACATCGATCCCTTAATAACGTTCAGTCCGCACGGTTCCCGTCGTTCGGAAAATCCCACATTGGACGTTACGAATTTGCAAATGTTCCAATCGTGTACGATAGATACGAGAATAGTGAGCGGTGTATCGAATTAATTATACTTCGCGAGCCGGTCGCGCTGCGGCTGACCGTTTGTTCCTCTCTCTCTCGCTCGCATACGGGTCGAGTTATTTCGAGGTAGGAAGATCTCTCGTAACTTCAATTTTCGTTAATTATTACTACGGATGGTCGCGTCCCTTAGTTGAATTACAACTATCGGAAAGTTATGATAAATTTAGGCTATTTCGTTATTAAGCTCGCTCCTCCTTTCAACGCTCGAAAACTTTGTCAATCCAGAATTTATTTATTAAACTACAGCGATTTGTTAAATTGATCGATGTTTCGATTAATTCTAGGAAAGTAGGTATCGTTAAACGAGAAGAAAGAAAATATTTAACCACATTTTTGCTC
The DNA here is from genome assembly GCA_946811545.1 of Netelia fuscicornis. Classification (NCBI taxonomy): domain Eukaryota; kingdom Metazoa; phylum Arthropoda; class Insecta; order Hymenoptera; family Ichneumonidae; genus Netelia; species Netelia fuscicornis. Next base: position 46,634,726 of record OX328013.1, read on the forward strand.
CGAATCTCGAATATCAACGAGGCGATATTTTAGGGGGAATGTTAGTTGATGGCGTAGGAGGATCAATATCTCAGGGTTGATCAAGAGATCAAAGGGCTTTTTCGAATGTTCTTTCGCGCGCGCGTTACAGGGTGCGTAAACGATTCCATAAATCGCAGCTACGCGTTGACAACTCGATGTATTTGAGATTCTGGTCGGGTGCGCGAATATACGGCGAGCCAAAAGCTACGCGTGCTGTGTTTTTACGACCTACTAATATCGCTAAAGATTTAGTTCCCCCTTGTTCTCTCTCATTCTTCTCATTTCGCTCCCTCGCCGCGAGTTCGTTTAAAAAATTACGGCCTTCGAGAAACTTTATTCGTCGAGAAAAAAATGGCATTTTTTTTTCTCGGCATCGGGGTATAAAATTATTTATCGACTCTCTTATCATCTTTCTGCGGCCGAAAACGTTTACAAGAGGGTTGTAAAATTCATTTTCCTCCACGTAAGCTTATTCTCCTTAGTAGCGACGATGGACTAACATTACTTAGGAACGATAATAGCGTATTAAAAATACAAAATAAAATGTGTCCCTCGGGGCTGAGAAAATATTTTCTCCCCCATTTCCCTCTCATTTCATTGTCGGCATAAATTGTATAAAAAACGAATACGTTCTTTGTTTTTAATTTTCGAGACAGGCAAGCACGTCCAAATGTTTATTTTCTCGGAATAAGGGCTCGATGGTCAATAAGGGTGTGCGTTTTTATCCGTCACTATTTATCAAAAGTATATAGGGGCTCGCTTGTCGAATGTATACCGTTGCTTTGTAAACATCCCGGATATATTGAACCCGGTCTATCAACTTCGCCGTATATTCCGACAGAAGCGTTTGAAGTTCTTTCGGTTGACGAATTTCGTTAGATATCTATTGACCGATCGCTCGATCGATACCAAAGCAAATGAATTCTTTCTACAAATATTGCCAACATCATATTTATGAAATTCGCAGTTGAATTAATATTTAAAAATAATTTTTTTAATCAAATCTTTTTAATTGTCCGTTCATCAGTAATCAGTTATAAAAAATCATATTTTTATTTTATATCAAAAGCGTTATTGATATTCTATCCGTGTTAATAGGTCACCACGATCAAAATCAATCATCCGATCGTGTTAGAAAATAAGCGTGCAAATATTTATTTAGAGATTGTTTCGTTCTTCGTGCGGGAGTGGAGGGTTGAAACGAATTTTTTTTTTTTTTACGTGAACAAATGTAATCGGGCCGTGAGGCTCTGGCACGTTTATAAGGGATGTGCGAGCACGTATACATTTACATACAGAGCTTTTCCGTCGCCCTCGCCTCTCCCCTCTCGGCGAACCTCGTTCGGCCTCGCAAGCCTCTGTGTATCCACTTATCGACGTTAGCCCACAAGCAGGCGGCAGCGGGTGCAACGTATGCGGGTTCCATCTGCTATGGCGGTTGTGCATATACGCGGATTTGCCAAACCTCGGACGTTCCATCGGCATTGTGAGAGCTCGCGTTCGACCGACACGCCGTTATATACGTTCGCGGTAAACCCCTCCCCGAGAGAGAGAGGGAGAGAGAGAACCAAGCGCATACTACGTAACATCCCTCTCGGTGGCTGTTCCTGGCTTAATAATAATCTGAGCGTAGCCTTGCCAACCCTCTAGCGCTTCGTGTTATTGCTACTGCACAATTTCAACCCGAACTCTCGTGTATTTGGTAAAGCATGGTATCGAATCCCCGGCTTTTCTCCCATAATCGAAATAATATTTATACGAAATCGCCACGTTTCGCCAACGAATCGTTGGCATTTTAATTAAAGTCATACTTATTATTGTTCATTTTTTTATCGACTCCCAATTAGTGTTTAAAAATTTGAAAGAAATGTACTTTTTGGTTTTAACAAATGAAACAATATTTTTGACAATTGAAAAGTTGGATATTACCGAGGAAAAAACGAAAAATCAAAAATTTAAACGAATTTGATTTTTAGATCGTTTAGGCTATAAAAACATTATTGATGCAATTGTCGGTGGCATCGGATATGTATTTATACGAAATAATATTTATACGAAATCGTCACGTTTCGCCGGCGAGTAGTTGGCGTTTTCATTAAAGTGATATTCATTAATATTAATCTTTTTTTTATAGACTTTCAATTAGTGTTTAAAAATTTTAGAGAAATATACTTTTTGCTTTTAACAAACGAAACAATATTTTTGAAAATTAAAAACTTGGATATTGCCGAGGAAAAATGGAAAAATCAAAAATTTAAACGAGTTTGATTTTTAGCTCGTTTAGGCTATAAAACATTTTTGATGCAATCGTCCGGGGCATCAGATATGAATTGGAAAAACACACAGTTGGCACATCTGGAATGGTAGAAGCGTAAAAAAAGCTCTTTTTTCGTCCCACCGAGCTTTATCGCGATAGGTTAGCAGATAGTGGCATGTCGGTTGAAAGCATTTTTCCATCGTACTCCGCACCCGGCACGAGAACACGGAGAGCTTTAATCACTCACGCGGAATTGCACAGTTAATTTTTCATCGCTCTCTCGTTTCTCTGTCCGTCTATCCACCTTTTTTCCCAGTTTCATCCCTTTGCTTCAGGCGTCCAATTGACTTCTGTCCTCATTCATGTTTTCGGCCACTTTTCACAAATGTTAATTGATTTTTTAATTGTTTTCCCCGCCCCATTTTATTCTCAAAGCATTTGAGATTACAGCTCGATTATCACTTTTTATCTGTAATCGTGATGAAACACGAACGATAATTTTTCTTTTTACATTTCACAAATAATTCGAAAGGACGTAAAAGAATAGCTGAGAAGTTGAGAAAGAATAATGTTTATTTCTTCGTTATACAAATTCTGTTGTTTTAATTAAGTAAAGAAATCCGTTGTTTATAGAATTTTTATTTAATTGCAAATTCCTAAAAAGATTACACAATTTTTGCTCTTTCTATTTATTCCCTCTGAATAAATCCATGGATTCTGCGACCAGTTAGTTCTCACTGTGTTGTACGAAACAAAAAATCAATGAATTAGAAACAACACGTTTGAATCAACGAACTTGACACTTCGCACTTGATGACATGTCAGGGATATCAATCGGAAAAAAATCGATAAACGATAACTTTCTCACGATTACCTGTTGTACCCCTGCGTGTCATATATCACTGCGTCTATTCTATATGTTCCACATAGCTACACGATCCTGGAGTTGACTGGGATCGATTATCGATCGCTCGATTAGCTATTAGTCATCGATCCCTCCGGGTATCATTTTTTCCTCATCCAGCCACGAAATATAAAAAAAATGGCTTGCAAAAAGCGCTCTTCCTAAAATTTGCAAAAAATATGTCCTACCGTTATTTCGTACAATCATAATAAACAAACATTATTCAACGGCTCATCTATGTTCCATAGAATTGTCAACTTTCATAAAAACCCCTGAAAAGACAGAGAAAAAAAAAGAAACAATCGCGTCGAAAAATTGTTCGAAATGACTTTTTATTCGAACGGTGACGATCTTTGACCGGCAGCTTCTGTGTTAAGGTATGCCCGATAAAGCGAGGGAGGGTGTGAGTTGGGGGATGGAGCAGGGTAAAAATGGCTTGCAAAAAGTGCTCTTCCCAAAATTTACAAAAATACGTCCTACCGTTATTTCGTACAATCATAATAAACAAACATTATTCAACTACTCATCTATGTTCCATAGAATTGTCAACTTTCATAAAAATCCCTGAAAAAAAAGAGAAAAAAAACGAAATAATCGCGTCGATAAATTGTTCGAAATGACTTTTTATTCGAACGGTGACGATCTTTGACCGGCAGCTTCTGTGTTAAGGTATGCCCGATAAAGCGAGGGAGGGTGTGAGTCGGGGGATGGAGCAGGGTAGGTCGGAGGGTGTACAGATATCGCGCGCGGATTTGCAGCGAGGCCGAAGCCCGGATCCAGCCGAGAGGCCACAGTTATATAGCGGGAGCTTCGTAGCCAGGCTGCACAACGGGACGAAAGCGCGGCGGGTTGACTGTGCACGCGAGAGAGAGAGAGAGAGAGGGTGAGAAGGAGAGCAGAGGATGGGAGAGGCTGGTGGCACTGACACGCCGACCTACATACCGGCCATTGTGCTACACTCTATCCCATTACGTCATCCGCCCGATGCGACTCCTGGCGATGTCGAATTCTGATTCGCCGACGAATGTATTCTCCCTCTATATAGATATTATTCCACTGCCCATCGTCCTCTGTGCTTTCATCTATGATACCCATAATCGCGCACTGACACATATGTACTCGCGTGATAGACTGATACGAGAAGAGCTAATACGCGTGTGCGTAGAAACTCCGTTGCGAATGTGGAACGTTTCGTGTCGAACTACGAAATCCGATAGGAGTTCATTGGACTAAATCAGAGCTTTGTACATAGAGTATAGCTCGTCAATTGGTAGCTCGTTCGACCACGTTGATAAGAGGGCTGATTACCTATCATTTGGTTATAGCGGCTGTTACTCAAACGATGAAGTAGACATTTCGAAAAAAAAATGGTTTTTTCCTATCGAGCAGGGACCAAAAATGTCCATTCGTATATTCATGACAAATAAATTCTGGAGATATTAATTTTTATGAGATTTAATCTGAATTTTGGCATTATCTTTATTCTATAATAATTTTCCCACAGAAATTTATTGGAGGGACAAATTCTTTTAGGAGGTCAAATACCTCGTCGGATTACGAGATTCTAACATTATTTTTCTTCCTCTCGATCATTACTTCGGTCATAGCAAGCTCCATTGACAGAGACTTGTGTCCGAGATTGCTGAGCCATGGACCGTACGTAATGGACACTCATTCTCGTGCATTGTACGCCGAGCTCTGCCCTCAAAAGCTCGTCTTCTCTTACCTAACAATGGACCGAATGGTCGGAACAGACCCTTAATCCCCAAACCCTCCCTCCCATCTACCATCGTCTTCCATCGATGACTCTCGTATAACGAAAAATGCATAGCTTTCCCTTTTTTAACAACATACTTTATCAAATTCTCGTCCCGTTTCTCTTTTATTCACTTCGTCAATTTATGGGAATGAAAAGAAGACTGTCCAGATCGTATATAAATGTGAAAAATGAAACAAGCGAAAATTGTCTTTTCAACCTCCATTTTTTTCGCCATTTGTCAATCAGATTGGCACGAGCAAACCTTAAGCAAATGACGGCATAATCAGCAACTCGACATTACCATAAATTGTGCGTGTTATTTCGTTCAAGGTTCAAAGCGTTTGAGAAGGAGGGCTTAGAAAAAAGCTTATAACAACGTACGTGTAAATTGAAATTCTTCAGCGAAAAGAGGAATTAACGGGAATAACAATGCTAGAGGTAATAATAGTAGGAAGTCGTCCTGGACAATTTTAACGAACCTTTACTCCGGTACAAAGGACAACGGGACGCGCAATTGTTTTCCGTTCTATTCTTTGTCTTGTTGGACCGGCTAGCACAGGTTTATATAAGACCATGCGTCCTTGTTGGCTCTCCCGCGTATTTTCCCGTCGCTTCGAGCGAGCCTCTGATTTTCTGCTTCTCTCATAGAGAGCCTTCCAACCCCCGCCGAGCATCCCCACCGACACATGCATTTTACTGCTGCAAGAGGGCGCGTTTCATCTAGTCATGAGCACTCCTAGGATAGTAATTGCAACAGCAATATGCGCTATAGTCCGTTGCTCTCTTTCTCTCTCTCTCTCTCTCTCTCTCTCTCTCATGCACACATAGACGCGTATATACACACTCAACGGCGGAAACACCGACCAAAAGCTCCCTGACCAAGGCTCTTCTGCTTTTTATTTCTCACCGCCCGTACAAAAAATGGCTCCTCAAGCTCTTTCTCTCGCTCCCTGTCTTCCTCTGTGAAATGCAAGGATGAGAGGAGAAGAAAAAGCAAAAAAAAAATGTAAAAATGTAGTGTGGCATACCGCGTATCTTGAAAAAACCATCTGAAAAGTAATAAACTCCAACCTCTTAGGAATAATTAACGTGGAAAAACATACCATTTTGAGTCATTTAAAATTAACGTTATCATGTGGTTTGGCTCTTTTTCAAATTACATTTACCATCGATTTAAATTTTTATTTTTCACTGTTCTACGAAAGATAAAATATAACAATAAAGTTGTTTAACGCGAAACAATACTTGTTCTTCTGATTTCTATTTGTATTACAGTATAAGCATGAAAATATTCTCATCTCGACAACGTCAATCTGCCTCAAATGAAAATACAGAACGATAATTAACTATATTTGGTATAAACACAACAATCGTCATGCAGCATGGAAATTTGTTCCAGTTTTATTTCCAATAAACAACTCGGCATCAAACAACGAGAGAAAGATTTATACAGGCTAATTAAAAATATTCGTCACGTTCATCTCTCCCTTTTTAATTAATCGCAATAAGTGGCATTGTCTATGTATACGAGACAAAAAGATGTCGGAGTAAAATCGCTTGAAAATTCATCGAGCCTCGGTTGAACAAATTATTCCCACAAAATGATCGTGCCGTGTTTGTTTCAAACCCGTACTCACAGTAGTATCACGAACTTTCCATGTAAAGCAGACTGACTAACAGGTGAATGCTGCAAACACATTCAGCGAGCCGGAGAGAATGTTGGTTAGGGCACATGTAGCAGGCAGAAGAGAGTAGACAAACTTCGCGAACGGGCTACGCGCAGGGTTTGTACTTTGTATGCGCAAACCTTTCTCTGTGTTAAAAGAGAGTCTAATACGAAACGGTATTGCCCCATTTCCATTCGCTTTCTCTCCTCCCTATATTCGAGGGTGTCTGAGGCAACCAAAAGTGAGTTGGGAGAAAGTGGGAAGGTGGATTTCCTCAGACGCTGGATTAAACATTTAATTGCGCACAACGAGAGAGCGTTTCATCGCGCGAGCGTTAATCCGTACGTAAAATTTATTCGAGCGTAAACTTTTGTTTGCTGCGATTGGGAGAGGCTCGAATCTATATAGAGATACAGAAGTTTTTACCCTCGGATAATACGTCCAACAATCTCGATTCGCCCTCGAAATTTATACTTTAATCCAAATATTCACCGACAACAATTTTTTCTCAACTTATTCCTGCAAATACGTTCGAACAACGGGAATTTATAATTTGTGTTATAAGTGTGCGAGTTACGACATGAATTTTAATCCGATTATAACGAAGTCGCAAATTGGGGTTCTTTCAAGTGTTAATGATTTTTCTTGAACGATTTTCTGATATTCATTCGAAAAGATTTAAATAGCTGTGACAAATTCAAGGTGATATATTATTTTCAATTTTTTATTACAAGAATCAAATCGGTCGTAACTCGTTTCAATTTTGCTTGAAAATAATACTCTCGAATTTGTTTGGATGCATCAGGGGTAAACGAAACTGTCGCGAGGCAATTTGTACGTAGGAATTAATATTCCATCGAGCGCACGTATGCTCATATTTGTTCGAATGTTTTATTAATGCAAAACAGTTGCAAAGTATCGATCCCGCATCTCCATTGAGACGCAACGATTGTGTATGGATGCCTCTGCCATTTCCAGTGGGTGCAACAAGTTGACGCAGCAATTTCTGTTTGCTATTAGGGAAAGCGCGAGTGGAGGGTTTGAAGGGGTGGTCGTGGGAGGGGATTGCGGACACGAAAAAGAGGAAAGGATAAAATTTGTTTCTCGTCTATGTCACACTGTGGTATTCGCGTTGTACAAATTTCTTTTTTCGTCTGGGTAAAAAGAAAAGTCGAAAAAACGACGAACGGAGAAAAGCTCTTAGGGGTGCGAGCACAACTCATGACTGTACGTCGCCATTTTGCCTTCGCTCGTCGCGACAAGACCCTTGGAGTGTCGGATTTCAAGCCGATGGACCCGTCTCTGCCTTTTTTATACAGATGGCGCATCGACCAGTCGGTGGAAAAATATCTTTATCCCTTTTACCCGTGCGAGCTTGCGAAGTTATCGTTTTTAAAACGAAAGAGATAGATTGGAACGTTTTATGGTTCTCCGAGGAATAGAAAAAAAGAAGAAAAAAAGAATAGACGCCACGTTTCTGCGGATATATAAGTGAAAATCCTCGAAGAACGACGATTTTCAGACCGAAAGATCAGTTCCAGATTCTCTCGTCGTGTGGAACGAAAACGAGGGTATGGCAGGAGAGAAAATCCTTTCCGAACAAACCGGGGAAACAGGATAGAAAGTTTTTTACGCCTCTCGATCTAAGATGGCTGAAGAAATCACGACTTTTGTGAAAGAATGAAAAAAAAGCTGCCTGACTCTCCCATCCAGTGGACAAAGATGACGGAAGAGTTTTACGATCGTTCCGAGAGAGTAGATTTACTGTTAAGTGCATTTTCACTCTTTTTTTCCTTTCTTTCGGCATACTATGACATAGCGCTCTATCAGAAATTTCTAGAATATTCGATATATCAATGAAAACTTGGATTATTTTCTTTGCAATTGAGTGACTATAAGGAATAAAAGAAAAAAGAGTAAAAAATATGAAAAAAAAAAAAATTCTTCATCACCCCTGGTTCGAAATAATCCGCTATGAAATTTAATACCTGCAAAATATCGCTCTTAACAACGATGAAAATCAAGAAGAACGATGAAAAAAAGAAATAAAATTGAAATACGAGACGACAGAGCTTTGTCGAGAATTAAATATGAAAAACGCGTCGCATTCAACATTTCGTACGTACGGAAAGGTTCGGTGTGTCAATGAATTTCTCACGAGCACAGAGCTGTGAAACTGGCGCACTGTGGAACGGACGTACAAAAGGTTAATATAATATAAATATGAAGAAGCTGTCGATATCTAGCGGTAGCTCGGTGACGCGCCTGGCGCTTGACACCAACCAGTTAACCAATATGGCCAAATATAAACGATAAAGTACGTGTCCGGTTAGCCCAAATAATAGCGAAACGTCATATCGTGCAAATCGCCTCCGGGCTCTCAGTCTCGAGTTCAATGTCCTCGATAGAATCACCACGGGCGTTCAAATCATATCTTATTTACGACAGCAATGTGGTCACAGCCTCGCAAAAGGTCGAATACTCGTGACAAATATACTCGCGATATTTGAACAAAAAACATTCGAATAATTAACGCACGACCTTTGTAATTGAAAAAGCTTGAATTTTTAGAAACCAGTTTCAATGAAAAAACGTTTCCTTTGCTAACATTGTATATAAATATTTTTCAAATTTGTTTATTGTCACGATTTCTTGGAAGTTTATGGGACAAGCGAAGAAAAAAAATTGGTACTGGGTCGGGATAGATCTTTCGAGTTATCGGGGCATGTTGCGTGGAAAAAAGGTTCGGCGAAGAATAAAAAAATTAATAGACCACGATGAGACTCGCTCGGCTTGGATGCTTATTGGTGCATCTACCCTGCTGCCAGGTCGCTGAGCTCTGTACTTATACATATATATGTATATATAACACAACGCTCGGTGCACGGCTTAGCTTCTCACGGGTTAGTATCGGAAATTATTATTCAGTACAGTAAACTCTCCCTGTCGAAGAAATAAGTTTGCAAAACTTTTAATCACCTTTAAGCTCTCTCGCCGAATACGAGAAAGCGAGCTAGACAGAGATAGAGTCCTCGGTGTGCTGGTCTGCTTTTGGCGCGAGAGTCTCGCTCGTTTCGTCCCTATAGGAAGAGATAAGTTCGTAATTATCATCAATATTATCGCTGGGCAGACATAGGATTCCAGGGACGGGAGCCATCGCGTCTCCACGAGGGGAGGAATTTCTTTGCAAGAAAAAGGAAAAAAAGGCTTGTTCCTTGTACAGCTTCGTGCCAATGCTATAATTTAAGAGACCACGGGTAAAATCCTCTATATTACTATCTGACATTCGTTCCTACAACTTTAGGGAATTTGAATTAATGACAGAAATGAAATAAATTTACGGCGAGAAAGTTTTAACTATTTTCTTTTACGTAGCACAGGACAAAGCTGGAGGAACTTATCAATTTGTTAAAACAAATTGACAATCGTTTTTTTTTTATGTCTGCTTATGACTGGTCAAAACTTTAGTGAATGTTTTTGGGAATGTCTCTTTCTACATAGTGGAACAAATAGCTACGAATAATTTGATTGTCAAATTATTTTTTATTTGTTAAAATCCTTCGCCTTACACGAGACAAAAAGATTTGGATTTTCGTTACGTACATCCTCGTGACAATGATGAATATAGCGTCGAAACTTAATTGGGGTAAGGCACAAAATTTCTCAAACGTCTCATTATATTTGCACATTCGTATACGAGCTGTTAATCGCATCTCTCAGACTACCGCGCTGCAATCAATTATGTCCCATTGACAAGATTCTGTGGATCGCTTTCACAATTCTGTAGCATATGTCGCAAAATTTCAGGTAAATGAGTTGCGTTCCCGCACTAATTTTCGCTAAAACTTCATTATCGCGTACAGTCGGGTAATGCGAACCTAATGAAACTATGATGAGCGAATAAACTCAAAGCAACCAACGCATTAACCACCGTACATCAACTTTTTCACTTGAAATTGCGATGCAAAAAAATGATTTAATTACAGCGTTATCAATTTCTTATCGCAAATAATTCTTTCCTGTGATTAGTTATAAATATTGTCTTCAGTTAAAACGTATCTTGGTGAGATATTTGGAATATACGATCTGGATTTTATCGTAGAAAATTAGTGGTTGACCGTTGAAAGAGACATTCGTCTAGTTCAGTGCAACGAAAAAAAAAGAAAAAAAAGAACAGCGAAGCCCGCAACGAGAGATATTTTTAAGGTCCCATAAAATCCTTCCACGTTCGATAATAGCGCGGTCAGTGTAACTCGGTCGTTGACGGTCGACCGGTGTCAGCGATATGGGAACGTTCAACTGTGCTCGGTGCTAGAGATCAAACCATGAACCAGTTGTGCGGTGAGTCGACGATGCGGGGATAACTCGCTCGGTTTTATCCGCGTCTATGCCCCGCGTTACACACGGCTTTAAATCTCTCCCTGTAAAATTGATCGTGAAACTTGCTGGCTACCTCTGTCGGACCATTCAAGAAACGTCACGAAGAACAAAGCGAGTCAACCAAATGAAGTGTTCAACATGGTGGAAGCAGATAACTGACGTTATACTATAATAGTTCCAACGTGTTTACACGATTCGAGTTTGAGGCACTTCTGTTTCGTACGATATGATCAATTTGCGACGACAAAATAGACCAAAACTTTAATTTTAAAAAAATATATTGAAATTTTACTTTAGACCTGTCGAACAATAAGAATTCATCGCGATCCTTTCAACTCACAAGGCGATTGTTCGACCACAGTGGGAATTTGTTAATAATTTACAAAAACAATTCTACAAATTATGGAATTTATCGACATGTCGAAAGACCATTCAGTCGTTCGTCCTTTTTATACAGCCTATCAAATTGGTAGTTTGTTCAATAAAGAGTAAATGTTGTCACGGTAAAAAATAATGTGAGTTCTTGCATAAGAAGAATAACAAATGGTTACAGAACGACAAAATAATTCGCGCAAAGGCGTGTAATATGAAATTGTTCTTACTATGGTAGAGAGAACTTACACCATAAACGTCTACGAATAATGTATAATATATAAAGAAAACCGAGGGGCGAGCGAGAGGAAGGAGGAAAGAGTAGGCGAGAAGAGGATTTCGCATAGTCCAAGGCAAGTTAATTATCGGAATTTCATTCGTGGGTCTCGCCTTTTGAAACGTCCTGCGTCTCGCTTTGTCTACGATAATTCCCCAAAGGTCCTGTACAGGTAAACTCCATTATTCTCATTAGCGAGTACAATGCTCCGGATCTAACGAAAAGTCGCAAAACGGGAGAGCCAGTGGCGAAATGAAATTATCAAAGGGAACCCAAAAGCGCAACCGAGCTATCTTCGCGGATATTTATAAACTAAGTGTGACTGGTATTGGTTTGTCTCGACGAATGTTGCCGACTCTATATATTGATAATTGCAACGTTTTCGAAATTTCAAACAAATTATCTTTCACTAGGCAGCAAAGAAAAAAACAAAAAAAGGGAAAAACTCAACTTTTTTTAAATTCTGTCCCGTGACGATTGTAAATAATAACGATAACGTATCATGCAATGAATTTGCCGAAGGTACGGGGAGTATTAACATCATTTTAATCCATTTGGGAAATAATTTATACCGTATAAAAAATGATCACGTTTTAACATCGAGTCGTTTTACCATAAATTTTCCGAATGTAGTATCCACCATTCATAACAATATTTCATATATTCGACTCAAAAATACTTCAGTATCTCTCACCTTCAACCAAAAACAGAATTCCCGAAAATGGTTGAATTTTCCCATTTTCGATCAGCTCGACAATGCGCAATGCTCGTGGATGGTACCCAGGCTGATGACATTTTCCCATTCGTGGTGGAGGCAGGTTATATGGGCGCGATAAATTAAACGCGTGCACGGTCTGAATTTAAAAACGTTCGTTTGCGGCTTGCCGAGAACATTACATGTTGAAAAGAGAAGAGTGGGAGAGGGGGTGAGAGAGGAACGCAGGGGGTAGAACGGGAGAACGAGGGAGAGTTTTGAATATATCCGATAATGTGGGTCCAAAGTCATAGCGAAGGGTCGCTCGAATGCTGAAATCTATCGAGGCAGGGTTGGAGGGAGCGAAGTGTGTCGATTCGAGTGATGGAAAAACAATTCCCGAATCGTTTTCGCAAATTGACGTTCATTGAGAAAATTACATGGTCCATATAAGAGGTTTGACATTTCTTGCCCATTGGGCAAGAAAACTTAGCAAAATGTGAAAGAAAAATCTTTGATCCAATGTATGTTTGCAATTAAAATCGTTTTGATTAAATGTGTGAAAAGATATTTTGTATTGAAGATATATGTGCATTTTCAATAGCATGATGGTAACAATAGAGCTCGAAGCAATTACATTACCCAATGACTAAATGAAGTCCAAATGAGATTTTGTACAATCGAATTCGTACAAATGTTGAATCGCCCATTTTTTTAGTGCATTACGGGCGTTTAAAGCAAAGGGAAAGCAATAAACTCATAGAAAATCCCTTGAAAAATTCGGCTTTGAAATAGATTTTAATTAAAAAAACTGCAAAGCTTTTCCTGAGGAAAAAGGATTCTCGAAGCTCTTTAAAAGATTACGTTGAAAAGTTTGCAGAAATTTCGATTCGTCACAGAGAGAATGAGAGAAAGAGAGGAGAGAGGGTGACCTCAAAGCTCGCAATTAACGTACACGAAGGAAAACCCTGAGAATTTGTCTCACTTTCTCCATCTCCCTCTCCCTCCGGGCCTCGATCTCTCTTTCTGTTTCTCTCCGTTCCAATGTGCTGCGGAGGAAATGCGGCAATCCAGCTTGGGATTAAGGGTGAGACGTGACCACGAGCTCCCGTGTATCCGGTGTAGGGAAGAGCCCCTGGATGCTGAATCGAACGACGACAGGGATGAAGTTGTATTGCTCCATTTGTCGTTTCCATCGATATAAACACCCATTGCGCTGCTGTGGTACAAGTTTCATTGCTATGGTGTACCTGACGAGAAAGCGGTAAAAATAAAAAATTGCGCACACACAGCGGCGATCCTTATCAACGAAATCCGAATCATCCTTTTATACGGGTGCACAAGACAAGAACGATCGAACTCGAGTTTTCTCCTATGGAACTTCAACGGTCGTTTTATTGCATCGTCAGGAAAGTAATTACGATTTGGACGTTCTGCCTTAGTATTTAATTCCAACTCCGTGGAATTTCGACATCTGCAAATGAAAAACTAGAAACTTGTCCATGTACAATTTGATACGCATATTTCATCCATTAGGAATAATCGTGGTAGAATTAAATTTATAGGTCATCATAAAATCTTACTTCTGGCGTTGCATCGTTAAATGTGTCAAATGTAGATTTCCTCTCCCGTATAACTAATGCGAAGCCCAGTAATGTCAAAAGCGGGTAAAGTTATAAAATCTTTTGTGAACAAAACTATACACAAATATTCGTTGTATACATATACAAGTACTTTTTTTTTATCTTCGTCCCGATGAACTCGCTCTCTCGTGTTCTTTAGTGTTGGTCACGTGACATTCAGGGGAGCATCCGGTTCCGGCTTGTCCGTTTCACGAGTTTGAGGTTCCCGTTATCGCCATTTCTTTGAGATACGAGAGAGACAGAGAGAGAGAGAGAGAGAGAGGGATAGAGAGAGAAGGAGCGATAGAGGGTTGAAGGTGGAAGGAAACGAGTTAAGCCCAGGAAACAGTCCAAACAGAAGCATAAAGCTGCGGTTGGGTACTTTAGGGTGTCCCGCCCCCCAGCGAGCACCAAAAGCTCCAACGGTAACATCACATCGAGCGTACACCGTCACTCCCTCTTTCCCTCTCACGATGCCCACACCATTTTCGACCACGGTACTGTTCGCCATATTCACCCACCCACCCCCTTCCACTCTACCCCCCCAAGCATTGCTCGCTCGGTTGCTTCTCTACCGCGCTGTCAACCTCTCTCTCGCTCTCTCTTCTATCTTACTCGACTATGCTCCGTAGCTTCGCTTGCTCTTTTACTTCTACCCTCGGTACAGGCTACATCACCCTCTTGATTCTCGTTCCACTGGCATATCACCCCTGAGCATACACAGTCTTCGTGTACCACCGCGCCACTCCTTCCTCAGGAGTTCAACTCCGATGCTGTTGTTACAGTTTTAGCACGAGTCAGTCCCCAACCCTCCGATTTCCACGACGATTCTCAACCGGATGTCTCACTCTCGTTCACCCTCTGGCGCTTATTGTCTCATATTTTTTCTCTTTCTTGTACAGTACACGTGGAGAATGAGAGGGAGGGGGGAGACGCTTTTAACCGATATAAATATATTGCTCAGCGTACGTTTTCCTTCTCTAGAATGAATAAACTCGAGACGTGGAGGAATTTTATTATTATTCAGAAAAAAATCAATACCCCTGTATAGCAACAGAAAGAAAATGCTAAAAAATTCATCATCGTTTTAACACGAAACACTGCTTATCTCTATATAAACGATATTTTGCCCTTGAAAAATCTATAAATGTGTATAAATTTCTGATTCACATCATATCGTGCAATTTCATTCTTTCAGGAATTTCGAGAATTGTTATCGATAACACTTACAAGAATGATCGTTTAATTTTCTAAAAAAATAACTATTCCCATGTAAATTCGGGGAATGTGGCATGGATATTTCAATGGTCATTTCGCGACAACGTGGATAAATGTTCGGTTTGAATTTTTCGCTCATTCGATGTGTTTCGGACGTTTTAGTTCCTTCGCTCTATCCCACGAAAAATTCGCCCGGTGTGTTAGTTATATTCTCGCTCGGCTCACATACTGTGCTTACGAGGCGAAACGGATCGTATCTTCGAAACTCTTCGCTTCCGTATCTCTCAACCCCCTGCCCTCCTGCCTTTCTTCCCGAATGGCGAGCTCGTGGCCTCGCCATACCTCTCACAGTATGGAACATCTATCCCCTCGGTGATCAGCAATTCCACTATCAGTCGCCTTTTTATTGCCCGGTTCCAGTAGCTCGTACACTCGTACTCATACGTATCTAGCTCACGCTCGCTATTTCATACACGTATGCCTACACGTACACACATATAGATATATGTATATGGTGATTGTGTCGCCATCGCCCTGGGATAAAACGTAATTTACCGCTGAGAAAATATTTCGTAGAGTAGCGAGACATAAGAATTGACGAGTCTGGAGTTACCAGAAAGTGATTGATGAAAAAAAAGCATGAAAAAGAAGACCTATTTAACGATTAAAAATTTTAATCGAATATGTTGAATATGATTTATGCGAATATATATGATGCATTCGATTCAAATAAACAGCATTGATCTAAATCGAATTGAAACAAAAGTTAGAAAAATTAATTTGACATAGTTAATTATTTTGAAAGAGTTATGAAGATACGATATTTTCACACTCACTCGGTCACTGTGGAATAAATGTGTCAAAGAAAAAATCTCGCTTCGATTCGTCGCTTAACACAAAAAAATTCGATATTTTTTATAACTTATATTGTCCTTAATTTTCATCGGTTTATTTTCCTTACAAAAGTGAAAGAAAGGTGGTAAGTGCAAGTTGCGTAACAATAAAAATAAATTGACATTTTGTTGAGTCACATTTTAAGCCCGCACTTTTCCGTTCGCCGCGAATAGAGCTTTCCAAACTCTCGGCTTTTTATCGTTTTTTTCTTCTCTCTTGGCATTCTGGCATACGAGATGTGATAAAAAATGCCAAAATCGGTTTATTATGCAGAGACATAGAAGGCACTTGCCGCGAGAGAAGGAGTAGAATCGGGAATCTCTCGGATACCACGAAAGTGATGTTTCGCCCAAGCTGCGCGATACACTTTTCTTACTTGCCGCTGAGATTTGAAAGGAAAGTTTGTAAAACCCCGAGCGATGGATACGAGCATTTCTTTTCGCCTCTTCGATCACTTTATATCCTTTATTTCTATTTTTATCGATCGACATGGGAAAGACTTTTCAAAAATTGAGAATTATTTTAGCAAACAATAATTGAATAATCGTATTCGATTATTCTCTTGGAATTAATGTTTTCTTTTTTAGAAGTAATTATTCGCGATGAGCGATGGAAAAAGTTTGGAATATTCTTATTGTTTTATCATTCATTAATTTTTTCCTGGAACTCAATCAAAGATTATTATTAATTACACCTCGGAGAAATATAGCGAGCCATTTTTTTTCCTCAAGACATCACAATTTGACCAGCTGTTAGTGATTATATTTTATTCCTCAGCGTGTCTGCTTTCTAAAAAGTAAAAATAACGTCATGTCCAAGTGCCGAGCTACGACTGGCAAACTTTTCTGACAGAAACATCCTGCCGAGAACTCCACTTTAAAAAAAAGTCCTAGTTGATCGTTCGAGAGTTTGCAAAAATAGCGGAGTCCGAAAAAAAATTGCAACGTCTGCTAAAATTATATTCATTTATTTTATTTTTATTTTATTTATTGTTGTTATTATTATTATTAAAATAGAGATCGTATATGTAGTTTTCTCAAATAGAAGAGTGCGAGCGTCCAATAAAGTTTCATTCGTCCAGAATCAAAATTGAAGCGAGTAAAAGGTAAGTAGAGATTTAAAAAAAATCGAATTTTTTATCTAATAAGATCGAGAAATGGGACAATGTGTCTAGCGGGTTAGAAAAGATTCGAAACTCTTATCAGGACCTCTTGCAGTCGACACGTCTGTCTCGATTTTTCGGCAGACTTGTTCGGCGTTTTTTCGGCTTAGACCCGGTAAAGTCAGGAGGGACTGAAGAGGGAGAAGGGAAGGGGCAGGCAGAGACGTTCGTCGATAAAACCAGACAATACGTGTCGTTCGCAAGCATATACGATATATACATCGAATGTCTCTCAACGAAATTTCATCGGAGAGAGAATTCTCCGATACGGGAGAGGGTGAAAAAATAGAGAGAAAGCAAAATCACGAGACAGTCGAGAGTTATAAAGCTATGGAAATACTCTCTCGACCTTACACAGATATAACGCTTCGGATTTGCGACTCGTGACTCGGAAAGCTCCGCCGCTTTGTTTCAAGCGTACCTATCTAGAACTCTGTTTTTCGGTAATGGTCTTCACGATTCCGCGAATAACTTAAACGCTCCAAACTCCCTGAGTATCCACTACAAAAATTTGAATCCATCCTTGAGCGAAATAGAATCACGAAGCTCTCTACACCTGAGCTCTTCCGTATGCCCTCTTTACGCGCTCAAAATTCCGAAGCCAGATAAACGTGCTCGTGCGTACCTACACGTGGTAAACTTTGATTTACGATTGTTCGGGCAAATTCTGTTGGAAATTTTTGACATTCCCACGAAACTAACGAATTACAAATTAATGGCTTGAACAATTTTAATTATTTTATTGACTCCGGATGACATTTTTTATGATGAAAATTATTATTGAATTAATCGGGAAATATTAATTAATCGCTTAAATTATGTAATATAATAATTAATGAATAAAAATATGCGCAAAGAGCTTCAGAATTACGAAGTAGCTGCGAGGAATGTAGACATTATAACGAGAATGCCTGAGTAAGGATGAAGCAGCCCAAGAATTGCATAACCGTATCCCACAGCTCGAGCTCGTTAAATAATAATAATAATAATAATAAATTATACATTTATATAAAAATCCCTCGAGGGCGAAGATGCATTATAAGTAATGATAATATTCATGATCGTAATACTCGTAAGGACGTCGTGACAAAAATGCAGAATTCTAAGAGATCTGTGCGCACGTCAGTTCGAAATGTGTATACAATTCTATAGGAGCTTGGTAATAAAAAATCGACGACGAGAATTTCCATATAATTAAAGTAGATAACTCAACTAATCCTAATTTTACTACCTCGATAAATTTCTTAGATTTTTTCGAAGAAATAATTAAATTATTATTTATTACATTCAATATTCATCCCTGTTCATGTTTCGCGTCCGCCCGGTAAAAATATTTTCCGGATTCTTTTTCTATTTTTGCCATTTCTCCGCAATGAATATTTCGAAGAAAAATTAAATATCATTAAATAAAATAACATAACCCCGCGAATTCTATGACCTATAAAAATATACATTCGTACGCGGTTAGATACAACGAGAAAAAAGTTTGAGATTTTCCATTCGCTTTTTAATAAACATAACAATCGAGTCAATATGCCGAATTTTTCTATCTCTATAAATCTGTTAGATTTTTCGGAGAAATAATTAAATTATTATTGATTACATTCAATATTCATCCCTGTTCATGTTTTGCACCCGCTGGGTAAAAATATTTCCGGATTCTTTTTCTATTCTTACCATTTCTCCCGCAATCAATAAAATTTTTCGACGAAAAATTGAATATCTGTTACGGACCGATCAGCCTAGCAACAACCTGACCGAACGATCCATCGATGCACGCGCGGCTTTGTCATCACCTTACCTAAATGCACCGACCCGCGATGGAAATTTCCAAACTCCACGCGCTACTCAATCAGCAATTTACACATTTCTGAGAATGCTCGCAACAACGAACCAAACTCTCAATAGGAAATCCGATACTTCCTGTTGCCCCCGCGAGACTCTTCCAACACCCTCGCCCCACGGTAATGAGCATTCTGATCGACGAACTAATCGTCAGTCTAAATTGGTACCTCCGTCTTAACAGACGTATCCAACGATCGGCGTACTCATACCTGAGGGCAAGTACATCTCGCGTACCGAGAGTCTCGCGAGTGTAACATTGAGTGCGGAAAATCGAATCAAAACCCTTTAGAACTCTTTGCGTGTAAGTTAACCAGAACGGCACTTCACGCCCCTCGTAATACTCTTGTACCGCGTTAATTACCCGAGCGGCATTACGCGTCAAAGTATTGCGAGTATAAAATTCTCAAATCAAACCGTATTCCTATTAAACCAAGAGCGTTAGAGTCGAGCGAGGCGTATCGCGTTCCAAACGCTCGTCCTTCCTGTCGACTCAGCGAAGACACCGAGATCGTAGTGGTAGTGTCGCATACGAACGCGTCAGTGTGAACCACACGATCAACTCTGTACGAAAGCCGAATAAAGTTTTAAGTGTAATTGTGTGTATTATCTCCACGGCCAAGGCTGCCGTCATACCCGACCTTCACAGGAATCTGCCGACGACGACAGAGCGATAAACACACGGAAACACACACGAACAACTAAACCAGGTGAGGTGCGTTACACCGCTTTAACACTGACAAGAACCCACAAGTCGAGTACCTGGCGCTCGACTATAAATAAATACGAAATAATAAATACATTACGACGGTTCCCGTACGTAACAACTGGTGTCAGAAGTGGGATCTGTCTACCAACTCACCGACTAACTTCATTTCCTTTTTCCCTGCTAAATAACATATAACAAAATGGCAGAATTGCTAACTTCTCTCCTCGAGCGAACCACGCTCGATAGTCGCCGTAAAGAAGTCCGGGAGGCGGTGCGCTCCCTTCCGGAATACGACGGCGGGTCCAAATCTCTCACGACGTTCCTCCGGAGGGTCGTCGACGAGTTCGACATGCTCGACGGAGCTGACGAGCCAAATTTTCTAAAAGGCATCAAAAGCCGGCTCACCGGCGCCGCTTGGGACTCTCTCGATGGCCGATCCATAGATACCATCGACGCGTTAATAAAACACCTCAAAAACAAATTCGCGCCGGGCAGGAACGTAACCTCCTATCTGACCGAGATAAACCGGCTTAATATAAAAAAGAACGAAACCCCCCGAGAATATATCGCGCGGACGACAAAATTAATAAAAAGAGCGCGAGGTGCCGTCCGCGGAGAGCGATCGGCAGCCGAGGCCAGAACAGGACTCGCGGACCTCGAGAAGACTGCCATCAGCAACTTCTTGCGAGGATTACCAAACGAAATTTTTCTCGCGATAAAGCACGACAAACCGACTACCCTTGACCAGGCGTTCGATCTTGTAATCGAAGAGGACCGCGAACGACATAACCGACGACGTGTGGTGGGGAAGTCAAAACGGAAATCTTCCCACCGGAAAAGTTCGCCCCGAAAAAAAAAATCATCAAGACGACGCGACCGCTCGTCAAGTTCTTCGTCGCCTTCCGACAGCGAAGATTCCTCCCCCAGCGACTCCTCGTCGTCAGACGATGACCAGAAACACGGGAAGGTCTACGCCCTCGAAGCGAACTACCACCGGCGAGAATACGAGCCTCGCTCCCCAAAATATTGGGACCGCGAGGCGGGCCAGCACTGTGCGTGCTGCCGTAAACGCCCGTCGGAGACCCCAAAAGAACGATATCGATGGAGGTCACCATCGCCTCGTGAATTTTCACGAGCCTCTTCCTGCGAGTCCGACGAACATTTAAACTCGCGAGGCGCTCGCCCAGCCCTCACCTGGTCGAGCGCCCCAGAAAGCACCCAGAGGTTCCCACCAAGAAGGGAGGAACCGAGCAAGACAGTGCGATTTCCACCGAACGTGGAACGCAATGCCTTCTCAAGGAAATACCGCCCGCAAGAATCAAGATCGATTCGGCGGACTTCCGAGAAGGCTACGCAGAGTTCATCATAGACGGCGGATCATCTATCAATCTCATACACATAACCACCTTAACCGACCCCAAGAAAATCGATGACTCCGACACGCGGAAAATCCGAGGGATAATACCCGCCACGATTCGGACGCTCGGAACAGTCGCCCTCGCCATTCGAAAAGCCGACGTGGTTTTTCACGTCTTCGATGGCGAACGACTATCACGGGCCGATGGACTTCTCGGATCGCCGTTTCTCCACGACCAGAAGGCCGAGATATCGTACCAACACCGGACGCTCGTCACATCCACAGAACCAATTACACCTATTCCGTTCTCGAATCGGCAAGAAATAGAGCCCGTCCTGGACGAAGTAGAATCCGTCAAAATCCACCTAGACGGACGTAGCAGGAAACAGGTTGCATTAAAACTACGCAACAGCAACGTCTACGATGGATACCTGAAGCGCATCGACCTCGGATCACATGTACACATCGGGGAAGCGGTGGTGAAAAATCACGATGGCTTCTGCTACGCTATCGCCACCAACACACACAACGCTGCAATAGAGCTCGACGTACCAGCACAGGAACTCGAGCCGTACGTCATCGGATCCGGGCCGCTCTCCGACGGCGACGACGATCAGCTGGCTGCAAGCGACACACCAACAAAACCAACCCGCGCACGAGTAAGTACGATTTTGCAAACGCTGCATCTCAGCCACTTAAATCGCATCGAGCGCCAACACGTGCATGAATTAATCAAGCACAACTCAGACCTATTCCACTTACCGGGAGACGCATTAAAGGGCTCGACTATCGTTGAGCACGAAATTCCGACCGTCGACAACAAACCGGTGCATACGAAACAGTATCGGTATCCGGTGATACACCAAAATGAAATCGAAAACCAAATAAAAGGACTGCTCGACAATAAAATTATCAAGCCGTCCCACTCCCCGTACAATTCACCGTTGTGGATCGTCCCCAAAAGGGCAGATTCACACGGTAATAAACGGTGGAGAATGGTAATCGATTACCGGCAACTTAACGAAAAAACGATTGGCGACTGCTATCCGCTGCCCAACATTACCGAAATCTTAGATCGGCTCGGAGGAGCAAAATATTTTTCGGTGTTCGACCTAGCTAGCGGATTTCACCAAATAAGGGTAGCCGAAAAGGACCAACCAAAAACGGCATTCACGACACCCCGAGGTCATTACGAATTTGCCCGAATGCCCTTCGGCTTAAAAAACGCCCCGGCAACCTTCCAACGACTTATGGACAGTGTCTTATCCGGTCTTACAGGCACTGAACTATTCGTATATCTGGACGACATAGTCCTCTTTTCGTCGTCCCTCCAAGAACATCGTGCCAAGGTCAAAAGGCTTTTCCAGCGCCTGCGGGAAAACGGCCTGACTCTTCAGGTAGATAAATGCGAATTCTTGCGAAAAGAAGTCAATTATCTCGGGCATATCCTCGATAGGAACGGAGTTCGACCGGACATAAAAAAATTAGCAGCCGTAAAGAGTTTTCCGACACCAAAAACCCCGAAAAACGTAAGGGAATTTCTCGGCCTCGCCGGCTACTACCGGAAATTCATCCCCAATTTTTCAGGCCGAGCAAAAGCACTTTCTGACCTCACCCGCAAAACAACTAAATTCGTATGGACCGAACAAACGCAATCGAGTTTCGAGGATCTCCGCGACTCTCTATGCACAGCTCCCCTACTACAATACCCCGACTTTAGAAAAACGTTCATCCTAACGACCGACGCCTCGGACGTCGCAATCGGAGCTGTGCTGAGCCAGGGAGAAAAGGTAGGTCAAGATCTACCCATACAATACGCCAGCAGAGTGCTGAACTCGGCGGAAAAGAATTATTCCACAACAGAAAAGGAATGTCTGGCGATGGTTTACGCCGTAAAATATTTCCGACCTTATCTGTACGGCCGGAAATTCACGCTCGTAACTGACCATCAACCTCTCGTCTGGCTACACTCGGTTAAAGATCCCTCCTCGAGACTCGTGCGATGGAGATTGCAACTCGAGGAGTACGAGTACGAGGTCCTGTACAAAAAGGGAAAGACGAATCTCAACGCCGACGCCCTTTCAAGGAATCCGGCAACAACATTGCCAGTGACCCCTCGCGACGACGACGAATTCAAGGTCAAGGGAATATTACGACGAAACCCCAACGAGAGCACCATTGCCAGCCGAATTCGCGACCGTGGTCGAGCAGCCACCACCGCTGCTTACGACGAAACAAGCTTCCAAGAACCGCCAAGCGATGACGAAACCATCGAAGAAGGCCGACGTCACAGCATACTGCCAACACCAAACCTCGACGACATTAACGAATCTGCCGATACCACCGCAGAAATCGATACATCCACTCAATCTGACCCCCACGGATACCGATTCGACACGTCAGTCGCCCTGCAACACGGCACCAACCAATTGACCTTGAATGAGGCGAAGGGACGACTACGGCGACTGTCCGGCAGTCTACCAGGGTACCGAGTGGTCCCAATGGAGACGAGCTCGGTACTCAACGACGACTCAATCTGCAGTAACTCCGACCTAACGCCGAAGC